>CM054057.1:347098553-347698553 GCA_028641055.1 Alopecurus myosuroides
GACAGAATTGACTCGAGTAGGGCATCTTACTTCTTTCGTTTTATTCTTCCAGGCTACTGGGTTTGCCGCGGAAACTTCGGGTGGATGTGGTACTCCAGTAAATCCACTTGTTTCCGCTGTTGGCACTTTTGCGGGACTTCGTGATAAGGTCCAGGAGGGTGAGCGCAAGCTAAAAGCTATGCGCGGGGTAGCCGATGTGGCGAAGTCCAAGCAGAAATTGGGAGCTGAACGCGAACAATTTCTGATGGATGAGTTGGCTGTAGTCGCAAGGGACTTGCTTTGTAAGTAGTGCAGCCCCCGTGCCTTTTTCTTCCTTGTTTACTTATCTGACTGAGTGTGTTTTTGCTCTTCAGTTGTTAATCCGGATGACAGGGAAGAAAAGCAGTGGGTAGAGAATCACATCCTTCAAGGGGCTAGTAGCTCCAAACCTCATGCAAACAATTTTTGGTCTGATCGCAGTCGGGGTTTTGTGATGGCCACCTTGAAATTTCGAGTCCTCCAGGCGAGAATTCTCGTAAGTTCTTTTCACGAGGTCTTGGTTGCGATGAACACTGCATTTTACCCACTTGAAAATGGTCCCGAAGACTGGGGTTATCTTCTCAGTTTGTTTGGACGTGAAGGAGAAGTTCGCGCGTGTGTGCGCAATCAGATGACGTGTGGCGCGGTTGTAGCTCTCTCTTTTGTCCGCATATGGCATCCTGAAATAGATGTTAACTCCGTTGCTCGGCGCCCAGATTATGCAATCGAGGATATCTCGCCGTACTATGATGCTATACGTCCTGCAGCGGAGAAGATTATCCGAATGACCTCTGAAGAGGTAGATAGAGTTTTGGCGACTGAGAATGCTCAGCGCTTTGACTGATTGACGGATGTAAATATCCTGTAATCTGTTTATAGTTTGTAAAAAAAAACTGTTGTAAGGTGTATAACCTTGTATTTGATGATGTTTCTTTGTGATGCCTAGTTGTAGGGTAGCCCCCGTGTGCTTTAAGGGGTGTGTACCTGTAACTTGTAGCATGTAAAGGACGAGAAGCTTCGAGTGAATATGATGAAGGAATCATGTCTTTATTGCAATGACTGAGAAGCCATGTATTCAAACTACAGGACTGGCTAGTATTGCCTTATTTTTTGTTGTGAAAACAAGTAAACCTAAGGATAAAATTTGCGGAGGTGTGCAATGTTCCACGGATTGGAGTAGACCCTCCGGTCGCCGGATTCTTTAGCCTGTAGGCTCCGCCTGGGATGACTTCGTGTATAATGAAGGGTCCTTCCCAAGGTGGCTCGAGCTTGTGTCCTTCCTTCTGTTTGAGCCGCAGCACCAGATCCCCAACCGCGAATGCTCTGTGGCGTATGCGGCGACTGTGATAGTTGCGCAAGGATTGCTGATATACCGCGGATCTTGCGAGTGCGATGTCTCGCATTTCGTCGAGTGTATCCATATCTTCTGCGAGCACCCTGTTGGAAGTTTCTTCGCTGTAGGCTACAACTCGTGGGGCGCTGAATCGAACGTCCTCGGGAAGGACTGCTTCTGCCCCGTATACCATGAAGAATGGCGTGTACTTCGTTGATCGATTAGGAGTTGTGCGCAGGCTCCAGAGTACGGAGGGTAGCTCTTCCGCCCAATGTCCTGCGGCGGGGTGTAGACGACCGAGTAGTCGCTTTTTGATGCCAGCCGAAACTAAGCCGTTGGATCTTTCGACTTGTCCGTTCGTTTGCGGGTGAGCGACTGAGGCAAACTTGAAATTGATGCCTTTTTCCTCGCAGAACTGTTGTGTCTCCTTTGCTGTGAAATTTGTACCGTTATCTGTAATGATGTCGTGTGGCACACCAAATCTACATACAATGGAGTCAAGAAACTTGACGGCGCATTGGGCGCTTGCTGAGGTTACTGGCATAGCCTCGATCCATTTGGTGAACTTGTCGACTGCGACCAGCAAGTGTGTGTATCCACCTGGTGTGGACTTGCGTAGTGGCCCAACCATATCTAGCCCCCATTGTGCAAAGGGCCAAGCTATTGGTATCATGTGTAATTCCGTAGCAGGGGCGTGTGGCCGTGGTGCGAATCGCTGGCAGGCGTCGCATCGTTCGACCAGGTTTTTTGCATCGTTGGCTGCTGTTAGCCAGTAAAATCCTGCTCGGAAAGCTTTTCCCATTATTGTTTTCCAGCTAGCATGATGTCCGCAATCTCCTTGGTGTATGTCCTGGAGCAATTCCTTGCCATCTTCGGGTGCAATGCAACGCTGAAGTATTCCCGAGATACTTTGCTTGTATAATTCTCCATTGACTACTCGAAAGGACTTGCTACGCCTGATTATCTGTCGAGCCTCACGTGGATCGGCCGGGAGCTGTCTGTTGAGCAGGTAGTCGAGATATTTCTGCGTCCAGACTGGCTCGACCAGGAAAACCTGTCGTGATATATTGTGAATAAGCTCGATAAGCGCGACCTGCGGGCTGACCTCTGTTTCTGGCGCTGCTGCAGCTTTCTTCACTTTGACCGATCGCTTGATCATCCGTTCGAAGTATATTCCTGGCAGTATGGGTGTATTGGTGGAACCCATGTTTGCCAGTCTATCTGCTTCTTCGTTGCTAGATCTTGCAATGTGCTTCAGCTCGCAGCCTTTAAAGCTTCCTTCGAGTAGATTGTACATGTCACGATATGCGACCATGTTTTCAGCAATGGCGTCGCATTCTTTCATCGTCTGCTGCAATATGAGATTGGAATCACCGTAGATCATTAATCGGGTAGCTCCACAGGCGATTGCCATCTTCATCCCGTGCAACAGGGCTTCATATTCTGCCTCGTTGTTCGAGGCTGGATCGTCTGATGGAAAGTCCAGTCGCAGGATGTATTGCAGCTTGTCTCCCCGAGGTGAAATAAGAACGATTCCAGCTCCGGCTCCTTCGTTTCTCTTGGACCCATCGAAGTACATTATCCAATTGCTCGTGTACTCGGGTGGTCCGGGCGTTTGTAGCTCTGTCCATTCGCTGAGGAATTCCACGAGTACTTGAGATTTGACTGTTTTTCGTTCTGTGTAGGTGATGTCCTAGGCGCCCAACTCGATGCTCCATTTTGCTATTCTTCCGGATGCCATAGGGTTGTTCATGATTGTCCCGAGTGACGCATCATTAACCACTGTAATGGTATGTTCCTGGAAATAATGTTTGAGCTTTCGGGCTGTGAGAACAACTCCATACGCCAGCTTCTGATAATGAGGGTATCGTTGCTTGCATGGCGAGAGCACTTCGCTGATGTAATATATTGGTCGTTGGACTCCGTACGCTTTGCCGTCTTCAGGTCGTTCGACCATGATTGCTGTGCTGATGACCTGGTTTGTAGCGGCTAGGTACAGTAGAAGCGGCTCCCTTTCTTGCGGTGTTGCAAGGACGCGCCTGCTTTGCAACGATCGCTTCAGGTCTGCGAACGCTTGTTTAGCTTCGGGTGTCCACTCGAATTTGTCCGTCTTCTTTAGTAATTTGTAGAAGGGTAACGCTTGCTCTCCCAATCGTGCGATGAACCTGCTTAGGGCGGCTAGTCGTCCTGCGAGCTGCTGGACTCCGCGTAGATTGGTTGGCTCCTTCATAGTCAGGATGGCTTGTATTTCTCCGGGTTGGCTTCAATGCCTCTGGCGGATACCAGGTACCCGAGGAGTTTTCCTGCAGGGACGCCGAAAACGCATTTGGTCGGATTGAGCTTGATCCGATATGCATTAAGGGCGTCGAACGTTTCTCTGATGTCCTCGAGGAGTGTGTCCTCTACTCGAGTTTTGATGACGATGTCGTCGACGTACACTTGTACGTTTTTGCCAATGAGATTGGCGAGGCATCTTTGCATGCAGCGCTGATATGTTGCGCCTGCGTTCTTCAGCCCGAAGGGCATTGTCGTGTAGCAGTAGACACCGTGGGGTGTGATGAATGCCGTCTTCTCTTCGTCTTCCTTTTTCATTCGGATCTGATTGTATCCCGAATAGGCGTCCAGGAAGGAGAGGCGTTGGCACCCTGCCGTAGAGTCCACGATCTGGTCGATTCGTGGTAGAGGAAAGTTGTCCTTGGGGCAGTGCTTATTCAGCGATGTGTAGTCGATGCACACCCGAAGGATATCCGTGTTCTTCTTGGGGACCAGCACCGGATTTGCCAACCAGGTGGATATCTTGATCTCCCTAATAAAGTTGGCGGCTAGCAGTCTGTTTATTTCTTCTCCAAGCGCCTTCTGCTTGGGTTCTGAGAATCGTCGAGTCGTCTGTTTGATGGGTTTGGCATTAGGAAAGACTTCGAGTGAGTGCTCGGCAAACTCCCTGGGTATTCCTAGCATATCTGAGGGCTGCCAGGCAAAAATTTCCCAGTACTCACGGAGGAGTTTGCCAAGCGCGCCTTCCTATGCTGGCGAGAGGGTTGTGGAAACCATCGCGGTCTTGGTAGAATCCGTCGGGTGCACTTGGTGCTTGCGGGTGTCGTTGTTGGCACTGAATTCCAGTCCAGGCGCGTTTTTCTTCGTGAGGGGCATAACGGAGTGGTCCGTGGTTTTTGCCAGCTCTTGAAGTTCTTCTTGCATCCCGAAAGATTTCGCGATCTCATTGAATTCTATGTCGCATTTGTCTGACTTCTGGAAGTCTCCGTCGATGGTGATCACACCGTATTCGCCGGGTAGCTTGAGTTTCAGGTACGCGTAATGTGGTACTGCCATGAATCTGGCGAACGCTGTTCGACCAAGGATGGCGTGGTACTGTGAGGGCCAGTCGACGACTTCGAACTCCAGGAATTCCCTTCTGTAGTTGCTTGGAGAGCCCAGTACAACTTCTAAGTTGATTGTTCCGAGTGGACGGATTGCCTTGCCCGGAACTATCCCGTGGAAGGATGTTTCTGATTCCGTTAGGCCGTCCAGGTTCTTGTTCATTCGACGGAGTGTATCCGCGTAGATGATGTTGATGCCACTGCCGCCGTCCATGAACACGCGGGCCAGGTCGTAATTTCCGATTTGAGCCTGGATGACGAGGGCGGCGTGTCCTGGTCGATAGACTTGTGGTGGATGGTCTTTTTTCAAGAACGTGATGGGCTGGTCTGCCATCTTCAGGTACTCGGTCTTTGTTGGCGGTGTCTGCACTGCCATGCATAGTTTCCTCGTGTTAGTCTTTTGAGCTCTGCGAGAGGGGCATACCTTCTGTATCATCGCGAGTTGTCCTGACGGGTTCGGGTATGCATTGGCTCCATTGTTTTGTGGTGGTGGTGCAGGTAGTGCGGCTAGCGCCATGTTTGGGTTTGCTGGTGGAGGTGGTGGTGGAGGCGGCTGGAATTGTTGTCCTCCTCCTGGCAGCGGCGGGTAGTTTTGGGTGGATGCAAATCTTTTCCTCGCGAGAGCATCCGAGATGTCAAGAAACTTTCGGCAATCCTTGAGAAGGTGTGTTGCCTTAGTTTTGCCCGTGCGCTTATCTGTAAACAGGTGTAGCGAGCAGTATGCATCGAGATCCTCCTCAGGGGACTTTTCTTCTGTCTTTGGTTTCCACTCGCGAGTTCCACGGCGGCCAGAGTCGCGGTTTCGCGTGAATTCTGCCGCCACTAATTCCTCCCTGTCCTCGTGGTCGTAGTATTTCCTTCTCTTTCTTCGTCCATGGCGGTCTTCCTCGTGTGCGGGCGACGATGCTCTTTCATTGCGCACCGCGTCTTCTCCGTTAGCCCATTTTTCGGCTATGATCATTAGCTCCCCAATGGTTTTGGGCGCAGCTCTGCCTAGCTCTTCTCGAAACGCGGTTCTTCTCGCTCCTTTGGCGAAGGCCTCAATCGCCACCTCTTCCGAGATGGTTCCTGCGGTGTTCCTGAGTGTAGTCCACCGCTGGATATATTCTCGTGTGGATTCGCCACTCTTCTGTTTGCACGCTCGTATCTTCGATTGTGGCTGGCCTCTTGTACGTCGACTGGAAATTTTTGCAGAAATCGCGGTGCAGGTCGTCCCATGATGCGTAGCAAGATTTAGGTCTTCTCTCCAGCCAACTACGGGCCGCGCCTGTAAGATGCAAATTGAGGTATTGCATGGCTGTGTTCTTGTTCCCACGTTGGCATTTTACTGCCGTGAGGTAGTCGCTTAACCACTGGGAGGGCTCGAGTGAGCCGTCGTATTTTGTCACCTCCGTGCTGAGCTTGAACCTCTTGGGTAGAGGTGCTTCTCGGATGCTGCGAGCGAAACAGAGTGCTCCACAGGTTTCGTCGTCCGAGGACCTGGATGAGGAGCGCTCGCGATACCGTGAAGCTCTCGCCCTATCCACCTTCTTTTGGGCGAGATCTGATCGCGCGTCGTATTCGGACCGGTCGCGGTCGTTGTCTTTCCTTGGTTCTTTGCTTCGATTTCTCGAGCGGCTGCTGTGGCGCCGCGAGCTTTTGTCTCTCGGGCTGTCGTCGCTGCTGCTTCGACTATCGCCGCGGCGGCGGGCTTCTTTTCCCCGACCGCGTCGTGGCGATTTGTCTTTTCTATGCCTGCGGGGCGTTTCTTTATCCTTGTTCTTCTCCTGTCGCTCCTTTTCCAATTCTTCTTCGGTCTTCTTGCGATCGTGAGAAGCGAGCCTTGCGGCCGCCAATCCTATTCCTTTGCGAATTTGTTTGTACTGTTCCACCCGAGGGTCGCTTTCCGTCGGTTGGTTCATCTGCATGTAAGTTGCTGCGGCTAGGATCACGGCAGCTGGGGTTTGCGGGTAGACGTTGCCGTCATCGTCGACCCTCATGAAGGAAGACGTGGTCGACCTGTCGGTCGCGGTCATGGATTCGTGGCCCCTTGACGATGTTGCGTGTCCCTTCCTCGCGGGTCGGGTACCAACCGAGGGTGCAAGGGACTGTTCGACTCGCCGCAAGCTTGATTCGTCCGCCGCTCTTCTGCGACGGGCTAGATCTGCCCGGGCTTCTTTGATGTTTGAGGCCGCTCTTACTAGGTGGTAGTGGTAGGCGGTTAGGTCTTCTTGTGAGGCTCCTGCCGCGGGTGGCTGACTCCGCCGCATGGCCTCCTTGGCCCTTTTCCAGGCCTCCCGCGAAACGCCGATTATATCGCGCTCGGTTGCGCTGAATTCGGTTTCTGAGGGCTGTTCCGACCCTGCCATGCAGACTTGGGCCAGTCGTGGCTCGTGCGTCCTAGGCGTAGATTGGAAAGCTTCCCGTACCCGAGATGGTTCCTCTGTCGAGAGGGCGTGATAGTCGACGGTGTTGAAGCGGATGGACTCGCCACTTTTCTCCATAGGGAAGCGCGAGTTGACGGCCCCAGACTCAGGTTCAGATTCATCCGAAAAGTGGAGGATCCCGTCTCTGTTTGCCATGAAGTTGAAGCTCCCGAACGTCAGGGTGACGCTCTTCTCCAGGTCCTCGAACACCGGGCGTGATTCCGGCGAGTGAGGCGTGACTATGACGGATCCGATCCGTACAGGATTGTTCGGAGCCGTAGTCGATGGTTTCCAACGGGAGTTGGATGTCGATGAAGCCGAAGATGCCGGTGATCCAGCGCCCGCGCTCCCCACGGTCGGCGCCAATTGTCGAATCTCTGACTCCACAAATCCCTCAGGTGACCCTATCGGGTTTTGACTAGGAGAAGTCATGAGCGTTGGTGAAATCGTCGGCTTGACAGGAGGCGAGATTTACCCAGGTTCGGGGCCCTCGAAGAGGTAAAACCCTTACTCCTGCCTTCTGTTGATCTGTATTGGATGATTAGATCGGTTACAGGTTGCTCGAATCGAGAGTAGATCTCGAGTTCCGAGGCTTTTTGCTCGTGCGGTATTACTTGGTCCCCTCCTTGGGGGCTCTCCTGGCCTTATATAGATGGCCAGGTCTCGAGTTCTACCCAGAGAGGACTCAAACCCTAGCTGGGTCGGTTACAAGTTTCCTAACTTAACCCGCAAGCTGATGCGGGTGGGCTTCACATGGACCTTCTAGAGTACTCCAAGGGCGCTTCCTTTTGGGCCTTGACCTTGGGCCTGAGAGGGGGTGTCCTTACCCGCAGGGTCCAGGATCCATATCTTCGTCAACATGCAAAATAAGATAAAATAACATAAGGTATGGATCATAACATGAAATATATCGATGAATAACAGAAAATTATGATATAAAATAATGATGCAAAATTGACGTATCAGCAAGTCAGCTAGGCGACACGTAGCATGCCGCCTGGGCTGGAGGCGGCATGTTTCCTGCTCCGGCACTGATTGATTTCTTTGTCTGTGATTTTTGTCCTTTCCTCGCTTCATGATGCTCACAGTAGAGCTGAATGGGAAAATACTTAACACGGAAACAAAAGCATGTGGAGATTGTCGCCTCGCGCGGTAGCGGCATGAATGCATGGTGGGGGTTGCTGCCTCTGGCCATGGCGGCAGACCCTGCCTCCTCACTCTGTGGCGGCACGTGCCACGTGTCACCTAGCTGGCCTGCCGCCACGTTAGTTTTGACAAATCATTAGGTATGTGGTCTTTTTTGTCATTGCATTTTTTGAAGCGGACTGTTTTGTCAAAAATTCAAGCCTTGATATCCTTCACCACCATAGTACCAACGAAAGAGCGATCGGGTGTCGAGGAAGATATGCGTTGGATCATCGAACGACAAGCGGAGGCAAGGATCACCTTCTGTAAATCGTGGTTCTTTAGGAGACTGAGAGGATGTCTGATGGCCACACCTTCAGCAAGCTTGGGGTCAGGGAAGTCAGCTAACCCCGCGCTACAAGAGAGAATGAAGGTCACTGAGTGACCGCGAAGAACTACACCCCGACCCATCCGTCGTTCCCTCGGGAAGAGCGCCGCATCACATGCAGACCATGACCTCCGGAGGCGTCGTCCAATGAGGAGTCGATGCTCTGGCCATATTTTTACCTGTTGGTGTAGTCTTGAAGCTGAATTGCAAAATCATATTTGCGTAAGCAATTACCTTTGCTGCAACCCGCGTAGGGTGGAGAGAGACCTCATTGTTCCGAGTGTTGTCCCGGGCCACCCATATGTTCGAGCATGTGACCGCTAGCACCATTACCGACACCGAGTTCTCCCGTTCGAGAAAATCGAACAACCATTGGCTTGCACTAGAAGCCTTCCTCCGACACAGCTTCAACGGGAAGGTCTCCTGCACAGAGCTCCACACTACCATGGAAAAGGCACACTGCAGGAAAGTATGCTCCACGCGTTCCACACGGCCACAGAAACAACAACTAGCATCAACTGAAATTTGTCGGTGTCGGAGTTGAAAACCCGTCGAAAGGCAATCATGGGCAATGCGCCAGAGAACAATCTTCATCTTTTTTGGGGCCTGGATCGCCCATAGCGACTTCCACTTCTTCCCCTCGCCTACTTGATTTGAGGAGGCACCTTGACCAGCTCTTGTGCACTTTGAGAAGAAGGTCCCAGTTCTTGCCCTTTGATAGGCAGACTTGACCGTATAGGCACCACATTTGTCAAGCAGCCAAGATAAGAAATCCTCTCCACCAAACTTGCTCATAGGGATGCTAGTGATCACCCTGGCTAAATCATCATGGAAGAGGGACAATATGACATCGCCATCCCATTCATCTCGAGAATCCTTTAACAGGGAGCATACCTTTGCATATGCCTCCACCGGAGCTAGGTGTTTGAAGGTTCCCGGGGGAATCCGGGGATCCAGTTGTCCCTCACGATGCGGACACCCTCCCCATTGCCAATGCACCATCAAGAACCCGTCATAAAGAGATCTCGTCCGTGTAAGAGCGATCGCCAGCTTGAGGTTTGACAGCTGATAGAAAATCACCGTCGGGAAAATATATCTTCCCTTTAGCACACGAGCACAGAGAGATGAGGGTTCGGTAACCATTTTCCAACATTGTTTTCCCATCATAGCTTTGTTGAAGATGAAGAAATCACGGAACCCCATGCCTCCACAAAATTTGGGAGAAGACAACCAGTCCCACGATCTCCAATGCATTTTCTTTTTGCCATCCTCCAAGCCCCACCAATGAATTGCAGTTGTAGATTTCATCTTCTCACACACCTGAATTGGAACTTGAAAGAAACTCATCATGTAGTTAGGGATCTATTGGGCCACATTTTTTATCCAAATCTCTTTACCATCCCTTGACAACAGTCTATTAAAAACAACTGTGACACATTTCCAAACCCGCTCCAAGAGGAATTTAAACGAGGAGATTGCCGCCCTCACAATGTCAGTTGGCATACCCAAGTAGGTGTCTTGGAGGATCTCACATTGCACCTCTAGAGTTTCCTTAACTGAACCTTTAGTTAAATCTGGGCACTTGTTGCCAAAGAAGATAGATGACTTCTGGAGATTCACTTTTTGTTCAGAGGCCTCACACTATGTATCCGAACCAATTTAATAATTCCCACACTCCTCCCATCGCTGCGCACAAAAAGATAATGTCATTTGCGAAGAGAAAATGTGATATAGAAGGGCCTCGTCGACCATTATGTAGTCCTTGTAGATCATCGAGACCCTCCTTCTTCTGCAAGAGACAGGATAACCCTTCTGTACACAGTAGAAACAAGTATGGGATGATAGGATCTCATTGGCGGATGCCCCTTGAGGGCACCACCGATGAAGTGAGATCGTTGTTGACCCTCACCACATACTATGCCAAGGTAACACAACACATCACTAAATTGATCCACTCAGTTGCAAAACCCAGTTTGGTAAGGCAGTCATGTAGATATGCCCACTCAATTCGATCATAAGCCTTCATCATGTGAATCTTCAAGGCAAAATAAGGGCATTTGTTCTTTTCAAGTCTGAACGTGTGCACGCTCTCCAGCTCTACCAGTGCATTGTCAGTTATCAGACGATCTGGAACAAAGGCACTCTGAAACTCGGAGATAATATCAGGAAGAATAATCTTCAACCGGTTAGCCACCACCTTAGAGGCAATCTTGTACAAAACATTACACAGGATTATGGGACAAAATTTTGAGAGGTGTTTCGCATTCTATACCTTGGGGATCAGAACAATGATAGAATCACAGAATCCCTTTGGGATCTCCAGCCCTCCCAAAAAACCACGGACAACATCACACACATCATTTTGTAGCAAGTCCCAATGAATCTGATAGAACATGGCCGGGAAACCGCCAGGACAAGGAGCCTTGGTGGGACCCATTTGGAAAAGAGCGGTGTTAATCTCATCATTGGAATACGTCTTGCACAGGTCATTATTCATCTGGTCATCAACCTTTGGAGGGATTGCCTCCAAAACCTCATCCATGGATAAGAAAGAATCAGATGTGAACATATCCTCATAGAAGTGATGCACTAGATTTTTAATATCAGCTTGGTCAGTAGACATGGAGCCATTAATTCTTTCGGACCAGGGGATTAATCTGGTTGTTTATTTTCCGGGCAGACGCCTTTGCATGAAATAACGCAATATTTTGGTCCCCCTCATGGAGCCATTCCACTCGAGAGCGCTCACGGCTATGATCTCCTCCCGCTGAAATGGTAGCATCACTCACCCGCGAGAGGCGAAGCGCGTGTAACCAAATTTGGCACCTAACCGAACAAAAGACCGCCCTACTCCATGTCTTGAGTGAACGTGCCATGTGGACCAGGTTAGCCCATGTAGCCTGCAGGGCATCCAGCCCACCCGAGCGCTCTTTCCCGGCCGATTCCACGATGACTCCGTAGTCCTCAACGCGGTGCCACTTAGCTTTGTATTTGAAAGTCTGGTGTACTGCTCTGGAGGACACCTTAGGCATGCTGCCAGCAAGGCAAATACAGATAGCATAGTGATCCGATGTGGTTGTGATGATGTTCTCAACCGTGCAGCCCCCAAACCTGTCGGAGGAGGCCCCATTTGCAATTTCCCTGTCGAGGCGGACTCGAATGTTGCACTGTGCTTCTTGACAATTCGACCAATTGAACTTAGGCCCCAAGAAGCCAAGATCGCTGAGGTTGTAGGTATCCAAAAAGTCTCGGAAAAGTTCCATGTGAGCATCCGACCTGTCCCTCGAGCCATAATGCTCGTCGTTGCATAACACTTCATTGAAGTATCCACAACAGAGCTAAGGTCCATCCTATTCTCGGTGCAGCCGACAGAGCATGTCGTAGAAGACATGTCAAAGCTCCCGCCGAGGATTGTCATAGATAAAGGTAGCACTCCAAGGGGTTGATATGCTACAAACGTATCTATAATTTTTGATGCTCCATTCTTGTTTTCTATCAAATGCCCTTATATTTTCCACATGTTTTTTTCGTCTTTCGGATGTTTTCACTGACTAACCTATTAACAAGATGTCCTAGGACAATTGTTATTTTCTGTTTCTATTTCAAAAAAATTCTTAAAGAAATATTTTCGGAAAGGGCTGAAAATCCACGGAGATCGTTTTTTACCTGGAACGAAGACAGAGTCCAAAGAAGAGACGGAGGGGTGCCAGGGGGCCACCAGGAGGGTCCCAACCTCCCAGGCACCCCCTTGGCCATGCCTGGTGGGCCCCTAGGGAACCTGGCCACCTCCTCAAGTCACCTCTTCGCCCATAAATTGCCCTTAACCCTAAAAAGTTTGGGGACAAAGTTATTTTCCACGAAACATACACAGAGGCTTCGTCACCTCGAAAGTCCAATCTAGGACTTCTGGAGTCATACTCCGCCACCCTGCCGGAGAGGGGGATCGTCACCGGAGGCCTCTACATCACCATGATCACCTCCGGACAGATGCATGAGTAGTTCATCTCGGTACTACGGGTCCAAAAGCAGTAGCTAGATGGTTGTTCTCTCCCCTATGCCTCCATGTTTAGAGTCTCGTGAGCTGCCTCACATGATCGAGACCACTGTTATGTAATTGTGCATGTTGTGTTTGTTGGGATCCGATGAACCATGAGATTATGATTATTTTGTTCATGTCAATGTGTGATGCTTCACTTATATTTTTTGAGAGTTTTAATATTTTCTTGCAATGCTCTCCGGTGTTTATGATTACTTGGTCACGTAGTTGTTTTCACCTCCAAGAGAGGGTTTATATCCTAGATAGTGGGTTCGTGCCTCCTTGTTGCCCGCACTCGAGTGACGTAAACGTGCGGGGGAGGATGTGTTGTTGCCACTAGAGAGAAAAAAGCAGTGCTCTTGTCTACGGATGAGAACCACTTCTTACATTACGTATTGTTCTTAAGACATTTGTCTATTGCACACATAGCAATCACTTCATTGCTGCAACTTAATACCAAGGGATTTGCTAGATAGCTTTCTTGAGGTGGAATTTTAGATAACGATGCATGCTAGATAGCGGTCCATATGCCTTGACGTAATGCCTACAATGTTAGAACATATGAACTATATCTCGTCATAATAGTATTGTTATACGTTCATGATTTATCAATTGCCCAGCTGTAATTTCTCCACCCAGCATGCTTGTTTTCTTTGGAGAGACACCACTAGTGAACCTATGGCCCCCGGTCCTATTTTCCTCATATTGCAGACCTTCTTTTAAGAACTTTTCATCATTGTTTCCTCGCTGTTTCGTTTTTTACTTTTATTACTCTATAAGACTCTTTACGTTTAATTCTCCTGTTTTCAGCAAGACCGTAAGATTGGCAACCTTCCGGAAAGTTGGGGAAAGAGAGAGTTTGAGATTGTGTGTGGGTTCTATGCTTGGTCAACTACACACCGGTACTTTTTATGGCGCTGTTGATACAAGTAAACTTATTCAAGACTACAAAGTCTTGCTGATTTGATTAACTCTGGTTCCATACTGGGGGGAAATTTACACTAGACTACATCATACCTTTTGCTTGGGGTCTCCCAACGAGTGTGTGATCACTTAAGCATCAGGGGTCGTGTCTTCCACGGTCACATTCATGTCAATGCAGTGAGTGTTGAAACCACGGAGAGTCATTGTCCAAGGTTGCTTCGAAAAGAGCACAAGGCCGCCACTTCAGCCCTTGCAACTGAAACATAAGAAACGATATAGCCCAGAGACCACATGAAATTCTTTGCTCTCGTATCCCACATCTTGGTTTCAGACAAGAAAAGGATCTCGGGTCGGTATCTCTTCACTGGATAGCGAAGTTCTCCCACAGTCGCGTCCGACCCTAGGCCATGATAGTTCCAAGCTAAGATACTCATTGCATCTAGCGAGACTGTGCTGCAGTCTCCGCCTTATCCGCCAATCTTTCATTCATAGTTCATTGTTTCTTGTTTGAGTCCAAACTCGACACATCATCATCACCTGCTGGAGGGGCCTGAGGTGCATCCGCTACCACTATAGCAAGGGAACCCACCGCCTCGGGAGGCGCCTCCAAAACCAGCTACTATGAAGCATGTACTTTACTTGCCTTGTGTTTCTGACCCGTCGTGGCCTGCTTAATGCCTTTCCCTTTGAACAGTTCCTTCCCTGGCCCGTCAGCCCGTTCATGGCCACTACAGGCACGACCAGGCCCCCCATCACGTCCACCTCTCTTCAATGGGGAGGACACGTCATTCTCCTCATTCCATGTCCGAGACTCACCACCATCCCTTCCCATAGCACGAGCTCCATCAGTAGCCGATGATGCCCCTGAGGACCCCTTTGTATCATGGAAGGAGGGGACACCCCCATTGGATGTGGATTTGGAGCCACTGCGCTTGTTCAGTTCATCCACAGAGAGCCTCTTAGCTGAGTAGGGCAACTCCCCCTCCGCATCATGTTCTGCTGGAAAGGAGCATGCCCACGTCGTATGGCAAACCAAGCAACAAGAAAAACAATAAAGTGGCAACTTCTCATACATCACCACAATGCACTCAGTCTCCTGCAGCTTCTTGGAGAACAACGTAACTACATGCACAAGTGGATCCTTGACTGAAATCTCCACTCTGTGACGCATATAGCCGCCCCAGCAACGACCCGCTTTAATAGCTTCAACCTGGCGCACGGGCCCAATCAGCTCTACTTCATTAGGAGACTTTGGAGCGCCAAAATCCTGGCCCTGATGGCCAAGCGATCGAACTCGACCTTCAGCGGTGGGACATCCGCATCCCATTTTTTCATGACCACATCATGCCTTCCTACTGTCCATGCTGATCCTTCCATCACCCTATCCCGATCAACCTTTTTTTTTAGAAATGGGGTGAACCCCAGCTTCTGCATCGATCGATGCACACAGCTTTTTATTGCAAAATTCAAGCATGTATCAGTTCATTACAATCCAAAAATAAAAGTCTGAGCTTTGTAAAAAAGCAAAACCACAACCACAACCAGGACATGATACAACATCATCGAACTACCCTTGCAAACGACTAAAATGCTGCCACGTAGCCCGGTTGAAGAAATCCTGAGCGACCATTAGGAGCCGAGAACACCCGGTATCCATAAGTCCTCGCTGGTCCACCGGTAGAAGCAACGCCCATTGCTGAATCCAGTGCACCGCCATAGATATAACCTGCAAGAAATTGACATTTTTGGATCTATTAAACACAATATTATTTCGGCAGTTCCAGATTGACCAACACAACGCTGAAACCCCAATTCTAATTCTCGCCTTTGTTTTACTATCCTTCGTGGCAAATTCGGTAATGAAGAGATTATCACCAACCGGATTGAAGAAAAGCCCCTTGGGATTGCCCCATGCTGGCCGCATCGCCGCCGAGATTGTTTGTATGTGAAGGAAGTTCGGAGTGAGGACCTTGCCGAAGAAAGCTTTGTCTGGGTCAATCAACCCGAGATCGTCTTCATCCTTGATAACTACTGCCCTTGATTCAGAATCAGTAAGTCGCAGACGCGCCATCATCCGCTCCAAATGGTCACCTGGATTCCTGACCCCGATGCGCTATCGTCTGTAAGCGCCTTCGCCTTCCCCCGATCGGATCGCACCTGTTCCGTAGGGACCCGCCTCCTTGCTGATCGGGAAGAGACTCCACCACACTGACTATCGCCACCGTATGATCTCCACTCGCCGGAGTCGCCCCTTGCAAGCACCCGACATCCCTAGGGCCAAGGGTGGGCAGCGTTACGAAGAACACCTCGTAGTCACCCCGAACCCTAGAAATCTCAATGTACCACGAACATGAAATGTCTGGGAGGAAGAAACATGGAAGATTGACAAGGAGATGTCGAGATCAGCGATCGCGATCGCCACCTCAATGGAGTTCCGGACCTAGGTCACACGAGATCGCTAGAGCGCCACTGGAAACTAGGAATGAACAGTTCTATCATGCCCATAACCTTATTTCTATAGCAACATAAAGACTATCAAATAGTAATATCTTGTTACTAACGTGAAAATTAACAAGAAAATATTGAAGATCTTGCCATTATTTTTTAAATGACGCTAACCACCCTGGCTGAAGATAGCCCGAGCGATTGTAATCATTTGAGAACCTTAGGAATCCATGTGATCCCACTGGTCGGCCGAGCGGATAGGATCCCGCATTTGCAACAATTATGTGGCTCGACGGGCAACCTGCAGAAAATGAGAAATCTGAATTTGGTTAAAGACAATACCATTTCGGTAATTCTAAATTGCCCATAGAAACGTAGAAACGCATATACGTATCCATGATTAGTATGTCTTTCCATCCCATTTAACCACCTGCCAAACATGTTTTGTGAGGGTGAAATATTAAATGTAAAATGAATCAATTTCCAAATATTTTTAGCAAACAGACAAGATATAAACAAATTCTCTACAGACTCTTCTGTATCACAAAGCACACACTTATTACACCATGTCCATCTCTTCTTAGCATGGTTATCCTTAATTAAAAGCAATCATCTGCGTAAAAAACTTAAGAATATCTTGATTTTTAGGGGTATTTTAAGTTTCCACAAGTCCACTTCTAGGAAAAAAGGTTACTAGTGGCGCGCCACTTTTGGTTACTAGAGGCCCACCATGGTGCGTCACTGTTAATGCGCCACTAGTAATTGTTACCCGTGGCTCACCCTACTGATGTGCCATTTGTAAATTGCACATACCCTTAATTTTTTAATACATAGTCGTTGTATTGATACATGTATATAGTATTTTCACATGTATTCATACAGGTATATGCAATCCTTGTATTTATACATGACAATACGGTATAATACGATGTCCACGGCGGCGTCGCTGTGCTCCTCCATGGTGAGCAGCAAGGGGCGGAAATGCAGGAGACTGGTGGCCGAGGTGCTCGAGCCGGCGTCGGCGACTAGAGAGGGGAGGCGATGCTCCATGGCGAGGTCTAGCAGAGGAGGAAGGAAGCGCCGGGGCCGTGGCCTGTTAGGAAGATGGACCGGGGGTGGAGTTGTGCGAGCTCCATGGCCATGACGGAGCAGACGAGGTGGTGGGGACGCGAGGCCAGAGATGGGGGAGGCCGGTTCGGGCGACAGAAGCAGGACATCTAGGCAGAGCCCGTGGAGGTGGCAGCAAGAGCGTTGGACATCGCCCATGGCAACAGCAATTAGGGGACCCGCGCGGAGGAGCAAGCGACAATGGCCGACCTGGCATTAGGGAGGAGAGGCGGAGAGCAAGGAGCTTTCGATGCGCCGGGGCCACCGGGCAGAGGAGGGAGCGATGGGGAAACGCTCGATGCGTGGAGGCGCTCTAGATCGATCTGGGGAGGCACATACCAGGAGGGGGGTGAGTGAGGAGTGCTCGATGCAGCGCTAGAAGGAGGGAGAGAAGGATCGATGGGTTGGGGATTCGGGGGGTCGTGTGCGTGCGAGTATGGTTGGCTAGGGTTTAGGTTGGGTCGGTCTTCTGTGTGGGCCTTTTAATTTTTTCTTCTTTTGTTCATCTTTTAAAAATATTTTCTTATTCTTGAGTAGGAAAAATAGGGAGAGTATAATTTTAGTAAAGCAAAAAGGTGAGAATTATTTTAGTTTAACCCTAAGATATATTTGGTAAAACAAAATTGATTTATAAACTATTTTTTATTGGAAATGCAATGATTAAGATGCATGATGCCAAAAATAAAAATAGGGGCTTAGATTAGCACCATTTTTTAAAAGTTTGAGATATCAAACAAATTTAAAATTTTATGAATGGGGGCTAGACTTATCAGTGGCACACCGAATGGGAGCTAGACTTACTAGTGGCGCACTACATGGTGCGCCATTGGCAAGTCTGCACCCAAACCAACCACCTCTCGAGATACTAGTGGTGCATCATTTTGTGGTGTGCCACTGGTAAGTACCAGTAGCGCATGTCATTTGTGGTGTGCCACACGTAGTCGACCCACCTATAGTTGCCTGTGCTAGTAGTGCGCAAAAATCTTCTGTGACCATTCATGAAGTTGCAAGGATTTGACAGAGAACACCTCAGATGTACTTAACTTCCATTTACAAGTACCAACTTTATCCAAAAGTGTTACCTGCATCACCTTTTCGACAAGATTCAGCCATTCCTCCGTCTTATCTCTTGTGAGAGTACACTAAAACTGAATATTCAGCGTCCTTGATGACATAACATCTACCACTAACACGTTTTTATGTCGTAGAATGTTATACAACGAGGGATGTTGATTAGACAGCGGGCTTTCACCCAGCCAAGTGTCCTCCCAAAATCTGGTTTGTTGGACATTACCCATAACAATGGAGCCATGAGTGAAAAAAACTCGTCTAGCCCGCATAATTCCTTAAAAAAGGTGAGTTGGTAGGCTTGGGATGAGCTTGCCTTAGTGTTTTTTCATTTAAATATTTGTTACACGATAACTCATGTCAAACTAAAAAGCCACTTGCTAAGTAAATTCCTATTTTAATACCCAAACCCTCAAGACCAAGATCCCCACCCGCACCCACCTGTTCCTTTGGATGACAAATTATGTTCCATTTGGTAAGTCTAAAAATGAGAGCAATAAAACTCTATTATTTTTTTTACCCTTTTAGGTACTTCAAAAAAACATAAAAGAAACATGGGTAGACTATAGAAAACCGAACTTATCAGCACCGAATGATCTTCATATGGGAGCATCTTCCCGACCCCAGATCCCACCTTTTTCAAAGCGGTCTTCGATAGGTTTCCGCTTCTTATCTAGAAGTTTCCTCTAGCAATTAAACACCGTCAGCATATCCGCCATGAGATACCACACGATGCGTTCTTAGGTCATGAGATGGTTAGGTTTCCTGTGGTGCAACCAGCTTGCCCAGGATTAAATCCTATATAGGGGTTGTCGCACCCGGACTTCTAGGGGATACTCACAGTCCGTTAAACAGTAGATAAATGGCTTACGGGGCATACCGGCACCCGCATCTCAATATGAGCAGGCCAACACGTAAACGTGTGACAACCATTCTCTACTATTCATCGTCTGCGCAAACCATCCCATAGAAATCCAGATACTTCCATTGACGTACTTCATAACATACACACAGGGTACCTCAACGGCATTTGATCAAGTGATATTACAACAGATCTCTACGACACAAAAGATGGAAATAAGTTGCAAATAGCTCTCATTAGAGCAGAGATAGCAAATACAATCATCCAGAGGACACATGTCCCAACATATCATCATTACATCACAGCGGAAGCATCCAAAATGTCTGAGTACAGACAAGATCCAAATAGGCCTAAGAGGCCGGAAACGAAAAGACGGAGCCCATCCACGAAGTCTCGGATCCTGCCCGGGTCCGCTATCTACTCGTCAGCAGTCTCGTCAAACTCCACGTAGTAGCCACCATGGGGATCCTCGGAAACGTAGTCTGCGGAAACCACAGCCCCAAAGGGGTCAGTACATAAACGTACTGGCAAGCAAGACTCACAATTCACCAAAGTGTAACCCATCAACACCAAGCACAGATGCTTTGGGTTCAACGGAAGGAAGGGGATGACACAAAAGATGCTGCAGCGGGCTGCACTAACCAACTACAGATACATGCTACAACTTCCGGCTAACAGAAAGGGGATAAGATAGCGTATCGTAACCAACCTACCAACTAACCTCAAACAAACCCATCCTGGATCTCGCCCCTTATCCAAAGAAGCAATCCGAGGATAACTCACACAGTTGGATTAATGATGGTTCAAGTTATTGTGTCAATAAGACTATTACTAGTCAGGTTATCATTAGTTAGGTGTAAGTTGTTCTGAGTACTTGTTAGCCAGTACTTTCACCAAGTAATCCATAACCGCGGAAAACACGGCTTCTCGAGAAGATTTAACCCTGCAGGGGTGCACCAATGTGGCCGTACACGTAAGAATAACCCGCCAGATGGAATGGCCTTTCCACCGAGCGGGGCACTCAACACAACTCAACTCTTCTTCGCATCAAGCCCAAAGAACCACATGTTGTGCGTGCGCGGCTAATCGAGCCCCACGAAGAAAAGGGGACCCTCATAGCACTCTAAGACCACGCCGCCCTAAATGCCGACTACAAAAGTTCCACTCTGGCGCCAAGGGTTCGCACCTGCACATGCATGCATCAAATGGAAAGCCCGAACTAAGTGTGGCGATTTGGACGAGATGCGAATCGAATCAAATTAAGGGGGGGCGCCCATACACGCTTCCCACATGCGGTTAGTGCGCTCATCATGGATCAGTAGACAAGACCCTTTTCCTAATTAGGGTCGACACTAGCAGGCCTCAAAACCACGCCGGGCCTCCTGCCGGTGCCTTATCAGCAAAATTATTATTACCTCAAAATTAACAGGTTGTTGTTAACATCGAGCCCCAGAATATAATAGGAATAGTAACAGAAAGTAACGGGTAACAAACTCGAGCAAAACAACCCTAAGCATGCTAGTAAGACACGGGCAACAAGCAAAAAGGTTATAGGTGTGGGGGTGAGGCTATATCAGGGTTAAAGGTTAACATGTGATAGGTCCGTAACAGAAGCAACGATTCATAGGGCTAGCAGAAATAGACAACGGAAAGTATCGGTAACCAATGTTGAAAGGAACACAGTGGTTCATGTGAGTGAATACTTGCCTGCAAACTCAGCAGCCTGGTACTGAGCTAGATCCTTAGAAGGGGTGTCGTAAGTATCGTCAGTCTCAACGTCGTCGTTTATCCGAGAAGAAGCAAACAAACAACGCAGAAAGACAAACAATCAATAACATGTCATAGTGCACAAACATGGGATGATGCATGTCAATTTAATTGATGCATCAGAATAAACTAGTTGACATGGTAACATAACATGATTAAATGGACCCACATGCCACTTGGATTGCATATGGAAAGCCCATGAATTAAGGTTGACTTAATTGATCTACAATTAACCAACATGTGAAAGTGGATTAGCATGATGCATGGATGAGGAAAACAGAGAGAAAACAACAATAGAAACAATTTGAAATAAGGTTTACCAAGTTTGGAAATTCACTTATTAAGTGATGGAATTTTGGTTCCTTAAAGGTGTCACACAAGCATTTGTTGTTTTCATCAATTTTAATGGTTCAAAATAGATAACAAAGTTTCATATTTGAAAAAAACACAAAATTTTAGGTGGATTACATGTTTCACTTGTTGAAAAAGGATTTAGAATAATTTACTTATGAATTAAACAAGTTTAAACAAGATTTAAATGAATTTAATTCAAACATGAATTTATTTGAATTTTTATTTGTTCAAAACATTAAGCCAAATTCATATTTGAAAAGTTTATACTTTTATGGTTTGAAAACATATTTTATAAGATCAAAAAGAATTTTATTTTGACCAAGTTATGAATTTAGCAATTTTAAATGAATTAAACAAGGTTTAAATTATTTAACCAATTTTAATTATTCAAAACATGAAACAAATTTTATATTTGAAAAGGTGGTTCAATTTAGCATGGAAAACATATTTTATTTGTTGAAATTGGATTTAAAATGAGCAAGTTATTAATTTGACAATTTTAAATGCATTAATTAAGAAACAGTTGTTTTCAGCAATTTAAATTATTCAAAACAGCAAACAAAGTTGATATTTGCAAATTTCATGAAAAATTGAATGGAAAACATATTTGGTTTGTTGAATTTGGAATTTTTATTCCCAAGGTATGAATTTTGCAAAATTAAGTGAATTAAACAAGAATTCAAATATTTCACCAATTTAAAATATTCAAAACAGTAAACAAATTTTATATTTGGGTAGAAAATTTAATTTGGAGTGGAAAACATATTTAAAATGTTGAAATTGGAGTTAAAATGAATAATTTATGCATTTTTATAGTTTAGGTGGTAATCTGCCATTAAATTAATATACAGGGACTTAGAAAATTAGTTTACAGGGCCTAGAAGTTAATTGCAGGGACTTGTTGGTGATTTCTGACAAGTTCTTGGATGTAAACAAAGGAGCAAAAAAAGTGGGTTTAATCCCGTGGGGGGTGGGATTCGAACCCACCCCCTCGCTGTGCGCGCAAAGGGGCAGTACCAGTGCGGTAGCTGTTCGGTTTGTGACAGAAAGGGGCAACGGGGGGGGGGGGGTTAAGGTGTTGCGCGCGGGATTTTAACTGAACTTGTAGGTGAAGTTCTGCACCTCGACAGCGGAGGGCGACTGCCGGCGGCGATTGCCGCGACGGTTGGGTGCGAGCGGGCCGTGGTGCATGCGAGTGCGTGGTGAGGGTGTGCTGCGGCTGCGTGCTGCGAGAGGGAGGAGGGGAAGGGAGCGAGAGGCGAGGGGAGAGGAGATCACCTCGAGGGATGGACAGGAGGAGGCGGTGCAGGGAGTTTGGCCGGCGGCGAAAGAGGATGGCGGCGGCGACTCGGTCCCTCCCCGTCCGCGCCAAGGGGTGGAGGAGGAAGCTGGCGATGGGGGGATTCCATTCCCGGCCTCGCCCTGGCCGGTGGGTGACCCTCCCGGCGGCGATCACCGGAGGGAAACGAGGAGGGGTCGGTTCAGTTAGCTGGGTTCAGTTACAGAGAAGGGCAGTTGCAGGGAGAGAGAGGTAGAAAGAATGGAGGCGGGGGAGAGAGGAAGAGAGGAGTGCGGCTAGGGTTAGAGGGGATCCCTAGGGCTTGAGCTAGGTTTATAGGGGGGAGGAGGTGGTGATGGCCGTTCGCTGCTCCTCTCTGCATACGTGGGAGCTCCCGATGTGCTGCCGTACGAAGAAGATGACATGGGCGAAGGGGTATGGGCCTGGGAGAGGTGGTGGGCTGGGCCTGCCCCTCTCTGTCTCTCTGTTTTTTATTTTTTTGTTTCTGTTTTATTTTTATTTTTTTGCTAAAAGGGAAATAGATTAAAGGAGTGGGTTTGAGGGTTAGAAAATTAGGTAAAATTTGTAACAATTATTTATATTGTAACAGCAACAACTTGCCAAGTTTGGTTTTCCAAAAAGTTCAAATTATAATGCTGTTTGTAATTTGATTGAAATTTGAATAAATTTGATTATTAAGTGAATATTGAAAACAAGATTTAAATAGTTGAACCTTAGAGTTTAATTGAAACAAAAAGGATTAGAATTTGGTTTGTAATTCTCATAAATTCAACATGGTTGCTGTTTGGAAGAAATTGTAATTGAATTTGAAAAGGGTTTGATATTAAATGAATTTTTGATAGAAACAAAACAACAGTTTTGGAATCACAACTTTTATGGAAACAAATGATTGTTTTGATTTGAAATATTCATTTGGAAATTGTAACATCACAAGTATGAAACAAAAGGTTTTAAATTTGGTTTGAAATTCAAATAGAAAACAAAGGAAAACAAACAAAAACAGAGGAAAACAAATGGGAAACAAGCAAAACAAAAGCAATGAACATGATGTCATGATGCAAAACATAAAATAACAGAGAGCAAACATTCTAATGGCTATTTTTCATACTTGGGATGTTACAAAACGCCCCCCCTTGAAGGAATCGCGCCCCGAGATTCCTACTGAGAAAAGAAAAGGTCCGGATACTTCTTGCGAAGATCCTCTTGAGCTGTGACACGTGAAACACATCGTGCACCTTGGATAGTTTTTCTGGAAGTTCAAGACGATAGTCATTCCTGGCCACTCTTCTGGAAAGACGTCAGGGAATTCGCAAACCACCGGAACATTTTGGAGTAAAGGTAGAGGTTTTGTATCGAGGGTGTATAGCTGAATAGAACTTAATTCATTTGGAGAACAGACTATCTGGCCAGAAGGGTGGAACAGCGTTATTGATTAGACGCCGGTAGAAGAACTGTAGTGGAAAGCAACAACAAGGTTTGAACGGACGAAAAGGATGTTGAAAAGAACAGGATATCAACATCGGGATAACACGAGATCAAAACACTCCTGAGGTACTACGGAAAACCCATCCGGGCTTCTAAAGGATCAATATCTACTGCTTAAGGAATAGAGGATCTGCTTCCGGGGCTTACACGCCTCCGTTCTCAATCGTGAGTAGGCAACATGATAAATCATGTCACAACCACCTCCATTCCTATGGTCTAGTAGATATAACCATCCTAGAGAAACGAGGATTCGTGAAATCCTAACTTGAAAGTTTAGGTGAGAAGGGAAAACAACGTTGCACTTCCTTACCAGAAAAGGGAGGGTGGGTGGGGAAAGAAATAAAAGAACAGAATTCCTACTCTCACGTTTCATTTTTCCTATATAGCTACAAAATAGTTTCTAGACTCAACTGCGACCAGTAAAAGGGATCCTACAGGCAGACAGGCTCTGATACCATTTGTCGCACCCGGACTTCTAGGGGATACTCACAGTCCGTTAAACAGTAGATAAATGGCTTACGGGGCATACCGGCACCCGCATCTCAATATGAGCAGGCCAACACGTAAACGTGTGACAACCATTCTCTACTATTCATCGTATGCGCAAACCATCCCATAGAAATCCAGATACTTCCATTGACGTACTTCATAACATACACACAGGGTACGTCAACGGCATTTGAACAAGTGATATCACAACAGATCTCTACGACACAAAAGATGGAAATAAGTTGCAAATAGCTCTCATTAGAGCAGAGATAGCAAATACAATCATCCAGAGGACACATGTCCCAACATATCATCATTACATCACAGCGGAAGCATCCAAAATGTCTGAGTACAGACAAGATCCAAATAGGCCTAAGAGGCCGGAAACGAAAAGACGGAGCCCATCCACGAAGTCTCGGATCCTGCCCGGGTCCGCTATCTACTCGTCAGCAGTCTCGTCAAACTCCACGTAGTAGCCACCATGGGGATCCTCGGAAACGTAGTCTGCGGAAACCACAGCCCCAAAGGGGTCAGTACATAAACGTACTGGCAAGCAAGACTCACAATTCACCAAAGTGTAACCCGTCAACACCAAGCACAGATGCTTTGGGTTCAACGGAAGGAAGGGGGTGATACAAAAGATGCTGCAGCGGGCTGCACTAACCAAATACAGATACATGCTACAACTTCCGGCTAACAGAAAGGGGATAAGATAGAGTATCGTAACCAACCTACCAACTAACCTCAAACAAACCCATCCTAGATCTCGCCCCTTATCCAAAGAAGCAATCCGAGGATAACTCACACAGTTGGATTAATGATGGTTCAAGTTATTGTGTCAATAAGACTATTACTAGTCAGGTTATCATTAGTTAGGTGTAAGTTGTTCTGAGTACTTGTTAGCCAGTACTTTCACCAAGTAATCCATAACCGCGGAAAACACGGCTTCTCGAGAAGATTTAACCCTGCAGGGGTGCAACAATTTGGCCGTACACGTAAGAATAACCCGCCAGATGGAATGGCCTTTCCACCGAGCGGGGCACTCAACACAACTCAACTCTTCTTCGCATCAAGCCCAAAGAACCACATGCTGTGCGTGCGCGGCTAATCGAGCCCCACGAAGAAAAGGGGACCCTCCTAGCACTCTAAGACCACGCCGCCCTAAATGCCGACTACAAAAGTTCCACCCTGGCGCCAAGGGTTCGCACCTGCACATGCATGCATCAAATGGAAAACCCGAACTAAGTGTGGCGATTTGGACGAGATGCGAATCGAATCAAATTGAGGGGGGGCGCCCATACACGCTTCCCACATGCGGTTAGTGCGCTCATCATGGATCAGTAGACAAGACCCTTTTCCTAATTAGGGTCGACACTAGCAGGCCTCAAAACCACGCCGGGCCTCCTGCCGGTGCCTTATCAGCAAAATTATTATTACCTCAAAATTAACAGGTTTTTGTTAACATCGAGCCCCAGAATATAATAGGAATAGTAACAGAAAGTAACGGGTAACAGACTCGAGCAAAACAACCCTAAGCATGCTAGTAAGACACGGGCAACAAGCAAAAAGGTTATAGGTGTGGGGGTGAGGCTATATCAGGGTTAAAGGTTAACATGTGATAGGTCCGTAACAGAAGCAACGATTCATAGGGCTAGCAGAAATAGACAACGGAAAGTATCGGTAACCAATGTTGAAAGGAACACAGTGGTTCATGTGAGTGAATACTTGCCTGCAAACTCAGCAGCCTGGTACTGAGCTAGATCCTAAGAAGGGGTGTCGTAAGTATCGTCGGTCTCAACGTCGTCGTTTATCCGAGAAGAAGCAAACAAACAACGCAGAAAGACAAACAATCAATAACATGGCATAGTGCACAAACATGGGATGATGCATGTGAATTTAATTGATGCATCAGAATAAACTAGTTGACATGGTAACATAACATGATTAAATGGACCCATATGCCACTTGGATTGCATATGGAAAGCCCATGAATTAAGGTTGACTTAATTGATCTACAATTAACCAACATGTGAAAGTGGATTAGCATGATGCATGGATGAGGAAAACAGAGAGAAAACAACAATAGGAACAATTTGAAATAAGGTTTACCAAGTTTGGAAATTCACTTATTAAGTGATGGAATTTTGGTTCCTTAAAGGTGTCACACAAGCATTTGTTGTTTTCATCAATTTTAATTGTTCAAAATAGATAACAACGTTCATATTTGAAAAAAACACAAAATTTTAGGTGGATTACATGTTTCACTTGTTGAAAAAGGATTTAGAATAATTTACTTATGAATTAAACAAGTTTAAATAAGATTTAAATGAATTTAATTCAAA
The DNA here is from genome assembly GCA_028641055.1 of Alopecurus myosuroides. NCBI lineage: Eukaryota > Viridiplantae > Streptophyta > Magnoliopsida > Poales > Poaceae > Alopecurus > Alopecurus myosuroides. The sequence continues at coordinate 347,125,379 of CM054057.1, forward strand.
CATGAATTTATTTGAATTTTTATTTGTTCAAAACATTAAGCCAAATTCATATTTGAAAAGTTTATACTTTTATGGTTTGAAAACATATTTTATAAGTTCAAAAAGAATTTTATTTGACCAAGTTATGAATTTAGCAATTTTAAATGAATTAAACAAGGTTTAAACTATTTAACCAATTTTAATTATTCAAAACATGAAACAAATTTTATATTTGACAAGGTGGTTCAATTTAGCAGGAAAACATATTTTATTTGTTGAAATTGGATTTAAAATGAGCAAGTTATTAATTTGACAAATTTAAATGCAGTAATTAAGAAACAGTTGTTTTCAGCAATTTAAATTATCCAAAACAGCAAACCAAGTTGATATTTGCAAAGTTCATGAAAAATTGAATGGAAAACATATTTGGTTTGTTGAATTTGGAATTTTTATTCCCAAGGTATGAATTTTGCAAAATTAAGTGAATTAAACAAGAATTCAAATATTTCACCAATTTAAAATATTCAAAACAATAAACAAATTTTATATTTGGGTAGAAAATTTAATTTGGAGTGGAAAACATATTTAAAATGTTGAAATTGGAGTTAAAATGAATAATTTATGCATTTTTATAGTTTAGGTGGTAATCTGCCATTAAATTAATATACAGGGACTTAGAAAAAATAGTTTACAAGGCCTAGAAGTTAATTGCAGGGACTTGTTGGTGATTTCTGACAAGTTCTTGGATGTAAACAAAGAAGCAAAAAAAAGTGGGTTTAATCCCGTGGGGGGTGGGATTCGAACCCACCCCCTCGCTGTGCGCGCAAAGGGGCAGTACCAGTGCGGTAGCTGTTCGGTTTGTGACAGAAAGGGGCAACGGGGGGGGGGGGGGGGGGTTAAGGTGTTGCGCGCGGGATTTTAACTGAACTTGCAGGTGCAGTTCTGCACCTCGACAGCGGAGGGCGATTGCCGCGACGGTTGGGTGCGAGCGGGCCGTGGTGCGTGCGAGTGCGTGGTGAGGGTGTGCTGCTGCTGCGTGCTGCGAGAGGGAGGAGGGGAAGGGAGCGAGAGGCGAGGGGAGAGGAGATCACCTCGAGGGATGGAAAGGAGGAGGCGGTGCAGGGAGTTTGGCCGGCGGCGAAAGAGGATGGCGGCGGCGACTCGGTCCCTCCCCGTCCGCGCCGAGGGGTGGAGGAGGAAGCTGGCGGTGGGGGGATTCCATTCCCGGCCTCGCCCTGGCTGGTGGGTGACCCTCCCGGCGGCGATCACCGGAGGGAAACGAGGAGGGGTCGGTTCAGTTAGCTGGGTTCAGTTACAGAGAAGGGCAGTTGCAGGGAGAGAGAGGTAGAAAGAATGGAGGCGGGGGAGAGAGGAAGAGAGGAGTGCGGCTAGGGTTAGAGGGGAACCCTAGGGCTTGAGCTAGGTTTATAGGGGGGAGGAGGTGGTGATGGCCGTTTGCTGCTCCTCTCTTCATACGTGGGAGCTCCCGATGTGCTGCCGTACGAAGAAGATGACAAGGGCGAAGGGGTATGGGCCTGGGAGAGGTGGTGGGCTGGGCCTGCCCCTCTCTGTCTCTCTGTTTTTTATTTTTTTGTTTCTGTTTTATTTTTATTTTTTTGCTAAAAGGGAAAGAGAGAAAAGGAGTGGGTTTGAGGGTTAGAAAATTAGGTAAAATTTGTAACAATTATTTATATTGTAACAGCAACAACTTGCCAAGTTTGGTTTTCCAAAAAGTTCAAATTATAATGCTGTTTGTAATTTGATTGAAATTTGAATGAATTTGATTATTAAGTGAATATTGAAAACAAGATTTAAATAGTTGAACCTTAGAGTTTAATTGAAACAAAAAGGATTAGAATTTGGTTTGTAATTCTCATAAATTCAACATGGTTGCTGTTTGGAAGAAATTGTAATTGAATTTGAAAAGGGTTTGATATTAAATGAATTTTTGATAGAAACAAAACAACAGTTTTGGAATCACAACTTTTATGGAAACAAATGATTGTTTTGATTTGAAATATTCATTTGGAAATTGTAACATCACAAGTATGAAACAAAAGGTTTGAAATTTGGTTTGAAATTCAAATAGAAAACAAAGGAAAACAAAGAAAAACAGAGGAAAACAAATGGGAAACAAGCAAAACAAAAGCAATGAACATGATGTCATGATGCAAAACATAAAATAACACAGAGCAAACATTCTAATGGCTATTTTTCATACTTGGGATGTTACAGGGGTGCTGCCATTTATCTAAATTTAATTCACAATTTAATTGACGTGCATGTGTTCACGGGGATGCTTGTTTGTGAGCCCACGCGTATATAGTGTGTTTCTTAAAAGAAATGTTGTCTTATGTTTGTGAAAATATCTCATATTTATTCGATATTAACTGACTTTGACCTTGTTTCCCATAAGCAACATAATTATTTGAAATCCAGCTGTAGCTACTTAATTACTTTTTAACAGTATTTTTCATGAACCTCCAAACGGAGCAGTGTGCCGCTGCAATTTAATCTGTAAATTAGAAATTTAGTAACTGGATAATTTGTAAAACAAATTGAAACAATAAGCTTACCAGGTTTTATTAAATATAAAAAAACAAGCACGGAAACATTATCAATGCCGCACTGCCTTGTAGCTAAACTTGGTGTGGACTCTGGAGTCGTCTTTCGATAACACAAACATGCAATGGGAACCAGTCCAATAGAAAAAATGACGCTTCCATGCGAATGCTGTCAAGGATAGGTCATGATGATCTGGTGGCAGCTTTGGATGGAACGCAACAGCTGAATTTTCAACTCGAGATCGATGCCCATGCTACAGAATTGCGATCAGATGAAAGATTTCAGGACTTGGAGGTTGGCTAGTATCAAAGGAGCTCAATGGAAAGGCGCGCTGCGATCTGGCTAAATGCATGGCCGTAGTAATAACAATTGTAATATCTAGCTCTGTAGATTTTCGTCCGTGTCTAATCTGTAAAATGCATCTCTCCACTTAGAACTCATACCTTTTATATGTACACATCTTGTACGATGCTCTCTCTTAATGAATGAAAAGCAGTCCAACTGCATTTCGTCAAAAAAGAAGAAGGATACTTCATGGTAGACCAGCAGGAAGCAGAACCACAAACACAACATCCCACACCAATCGGATGGGAGCGGGTATTCTTGTTCGCCGCCATGATGGAAGCTTCCAAGTGGCCTGTAGGACCCAACTCCCAGGCTTATCCTCTCCGGAGTATGCAGAAGCTCTGGCCCTCCGAAGGGCAATTTCCGTTGCTCGGGATGAAGGGATTGACCGGGCCATCTCCGCCACCGACTGCCTGTCTCTTGTGCATCGTCTGAACTCCTTGGAGTTGGATAGATCATATGTCGGTGCGGTTGTGGATGATATCAAGCTGCTTGCCAGGAATTTTTCATCGGTCTCTTTTGTTCATGTTAAGAGATCTCTCAATGAGGCAGCGCATCTTTTAGCTAAATCCTGTAGCTCTGGTTCTAGTGAAATTTTCCATTCTGTTCCGGAGTTTATCCGGCGAACTCTGTGTATTGATGTGGTTTAATCAATAAAGTGTTGTTTACTGTCAAAAAAAAAAGACCCACACCAAACTAAGACTGTCGGAATTCTCATATTAAAACATCAAACACGGCTGTCCATGAACCATAATTATGACCACGATCGCTCCACAGTCCGCCTTTTCAAAGAAGAAAAACATGACACACATATTTGCAATTGTATTGGCCAAATATCAGATGCTACTCCCAAACAAGGCTTTGCCTCTAATCATCGTCATCACCCGTTGTCCATTCAGCAGCGCCAACCGTGAAGGAAGAAAAACCCGACAATAGAGCTCCCACGGAGCAACTGGATCAGCCGGCAGGATTGGATGCGAGGCCAAACTTACTCGGGGTTACTACAACTTCTCTGCTGAAATATTCGGTACACAGAAACAGTATATAATGCTCGATCGCACTGAAAAATATTCAATGAAAATCAAAATACAGGCACATATATATGTGGGAGAGCAAACAGCTTAAGCTTGGTAAATTATAATCAAACACGATAGCAAACAGGTGTATAAATAAAACTATCAAGTGTGCGAAACATTAAATAAGACGACGATAGATCTAGACATAGTTATTTTCAACGCGCGTTCTTAAGGTAATCGAGGCGGTCGCGCTCCCGCTGAGCCTGATCCTTGTCGATCAGCTCCTTCAAAAACGCGTTGCTCTTGCCGAGGAAGGAGTCGTCGGAGTGCTCCCTGTCGAGGGAAGGGAAGACCATGCGGCGGACCACGTTCCTCTGTCTGCACCCCACCGGATGCTTCCTGATCACTCGCTCCGCGGTCATGGCGTTGGGCTGCTGGCCGCCGAGATCATCATCCATCTCCATCCCCTCCGCGCCTAGCATGTCCAGAACCTCGAAGAAGTCGTAGGTGCGGCGGCTCGCGCGAGAAACCGCCTGCGATCTTTCTCCACCCGTCTGCATGATGATCGATCGATCTTGTTGTTGATACGTGTTTCGTCTCGGTCGAACGGAGGCACGGGCCGCGCTAGGTTTTATAGGCAACACGGTTAGGTTTTGGTCGACGGAGTCTGATCCGGATTCCGGAGACAGCTTCTAGCGAAGGAAAAGACACGAGTCCAGACTCGAGAGACGCACGCCCCGCAGCCAAAGGAGGGACGAGTATGTAGAAAGACCGGGCGCCACGGGGCAATTGGGGTCGGACTCGGAGATGGGGTTCGATTCCAAGGTGCTGATCTCGAGCTATACATACCCCCGGCCGGGCCTGCCCTACACAATCTCTTGCGCCGCCACCGCTCCCAACAAGCCCAGATCAAGTAGTACTAGGCTGCGAGCAAGGCGGAGGATAGTAAGAGGACGCGTACGGAGGAGATGGCGAACGAGCCGATTTCTCGCTTGAATTCAAGCAAAACAGAGCTGGTGAAGACCGAGGCGAACCTCGTCGGGCTCGACCTCGCCGCTCTGGTCATCAGTGGCCTGAAGGAGGGCTCTCCGGGCTTCACGTGCAAGATGCTCGCGGAAGGAGGCAGGCCGTGCATCAAGTCGCGAGAGACGGGGACCAAGTGCGCCAGAAGACTGGAGCGGGTGGACCAGGAGATGATCGACTGGTTCATGACGCGGCAGCCGGCTCCTCCCGTACTCCCGCGCATCTGCCCCAGGCCCAATCTCAAGCAGTTCGAACTCGATGCTATCCAGGCAGTGCAGGATATGAGGGACTTTGAGTGGGACATTCTCACGCAGTTCAGCACCCAGGGCTACGCCATGGCTTGGCTATGCGATTGCCACGAAGGTGACGACGACGAGGAAGAGGAGGAAGGTCGCGTCGACATCCATGGCGAGCCTTAAGAGGACGAGGCTGAGGCCCGGCGCCTTCGAGTGCCTCAAGAACGCGCGCTAACGCTTACTATCTTGATTTTTAGGCTTGCCCGTGAAATTCCCGCCTGTGCTAATATCGTGTTTGCTGAATGCTGATACTTGTAAGAGTTCGATGACAATGTGATGTTAATTTACCAACTTAATTATGGTCCTGTCATGTTTGTGCTCCGGAAGTACTGTACAAAACTTCGTCTCGCTGGGCGGGTGTCCCTGGACGGCATCCCTGAAACAGACATGCGCCTTTAAATCTGACAAGCACACAAATCTGAACATAGCCAAATTTAACTAAGTAAACATAGTTGGAAACATAAACTAAGACTGATTTAACTGAAATTTACTAATCTACCAATCCTAGTTGGAGTCGACGGCAATCACAACGTTGTTCGCTGCATTTTTCTTTTGCTGAGTGGTTTGTTTGCCGAGTTTCAAAAAAAAAAAAAAACCCGGCTTAAATGTGTTTGTCCAATGCCACATGTCAAACACTAAGCAAATATCTTGATGCTGACCAACCTTGTGCCAAAGGCTATAGTACCTGGATCCGGTAGTGCATGAAACCTTCCAACTTCCATCGAGCAATTGGATAAGTAGGTAAAGATACTGATAAAAAAGTAGACAAATTTCACAAGATGAGAAACAAATATAAACCAATTGTCTTTGATAGATGTGAAAAAAAAAGCAACCAAGCCGAGAGGGACCCCCGATGCGACGGCGACTGATGTTGGCACCGGGGTGTCTCCTTCCGGATACCTCAACGATGGTGAGACCCTGTTTCTCTCCAGCGGTAACATGCTCATCGTCTTCTTCCTCGGGGTCAAGGTCCAACGCGTTGTCGGTGGAGGAGATCTCGACGTGCGATGTGGAGAAGGAGGTTTTGAAGGACGGGGAGGTTGCGATGAGCATCGCTGAGGAAGCCCTCGCCGTGGAGAGGCCGGTATCCCGCTGCGTTGTTCGGCGTCCCCCCAAGTCTGATGAGGATCTCGCGAATGAGTTCAGGACCCACATCGGGTTTCCTACGCCGGAATCAAGATTTTGGGAATCTTCAAGGTTGACGGAGAATTGAGGTGGATCTCCTTGCAGTTTGCAGCCGGTACCGGTGGATGATGTACGCGTCGTCGGCTCAGACGGGGACTGGCGGTGCTGGACCTGCCGGGCCGCAGGGACGGCTATTGCGTACGCCGCTGGTGAACATGGGATGGTGTGGTCCCCTTCCCCACCTTCGGATCACACCCCCCTCCCCCCACCTAGGAGATTTCTTCCTGACGGCATTCTCCGATGATCGGATGGAGGAGTCCTCCATTGGCCACCATGGGAGCTCGTCTCCGATGCGTGATCCACGTTTTCAGCACGGAGCCGGTATTCAAATTCTGGAGCTGCTGACAGGTGGGCCTCGGGTGTAGGGTACGGATCATCGTCCCTCGCCGTGGGAGCTTCTGGTGCGTCCACTCGAAGGCCTCTGGAGGTTTCAGTCGGCATACCCTAAATCGATCGATTCTAATCGCCAACAGTCGACATCGACTTCGTCTCCTCTATCTCACGAGAGGATTCCGTCGTCGCCTACTCCTATTGGCTGCTTGGGTACAAGATCGTGTTCCTTCGTGCAAGTTGTGGCGTTGCCGCCCCCAATGGTTGCTCCCTGCCATGACAGGAGTCCGACCGCTGACGCCAGGAACGACGGCTCAAGGGCGAGGTGGTGGGAACGGGCGGGATGCGGGGCGGGGGGGGGGAGGGGGAGGGGGTCGGTGCTACGGCGGGAACCCCGACTTTTTCTCCTGTGCCGCTAGGTGCTGCAGGGAGGGCCGAAGCCTGCTGGTTGTCTCAATCCATCAGCCGGATTCGCTTTTGGTGTTGTGCCAGTTGTGGATGCGGCTACCGGCAAGAGGAAGAAAAAGAAAACGAAGTAACGTGTGCAGCAGCAGCAGACAATGGATGCGACCAAGACTAGGGTGACGTTACGAGCACAGACAACGGTGTAGCCGGTGAGTGTGGTGACGGGGCAAGACGGGCAAGCTCTAGTGGTTGAAGGCTAAGACAATATGTTGGAAGTGTGAGGTGGATTCGCACGCCACCAAGGACTTCCCGGTGCAACACTACTGCTATATTTGTTATGATGATAAACATCTTTTGAAGAAGTTCCAACACTAAAGCTACCAAGGAAAGATGTGTTTATTGCATGAATAGGTAACCGGGAGACTATGTTTTCTATGCTCCCTGACAACGTTTATAGGGCACAATTGATTCCGTCCAATGGATTGATGGCTTTGGTAAAGGTTCAGGGTATGACCGCTACTGCAGAGCAGGTGGAGTCCCAAGTGGCGTGTATGTTTCCAGTTAAGTCTCGGGTTTTGGAGGCAGGGCCAAATGGTGAGAACTCATTCATGATCAGTTTCCTGGCGATGGAAGAGCTGCTAAGGTTTGATGGCGTTGTGCCGGGTATTCCAACTCAGTGTACAAGGTTGCTTTTCAATCAATGGAAACTAGAGGAGATTAAGCCAAAATTGGAGTTGCACCAAACTTGGGTGCATGTTACCGGTGTCTTGCATCCCATGAGACACTTCTTGGGGCTTTTGGATGTTGGTTCTCTTATTGGGATGACATAGATGTGGACTTACTGACTTTGCGCTTCAGGGGTGTGGTCCGTATTAAACTGGGACTAGTGGCAGATGATTGTTTCAAAAAAGGTAAACACTTTAGGTCCGTATATTAGAACGGATGGGGTCTTGTTCCTTCAGGGTTATGAGTTCACCTTCCGTCTTGAGCCTGAGGATTTTACGTCGGAAGCAGACTTCATTCCTCTGATTTGGGACCGTAAGGATGACTCAAATGGCAGAGGCTTGGATGGGGATGGTTTGGGACAACATGGGAAAGGTGGTTCGACGGTGCAGGGACATGAATGGGCTACGAGCATGTCTATTGACCTTGCACCGTCCACTAGCTCGGGACAACTTCACGGACCGGCTAGGGCTCCGATATTGAGGGGTATGGCTCTCACACCCATAAACCCAAATCCACGGACACTAAGAAGAAAGGAGATTGTTGTGGAGCTGCGGAAACTTGGTGATATGTATGCACATGAGGACCCACTACTAGAGAAAAGCCTATAGGAGGAAATGAGGGCTCGAGGCGCATATTGGCAAAATGTGCCTCCTATATATTATGCCAGGCGTACTGCAAAGATGTGCCTCCTATATCTTCAAGTGTAGTAGTGACCCTGCATCTTCAAGTGTTTCTGCCGGTTCATGCTTGAGGCTGTCAACATCTTCAGAAGAGACGTCGCCAATGGATGTGGGCCGACTTGCAGCTCTTCTTGTGGAGACACATGTACCTGCTGCTTCTAGCGGCGTGGAGCTTGCTGCCGTGCAGGCAAAAATGCAGGCCGGCTGGCAAGGAGCTGGGACGGGCGACGGACTACCTAGTTCTAGCCAGGCGCGCGACGCCGATGCTATTGTCGGCGGGCAGCCTGCCACGACAGCCGAGACACTGGGCCGCAACCTTATCGATGGTGTCCTTGCTGCGGGCGACTTGGAGGTGGGCCAGCCAGCTGGGTTGGGCCACTGTGAAGACGGTGCAGGTGATGCGGCATATTGTTCCTGCTGCAGCAAGTGTGGCGCCGATCAACTTTTTTGTTACCGTGTCAGTGAAGTGTGAGTGCAGGCTGCCTCGACCGTCAAGGCCAACATGGTGCTGCCAGGGAGCTGGTCGGAAGGATGACACTGTGGTCGAGGGGGCTTCTTCATCACCGTCGCCCCCATCTGCGATGTGCCCAGTTTGTGGGACGCATGTGCATCCTGAGGTGCCTAGGCGGAACGCGAGGCATCTCACTACTGCAGATGGAGCTTCGTCCACGGATGAAGATGCATTGACCAAGGCCATGTGTCGCAAAGCCGCAATGTTCACGCCTCCTATTGGTACGTCTATAGCCCATAAATCATTTCTTTTGATTCTGAATAGCAAGTTGTCCTCTAGTTTAGCTTATGCTGGCTTTTGTTTAGGAAGAAACAAGAAAGAAATAAGTGCTTCGGCTAATGCTTTAAAGCATGCGGAGTATGCCCGTTTTAGGGTTTCACCACCTACTTCTAGTAGGCCCGTCACCACTCCAATATATGATGATTATGTGAATTCCAGTGTTGATGGTCAACTGTTATCACATCTTGTGGGGGAGGTGGCCGAGGTGGGGTTGAATTAGGATGGGGATCCCTTTGTGATCTCTATGCTTTTGTCCGGAAATCCAAATCCGCCAAAACAAAGAAAACTCAATTGCCGCAGAAAAATGTGAAATTGTATAACTCTCTAATTCTTTCCCGATGAACAACATCTTCAGAAACAGCTGAGGTCTTTGTGAATTGGCTAAATATTTGAATATTGCTCAGTATGTTCGAGATTATAGGTTGGAGTTCGTGGAAATTTTTGAGACGAGGAGAAGGGATTATCAGGCGAGTGTCCTGGACCGCCTTTCAGGTGGTCTGGACTTCACCTTGCATTGTATCCCCCCACGTGGTAGGTCGGAAGGCATACTACTTGGCATTAAATCAGATTAAATGGATGTGTTAGCATGATCAGATGGTGATTTTCATATCAAATTACACCTCCATAATAGAGCTGATAACTTCACATGGAGTGTCGTTTTTGTGTATGGTGCCGCCCAGGAAGAGTACAAGGCGGCTTTTATAAGGGAAAGGTTGGCACGTCTATGTTCTTTTTTTTTACGGGGATGAAATTTTCTTCTTTTGCGGATGCCAAGACCACTAGTCGAACACGACTTGCCGATTACAAGCGACTCACTCGATTCACACAAGTGCAATGACCGCAATAAATGAGCTAGTCGGATAGGGTAAGTTACACACAAAGGAAGAAGGGCTCACAACGGATATGGGCAGGGCACAATATTTGGAGTCCATGGTGTCGTCGTGGTTGTCAATGGCAAGTTGCGGAAGCTTGTTGTTATCGACGAGAAGCACCTAACTCGAAAACTCAAACAACAATGGATATGGTCAAAACTAAAATAGGGTTAAAATTTCTAAATGGCAAAATCTGGGTCGCCGGTTGGGAATCCGGCTGGACTAGCTCTGTGACAATTTTTTTTCGATTGGAACCGAATGTTCAACCTGTTCTGGTCGTGAGCGGAAAATCTGCATCTAAAATCCTCAAATTCATGGGGAAAGGACCAAATTAGGGTTTGTGAACGCAAATGGAGGGTTATAGGGTCCTCGTGTAACTAATCCACGCAATAAAACTATCAAAACCTCATCGATTCAAGAGATCCATCCAAATCCAATTTTGTCTATTTTTGGGATTTTCAAAATCTTGGGGGGAAAAGAATTAGTGGTAAAAGGGGTGGATTTGTGGTCAAATTTGTGGGAACAAGCCTGGTAATAACAGATGGTGTGGTTGGTAAACAAGAGGGGGTTCTGATGTTCGTGAATCGACCAAGAGGGGGCGAAGAACACGATGTGGAAAATCGAAGGGGGAATGAGGGTAACCTATAAATAGCAAACCCTACCGATTCAAGAACCCGACAAGAAACCACGAGGCTAGCCTACACATCTCTTGGATCACGTCAAACTTACTCTTGTTGGAACCAATTCACCTTCATGGCGGGTCCACTGAGCCAATAGAATCTTAAGGGTCAGTTGAGAAAGATTTCGAAGTTGCTAATTGAATCCCAAGGGGAAAGACTAGCTAGCTCAAGAAAAGTCTTGATATGATCCAACTTACGAGGTAATTGGAGTATCCTTGATACGGTTCTAGATACACACTAGAAGTAACCTCACAAGAGGAACAAAGAGCAAAGCTCAAATCTCAGTTTTATCATCCCTCGCCCTAGGAAGAGAAGGAGGGGAAGTATTTATAGGCAAGGTGGTTGTTAGGGGGTACAAGGGTCAAATGCCTAAGATACACACAGGTCAAAGGTAGTCAACTCAAAGGCTGTTAACTGAGCAGGCCGGTTTTAAATTGGTAGATTGGGAGCTAGGACTGGGCTAGACCGGTTGGAACCAGAGCTTGGACCGAAAACCGCCTCTATTGTGCCGGGCACCATCGGTTGGGCCCCACTATGGAGGCCGGTTGGATCGGGATGGAACCAGGGCATAGACCGGTAACCCCTTCGGTAGTGTCGGGCAAAAGGCGACCAGGGTCGGTTTGGGGCCGATTTGTAGGTCGGTCTGGCCAGCGCTGGAACCGGGCTGGGCCGTGGCTGGAACCGACGGTCTAGAATTCTTTCTCCTTCTCCGGCGTCTTCTCTTGCTTATTTTCCAACTTCCATGACATATTCTTCATCGTCTTTGGCATCATCCTGGGGGTCGTACCTGAGCATACATAGCACATCTGCATGAGTGAGTAAACCATTCATCAAGTCATCAGGATCATAGAGAGCCAAGAGTGTGTTCACATTGTCTCGCATAGATTTGGCTTGTGCTCTCGTCATTGATCCATTAGATGTTGTAGGAGTGCTTGGTGGAATTGATTGATCTGCATCATAATTTATCGAGCAATCGGCAAACTGGGAGTCTATTTATGTCCGGTGCCGCTTAAAACACTCCGAAAACGGTAACACTTGGCAAAACAAGGTCATATGCCGAATATTTTTCTTTGTACGCGACACTCGCAAAATAAAACACTTTAGTCGCCATGAATGGGAAGGCTGGTTGTCGGTCCGTAGGAGCGACCTCGATGTGGGACGCGCATGTCCGTATGTCGGTGGTTTTTCTAGTCTCTGCGAATCTAGAGCAGAGAAGAACAGAGCGCAATCACCGACATGAAGCTGAGGGCGTCTCCAATGTAGGAATAAGCCCATGCCATCAGACCTTACGGTCGACTATAGATAGAAATAAACATTTTGGTGGCCGGCCTTAAGAGAAAATTTGTTGTGGTCGACCATACCATTGTGGCCAGGCCATAAGAAAATGTACACTTCTCTCTCCTCACCTAGCAACGCACAGCAAAGGCCTATGCGGTTTTCTCTGCTCCCCTTTTCGGGTGAACACACCTAAAGAAATTATGATTATAAGAAAAAACAAAGGCTGGTGGGCTCCGCCTTAAGACCCACGAAGATACTTTAAGCATTGGAGGAATTTTGACCTGCTATAGCAAATATGATGGACACTACCTTATGCTGTGACTTGAGAGATAAACATTGGAGACACGCGCGGAGGCGATTAAAAATAGGGGGTTGTTTGGTGTCGCTTTCATCGGGAAGGCTGTCAGGGTAGACTGGACTCGTGAAGTGACCTATTACAATCCATGGGATGGGGGGTACCGAACCTGAGCCCGCAAGAGCAAGATGATACAGCCATGTTCCATGCTAGCTAGCTAGACTCTCACGTCCGCTACTCCCCACAATGCTGCCCTCTACTCCAGTGGCAGCATCCACCAAAACCCATGATGGCTGCCACTCCGGCGCCTGCGGCCACTCCTCTCCGCGGCTCGCTTGCCATGGGCTTCCCTGGAGGATCCTCGGAGGCACACCGGTGGGCTGATTTACCAGACGAGGAGGAAGATGGTTCTCCCGCTCATACTATGAGGTCTTGCAAAGTGGCACGGCGCCGTCGGCCTCTCCGTTAGGGCGCCTTCCCCGATGCCGATCTCCTCTAGGGATGCGCTGCTACCACCCGCGAGGCGGGAGCCACCGAGGAGGGACTGTTCCCCCCCCATCCGATGATTTGTCCGCGGTCGTGGATGCACGATGGTGGGGACCGAAGCACCGTCGGCAGCCGTTGCGCGCGATGGAGACACGATCGGACCTGCCGCCGGACTTGGTCGGATGCTGCTTCAACCGCACCGAGCCGGGGCACATCTCGAAGGATACAATTTTCCTCAAGTGTAAGGGGGAAGGACACCATGATGCGCATGATACACACGTTTGTTGGGAGACCCCAAGAGGAACGTATGAAGAGCACAATAGCAAATTTCCCTCAGAAAAAACCAATGTTGAATCGACCAGTAGGAGGAAGGAGTAACTTCAGAAGGTGAAGCAGCTGAGATGGAAGGGCGCACAACCGGTTCAGAAGCAACATGGAACCTGCACAACACAATCAAATCACTTTTCCCCAACGAAGCAGTGAGGTTGTCAATCTCACCGGTTTTGCTGAACACAAAGAGGTTAAATGTAGGGTATGGAAAACAGTAGGAAAACCGTAGTAATAGTATGAGAGCAGTATGAAAGCAGCAGGTGTTTATCAGTATGAGGAAAAAGAACCAGGGTCCACAGTTCACTAGTGGTGTCTCTCCGTGAAAGATAAATAACATGTGTGGTGAACAAATTACAGATGGGCAATTGACAGAAATGAAGGCCGCACCGTAGTGCATATGCAAGACATAAAGATTACTATGTGATTCATGCGGGCATTACAACAAGATATATAGACTGTTATCCAACTGCATCTATGACTAAAAATCGACCCTTCGAATATCATCCGAACAAACGTTGGGTATTAAGTTGAAAGCAACAAATAATTGCAGTAAGCAAAGTGTGTAATGTAAACAATAACATCATCCTTAGACAAAGCATTGTTGTTTTCTCCCTAATGGCAACAACATATCCTCCATCTATCACGTTTCTGTCACTCGAGCACAGATGAAAAGGAGGCATGAACCCACTATCGAGCATAAATACTCCCTATTGGAGTTACTAGCATCGACCTTGCCATAGAATCTACTAATAACAGAGAGCATGCAAGATCATAAATAACATGAGCATGAAGATAACATGATAGATTGATAATCAGAAGACATAGCATTAAACATTCATCAGATCCCAGCAAACACAACATGTAGCATTACATAAAGATGGTCTTGATCATGATAGGAAGCTAAACATGAGGTACAAAGTGTAGAAAACAACCATCTAGCTACTGCTATGGACCCGTAGTCCAGGGATGAACTACTCACGCATCACTTCGGAGGAGGGCATGGTGGTGTAGACCCCTCTAGTGATAAGGAAAGTTTTCAAAACAAAAGCAGTCAATATGGTTTACGGGACTTTTTCTTCTTTTTCTGTTGAATCGGTAAACAACAATAGCTTTCTTTTCGAAGAAAGAACCGTAGATAATTTCGGAGCCCTGGACCCCCAAACTTGTGTTTCAATCACGGGTAACGCAGTCGAGCTACCTGCACCTGTCTGGTCCGATCGTTTAGCGGCACTTCCTGATAGGTATGTGTCTGTAATCACATATTACAATTCGCATCTTTGCTGCCTTGTAATAATATCTTCCACTTGTCCGTCCTCTTGTCGATTTGATAGAGCAGGAGAGATCCAGAACCCTCCCGATCTCGGGATGACGATGACGGCGGCTGCAGGTGTTTCTCGGGTAAAAGTGGTATATCCCTAGGGTTTTTGTCTTGGGGGGATTAAATAGGCGAAAGCGCAGAGGCGGTGGAGGCCTGGGGGCCCCACACCACCCCTCGGCGTGGCCAAGGGGGCGCCGCCCTATGGTGTGGGCCCAGTGAGGCCCTCCTCCGGGTCTCTTCGGGACTCTGTGGAACCTTCGGAAATTCCAAGACTTATGGGCTTCGAATTTTCCAATTCTGAGAATATTTCTAGAACAACTTTTCTGAAACTAAAAACAACACAAAACAGGGAACTGGCTATGTGGCATCTTGTCAATAGGTTAGTCCAGAAAATCGATAAAAATTGACATAAAGTGTATAGCAAATATGTGGGAAACAATAAGAAAACAACATGGAACATCAAAAATTGAGGATATGTTTATGACGTATCAACATCCCCAAGCTTAGTTACTACTCGTCCTCGACTAGGTGAACGATAAAAACACAATAATTTCTGAGGTGATATGCTACCAACATAAACTTGATCATCAATAATGTAACAACATAAGTAATCTGAGATCATAGAACTTTAACACAAGCATGATAAATAAAACTTTAATAATAAAGCATAGCAATCACTTTGCATAATGAGAAGTAACTCAAATAGAAGATCATGAATAACAATGCAAAGAATGATATACGTTTGTTTCAAGTATAGAGAAAGCATGGCAAAGTGATATTTCGCTAGTCCTTAAGAGTGGGGCAAAACATAAATGCCAGGACACCTTCAAAGTTCACGAGGAAGACTATAACAAATAATTAGAGAACTAGCAATAACACATCATGAATCAATTAATAATGTTTCTGGGACAAATGCACATAAAACTCAGAATGGAAAAAATGCTCTCTAAATTGTGCATAAAGTTAGAAGATGGAGACTCAACATAAAAGTAAAATAAAGTCCCTTCGCAGAGGGAAGCATGGATCACTCATGTGCTAGAGATTTTATTTTATTAAACAGAGGTATAAAAAACTTTTTTTTAGAGAGGTGTATGCTTATGTCAATGAATGGTAAACAGAAAATACAGTACGTCACAAGCCAACTAGACTTCACAAGAGCAGCTCTCATAGAAGGACGCATTTGGGTAGAAGGTCATCCCCCTTTCTCTTTTGTTTACACTATTATGCTTTGACAGATAAATCAGGGGCAAAATAGTGAAGAGAATTTGTGTTATTAATTTGGGGTTAGGCACCCCGCTGCCAGCTCTTCTATCCTTGGGTAAGCGGATGAAGCCACTAGTCCAGGGTGTGAAATTCCAATCAACAAGTGAGATAAATATTCTCTATTTACGCCCTCATGAGCTAAAACAGGAGCACAAAACAGGAGTAATTTTGAAAGTTTTAAAGGTAACACATGAGCAATTTACTTTGGGGTGGAGGTTAATTACCACATGTAGGTAGGTATGGTGGACAGAATGGGAAAACTTTGGTTTTAGAGAGTTGGATTCACGAGTAGAGCTCATACTCAGTACAGGTGGAGGCTAGCAAAAGACTGGGAGCGACAAATCAAGAGAGCATCATGTATAGAGACATACACGTCATTAATCAAAGCATAAGTGGTACCACAAATTCTAAAGCAAAATGATCATGGAGGGTATTCTTGATTGGTTCATAGTCATAAACATGGTGTGAGCATGCGCCAAGTCAACCAAATAAAACATCCAAAGGAGAACACCACAAATTTATGCTTCAACATGAAAAGAACAACTCATGATTCTTTCAGTGGAACATTAAACACTCTCAGCTATTTGAGGCTAATCATGCTACTCAATAACCGCAAGGCTGTAAAACTAAAATAACATCTAGCATGATATGAAAAAGTTCGAGCCACAATCTATACAAGGTTCTAGTTGCACCGTTAAAAAATCTACCTCAAGCAGCAGTTTCTTTTCCCAACAAGAACCATACAAAACATGCTTTAACAAAAAACCTCTACATGCTACAGTAAGCAAACATGAGATTAATCACATAAAACTACTAACACTAACAACTATAAACAAGAGATGCAATGAAAACAAGAGCTAAACAGGAATTTTTGCAGCATCTAGAAGAAAAACTAAGAATACTAGCATAGCAAGTATTCAAACGAAAAAGCGGAGCGTGTCTATCTCCCAAACAAAAATGCTAGTATCCAACTATATTATTGCAGCAAGGAAAACAAAATAAAACTAAATAAAAACAAACAGACGCTCCAAGTAAACTTCATATGATGTGACCGAATAAAAATATAGTTTCACGAGAAGTGACCTGATAGATAGTTGACGAAGAAGGGGATGCCTTGGGCATCCCAAAGATTAGATGCTTGAGTATTCTAAAAATATGATTGGGTGAACTACAGGGGCATCCCCAAGCTTTGACCTTGCACTCTTCTTGATCACATATATCACCTCTTCTCTTGACACTGGAAAACTTCCTTCACACCGTACTCAAACAGTAATTCGCATTAGAGGGTTAGTGCAACAAATAAAATCCATGCGTTCTGTATGCACAAGTGCTATTGATACTTTTAAACATTAGCTACAGACTCTGATGTTTCATGAAGCAAATAAATCCATTTGACATCGCAAAAGAGCAAATGCAAGAAAAATGGCAGAATCTATCAAAACCAGAACAGTCTGTAAAGACGATTTTTTTGGCGCACTTACGTTTCTCAGATCGAAAAACTTAAATAACAAAGAATTTGCGGAATTATCTGAGGAGTAAGCACAAAATATTTCAGATCATTCTGATCTTCCAGGATTTTATACGATTTTTTACGGTGGACAGGAGAAATCTGTTTCCTGTGCAGAAATCTGAAAACCAACTCCAACTCTCGTCAGAAACCTTACTTGGCACTACTAAAACATGAAAAGAAAGATACAAAGGATTTTCTACAGAAGTATATAACCCCTTGACTTAAAGAAAACAGAGAAAAACAAAGCAAAAATAAAACCATGGGTTATCTCCCAAGAAGTGATTTTCTTTAACGCCTTTTAGCTAGGCCCAGAAAAGTGGAATCAAGTATTTTAAAGTGAAGAAGCATACAAATTGTAACTTGTTTGAATAAAGGAATCAAAAGGCAACTTCATTCTCTTTCTAGGGAAGTGTTCCATACCTTTATTGAGTGGGAACTGAAATTTCATATTCCCCTCTTTCATGTCAATAACATAACCAACAGTTCTAAGAAAAGGTCTTCCCAAAAAAATTGGACAAGAAGCATTGCATTCAATATTCAAGACAACAAAATCAACATGGACAAGAGTATTATTAACCATGATAAGAACATCATCAACTCTCCCCAAAGGTTTCTTTCTAACATTATCAATAAGACGAATATCCAAATAACAAGGTTCCAATGGTGGTAAATCAAGAACATCATAGAGTTTCTTGGGCATAACAGAGATACTAGCACTAAGATCACATAGAGCATTGCAATCAAAATCATTTAATTTAATTTTAATAATAGGTTCCCAACCATCATCTAGCTTCCTAGGGATAGAGGCTTCACATCTTAATTCATCCTCTCTAATTTGCATGAGAGCATTTGTAATATGTTTTGTGAAAGCCATATTCATAGCACTAGCATTCGGACAACTAGCAAGCTTTTGTAAGAACTTAATCACTTCAGTTATGTTGCAATCATCAAAGTCAAGATCATTTTTATCAAAGATAATGGGACTATTGTCTCCCATGTTTCTAAAAATGTCAGCACTTTTATCAGGAACATTTTTAGCAGTTTCAGGCAATTTTGCAATTTTACTAGCAGAAGTGGGAGTGTTTCCAACACCAATTACTTTACCATTGATAGTAGAAGGTTTTCTAGCATGAGAAGCTTCAGTTTTACCGGTGGTGGCAATGCTACAAACATTAGCTATATTATTCTTTCTAGCTATTTCATCTTCTCTTTCCCATCTAGCATGCAATTCAACTAACATTCTAACATTGTCATCAATTCGAATTTGGATAGCATTTGTAGCAGCAAAAGGATTCTCATCTATGGTTTAAGTTTTAGCAGTCATTCTATTAATCAAAGAATATTGAGCTTCATACATGGAAGAAAATGAAGTTTCAGCATGAGCAATTTTAACTTGCAACCCAGATATTTCTCTATTTAAACTCTCAAGTTGATAGGTGATATTTCTTAGCATAGCAGATTGTTCTTCCATAGTTTTAGTAAATAATTTATTTTTCTCAAATTGTTTTTGCATAAAGTCTTTAGTGGCTCTTTCAACTTCTAAAATTCTTTCATTAGACATTCCAGTTCTATCTTTATTACCACTAATAAAAGGATATGGCCTATAATTGTTGCTACCAAAATTATTCCTATAAGCATTGGTGTTTAAATTATTATTTTTAATGAAGTTCACATCAACATGCTCTTCTTGAGCAACCAAAGAGGCTAAAGTAATATTATTTGGATCAATAGGGGCATGGACATTCACAAGCATAGACATGATATCAACAAGTATCTCATTCAAAGAGGAGGTTTCTTCAACAAAATTTACCTTCTTACCAGTTGTAGCTCTCTCAGTGTGCCACTCAGAATAATTTACCATCATGTCATCAAGAAGCTTTGCTGCTAACCCCAAGGTCATGGATATAAAGGTTCCTCTAGCGGCTGAATGCAGAAGGTTTCTAGAAGAAAATTTTAGACCTGCATAAAAGGTTTGGATGATCATCCAAGTAGTCAGTCCATGAGTGGGACAATTCTTTACTAAAGACTTCATTATTTCCCAAGATTTAGCAACATGCTCATTATCAAGTTGCTTAAAATTCATAATGCTACTTCTTAAAGATATAATCTTAGTAGGAGGATAATATTTTCCAATGAAAGCATCTTTACACTTAGTCCAAGAATCAATACTATTTCTAGGCAAAGATAGCAACCATTCTTTAGCTCTTCCTCTGAAAGAGAAAGGAAACAATTTCAGTTTAATAATATCTCCATCAACATCTTTATATTTTTGCATCTCACAAAGTTCAACAAAATTATTAAGATGGGCAGCAACATCATCAGTACTAACACCAAACAATTGCTCTCTCATAACAAGGTTTAACAGGGCAGTTTTGATCTCATAAAAATCAGCAGTAGGAGCAGGTGGAGAAATAGGTGTGCTAATGAAATCATTGTTCTTGGTGCTAGTAAAGTCACACAACTTAGTGTTCTCAGGAGTAGTCATTTTAACAAGACTAAAAACAGGAATAAAACTACAACTAGAATAAGAACTAATTTTTTTGTGTTTTTGATAAAGAGAAGCAAACAAGATAAAATAAAATAAAATAAGCAAAACAAAAACAAAGTAAAGAGATTGGAAGTGAGAGACTCCCCTTGCAGAAATTCTCTTCCTCCCCGGCAACGGCGTCAGAAATTAGCTTGATGCGCGTGATACACACATTCGTTGGGAGACCCCAAGAGGAAGGTATGAAGAGCACAGTAGCAAGTTTCCCTCAGAAAGAAACCAAGGTTGAATCGACCAGTAGGAGGAAGGAGTAACTTCAGAAGGTGAAGCAAATGAGATGGCAGGACGTACTAGCGGTTCAGAAGCAACATGGAACCTGCACAACACAATCAAATCACTTTGCCCCAAAGAAGCAGTGAGGTTGTCAATCTCACCGGTTTTGCTGAACACAAAGAGGTTAAGCATAGGGTGTGGAAAACAGTAGGAAAATCGTAGTAACAGTATGAGAGCAGTATGAAAGCACTAGGTGTTTATCAGTATGAGAAAAAAGGACCGGGGTCCACAGTTCACTAGTGGTGTCTCTCCGTGAAAGCTAAATAACATGTCTGGTGAACAAATTATAGCTGGGCAATTGACAGAAGCGAAGGCTGCACCGTAGTGCATATGCAAGACATAAAGATTACTATGTGATTCATGCGGGCATTACAACAAGATACATAGACCGTTATCCAACTGCATCTATGACGAAAAATCCACCCTTCGAATATCATCCGAATAAACGTTGGGTATTAAGTTGCAAGCAACAGATAATTGCAGTAAGCAAAGTGTGTAATGTAAACAATAACATCATCCTTAGACAAAGCATTGTTGTTTTCACCCTAATGGCAACAACACATCCTCCATCCGTCACGTTTCTGTCACTCAAGCACAGATGAAAAGGAGGCATGAACCCACTATCGAGCATAAATACTCCCTCTTGCAGTTACTAGCATCTACTTGGTCAGAGCATCTACTAATAGCGGAGAGAATGCAAGTTCATAAATAACATGAGAATGAAGATAACATGATAGATTGATAATCAGAAGGCATTGCATTCAACATTCATCAGATCCCAGCAAACACAACATGTAGAATTACATAAAGATGATCTTGATCCTTATAGGCAGCTCACAAGATCTAAACATGAGGTACAAAGTGGATAAAACAACCATCTAGCTACTTCTATGGACCCGTAGTCCAGGGATGAACTACTCACGCATCACTTCGGAGGAGGGCATGGTGGTGTAGACCCCTCCGGTGATGATTCCCCCGCCCCCGGCATGGTGTCTGGGAGAGCTCCATAACTATCCCGATCTCGGATGACGGTGACCGCGGCCTCGGGTGTTTATCGGGTAAAAGTGGTATATCCCTATGGTTTTTGTCTCGGGGGGATTAAATAGGCGAAAGGTCAGAGGCGGTGGAGGCTTGGGGTTGCCACACCACCCCTCGGCGGGGCCAGGGGGTCTCTTTGGGACTCCGTGGAACCTTCGGGAATTCTAAGACTTTCGAGCTTTGAATTTTCCAATTCCGAGAATATTTCCAGAACAACTTTTCTGAAACTAAAAACAGCAGAAAATAGGGAATTGGCTCTGTGGCATCTTGTCAATAGGTTAGTCCAGAAAATCGATAAAAATGACATAAAGTGTATAGGAAACATGTGGGAAATAATAAGAAAACAACATGGAACATCAGAAATTAAGGATGCATTTATGACGTATCACACCACACCAAGGATTGCACGGCGCGGCGCATTCCGTCAGTGCCGGACTTGCGGTTGTGCCTCAAAGCCAAGGTGTTGGCGCCGTCTCCGTGCGGGCAGACGCCCATGAGGGAGCGGTGTCGTGGGATTATCACGGCAGACGTTACCGGGGGTAACTGATCTTGGGGCAAGACGACACAGGCGTTTGGGAGAGGGTTTAGCTCAGAGGGAAACATGATGGAATTCGATCTGGTAGCCGGCAATCAAGTCGCCGAGTCTCCGATCTTAATATATCAACTCGATCTCTCGTATACACTGGATGCCCGATATCAAGCGGTACTGCTAGGGTTCTTAGATCTTCCTCAACTAGACCTGGGGGGCGGTTTATAAAGCACCCGTACCCCCCTGGCTTACTCTCCAAGGCGCACCCTGAATCCTACCCGGACACCGCATACGAACTCTAACTTTCCTTTACCGTAACCCACAATCCGGGTTACGAGGCCTACAAACTTGGGCCTTCCAGAAGTTTCTTTACCCTTAGCCGGATCTTGCACATCGTCCTTTGGGTCGGGTTATGCCTTGGAGTTGGCCTACCGGGTTAGCATCCCTCCATCAGTAGTCCCCAGAATAGCTTGGGCTTCACGGATCCTTCCTTGAAGCGCTTGCTATTCCCTGCAAAGATATCAAACACACAAGTGTATGGAGGCCGTGTTAAGGTGCTCTGATAGATAGCTAGGCCTAACTCCATGGCGGCCATATAGTAACCCGGCTTTCCTCCAAACACACTGCTCAAATTTCCGAGCCAAAACCCTGATAAAAACATCAAGATTCTATACTTTTACTCGATAATTGACCCTGGTTTCACGGAATGGATCTCTTTCTCTTCTATGTCCTCTGAGCCTTACTCCTTTGATACCATGCGACAACTTAATCATCAATTATCGAACTCGTCGTACTTGAAGGATTCTCTTCCAGCCAAGCGCAGAGTGACTCGGAGTTCCCCGGGTGAGGATCCTCTTAACCCGGGCATCTCCACCTCCCCCGTCCATCGTGCCAGTGCTCCTCCGCCTCGTCCTTCCAATTCTCCTCAGCGCCACCCCTCTCCTAACCATCCACGCGCCGGGCAATTCCGGGTTCCGCTAACGGTTCCTTTGACAACTTCGTCTGCTTCCAGCGGCGAACTCCCGCCGGATTACGCCGTAAATACTGGGTAAGCTTTTGCTATATGACATCCTTTGATGCCTGACAATTTTCAATCACCATTGCTAACTGCCTCTTCCCATTTTTCTTTAGTGCTCAAGCCACCGTTAGTGACCCGGAGAATGTGGAGATGGATAACCAGGAGGTGGATAACCGTCAGACAGAGGAGCCGACTGAGAACGTAAACGCCGTGACCGGCGGTGATACTGAGAACAACCAGGAACAAGCCGCCGAGTCTCCTGAGTCATCCGAACCAGTAGACGAGGAGATCGAGGTTCTGGACACAAGGATGGGTTCTCCCAACCCGGATACTCAGACTATCCGGGTCTCAACTCCCAGGGCGGGGAGAGCTCCCCCATCAGGTGACCAGGCTGCCGGATCTTCCGGTGCCCGACCCGAGGACCTGACGTTTGCCCAGATGCTCGAAACCCTGCGCGCTTTGAGGGCTAATGAAGAGAACATTTTGGAGGCTTTAATAGCCAAACACGAGGTAAATCCGACTAATATTGCCTGTGTCCTTATCCAGTCCCCAAGTTCCGAGTGAATTAATTCACAATTTGCTTGGAACTTTACGATATAAGCGACTGATAACTTACCCCTTTACCCGGCTAATCCTTCCTGTGTCCATGCAGTCCTTCGTGACTCAATCTGAGGAGAAGCTGACCGAGGCCGCCAAGCTCATTGAAAAGGAGGTGGCTCTACGTGAGGCGGCCGAGGCTGAGGCCAGGAGGAGCAGGACGATAATGAAGAAGTATAGGAGGAGGGCTCACTCAGCAGAAGATGACCTGACGAGCCTTTCTGTTCAAATTGCTGATATGTACCGTGCTTTGCTTGGTATGCTTCTTCATCCGGGTTACTTTTTTGATAAATAGCCAGAATTTCCTGACTCATGTTTCCATTTCTGAAGGTCCGGATGAAGTGATGCCGGACGAGGGTGACATTGCCAGGCTGAAAACTATCAAGAGCGTAATCCGGCAGCTATGCGCCGGAACCAAATGGATCCTTCAAGAAATACGGTGGCCGGGTAAAGGGCATGGCGACCTGAAGAGAATGCTAGACGCTTGCTCTACTATCCCCGAGTGGATTTGGCACTGGAAATGCTCGTCCTGCCGGGTTGGAGTAACCCGGGGTCTTGCGCTTGCCAAGGCTTACTTCCCTAAGCTCGAGCTAGCCAAGCTTATGGGCGGTTTCCCGGAATACAAGCTTGATGGGTCCAAGTTCTCCGTGAAGGATTTCCAGGCCGTCCAGAAGGAGGTCCGTTACCCGGCCAGCGTGATTGCTGACGGCTTAGATGTCGATTCCCTCGTTCCTGCTTATGATGCTGCTGGTGAAGCTATTAAGTCGGATCTTCCCGAGCCGTATGACATGCTTGCCCGATGGAAGGAGGAAGCTGCTAAGTTGAGGGAGGAGGCTGCTAAAAAGAAGGCTGAAGCCGACTCTGCGCCCGCTACCTCCACACCAGTCGTTACTCCTCCTGCGCGAGCCGGTACTGCTGATCCGGGTGCTGCTGCTACCCCAAGTGACGGCAAGGGTAAGGCGAAGATGGATGCCGGGGCTTAGGATGCCGAGTGATACCTGTTCCTTCGTGCCACTTCTCATGCGTCAGTCGGCCGATGTGCCGTTTAAACAATTATTTTTTGGATGGTGCGCCTGTGCACCTTTGATATCATTTACCGGGATTTTGTAATGCACGCTAAGGTCTTGATACACTCTATTCCTCTTCGGGGCTTTTAAATTTATTCACTTTTGAACTCATTTGCACCAGATATCCAACTTTCTTTATTGTTCCTTTTGTGAGGCTCGGTTTCCGGGTTTCATGGGTGTTGACAAGCGGACTTGCTTCGAAGTCCCCAAGCCCCCAAGACTCGGATGTTTGGACTTTTTGAGCTTGAACAACTAAGCAATTTTTCTCTTTCTCAAGATCCCGAGTCCCCAAGACCCGGATTTCTGGGTTGAGAATACGTGATTTTTTTAAGGAGAACGCATTGTTTGCTGTTAAATCCAAAAAGTCCAGAGCCGTTTCACATAGGTTCTGAAGTTATGCTTAATAATCGTTGAGTTTCCGGCTACTAGCTCTGTACTCTGCATAACTTATGGTTTAGATGACCCTTTTGACTATCTTGTACTATAATCCGGCTTTCGCATGGATATCATGTTGTCACATCTGTACGAAGACAGGGTCAACCAAGTCCCATTGGGCTTCATGGCTGATTGTAATCGTAAGCGAGCAAATCATGCCATTTTAGTGCGAGTCGCATCAAGCTTAAGTAAGAAAAGTCAAGAAAATTTGGCTCCTTTGTCCGGTCATGAGATTGCAGCCGTACTCGTTTGCGAGTAATCGGCCCTCATAACTCATAGGCATCAAGGCCGGGTCTTTGAGTTTGCAACTGTGCTATTCAAGCAATCAGCCCCCAAGACCTGAATATATGCAACGTACTGGGACTGAAGAACATAAGAATAACCATCTCTTTACTTGATATGGAAAAGTTAGGTCAGCAAGCCGCCTCATTAAAAACCCATCCAGTTCCCAAGGGTACCCTGGATAGGAAAAGAGTACGTCTGAAACCTGCTGCCTGTTACATCGTGCAATTCCTCTTGCCAATATAGTCTTTACTAAGTATAATATGGACGTAGCTGAGCCACGTTCCATGGCCTGTCTCTTTCTTGCATAGATGAAGTGGTGTGAGCGGTGTCATTAACTGTAGCCGACTCCTCCCTTGTATCTACCAAGTAATACGATCCATTATGCAGATTCCGGCTTATGATAAACGGTCCTTCCCATGGATGTGATAATTTGTGCTTTCCTTCGTTTGACTGTACCAGGCGCAGAACCAGGTCTCCTTCCTGGAAGACCCGGGTTTTTACGCGCCGGCTATGATACCTTCGTAAACCTTGCTGATAAATGGCTGATCTCTCCAGGGCTTGTTCCCTTTGTTCTTCTAACATATCTACGGCGTCCTGCCGGGTCTTTTCATTCTCTACTTCAACATAAGCTGATACTCGCGGTGAATCATGGATAATGTCACTCGGTAACACTGCTTCCGCACCATAGACCATGAAGAAGGGTGTCATTTGAGTGGATCTGTTAGGTGTAGTGTTGATACCCCAAACCACGGAAGGAAGTTCTTCGACCCATGCGCCAGCAGCTCTGATACAGGGTACTCGCAATCGTGGTTTCAACCCGCGGAGAAATTCTTGGTTTGCCCTCTCCACTTGTCCGTTGGCCTGTGGATGAGCCACTGATGCTACATCAAGCCGGATTCCATTGTTGCCACAGAACTTTTCCATCTCACCAAGGGACATGTTAGTTCCATTGTCGGTAATTATGCTGTGGGGATACCCAAACCGGTAGATAATTCTTTTCAGGAACTTGACTGCTGTAGCTGCTTCACAATTAGTAACTGGCATAATGATGTAGCCCACCCTACTCCACCAAGTGCACCGATGACAAGATCACGCGCAAAGGCCATCCAAGATAAGGTGAACTCGCTCCTCTTGTTCCATGCTTTCGGTCATGTGGAGAATGGTGCGCTACCTCATGGTGCAACACTTTGTGTGCTCAGGTACAAGTCCACCACGGGTGCCCAAGAAGACGCGGAAGCCGAACGAGCAGGACCAGCGCGAGGAGACGAAGGCGGGAAGCTCCAGGCGGCGGAACCTCCGGTGTTCCCACCGGAGCCTCCGCTCCACGCTCGCCACCGGAGCCTCCGGTGCAGCCTCCGCCCAAAAGCCCTTCGGGTGGATGACCGCGGAACAACCACCGGAGCCACCACCGGACCCCCAGCGGAACCTCCGCTCGACCCACCGGAGCCTCCGCTCCGCAGCTCGCCACCGGAGCCTCCGGTGCTGCCTCCGCCCAAAACCCCTTCGGTTGGTTGACGACGGAGCCACCACCGGACCTCCACCGGAGCCTCCGCTTGATCCACCGGAACCTCCGGTGGAAACCACCGGAGCCTCCGCCCCTGCGCGGCCTGCGTGCCAGTTTAGGGTCTTGACCCTTGTAATCTTATCCTCCCACCTACCCCCTTTGGCACTAGGCTATATATAGGTCCCCCTTTCTCAGATCTAGGGTTAGAGTTGAATCTAGACATTTAGAGCTTGGCTCTCTTGTATCCCTCTTTGAGGAACTACTCCTCCGGTGTGTACCGAGGAACGTATCAAGGCTACTCCTCCGACTTCGTCGAGGATCGTATCAAGGCTCACCCAATTACTTGATCTCTCCCTTTGGGTTTCTATCAAGGAGTTGTCCAATCTTCCTCTCGTCTATCTTGAGGTTCTATTGGCGTAGTGGACCGGCTACGGGTGTAAAGCGGTTTCAATCAAGGTGAGCTCAGTTGAATCGATCGTTCCGTAGGTGGCCCTCGGGGTTAGTTGACGGAAGATTTGGGGTTCTTCGGTTCTTACTAGTTATATCGTGCGTTTGCTCGCGTTCCCCTCGTTTCCCCCATCGTGTTCTTCGTGCGTTCATCGTGTTCTTCGTGCGTTCTTCATCGTTCTTGTCGATTCGTGAAGATCGGGCCAAACTAGGAGTCCAACTCCACATCATCTGGTATCCAGAGCTAGATTGACACGAATCCGACACCCATACCCCTCCCCATCCACCAATTTTTCTTTTCCACCAAGAATTTCGAAAATCCTCAAAAAAATAGCCAAAAGGGAATTTGACCGATCTGTTGATTCGTTGAGTTTTTCGTGGTTTTTCTTCATAGATTTGTTGCCAAACACCTTTCCTTTCAGCCAATTTTTCCAATTTCGTCCAAAATTTTTCTTGATTTTGTGGGAATTTCGAATTTGAGCCAAAAACTCAGAAAATTTCAGCTCTTCGATTCTCCGACAGATTTTGGAACTTGTTTTTCTTTGTCGTTTGTGATCCAAATTGAGTGCAACGAGTTGCTACGCGACGCCCACGACATCACCTACGCTTCCACATCAACGGATCACCACGACATCGACTCCCCCACGGCCGCAAGTCCGTGATCATCAAATAAGAGAGGTATCACTTGCTTCCGCTTGCACCACCCCACCCCATTGTGTTACTTACCTATCGGACTAGTTCTTTTTACACCGCTTGGCATCGCATTTGTGGCATCGAGAGTGCGAGGTTAGCGCTTGTGAGAGATTAGCTACCGAGTAGGCATTGGCACTTTGGAATCCATCAAAAAGAGAAAATCAAAAAAAAAAGAGAGAAAAAGAGAAAATAGAAAAAGAAGCAAAAGGATCGGTGCCAATTGCTTTCCATTGTAGGAATGTGTAGCATCGCGTCGCAAAAGAGAAAGAGTGACCGATTGCCACGGTGCGAATCTTGTTGCCTTTTCAACTTTGCGGTTTGAGCTAGCGTCCTCTTTGAGTTAGTGTGACATTGAGCATTAGTCTACGTTAGGGCCATTTCGTTCTTCGCTCGTCCATTGGTCGCACTAACCCCATTTTCCCTTGCGTGTGTGTGTTCCACCATATTTCCATCCTATAGGCTTGGTTTTTGTGCTAACTTTTCTTTGAATTTTCTCCACGATTGACAACAAACTTTTCTTCGGTTTTGGTTGATTTTTCCGCGCCACTTTCCTAACCTATTTGCCTCCCATATAAAGTGTGTGTGTTGCCGTTTGCGGTTTCTTTCGATCTTTTGGTTTCGCTCTTGACATACCGCCCTACACCTAGGCTCGTCCACTAGCCTCAATACGACCAAGAAAGGTAACGTTGGGTAAGTGAGGCGTCCATTTCTTCAATATCACCCTTGTGTGTGTTTTTGAGATGGCTAGAGAAGGAGTATTCACAAGTCCGAGCTCGGAAGACGAAGGAAATCCATTCTACAACGACAATGCTTACGCCAACTTCGTCACCCACAATGACCACTTTCAACTCCGCGAACTCGTCAAGGACGGGTTGCAACGCTATGAGCGTCGACTACAAGAGCAAGAGGCTCGATTGAATGACCAAATGACGCGCATCAACATCAACTTGGCTAATCTTGCCAATCGCCGTCATTCTTCATCGTCCTCAAGGTCTCGTCGCTCAAGCCACCGCAATCAAGATCCTCACCAACCTCGTCGCCATGATCGCCATGATCGCCATGATCGCCATGACGTGGAGGAGGGTGGACAACCTCAACAACCACCACCACCTCCTCCACAACCTCAACAACCTCCGCGACGCAATTGGTATGAGGATAGCTCGCCATCACCACCACCTCGACATCGCCAAGGCCGTGGTGACCCTCTTCAACAACCGCAACGACCGGACCTTCGACAACACCATCATCCTCCACCTCCACAAGGCCACGCTCAAGACTATGGCCACAATGATTTCGTGGAAGATGCTCGGCAACATCGAAGGCCACCTAGGCGCCATGCGCGTCCCAACAACAATGACCGCCAAGAACATGATCATCCTCAACACCCTCGAGATGAACAAGTGCTTCCGCAACACCCTCGCCAAGAACAAGAGCGTCCTCGACAACATCACAATGCCCATGATGATAGTGAACGCCGTGAAGCTAGGCTTCGTCACCACCAACCACCACCACCAAATGACCACCGACGTCATCCTCCCCATCATGATCGCCACCACCAAGACAATGAGGATGACCCCTATGATGATTCACCTCCCATTTATGATGAAGACCCCCATGAGCGCCAACATGAGCGTCCCCATCGTCCGCAAGAGGACAACAACATGAGTGCTCTTCGCTTCAATGTCCCCAAGTTCAATGGTGAGAATGATCCCGAAGACTATCTTGCTTGGGCTCTCAAGGTTGACAAGATCTTCGGCATCCACACCTTCACCAACAAGAAGATGGTTGCTCTAGCATCTTTGGAATTCGAAGGCTATGCACTCTTATGGTGGGATCGTCTACAAGCCGAACGAGTCCGCAATCGCATTGCTCCCATTGCCACTTGGAATGAAATGAAGCAATGCATGCATGCTCGATTCGTTCCTCCTCACTACAAGCGTGACCTCTTCAAGAAGCTCCAAGAACTTCGTCAAGGTGTGAAGTCCGTTGATGAATACTACAAGGAAATGGAGACATCTTTGATTCGAGCTCATGTGATAGAATCTCAAGAGCAAACAATGGCCCGCTTCCTCAATGGCCTCAACTATCCTATACGGAAGATCGTCGAGTATCAACCATATGACAACATTGTGGCCCTTGTCCACCAAGCTCTCAAGGCGGAACGCCAAATTGCGGAAGATCTCAAATATAGCAAGCAAAAGGCTTTCTTCAACTCAAGACCATCATCCTCAACTCCAATGACACAAGTTCCTCCTCCAACTACCACCAAGAGCAACACGCGAGCCTCTAGTGCTCCCAACAAGTCTTCCCAACCATTCAAGAAGCAAGCTCCTCCAACCTCATCCTCAAGTGCTCCTCAAGTCAAGTCAAGCACTATTACTTGCTTCAAGTGTGGTGGTAGTGGACACAAGTCCTTTGAATGTTCCAACAAGATGATCATGATTGTCAACCAAGACGGTGAACGTGATTCTATGAGCGAAGGCGAATACTATGCCTTGCATCAAGTTGCTCTCAACCCTTTGGACGTCTCCAACGATGATGAAGAAAGTGTGTATTGCGATGAGGACAAGAATCCATCACTAGTGGTCACAAGAGTCCTCACTTCTTCTCCTCAAGATGAGCAAGATCAACGGTGCAATCTCTTTCAAACAAGAGCCGGTATTGATGGCAAGTCAATCAAGGTCATCATCGACGGTGGAAGTTGCCACAACTTGGCTAGCAAAGAGCTTTGCGACAAACTCAAATTGCCTTACAAGCAACATCCTCATCCATACCATGTCCAATGGCTTAGTGACTCCGGCACCTTCAAGATTCAACACATGGTCTCGTGACTTTCAAGATTGGCCCTTATGAAGACACGGTAGATTGTGACGTTGTTCCTATGACCGTGTGTCATCTTCTTCTTGGTCGACCTTGGCAATACGACAAAAGTGCTATCCATGATGGGCGTACCAATCACTATAGCTTCAAGTGGAATAACAAAACATTTGTTCTTCGTCCCATGTCTCCTAGCCAAGTGATCGCCGACAACGCCAAGACTCTTGCACGTCGACAAGAAGAGCTCAAATCTCGTGAGATGAGTGGTGAGAGAGTGATCCACCAAAAAGCGAGTGAGAGCCACAAGCCAAATATGAGCGAAAAAAAAAATCCGAGTGATGCCAAAGGCTTTGCCTTACTTGCCACCAAAAGAGAGATGCGAGAGCTAAGAGATGACCCAACCATACTTCACTTTGTCCTATTGTGCAAAGGGGAGGCACTTGACACTAACGACATGACAAATCTTCCTCCCTATTTGTTGCCTTTGTTGCAGGAATTTGAAGACGTCTTTCCCGATGAGCTCCCTCCGGGCCTTCCTCCCCTTCGAGGAATCGAGCACCGTATTGACCTCATTCCGGGCGCGCCCCTTCCAAACCGCGCTCCTTACCGCACCAATCCCGAGGAGACTAAGGAGATTGAGCGCCAAATCCAAGAGCTACTCGAAAAAGGTTTTATTCGCGAATCCCTTAGCCCTTGTGCCGTGCCGGTTATCCTTGTTCCAAAGCAAGATTCTACTTCCCGCATGTGTATGGATTGTCGCCCTATCAATGCTATCACCGTTAGATATAGACATCCTATTCCTAGGCTCGATGACATGCTTGATGAATTGAGTGGTGCTACTATCTTTTCCAAAATTGATCTCAAAAGTGGGTATCATCAAATTCGTATGAGTATAGGTGATGAATGGAAAACGGCTTTCAAAACAAAACTTGGTTTGTATGAATGGCTTGTTATGCCCTTTGGTCTTTCGAATGCCCCATCTACCTTCATGCGTCTCATGAATGAAGTTCTACGTCCTTTCATTGGCAAATTTGTTGTGGTTTACTTCGACGATATTCTCATTTATAGCAAATCTTTGGAAGATCACCTTGATCATGTTTCACAAGTATTGTTGGCTCTTCGCAACGCAAAACTTTTCGCCAATCTTTCCAAATGCAATTTTTGCACCAACAAGCTTGTTTTCTTGGGTTTTGTGATCTCTTCCAATGGTATTGAAGTAGATAACAAGAAAATTGAGGCAATTAGGAATTGGCCCAACCCTACCTCCGTGGGTGAGATAAGGCGCTTCCATGGCCTTGCCGGTTTCTATCGCCGCTTTGTCAAAGATTTTTCAACCATTGCTTGCCCTTTGAATGAACTTACCAAAAAGAATGTACCTTTTGTTTGGGGCAATGCGCAACAAAAAGCTTTCGACACACTTAAGAAATGCTTAACCGTTGAGAAAACTTTTGAGATTGAATGTGATGCTAGTGGTATAGGAATTGGTGGCGTTCTCATGCAAAACGGACGCCCCGTTGCTTACCATAGTGAAAAACTTGATGGTGCTAAACTCAATTACCCCATCTATGATAAGGAACTTTTTGCTTTGGTTAGAGTGCTAGAAGTTTGGCAACACTACCTTTGGCCAAAAGAATTTGTCATTCATTCCGATCACGAATCATTGAAATACTTAAAAAGCCAAACCAATTTGAACAAAAGGCATGCTAAGTGGGTTGAATTCATTGAATCTTTTCCTTATGTCATTAAGTACAAGAAAGGTAAAGAGAATGTGGTAGCCGATGCCTTGTCTAGGAAAGAATGCCTTCTTACACGTCTTGACATCACCGTGATTGGTTTGGATGAAATCAAACACTTATACGCTTCCGATGCTTTCTTTGGTCCTATATTTGAGAAGTGCTTGCCTAACCGAGGTTTCGATGATTACTATCTTCACAAAGGTTTCTTGTTTAAGGCTAACAAATTGTGTATCCCCGAGTCCTCTCTTCGTTTGTTGTTATTGAAGGAATCACATGAAGGAGGCCTCATGGGACACTTTGGACGCGACAAGACCTATGCCATGCTCTCCACCAACTACTATTGGCCCAAGATGAAGCATCACGTTGAGAGACACGTCAAGAGATGTTCCACATGCCTCCGAGCTAAGTCCACTTCCAACCCTCATGGTCTTTACATGCCATTACCTATCCCACATGCACCTTGGAGTGATATTAGCATGGACTTTGTGTTAGGCCTTCCACGAACTAAAGCAAACATGGATTCAATCTTTGTAATTGTAGACCGTTTCTCTAAGATGGCACATTTCATTCCGTGTAACCGAACCGACGATGCTTCACATGTTGCTACTTTGTTTTTCAGGGAAATTGTGCGTTTACATGGTGTCCCTACTTCAATTGTCTCGGACCGCGACGTCAAGTTCACCTCCTACTTTTGGAAGACGTTGATGGCCAAGCTCGGCATCAAACTACTATTCTCCACAGCCTATCACCCACAAACGGATGGACAAACCGAGGTCGTCAACCGCACACTCTCTTCACTACTTCGAGCATTAATCAAGCCCAACTTGAAGAATTGGGAGGAATGCATCCCACACGCCGAGTTCGCCTACAACCGTGATCTCCATCAAGCTACCAAGAAGAGTCCCTTCGAGATCGTCTACGGCTTCAACCCCAACACCGCCCTCGACATACTCCCTTTGCCTCTACGCGAGCGAGCAAACATGGACATCGACAAGCGCACCGACTACATCAAGAAGCTACACGACTCCACAAGAGCTACGCTTGAGAAGCATTCCGAGCACCGAGCCTCTATCATGAACAAGAACAAGAAACCCATGGTGTTCCAAGAAGGTGACCTCGTGTGGCTACACTTGCGCAAGGACCGGTTCCCCGAAGAGCGCAACTCCAAGCTCAAGCCAAGAGGTGACGGTCCCTTCAAGGTCATCAAACGCATCAACAACAACGCCTACAAGCTCGACTTACCGCAATCCAAGTACCTAGTCCACAACTCCTTCAATGTCAAGGACCTCTCTCCCTTCCATGGATACCCAAGTGATGAAGACGACGCCGAGTCGAGGTCGACTCTTTTTCAAGGGGGGGGGGGAGATGATGTAGCCCACCCTACTCCACCAAGTGCACCGATGACAAGATCACGCGCAAAGGCCATCCAAGATAAGGTGAACTCGCTCCTCTCGTTCCATGCTTTCGGTCATGTGGAGAATGGTGCGCTACCTCATGGTGCAACACTTTGTGTGCTCAGGTACAAGTCCACCACGGGTGCCCAAGAAGACGCGGAAGCCGAACGAGCAGGACCAGCGCGAGGAGACGAAGGCGGGAAGCTCCAGGCGGCGGAACCTCCGGTGTTCCCACCGGAGCCTCCGCTCCACGCTCGCCACCGGAGCCTCCGGTGCAGCCTCCGCCCAAAAGCCCTTCGGGTGGATGACCGCGGAACAACCACCGGAGCCACCACCGGACCCCCAGCGGAACCTCCGCTCGACCCACCGGAGCCTCCGCTCCGCAGCTCGCCACCGGAGCCTCCGGTGCTGCCTCCGCCCAAAACCCCTTCGGTTGGTTGACGACGGAGCCACCACCGGACCTCCACCGGAGCCTCCGCTTGATCCACCGGAACCTCCGGTGGAAACCACCGGAGCCTCCGCCCCTGCGCGGCCTGCGTGCCAGTTTAGGGTCTTGACCCTTGTAATCTTATCCTCCCACCTACCCCCTTTGGCACTAGGCTATATATAGGTCCTCCTTTCTCAGATCTAGGGTTAGAGTTGAATCTAGACATTTAGAGCTTGGCTCTCTTGTATCCCTCTTTGAGGAACTACTCCCCCGGTGTGTACCGAGGAACGTATCAAGGCTACTCCTCCGACTTCGTCGAGGATCGTATCAAGGCTCACCCAATTACTTGATCTCTCCCTTTGGGTTTCTATCAAGGAGTTGTCCAATCTTCCTCTCGTCTATCTTGAGGTTCTATTGGCGTAGTGGACCGGCTACGGGTGTAAAGCGGTTTCAATCAAGGTGAGCTCAGTTGAATCGATCGTTCCGTAGGCGGCCCTCGGGGTTAGTTGACGGAAGATTTGGGGTTCTTCGGTTCTTACTAGTTATCCCGTGCGTTTGCTCGCGTTCCCCTCGTTTCCCCCATCGTGTTCTTCGTGCGTTCATCGTGTTCTTCGTGCGTTCTTCATCGTTCTTGTCGATTCGTGAAGATCGGGCCAAACTAGGAGTCCAACTCCACATCACATAACCTCAACCCACTTGGTAAATTTATCAATAGCCACTAAAAGATGTGTCTTCTTGCAAGGTGACATATGAAAGGGGCCAACCATGTCCATCCCCCAGACAGCGAACGGCCAAGTTAACGGGATGGTCCGCAATTCCATAGCCGGCACATGGGTTTGGCGAGCGTACCTTTGACATCCGTCACACCTTGCTACTAGTCGTTCCGCATCTGCTAGAGCCGTGAGCCAGAAAAATCCGTGTCGATAAGCCTTGGCCACAAGGGATCTTGTGGATGCATGATGCCCACAATCGCCTTCATGGATTTCCTTGAGGATCTGCCGGCCTTCTTCTAGTGCCACGCAACGCAAAAAGACCCCCGCTGTGCTTCTCTTGTATAACTCCCCGTTGATGATAGAATATCCCTTTGCTCGTCGCAAAATTTGCCTTGCTAACACTTCTTGCTGTGGTAACTCGCCTCGTGATAGGTAGGCCAAAAATGGTTCTGTCCACTCTGGAATAGCGCGTACAGTGGCCACGAGTCCTAACTCCGGGTCTTGACTTGCCAATTCCTCCTCTGACTCGGTTTTAACTGATGGTCGCCATAACTCGTCCAAGAAAACGTTGGGTGGGACCGGTTCTCTGCGCGAGCCGAGTCTAGCGAGGGCATCAGCTGCCTCATTCTTTCTTCTATCTATATGCTCCACCTCATACCCGGAAAAACATCCTGCAACCCTATCAACTTCCATGCGGTATGCTGCCATAGTCGCGTCCTTTCTATCCCAAGTTCCTGACACCTGCTGCACTACAAGATCTGAATCTCCGAAGCATCGTATCCTCTTGATGTTCATCTCCTTGGCTACCTTTATGCCATGCAATAGGGCCTCATACTCGGCCACATTATTGGAACAGTCAAAATGAATTTGTAGTACGTAACTCAATTTGTCTCCTTTGGGTGATGTTAGCACCACCCCAGCTCCTGACCCCTCATACTGCTTTGATCCATCGAAGTGCATGGTCCATGACTCGGAGTTTGGAACCGTGGTAGTCATGCCTGTGTGTGTCCAATCATTAACGAAATCAACCAAAGCTTGAGATTTGATTGCTGACCTGGGCTCGTAGCTGATGTGATAATCCCCCATTTCTATCGCCCATTTGGCTATTCTTCCGGTTGCATCCGAGTTTCTAATGATATCCGACATTGGTATTGAGCTAACCACGGTTATGGGGTGTTCCTGGAAATATGGCTTCAGTTTCCGGCTGGCCATAAAGACCCCAAAAACCAGTTTTTGCCAATGCGGATAGCGCTGCTTTGCCTCTGATAATACTTCACTGACATAATAAACCGGTCTTTGGACTGGATAACCCTTCCCATCTTCTTTACGCTCCACCACCACTACTGCACTGACGGCTCGGGGGCCAGCTGCCACATATAGCAACATAGGCTCTTTAGGACCCGGGGCCGCTAGCACTGGTGCTTCAGATAGCTGCTTCTTTAGTGCCTCGAACGCCTCGTCCGCCTAAGTTAGAGCCTATAGTAAATTGCTTAGTGGAATCACCTTCAACAAAGTCTACCATCTTGGTGTCTTGTGCTGCTTTGAATTTTGCTCTTTCGTCCTCAGTGTTCGGCCTTTTCAATGCGGTCCTGTCCTCCGGGTCTACTTGAGACCGATAATACTTGAGTTCCTCTTTTCTGCAAGCCTGCTCGGCCATTAACGAATCTCCTTCGTCGCACTCGGCCGCTATGTCCCGGTTTCCATGTATGGTGATGGTTTGCCTAGGACCTGGAATCTTCAGTTGTAGATACACGTAGCACGGCCTCGAACGTGAGCCACTCCACTCGATAATTATCCGTTGATTCTCCGAAAGCTACCTCCAATGCGATTTTCCCCTCGGGACATGCCGAGTGACCCGACACTATTCCATGAAAAATTGTTGAGCTTTTCTGCAGCTGGGACTCCTTGAGACCCATGCGTGAAAAAGTTTCCCAGTACAAGATATTGATGCTACTTCCACCGTCCATCAGGACCCTTTTTAACTCGTAACCATTAACCTGTGGTGCGACTACCAATGCTAAGACTCCCGGGTGATCTCTTCTGCTCCATGTTATCTCTTGTTCCGCCCATCTCAGGTGTTCCGGAACAACCGAGGAAACCGAATTCACAGCTTGCTTGAGTATCCTTTTGTTCCTGTCAGAAGTTCCCGTAGTATGCACATGATATTGTCCTTTTAAATCAGGCGTACGTACCATACCGATGAAGACGCTGATCCGGCCGATTGTCACGACAGATCCGGATTCGAGGTGATCCGACTCTGGCCCCCAGCCGGAATCGTCCACCGTCTTTTCTCCTTTGTGGTCGATGTAGATCTCGCCGATGACAAGATTCTCCATGTTCTTCCGAGCTTCTACCGTGATGTAAACACCTTTGGACGCAGGCCCCACGGTGGGCGCCAACTGTCGTGGGATTATCACGGCAGACGTTACCAGGGGTAACTGATCTTGGGGCAAGACGACACAGGCGTTTGGGAGAGGGTTTAGCTCAGAGGGAAACATGATGGAATTCGATCTGGTAGCCGGCAATCAAGTCGCCGAGTCTCCGATCTTAATATATCAACTCGATCTCTCGTATACACTGGATGCCCGATATCAAGCGGTACTGCTAGGGTTCTTAGATCTTCCTCAACTAGACCTGGGGGTCGGTTTATAAAGCACCTGTACCCCCCTGGCTTACTCTCCAAGGCGCACCCTGAATCCTACCCGGACACCGCATACGAACTCTAACTTTCCTTTACCGTAACCCACAATCCGGGTTACGAGGCCTACAAACTTGGGCCTTCCAGAAGTTTCTTTACCCTTAGCCGGATCTTGCACAGCGCCCTTTGGGTCGGGTTATGCCTTGGAGTTGGCCTACCGGGTTAGCATCCCTCCATCAAGCGGCTTGGTCTTCGCGCGCCATCTTCTCCATCGCGCGGGCTTGTGGAGTTGGTGGCGTCGAGGGTGGTGCCTCCGGAGTCATTGACCCGGGTTGGAGCGCATGAGTCATGGCATGGAGGAGGTGCCCGAGGGCACTTGGAGGTCCCAGCTTGTGAGGTGCCATGGCTGGATCTTATGGATTTCCCACTGCTCGGGCCGGCGCGCCGTGAGTGGAGGCGCGAGGAGAGGCGGAGGTCTCGCTCCCCTCCACAGCCGCCATCATCCTCGACTACGACGCCGGTGGTTGGTGGGACACGGGAGAAAGAGGCGGCAGGGGAGGTGAGGTAGAGAGTGTTTCTTCCGTGCTACGAGGGTGCTGGTTGCCTTCGTCACGGGGTAGAAATCGAAGGTCACGCCGGAGATGGCGGAGAAGGCCATCATGGAAAAGCATCATAGGGCGGGTGGAAATTTCTTGGCCCACTGGTTCAGGCCCGCAGATTTCTTGTTCGTCTTCTCCAGCCAGCGGACCATGGATGAGGTACTCAACACCGAAGGCATTGAAGGGCGTGGCTTTTCACTACGATTCACATCGTGGAATCACCAGCTCCAAGCGGTGCAGTGTCGGCTCAGGTACAGGGTGGCAGTGGAGCTAACCAGGGTTCCTACGCATGTGTGGAACGGAACAACGGCCAGGGCGGTTATGGGGGTCGGAGCTTGGGTGGAACGGGTGGGGTAGGATACGGCTTGTAGGAAGGATATGAGATCCTTTCAGTTGTTCGCTTGGACTGACGAGCAGCGGAGTTTGCCGATTGAGGTAGAGCTATGGATTGAAGAGCCCGGTGACCGCATGGAGGAGGACGAGGGACTTGCACTACTGTCGGATGCCTTGATCCCTCTTGAGAAGACGATGATGTGGTACATCATCGGCGTGCACATCATTAGCGCGGGGATAGATCGGGAATAGCCAGGGAAGGGGAGGTGATCGGAGATGAGGTGCTAAATGCCTACCTCGACAAGTTTGCCCAGACGTTACTATAGGAGCACATTGACGTAATCCTAGGCTTGTTTGGGTGGAAGCCGGATGCCCTACCATCGTCGGACGACTTACTAGTGGATTGCCTTGTTTAGGGTGTGGATTTTTATATCTCTTTCTTCCCTTTGTGTGAAAAGTGTGGTGGACGTGTAACTGAAGCCTATCTCATGTCATAAGGGTATCTCGTGATTTCCATTTGGAATGAGCGTGGATTAAACTCGCTTGCCTGTAGGGCTGCGATCTTCGAGGTGAAGTCGGCCACCGAGGATAAGATAATCTACCTCCAGGAGACTAAGATGGCCATCATCACGGACCAAGTGATGAGAGAATGCTTGGGAGAGGCCTTTGACAGTTTTATCTTCCTGCCCGCAGTAGGTACTCGCGGGGGTATCTTGCTGGCGTGGCAATTGGGCTATGTTACCATGAGTAACCCCCACCTCACGACAAATTTTATCACCGGGAACATCACGATTGGAGAAGGCCATGGGTGGTGGTTCACTGGCATTTATGGCCCTCAGGTCGTGGAGGAAAATAGGATTTGTTGCAAGAGTTGCGTGATATACGGGATCTGCACACATGCCCGTGGATGGTGGCTGGCGATCTCAACCTCATCGTCAACCCGGAAGACAAGAACCAAAGGGTTATCCATCGTCCTATGATGGGTAGATTCCGTCGCACGCTATTGTACTTGGAGCAAAAAGAGGTCTATTTCAATGGAAGACGCTTCACTTGGTCGAATGAGATACAGTGGCCTACTTTGGAGAGACTAAACATGCTCTTCACAACCATTCAATGGGAGGAGGCCCACCCTGAGGCCTTCCTTTCTGCTGGTTCCTATGGGACTCCAGATCATTACCCCTTGATCTTGAATTTAGCTCCGGACTTGCACGTTGGGAGGCACTTTCACTTCTAGTCTTTTTGGACAAAGGTGGACAAATTTATGGTCATTGTGCGAGAGGCTTGGTCGTCTGTGGAGGGGGGGGGGTGAATCCCTTCAAACGTCTGGATATTAAGCTCAGGGCCATGACCAAGAAACTGGCTAGCTGGAGTAACAGATTCATCGGAAACATAAATCTACAGATTCTCATAGCTAACAAGGTGATCCGGTGGTTGGACGCAGCTATGGAGAGTAGGGACCTCTCAACCGTGGAGAGAGGCCTTAGACGTTTGCTTAAAGAAAGACTTTTGGGAATCGCATCACTGGAGAGATTGCTAGCCAGGCAAAGGGCTAGGTTGTTGTCAATCAGAGAGGGAGGCGCATGTACGAAGTTCTTTCACACTCAAGCCAGCCACGGGCATTGTAAGAACTTTATCAGGAACCGCATGGTCGAGGGTTTGAGGAGGACATATCGCGTTGAGAAAGCCGCCGCCATTGACGACTTCTGTGATGGCCTACTGGGCATGGAAGTGGATAGGCCTTTTGCAGTAAACCTTGATTTCCTTGATCTCCCGACGGAGGACCTCAGCCACCTCGAGGGGGAGTTCATGGAGGAGGTGTGGAACGCTATTATAAACATGCCTCTGGACCAATGCCCAGGGCTGGATGGATTCACAACAGATTATTTGTGGCCTGATGGGGCTTCATTAAGGAGGACGTCATGGCGGATTTTTGCATTCGGGACGGTAAATAGTGCCTACATCACGCTGCTCCCCAAGAAATACGGGGCAGAAGAACTGCGGGCCATATTTCCAACCCATTAGTCTGATTCGCGGTTTTGCAAAGCTAGTGGCAAAGTTGGTATCTTGGCGATTGGCACCTGCCCTACCGTGGGTGCACGAGATTGCGTTTATGCATGGGCGATGCCTAGGGTACAGCTAGGAGGCTGCACAGCTCGTCCACTCCATCCGTGCTCCTCAAACTGGACATCACCAAGGCGTTCGACAATATCAATTGGGATTTTTTTGGGAGGTGCCGAGGAGGTTGGTCTTTGGAGAGATCCTGGTCTCTGTGGTTTGTGCAATGTTTTCCTCGGCCTCCACAAGAGTTCTTCTCAATGGCTGTCCTGGGGCAAAGATCTTCAACAGAAGGGTATTAATATAAGGAGACCCCCTATCCTCATAGTTGTTGTCGAAGAGTGGTCTATCAACGACAAGATCTCTCAAGATGTTCGAACACTGGGGGCTAAACACACTTCCTTCACCTCCCGAGGAGGCTTCACGAGGGAAGCTTGAGAACGGCAGCAACTGCGACACGTAGAGTTCATCCAGGTTCAAGCCACCAGTGTGGTGTAAAACCCTACTCCTGCTTGTCTGATGGATTACACTGTGGTGACTACACTACAAATGCGAGCTTGTGCTCGGGTCAGACTACTTGGGCGATTTGAGCTGCCCTTCTACGACGGCCATAGGGGCCCTTTTTATACCGGCATTTGGACCTCCTTCCCGCTCATTTGGCGGGAAAGCGTTCCCACAATGCGCCAAAACAGAGAACATCCCGTACTCTGCGCCGCCTGCATGGTCTTTGGTCGTTGAGGATAACTTTACTGTCCATGGCAGAAGAGTGGGGGCGCTAGATGACGTTTCCTCCGTCTTGTAGCGCGGTCTTGGTCTCCTTGCACCAAAGAGGCAATCATGGGATGGCGCTTTGGCGGGGCAGCTGTTCCACGTACTTTATACACCAGTATGGAAACTGCAGCCAAAGCAGGCATGTGTCCCTGCGCAGACCCCGTCAGCGCATGGAGGCGCGGTCGTTAGCGACACATGCCTTGTCCCCCGCTAAGCGGTTAAGCTCCTTCGGGGGGGGGGGGGGGCGATGGTGGCATAGAGTTCCTCCCGAGGGGAGAGCCGACGAGCGCCCTCTCTAGGAGCTTGGCCAGGGGCAACACTGTGGTCAGGAGCCATTCGCATTAGGAAACATACTTACCTGATCTCGGGGATGCCTGCCGGACCAGGCCATAGCAGATGGGCCTAGATACCCTGGTATCTAGAGGCCCGATAGTAGCCCCCGGGCCCGAGGCGTACACGTGGAAGAAAGATGCGAGGCTCCGCAGGGCCACCCTCTTCCTACCCGGCCGCAGGCACGTGGCGCGACGGTTCGTGTGTGACGCCCCACGACTGATTGGACGTGGGGGGACAACGGTTCCATGCGCCGCTGCCCGACAGTCGGGGAGAGCCTAAAATACCGAGCCGGGGCTCTGCTCCTCATCTTCCGCGCGTCACTTCTGCTTCTTCTTGCTCTTTCCATTTCTCCTGAGCAGGTTCAATACGCCTCCCTTCCTCCGCCATTCACCGCCACCTTTGCAACAGCGCCATGGCGCCCGTGATCGAGCCCTGTTCCTTTGATATTGGCAAGATGAAGAAAGTACGCTGCATGACCGCACATTCCTGTAACGAGCACGACCCAACCATTCTTCACGCGGGTACGGATGAGCTTGACGATCTTTCCATGACATCGTACCCGATCTTCTATCGGTCAGTTCTGTCCGGGATGGTCCCCCCTTCTCCTCCTTCTTTCACGCTGTTATTGACCATTACCAAATCCACCTGCACCCCAAGTCCTCCCTTATTCTTTCCTCCTTCGCCTTCTAATGTGAGGCGTTCCTCGGAGTGAGGCCTTCGCTGGCCCTCTTCTGCTGCTTCTTCGAGTTGCAGGAGGACCGCGTGGACCCTGGCGTCGGCGACCTTTCCTTTCATGCTGGGACCGGTCTGGGGGCCGTGTTCCCCCAGATCGACATCTCGGACGAGGCCCTAGACTTCCACATGCGGTGGTTGTATGTCGACACCGGCGAGTTCTGGTATCTTCTAGAGTTTCCTTCGTCACCGCCTGTGCGACACTCGGGGTGGAGGAAGGAGGAGCTCTCTAGGGCCGGCTAGCGGCCTCTGACGGAGCGCGTGCACGCTCTGTATGACAGGGGCCTCACTCTCGAAATGATCATCACCGAGATTGTCGAACAGTGCCTTGCCCCCTTGCAGCGCCATGAGAGGCGCATGTGGACGTTCTCAAGAGTCGAGGACCCGATGTGGCTCGACGACCGCCTCCTCCTTCTTCGTACCTTCGAGACCGCACTCCAGCTGCTACTAAACTGTGACATGTTGGCGAGGCTTTCCCTCGGCTTGTATCCCCTTTATGATCATTAAGGAGGAGAGAGGGATGCGATCGTGGCTCCGATGCCTCTCTTTGATAGATGGAGCTCCCTGGCTGAGGGGACAGAGTCACGCACGGAAAACCTGTACGCCTGGACTCTGTCGAGGAGAGCATCGAGAGCCCCCCTTCTCTTCGAGCCGCCGGGTCAGGGGCCTCCTCGTCGAGGGGGCTCCGTATGGTTGTGTTGTCCTTTGATGAAGAGGGGGACGAGGTCGGCGGTGCTCTCCATGTCGTGGCCCCGCGTCGACCAAGGTCAGAAGGCGACAAAGATCCGGGTGAAGCATTTGGACGAGCGTCACTTGGGGAAGAGGCCGAGGATTGACGGCGACCCATC
This sequence comes from Alopecurus myosuroides, assembly GCA_028641055.1. NCBI lineage: Eukaryota > Viridiplantae > Streptophyta > Magnoliopsida > Poales > Poaceae > Alopecurus > Alopecurus myosuroides. Next base: position 347,168,578 of record CM054057.1, read on the forward strand.
TACCTCGGGTTGCGCTGCCGCTGAAGGAGCTCCTGCCCTGGGGTCCTCTGTTCGCCAGTGCCGCCCCAGATTATGGCGCTTCACCGGGGGTAAGGACTGTCATGAGCTTTCTTCTTCGTTCTCCCCTTTCTTACCTTGATGATCTCTCGTTGATTTGACAGTGCCCATACTGTCGATGAACCGGTGGGGCCACCGGAGCAGGTCCCTAGCCCCATCGTCGAGCCCCCGGTGACGCACCGGTTGTTGAAGAGGTGGTGGTCGAGGTCTCTGCAGGCCTCGGGCCATTGTCTCCCAGACAACCGAGAATACTGGAGGAGCAGGTCATGATGACCTCTCCAGCCCCCGGCGCGAGGGAAAGCACCATTGCCTCGCCTGAGCCTCGTGATGCCGTGGTCGATGCAGGGAAAGAGCTGGAGGCGGGCGAGGCTCTTGTCGTGGGCCCGCCATGGACCACTGGTCGCTGCTGGCTCGTGGCCACCACAACTCATGTCTTAGCTTGGTTGTTCTTGTCGACGATCTGGTAAAGTAGATTAATGACATCATCATTGCTTGGGCGACCTCCCAGGCGTCTGCTCTATCCGCCAAGCACGAGCGCCTCGAAGCTCTGGTTGGCCAGCTTCGGGAGGCGATCGCGGGCAGCCTCGCGCAGGAGGAGGCGGTTGTGGCGACGAGGAGCGCGATCTAGCGGAGGCGGAGCGCGCACGCCACGACGCCTCCCTGGTGCTGGAAGAGCCCAAGCAGGTGCTAGCAAGTACGCAAGATGACCGAGAGGAGCTGCGGCTGGAGAGGAACCAAAATTCTCTAGAGGTGGAGGAGTGGACCCACTCCCACTGAGACACGGAGGAGAGGCTCGCCTCTAGAGAGGAGACGGTTGAAGAGGCTGAGAAGGACCTCTCGGAGCGAGAAGAGAAGCTAGCTCTTGCTGAGGTTGAGTTCAGTTTGGAGTGAGAGCGCCTCGAGACCATGGAGGCTGAGGTCTGGGAGACGGGGACCCGTACCCAACGAAAGATAGACAACTGGAACACCCGGCTCACCGAGATGAGGGACGATCGTGAGGCCGATATCCAAAAAGAAGTTGAAGCTGGCCGCGCGGCTATCGGCAAGGTGCTTCTGAGGGAGTTTGGCCAGAAGAACAAGGACCTAGAAGCCAAGTTCATCCAGTGAAGGAAGGAGCTGGAGAAGGACGTCAAGGACCTCGAGAAGGACCTGCGCCTGGTCCGCCAAAGGCGCAACGAGGAGAGGGAGGCGAAGGATCTTGCCGCTAAGGAGGCCGTGGGGTACCAGGCGGACCTAATCGCCCTGCAGGGACAGATTGCCCCGCTCATGGAGGGAGAGGAGGAGTGTCGGGCCTCTGCCCGGTAGGCGCGTGAACTGCAGCGTCAATTCGAGGCGTTGTTCCTCCGGGCGGTGTGCAGCGCTCACGCCGTCGCCGACCGCCTAGGTATTGAGACGTTGGAGCGTCCCTGTGAATGCAGCAGCACTGGCTGCGTCCACTACTTATCGCGGTTCATTGCCATGCTTGAGGAGGAGGTTCATGACCTAGATGAGGTCTTGAATGAGTAGAATTGTCCGCTTCTATCGGTGGTGGTGAACCATGCCTTCTCCCGACTTCAGCTTGCTTATCCCCTCTTCGACTTCAGCATCCTGTCCGAGCCGATCTTGGATGATCTCCTGGAGGCCCTCCGAAGCGAGGTGCGCGAGGCGGTGAATGCCTTTACTGAGAAGTTTGATCCGTTGAAGGGCGCGCCCGAGCCTCTTGGTGCCAATGAAGTGGGGGGATTCGTCGGCAACGAGGAGGACTCTGAGGGCCACTACTCTCCCGCTTCTGTTTGATCGATATTCCCGTGTTCCTAGTGCACACAATAGTTAATAGGTGAACCATTTTGTGAACCTTATGCGCAAGTCGCTGTGCGGCCCTTGTTTTGTTGTTCCTTAATTTATGGATGTTTTTCTGTGATGATACTTAGCTTTTGCGTGATGGTGTTGTTCGAGACACCTCGCTTGTGTTCTTTGTGGTGGGTCTCTTGTTGCTCCTTGTGGAGTACTCTCCAGACTCCGCGTGGAGGGCTAGGCGCTTGCTCCTCGGGATGAGGCTACCTGCAGTTTGCGTTCCGGGAGAGGTGCGCGTTTGGTTGTTCCTTCGTGAGCATGTAGTTAGGAGAACCACGCCAAAGGACTTGGCGAGGTGTTGTGTGCGGTAGCGACCCGTACACATACACTGCTCCAGCCCCCGCTCGTGGGATGCTCCCGAGACGAAAAGGACACTCACGCGCCTCTTGGAGAGGACGGTATGCATGGTGAGATGAATGTGTATGATCTTGTTGGATGCAACGAGTAGGACTCCGAGGTCCACCACTCTCCCGCTTCTGTTTGATCGTTATTCCCGTGTTCCAGGTGCACACAATAGATAATAGGTGAACCATTTTGTGAACCTTATGCGTGAGTCGCTAGGCGGCCCTTGTTTTGTTGTTCCTTAATCTATGGATGTTTTTCTCCGATGATACTTAGCTTTTGCTTGATGGTGTCCTTCGAGACACCTCGCTTGTGTTCTTTGTGGTGGGTCTCTTGCTGCTCCTTGTGGAGGACTCTCCGGACTCCGCATTGAGGGCTAGGTGCTTGCTCCTCGGGGATGAGGCTACCTGCAGTTTATGTTCCTGGAGAGGTGCGCGTTTGGCTGTTCCTAACCACACCCAGTGACTTGGAGAGGTGTTGTGTGCGGTAGCAACCCGTACACATACACTGCTCCAGCCCCCGATCATGGGATGCTCTCGAGAGGAAAAGGACACTCGCGCGCCTCTTGGAGAGGAACTTATGCATGTTGAGATGAATGTATATGATCTTGTTGGATGCAAAGATGCAAGCATGCCGACATGCAAAAGAGGTGTCATTGCTCGGGAAAGAAACTGGATTTTACTGCTAGAGCGAGGCATTGTTTCTCTTACAAAACGCTTGGGGATGTCGTGACCTTGTGGTCCCCCAAGAAGCACTTGACGTCACTGTGTGGACATGGGACTCCCATTGTCATGGGGCTGATACTCGCGCGAGTTCAGCTGCACAGCTCGAGGATGTAGTGGCCTTGTGGAGCCCTCGACTAACAAAAGTTTGCCCCGCCGGAGCGGGGCTCCCACTTTTGTGGGTAGAAGCTGCCGCAATCTTGTGGCCCGTCTGGCGAGAGCTCCATGAGACCCTCACGGAGAGAGGTCCTGGCCTCGTTTTTACCGTGGCGTCACGAGGTCCCCTCATGGGTACGTCTCTACGGCCTTGTGGAGGCCGTGGAGCGAGCAAGTGGTGAGCGCTCCTCCCTAGTAAGGAGGCGCGCTTGCATGGAGAGTAGTGGCAGCCCTCGAGCCTCCAGCGCTCTGGGGGGTATTCATGGCGGAAGCCCTCGAGCCTCAGTGCTCTGGGAGGGGTCTTCATGGTGGCTGCTATCTCTTGAGAGGGTAGCAAGCTTTTCTTGGGAGCCTCATCGAGGTGTCCCACATCGTCTTCATCGGCGGGGTGCGAGGTCGCCACCTCCTTGTAAGCTCGCCCGACAGAGCGCGCCGCATCCTCCACCCCTCCATGGATGGTGCTGGTCCCGGCAGGCCCAGGAAGCTTGGCGAGGTTGTATGCATGGTGCGTCACAGCCATGAACTTCGTGAGAGCTGGGTACCCGAGGATGGCATTGTAGGGGAAGGCGATGTTCTCTACGTCGAAGTCGAGGGTCTCGGTGCGGTAGTTCTAGAGGGTGCCGAGCGTGACGACGAGGCGCACCTGTCCCAGTGGGACCATGGTGCCGTCTGTGACGCCGGTGAACGGCCTCATGGGGGCCAGACGCTCGTAAGGCACTTGGAGCCGCTCAAATGTGGGCACCGAGATGACGTTGAGGCCCACACCCATCTAGGAGGGTCTTGTTGACGACGATGTTGTTGATGGTGGGGGTGCAGACCAGGGATAGGGTTCTCACAGTTCTTGTGGACTGGTCTGACCACTTGAGTAGCTTCGCCGTGGCTGTGCCTGAGTGGACAACGTTGATCTCACACGAGATTTTCTTGAAGTGGCGGTTGGAGAGGGGAGCTTGTGCTCCACCTAGAATACAAGGTATGGAGTCTTTGGGCTCTTAGTAGCCCTTGCAGTGTTCGTCGCCACGACCCTGATTGCCCTCAGTGCATTGCTGCGTCACAGCGTTCACCTGAGGCTGGGGTGGGTTGGGACGTTGCAGCGGCGGGCGCTGCTGCTACTGCGGTGGTGGCTGGTGATGGGGCGGCTGGTAGCCACCGTCGTTGTAGCCACCCGTGTAGTAGTTGCCATACCCGCTGTAGTGGTTCGGGCCGTGCTCCTCCCGTCTCCCTCCAGCGTGGCCTCGTCCTCGCCCAGGACTGCGCCAGTCGCCGCCTCGAGAGTAGCTCTCCTGGCTACCGCTCATGAGGCGGTCACCTCTCATCATCTCTAGCTAGAAATAGTCCTTTGTGGCGTGTGAGTGCATTCTGTGGAACTCACAGAAAGGGCGGTTATCTGCCACGGGCGTGGCGTCGCTGCGGCCATGCTTGCGTTCTGGCTGAGCTGCGAGAATGGCTGGAGCTTTCCGTTTGGTGTCAGCATTGTCGCTTCGTGCCTTGGTCTTGGTCTTGGAGGCCACTAGCTTGGATTCATCGGCAGGCGTGTTGTGTCTGAAGAGGCGTCCCTCCTCAGCCTTGGCGCACTTGTCGGACATGTCCACGAGCTCGACGACGGAGATGAGGTTGTCCCTGATGCCGAGCTCCTCAATCATGCGCTCGTTGGTGACTCCTTCCCGGAAGGTGGAGATGACGTTCGCGTTGGCGATGCGGGCGATCTTGTTGTGTGTCTTACTGAAACGCTACAGAAACTAACGAAGTGCTTCTCTAGGGTGCTGGTGTATGCTGCAGAGGTCGTTGTAGGAGAGGGGGCGTTCATAGGAGCCCTTGAATTTGGCGACGAAGTGGAGGCACAACTCCTCAAACGACCCGATGGAGCCCTCCGGCAGGTTCATGAGCCAGATGAGGGCAGGACCCTTGAGGGCCATGGGCAACCAGTTCACCATGCACTTGCTGTCCCCCTTTGCAGCTCCTACGCCGAGGCAGTAGAGCTGCAGGAAGTCGAGGGGAGGAGTAGTGCCGTCGTAGCGAGATGGCAGCGATAGCCCTCCAACATAGACCATGGCACACGCATCGAGGTCTGCCGGGCGGTTGGCGCAGTCGGCCTTGGCGAGGTCGTGGATGGTGCGCCGCTCGCGCTCGTGGTAGCGTTCGATCTGTAGGCGCGCATTTCGTGCAGTGCGCAAGATCTGACAGTTGTTGCAGCTCTTCTCAGGCACCTTGGTGGTGGGTGCCTTGTCATGGAACTTGGTGTGGGGATCGCCTTACACCGGAGAACTTACACTGTGAGAAGGGGGCGGCGCCTCATGAGCTACCGCGCTCCTACGATGGTCAGGGCCGCCTCCCCGCGGCTCCCGGGGAGACGTTTGTGGCAATGGCGAGCTCCTAGAGGCGGGCGAGCCATGCGGCTTGTCCTTCTGATGCGGGCGGGTGCGCAAGCAGCTCCCGAACCAGCAGCAGGGCTGCTGCGGGAGTAGGCTGCTCCAGGCGTCCCTGCGTTCTTGACGGTGGTGGTGGCGGATGCTGAGACGTAGGCGCGTCTTGCTGCAGCGTGTGAGAGGAAGCTTCCTCCTTAGCGTCGTGTGATGTCTACACACGCTTCTATTCTTGTAGACAGTGTTGGGCCTCCAAGTGCAGAGGTTTGTAGAACAACAACAAGTTTCCCTTAAGTGGATTACCCAAGGTTTATCGAACTCAGGGAGGTAGAGGTCAAAGTATCCCTCCCAAGCAACCCTGAAATTGCGACACAAGAAGTCTCTTGTGTCCCCAACACACCTAATACAATTGTCAGTTGTATAGGTGCACTAGTTCGGAAGAGAGAGTAAAATACAAGTAATATGGATGATTATAAGTAGTAATTGCGTAGGGCTGTAACAACAGTCCTCAAAGTCGCATTCCCATGTCTAGTTAACCCCACACTGTCAACTTGAGCGCCCTAGAAGGTATTAGACAAACACCACAATTCCATAGGTTCATCTCCAACACAAGAAATAAATATCATGCTAAACCACACAGTGCACACACTCTCACCTTTACACCGTGATCAAGTGTTTACGTAGATCTCATAACAAAACCACTTGAGTAGCATAACATATGAAAAGTAACGTCTACTTATTACCCTAGATTACAAAGCTCATGATCACATAAAGATCATATATCTAGGGTTTATGCACCGGGGGCATATATAGGCGAAAGGGCGATGGTGGTGGGCGCCCGAGGGGCCCACACCACCTCCCGGCGCGGAGGCATGGTGTGGGGGCTCCAAGGCCCGTGGTGTTGCGTCGCGGTGTGTCGTTGTCATTGCAGGTCATTTATGACGTATCACCGTGTTCGCCTCCATGCCAGTGGTGTTGCGTCGCGGTGCGTTGTTGTCGTTGCCGGTCGGCTTGACCTGCCCCCTGCGACGAGCACGCTCGAATCGGGTGAGGCGAGGGCTGGTCCGGGCAGCAGGGGCCATGGCAACGAGGAAGTGGAGGAGTGCCTTAGCCCCTTACCTGGCGCCCCAAATGTCGGAGAGTGGTTTGTCAACGACAGGATCTCTCAAGAGGTTCGAACACCGGGGGATAAACACACTTCCTTCACCTCTCGAGGAGGCTTTGCGAGGGAAGCTTGAGAATGATAGCAATAGCAACATGGAGAGTTTACCCAGGTTCAGAACACCAGTTTGGTGTAAAACCCTACTCCTGCTTTTCCGATGGATTACACTACGGTGACTACAGTACAAATGCGAGCTTGTGCTCGGGTCAGACTACTTGGGATCTTGGGCAATTTAAACTCCCCTTCTACGAGGGCCAGAGGGGCCCTTTTTATACCGACGTTTGGACCTCCTTCCCGCTCATTTGGCGGGAAAAGGGTTCCCACAATGCGCCAAAATGGAGAACATCCCGTACTCTGCACCGTCTACACGGTCTTTGATCGTCGAGCACAACTGCACCGTCCATGGCAGAATACTAGGGGCGCTGGATGACGTTGCCTCCGTCTTGTAGTGTTGTATTGGTCTCCTTGCACCAAAGAGACAATCCTGGGATGGCGCTTTGACAGGGGCAGCTGTTCCCCGGACTTTGTACACCAATATGGCAACTACGGCCAATGCAGGCCTGTGTCCCTACGCAACCCCCGTCAGCGCACAGAGGCGTGGTCGTCAGCGGGACATGCCTTGTCCGCCGCCAAGCGGTTGAGCTCCTTCGGGGGGAGGGGACGATGGTGGCATAGAGTTCCTCCCGAGGGGAGAGCCGACGAGCGCCCTCTCCAGGATCTTGGCCAGGGGCAACACTATGGTCAGGAGCTATTCGCGTTAGGAAACATACTTACCCGGTCTCGGGGATGCCTGCCAGACGGGGAAGCAGCAGATGTGCCTGGATACCATGGTATCTAGAGGCCTGACAGTTGTTTATCCTCATCATGGAAGTGTTACACCTATTGGTAGAGAGGGTTGCGACATGTGGACTGCTGAGTAGACTGGCTAATATTGGGCACACATTTAGAACATCAATCTACACTGATGATGTGGTGACTTTCCTTCGACCTGTTAAGGGAGAGCTCAAATTTTTCTCGAGACTTCTGGCAAACTTTGGGGCAGTGTCTGGGCTACAAACTAACCTGGAAAAAATGCTCGGCGCACCTGATTCACTGTGGAGAGGACGAGTCTGGCATGGTGGCGTAGGTGCTGCAATGCCCGATATTGGCATTCCCGTTGCGCTACCTGGGCCTCCCGCTCTCACTTAGGAGGCTAAAGGAAACTCAACTCTAGTATTTGGTGGATAGCATGGCAGGTCACTTGCTGGGCTGGAGGGAAAACCTGCTGAACAAGGGGGGACGGCGGGAGTTGGTTAAGACCACCCTTTCGGCCGTTTCTATTTTCGCCATGATGTCTCTCGATCTACCGGCCGAGACCATTCTGGCCATTGAGAAAATATTTAGGGGATTCCTATGGAAAGGGCGCAAGGACGCCCGTGGAGGTCACTATCTAGTGGCTTGGGAGAGAGTGTGCACACCCAAACACTTTGGGAGGCTCGGCATCCTCAACCTACGCATGATCAATCAGGCGTTGAGAGCTCACTGTCTTTGGCTTAGCAGGACCCGTCCAAGCCGTGGAGGGAATTCAACATTCAGTTGCCCAGGGTGGTGACTCGGCTGTTTAAGGCAGCCACCTTCTCGGTGCTAGGAGATGGAGCAAGCACGTTCTTCTGGAAAGACAACTAGATGCTGGAGGAGAGGGTGGAAGTCCTAGCCCCCAACCTGATGAGGAAGGTGCCAAAGCGAGCCCGAGATACCTTCTTGGTGAGAGAAGGCTTGGCCGGGGGTGGCTCGAGGACGTTCTACCAGATTTGGACGCGATAGAGTTGCGTGAGCTTCTTCGGCTGGTAGATTGCGTGGCCGACACCACGTTGGCGGAAGGGGTGGCAAATGAGTTCAGATAGATCCTAGAGGCAAATCATAGTACTCGGCTCGCTCGTCCTACCGGGCGCTCTTTGAAGGTAGTGTCGAGGTGGCAGGGAGCCGTCAGATTTGGCAGTCGCGGGTCCCGAATAAATGCAAGGTCTTTATGTGTCTTGCCCTAAGAAACTGGTGTTGGAAGGCGGATCGTCTCAGTGGGAGAGGGATGCCTCACCCCTCTCCTTGCCCGCATTGTGTCCAACAGGAAGAGGACTTGGACCACCTGCTGCTGGAATGTGTAGTGTCTAGAGAGGTATGTACAGGGTTCCTCAACCTTTGGGGCCTTGCAGATGCAATTCCAACCCCGGACGATCACTTCACGGATTGGCTACCTTTCAGGACGACTGGCGGGCATGATAGAAGGACTGTAGACAACGGTCGCCCTGATATGCTAGGGTTTGTGGAGACACCGCAACGTTGTGGTCCTCGATGGTCTTTCCCCGCTACTGGCTAGAGAATTCCGGCTGATTGCAGACGAGGCCGACCTGTGGCGGTCTGCAGGGTTAGTTTGCGAAATCACTAGAAAAAGGGCTCCCTTCCGGAAGGTCACCCTTGCGCGCTGTGGGAGCGACAAGTGTCGCGCTCTCCTTCCTCCTAGCCTCCATAGGGTGCCCGCATGCGTGACAAGTGTCGCCACCAGAGAGTTTTGGAGGGTTTTCCCTTTGCCACGCACGAGACGGGAGGTGGGATGTGAACGCATTTATTTCATGATTCCCTTTTTCAAAATAAAATATCTCCTGAACCGTATTTCGAAATTACGAACCGTTTTCATATTTGATATCCTCGCGTCGAGATCTTCAAAACTAGATCTCATGTTGATAGGTTTCGAGAAACTTTTTTGTTACACTCAGAATCAATACGGATGTATGCCCAGTTACACATAGATGTACGACCAGGTGCAGTGAACTAAGTACGTCCCAAGTGCATGTGCTGACGTACATACACGTGTACCACGGGTGTATGCCCAAACGGTTGTACACCCAGCTGCAGACGGATGTACACCCAGGAGGATGTACACCCACGCGCTTTGTACATCCAGTGAAGGGCCGACGTACACCCAGACGGGTGTACACCCAGTGAAGGGCCGGCGTACACCCAGGCGAATGTGTACACCTAAGTGGATGTACACCCAGGTACACCGTGCGTATACTTTCCAGAACAGTTTTTTTATACTTTCAGTAGCATTTTTTTATACTTTCACATATAACATGAATACTTTCAGAACAATGTTTGTATACTTTCAATATCAATTTTTTTATACTTTCATATACAACATGTATACTTTTAGAAACAACGTTTGTATACTTTTAGTACTCCCTCCGATCCATATTAATGGTCGCTAAATCGGATGTATCTAGCACTAAAATATGTCTAGATACATCCGATTTAGCGACCATTAATATGGATCGGAGGGAGTAACTATTTTTTTATACTTTTCAGAGACAACATGTATGTACTTTTTAGATGAAATGCCGTAGGCGTTTTGTTCGAGGCGAAGCCGAGCGTTAGTACGAGGCAACGTCGAGCCGTAGCACGCACTACGGCCAATGCACGCTTCGACCAATGCGCACAACGACCTATGTATCCCCTTCAAGATCTTTATAAATGGTTATCGATGCGAACCCGAACCGTGAAAAAATAGCGAGGCGAAACCGAGCATCGCTGCTACATGGTGTACACACGCGCGCTACCGAAAGTATAAAGTATAAACATAGGGTGTACAAAGTCCGAAAGAAAGTTTCTCGAAACCTATCAACATGGGATCTAATTTTGTATATCTCGACGCGAGGAGCTCATCTATGAAAACGGTTCATAATTCCGAATTATGGTTCTAAAGATATTTCGTTTTGAAAAACGGATCTAAAAAGAAATACGCGTACTCCCTCCGTCTATTCCCTCGCGTACGAGTCTGCCACACGTGTCGCTCTCGCGTGCGCTCGTTTTGTCCTTTCCTTTGCTTTCGAGAGGGAAGTCTTTCTCAAATCACACCCGTTAGTTCGAGGTAGGTTGAGATTGGTGGAAAGGTGGAGAATTGACGAGTGATTCCTTTTATTTTCGCGTGGGTTGCGTCTGCCAAACGCGTTATAATCGGCCGCTCCACCTCTCCTTATTGAAACAGTAGCCTCCCAGTACGTATCCTTCAAAATAATCCATGGGGTCAGCCGAGTTTGATACGGAGACAGCTTCTATCTTGCGGAATGCGGACCCGCTGCCGAGAAGGGAAGGACACGTGGCGAGAGATTGTAGTCAAAGGAGCCATGACCGGACGCGACGGGGCAATCAGGATCGGAGTTCGATTCAAAGGCGCGCTCATCTAGGATTGGATGCCTACAGAGACCCCCGGGGTCTTGCGCCGCCACCGCCCCCAAAACAAGTCCTAAATAGGAAGACCAACGAGGAGATGGCGAACGAGCCGGTTTCTCGCTTGGGTTCAAACGAAAGAGACTTCGTCAAGACTCCCAGCCCCGAGAAGGAGGAGACGAGCCGCGTCGAGGTCGGCCTCGCCGCTCTGGACATCCACGGCGAGCCCGGCAAGATGGCGCTGAAGACTGGAAAGGAAGACAAGGCAAAGCCTCAGGTGGCGGCGAGCGGCTTCAACGTTGTGCCGTCTGCAGTGTGCGAGAAGGCCGAGGATCTGGTGCCGGCGAGCGACTGGAAGACGGCAGCGATGGCAGCGAGCGACAATTGCCGGGCTGCTGCAATGTCGAGCAAGTACAAGGCGGTGAGGGAGGCTGCAGCGCGCCACTATGCCAAGGAGGATGCGGAAGCGGAAGCGGAAGCGGGGAAGAAGCGAGCAACGAGGAAGAAGCGGCTGAGCCAAGACTCCATCGACTTTCTGCTCGCCAAGGCCAAGGAACCACGTCCTGTCCTCCGCGTCGACCACGAGCTTCTTGACAGCCTGAAAACTTTGACTCCGGAGAGGCGCGAGGCGATGCGCGCAGCCAAGACCATGGCTGTTGTAAATCTGCAGGCTCTCCGGGACTGGCAAGCGGACCTCGTTAGGAGGTACCACACATATGGCTACATAGAGATTGAGGTTGAGGAGGAGGAGGACAGCGACGATGACAGCCTGTGGGACTCGTGGGTCAACAACTAGTCAATCGGCTTTGAACAATGTTGGAAATAGTAGGAAAATTTATTCTGTTTTGCTATTTCTTCGCTCTGAGTGAGAATTAATTTATTTTGTCTCACCTGGTTACATAATTTTTTTTTTTGAAATGTCGAAAAATTACATAATTATAAATTCATGTTTGAAGTACAAGATTCATGAAACATGAAGTTGTCTGCATGAATGTGCAAGACTGTTGGTGACAGTAGTTGAGAGACCAAATTTAATGACATGAAATAGTTGTGTATTTGATCAGTTAAACTTAATGCTGCATACAAACTATTAAAGTGGTAGATAAGATGAAATTAAAGTTCAGATTGTTTGTTTGATGTGCAGATAGATAAACTACAACATGCTTTTAATCATTGGAAGCAAACTGAAAACACAGGCGAGCATGTGCATCTTATTCTTACCAGAGAACAGCTAAACACATGTAAACGTGTCCAATGGCAGGTAAATAAGTTTACCGTCAAATCTATATTCATGATTCTAGATTTCTGCCTAGGATGCTCCGGAAGTCTTAAATATACTTTTGTTGCACATTTATCATATAGCGCAGTGCTAGCTATCTCATACTGATAAAGTTCAGAATTACCCATTGTTACCATACGCTCCTCCTTTTGTCGTATTTGCCACGATTCATCTATGAGCTGTTTTCATTGACCAACTCATGTACCTTGTAGATGCCAAAATGTAATTCGGTATAGAGTGCTTGGTAGTAGTAGTCACGAGCTATTTGTTGGGCTGGCAAATACATGATTGATTCGTACCCTGTAAGAGTTCACTAACTAAACTAGGATTTATCTAAACCACTATAGAGGTGTCCCCTTTGCTGTCTCTTTAACTAAGCAATTTTACTGGTTCAATTTGCTAGCCTTTTGCCCTCTTCATACCAGGGAAGTTATAGCTGAGGAGACACTTAAGCACTGTGATGCTAGATGTGGACACGAATTGGTCAGATTTGTTCACCACCAATTACAGTGGTTGTGCTGCTACTCCTGAGTGTGGAGCAGAAGGAACAAACTCGACGTGGGCAGCATAGTTTGGAGCTATAGAGAGAATTGCTATATCAGGTTTAGGTCTGGAGTCCTGAATCAAAGTTTTGTTTGTACATAAAAATATAATACTCCCTCTGTCTCGTATTAGCTGCCGCTAACACAGATGTAACTAGATGTATGTTAGTGTTAGATACATCCGTTATTTCGACGGTTAATATGAGACAGAGGGAGTAGTACAATATATCATACACGGACGCTCTGGTGGGGAACAATAGTACTTTAAAGTTCAGGCAGGTTGATTCGATTCATCTCCTTGAAACACAGTTCTATTTTATAGGCTGCATATTTGACTACAGGGTGGCAATGGTGTGGCGGCAGTAAGGAGGTGGAGGAGGAGCATCTGCTGAGTTGACGGTATGGTGTATCTCGATGAACAAGCGATGCTGGGAGGCGACGAAGGACCGGTAGACAGGGGCCTTTATTTTTTAGGATTTTGTGTTCAGTTCTTCTGAACAGCGCATCCCTCTAAATCGAGGGATCCAGGATTTTGTGTTCGGTTATTTTTCAGGTTGTAAATTGAGATGATGGGAGGAAGTTGTTGTGCGGGACATAATTTTTCCTCTAGTGACGTCCGGTCATGTAAATTGCTAAACATACGCCGAGTGAAGGTAAGATTTAATCTGGACGGTTGGACTTACTTAAGTGGGTTGATCCGGTTGTTTAGCTCCGGTGTGTACGTTTTGTGGGGTGTCCATAGGAATGAAAATGTTGGATCGTTTAGTAGTGATGTACGAATTTTCGTTTTGCCAAAAACTATCTGCTCTGTAATAAGTTCCTCCTTTTAGATAGAGTTCATGTTATTATGTGGCAAGTGATTGTCCCTAATTACAATACTATTGTTGACCACACAGTGCTAGACCTTATGCGGGCGGCGCGGTGAAGGGCGTTGTTTGTCTAGCAAAGATTAGGCTGGCCTGCCTACACTGAAAGCTGTACGGACGCTGAAATTGTTTTGTGAGCCTTATGTGGTAGCAGATGAGCATCTATTCATGAGTTAATTCGATATATGCCAATGTCAACTTCGCATATTCAAAAAGTTCCATTAAATAACTTAAGAAAGATGCCAATTTCAACACTTGCAGACTTTGATAAATGCCATTGTGGAAGTGGCATACTTGCATGTTTTACAGAGGCATTTTTTGTAACCTGTTTTTTGCAGTGACATATATATGCAAATTGGCACTTGTATATATCTAATTAACCTAATATTTGAGTGCCAAATTCGAAACCATGTTCAGCACGAGATAGGAAAAAGAGTCATGGAGATTTTTTTTTTTTTTTTTTTTGATAAAGGGCTTTATTACTCAAAAATTCAAGCATTACACCCGGCCTCTGCATCGTGAGATGCACACAGCCTCAATCCGAAACTGAAAATAAACAAGAATGACAAAGCTACAAAATCCTCTGTAGACTGTAAAGCTACGAACTCCTCTGTAGAATGTCAAAGCTATGGAGCCTCAATCCGTAGATCAAGCGGCCATCCATGTGGGATAAAAATATCCCTCGCCACCTGCTCCAGTCGTGCACATGCCTCCATAAAAAGGCCTCGTAACTCCCCTCGCTGTAATGTGGACCACGAACGGAGAATACCTGTGCTCCTGAATAGAACCTGCATACGAGAAAGATTTTTATCATTGAAAATCTTGTCATTTCTACATAGCCAGAGCGACCAGATAACGGCCAGCGCTCCTACCCTAATAATAGTCTTAAATCGTTTATCTACCCCATTCAACCAGTTACCGAATATATTCGCAACGGAAGTGGGTTGATATAGATTCGAAGCCATTTGGATAGCGGCCCATATAGAACGCGCAAATGGACAATCAAAGAATAAGTGTTTAATTGTCTCATCGTGAGAACAAGAAACACACTTAGAGCTTCCATGCCAATTACGTTTGACAAGATTATCCTTTGTAAGTATGACCCCCTTACGAAGGTACCACGCGAAGATCTTAATCTTCAACGGCACTTTCATACACCATACATTTTTGAATATATCGATTGGCATATCCGTCTGGATCATGGCTTTGTACATGGAGTCCACCGAGAACTGTCCATTCTTAGTGATCTTCCATCGAAATTCATCGGCGCCTGGTGTAAGAGTAACTGTAGTTAATCTATCAACCAGGTTTTGCCAAGACAGTAGTCTAGGCCCAATTAAATCTCGCCTGAACGTAACATTAGGAGGTGATGTTTGCATGACCGTAGCCAGCGTATCCTCCTTATGTCGCGCAATGGTATACAAGGCCGGATACTGTTCTCGGAGTGTGGTATTGCCTAACCACCTGTCCTCCCAGAACCGTATCTGTGATCCATCCTTAATCTTAAATACCCCATAGCGAAAAAACTTATTTTTGGTCGCCATGAGTCCAGCCCAAAAGTGTGAATCACCTGGTCTCCACGTGACCTGTGACATTGCTTTCGAGCCTATGTATTTACGTTTCAGGATAGTCTGCCAAACGCCGTCTTCGGTTAGTAGTTTAAAAATCCATTTACCAAGTAGGGCTGAATTCTTGACTTGAAGATCATGAATACCAAGCCCCCCTTGATCTCGTGGACGACAAACTACATCCCATCTGGCCAATCGATATTTCTTTTTCTCGTTGTCACCTTGCCAAAAGAATCTAGATCGGAAGTAATCCAATTTTTTTAAGACTCCTTTGGGTAACTGGAAGAATGATATCATATACAGTACCATATTAGTAAGGACTGAATTAATGAGTACCAGTCGTCCCCCAAGTGACAACAATTTTCCTTTCCAACTAGCTAGCCTTTTCTGCAAACGCTCTTCGACTTGGCCCCATTCTGCATTAGTCAATCTCCTGTAATGTATTGGTATTCCCAAATACTTAATAGGAAACTGACCTTGCTCGCATCCGAATAACTCGGTATACTGCGCAACTGCATCCTGGGCCTCGCCAAAGCAAAACAATTCGCTTTTATGAAATTAATTTTTAATCCGGATAATCGCTCGAACGCTGAAAGTATCAGTTTCAGATTCGCCGCTTTCTCCAAATCATGCTCCATAAATAGAATTGTATCATCTGCATATTGAAGGATCGACAATCCCCCATCTACAAGATGTGGAATTATTCCTTCAATTAGGCCATTTTCTTTGGCTCGATCAATCATGATTGCTAACATATCTGCCACAATATTAAACAACACGGGCGATAGCGGATCACCTTGTCTCAAGCCTTTCTTTGTTTGGAAGTACCGGCCAACATCGTCATTGACTTTGATAGCCACACTACCTCCAGCTACGAAACTGCGAACTAGGGTACACCACTCCTCTGAAAATCCTTTCATTCTCAGAGTCTGTTGTAGAAACTCCCAATTCACTTTATCATAGGCTTTTTCAAAGTCTATTTTAAGGATTACCCCATTAAGCTTTTTTGTGTGCAACTCATGTACGGTTTCGTGTAAAGTCACGACCCCATCTAGGATATTCCTACCCTGCATAAAAGCAGTCTGTGTAGGTTTTACCACATGGTCTGCCACCGAATTCAGCCTAATAGTTGCGACCTTAGTAAAGATTTTGAAACTAACGTTAAGAAGGCAAATAGGACGGTACTGTTGTATCCGTTCTGCGTTCAAAACCTTAGGTAACAAAACGATTTCCCCAAAATTAAGGCGATATAACTCCAGGTGTCCACTCTGCAAGCTGTCAAACATTTCTAGGAGATCATGTTTAATGATTTCCCAAAAATGCTGATAGAACTCCGCCGGACAACCATCTGGACCAGGTGCCTTATTATGTTCCATCTGAAATATCGCCTTCTTTATCTCCTCTTCAGAGAAGGGAGCAGTAAGAAAAGCGTTTTCTTCCATTGAAACTTGGGGAATATCGTCTGTGCGGCTCTCATCCATGGTAATATTACCTACTTCAGGAGCCCCAAACAGATCTTTATAGAACTTTGTGATATATGTCTTGAGACACTCTTGTCCCTCGATGAGACCTTCATCTTGTTGGAGACTTTGAATCCGTTTTTTCCTATGTCTGCCATTAGCAACATTATGGAAATAACGAGTATTCGAATCTCCTTCAAGAATGAATTGAGCCTTCGATCTTTGATACCATTTGAGTTCCTCTTCCCGCAACATATGTGCTACTTTCGCATTGGATTGACTTTTCAGTTCAATCTCTTGCATAGATAGCAACCTAGTTTCTGCGAGCCGGTCCAACTCATCAATAATGGAACAAAGACGTTCTTTCTCCTTCTTTAGCATCCCGGTCGTATGTCTCGCCCATCCACGGAGATATTTACGCAATTGCGCATTTTATTATTCCATCTCCGTATCGGGTTATCACCTACAACCGGTTTATGCCATACTTTCTTTACTAGTTCATCAAAACCATCTCTCAAAAACCAACCTAGTTCAAACTTGAACTGTGTATGGCCTTTTGGTTTTGATGTACCAGTTGAAAGAAGCAAAGGAGCGTGGTCTGACAGAGACTCAATACGTTCTAGAGCACGTACCGTTACCAATGGGAATTTATCTTCCCAATCGGTACTCATTAATACGCGATCTAGCTTTTCGTATGTAGGCTCCGGCAAACTATTAGCCCAGGTGAACTGTCTTCCGGACATGTAAACCTCTCTCAAGTCCAAGCTATCAATGACAGCATTGAACAGGAAAGGCCAATGACCATCAAACCGTCCCCGGCTTTTCTCGTGTGGAAACCTTAGCATATTAAAATCACCACCAATTAAAATTGGATGTGGATTAGTATTAGCCAGGTTAACCAACTCCCGAAGAAAAGCCTCTTTGAACTCTTCCTGGGCAGCACCATACACAGCGACTAAACTCCATACGAAATTGTCAGCACGGTTACGGAGGTGTAATTTAATATGAAAATCACCATCCGACCTTGCTAACACATCAAAGGAATCAGTTTTAACGCCTAGTAAGATGCCCCCCGACCTGCCGCGAGGAGGAGTAGAATGCCAAGTAAAGTCGATCCCACCTGAAAGGCGGTTCAAGACACTCCCTTGGAAATCTCGCCTCCCTGTTTCGGAGATAGCCAGAAACTCCAAATCGTGATCCCTGACGTATTGTGCAATATTCAAATGTTTAGCCAAGTCTCCAAGACCTCTGCTATTAGTGAATAAGCCATTCATCGGGAAACACATGGAATTTTAGGCGGTCTCGCGACGTTTCGCGGTGAGTTTTTCCTCTTTTGCTTAGCGGTTTTGGACTTCCGGCCGGATGCATATAGATCAACTAAGGATCCAAGCCCGTCCTCATCCAATCCCACCTCAGTCACTTCCCCAACTAGATGTGATAAAAGCTGTCCATCCGAAGAGGCATACGCTGAATCATCATCCATGTGAGGTATGTCCACCATGGAAGAAGCACTCGGTTTGACCGTTAAACGATCAAATTCCATATGCTTCAACACATTAGTGGACAACGTGATCTCCTTTTCATTCTTTCCTAAAGAAACACCAACTACACCTAAACTAGAGGATAATTTGGCATTTGAAAAAGAAAGAAATGAGCTAGGATTAGAACCCATACCCTGTGGTGCAGTCGAGTAGAGCGCGGCCTTTCGCCGCATGGCCTTGGACATGGCGTCCTCGTCCGTCGATGAAGTCCCGTCCGCAGCAACTGGGTGGCGAGCGCTACGTCTCAGCCCACCTTTCGGCTGCCCAAGAACTCCAGCGGATGGCGCCACGGCGGAGGGGGGTGATGTCGAAGAAGATACCCCCCCGACCACCATGTCCGTCGACGCCGTCACCGCCGCTGTCGGCGCATCACTAGCCGGTATAGGCTTGCGGACCCTCGGCCCGTCCTCCACGAGCGCAGCGGGTAGCTGCGAATCGCCCAGCCCGGCCGTCTCCTCCGCAGCAACGGCCACAGGCAGAGCAGGCGAAGGCCCAACACCGGGCTGCCCCTCGCCACTGTCCGGCGCCTGGGCGAGAGCCTCCTGCTCGGCGCCACGCTCCGCCGCAGCTGGGCCGAGAGGCGGATGGGCCTCCACCCGAAGGCCACTGCCGGCTGCGGTTTCCGCCTGGGCGGCGAACAACTGTACGGCGACCGGCCCAGCAGCATACGCCTGGCTGCGAGTGGGCCCTGGCCGCCCACCTCCCGTCCGCGCCGCCTGCGCAGCGGATAAGTCCGCCCCGCCAGGCCCAGCAGGCGGTGAGAAGCCGCTGAGGCCCAAGGGCGTCTCATCTGTCCGCCCCGCCTGGGCGCCGAAAGACCTGCTACCAGCTGCCACCTGTGAGCCACCCGACGACACCACACACGACGGTGTCTCCTCCGACGCTAGTTTGGCGAGGAAACCGCCTGGTGACTGCAATGATCGCACAATCTCCTTTCCCCGAGGAGTGGCTGGGGACAAGTTGATCGGCGTCAAAGCGTAGTTCTTCAGTAGCTCTAGCGCCTCGATATGAGCCGAGTTACCACCAGCAACAGGAGCCGCATCAATAGCCATGCTCGTATCGTCTCCTGCTTCGCCCTCTAAGCCAGCCACTGAGTCAAGCACATCATCACGCACCCCTCTGGTAGAAGACTCCGACGGCGTCTTCAAGTCCCACATATAAGGTACGAAATCTGTCTCAGGCACATAATCCTCAGGCTCCGGGCGAAAAGTGAAGCTATATCCCTTCAAGCGCAGCACACCATCTGTTCTGACGTAAGGACCCACCTCATCCACCTTGTTGAACACCTCGTCATCTGACAGTGCCAACCTCAGTCGAACAATACCTCTGCGACGTAGAGCCAACAGGTCCACATCTAAAGTAATACCGATGAGAGATCCAACCGCCCACAGACCCATGAAGTGTCGCAGGGGATTTGGCACCCCTTCCACGTGGACCCATGCCTGCTCGAACTCCAGCTTAGGCTCAACGTCTACCGGCTTCCACTTGCTGAACAGCAGTCTAGTAGATTGAGATGGCACACCGAAATCCATCCCATCAAATCTATCCAATTCTGTCACAGACGGGAACACGACCTTGAACCGATTATCCCCGCTAGGAAGTGCTTCCCACTTCCACCGCGGCGCAGA
This sequence comes from Alopecurus myosuroides, assembly GCA_028641055.1. Classification (NCBI taxonomy): domain Eukaryota; kingdom Viridiplantae; phylum Streptophyta; class Magnoliopsida; order Poales; family Poaceae; genus Alopecurus; species Alopecurus myosuroides. The sequence continues at coordinate 347,188,294 of CM054057.1, forward strand.
GCTCATGCGAGCAACCGTGGCCTCGACCTGTTTCGCCGTAGCGGCAGAACCAACCACAGTGACCAGCGCCACCGGTCCTCCAGACACATCTCCCTCCTGAAACAAGCTGTCCGGAAACTGGGAGAACATCGTATGCAAGCTGCCAATACCGCCGATGGACACAGTTGGCTTAGGAAGCCTGAGCGTAGGACACTTCTTCATAGGGTGCGTTTTTGAGTCGCACACATAGCAGTAGTGTTCCACCGGACAATCCCTCGTCGCATGTGTGTTCACCTCGCATCTCCAGCACCTAGTCTTCCGAACCACCACAGCCGCGGCAACATCAGCTCCCACGGGTCCAGCGGCTGGGAGGGCCGGCTGTTCAACCACAGGAACTGGTAATGCTACATCTGTATCGTGAGTCCCAGTAGCCACTGCCTGAGCCGTCTTCTTCTTTTTGTTCTTGCGTTTCGCCACTCCAGGCGCTGCCACCGTACCAACCGCGAACTGCCCAACCACTGCCGTACCCGCCACACCTGGCGCTGCCACAGCTGCCGCCAAAGGAACCGCTGCAGGGGCAGCAACCGCTGGCGCCATGCTCGTCCCCGCGACCCCCGCCGCCGCGCGAGCCAGACCCGGTAGGGGAGGCACCGGCCTAGGGTTAGCCGGCACCCCCTGCGCAGGCGCAAACACCGGCGGCCCGGCCAGCGGCCTAGCCTCGCCGCCAGCTGCCGCACCGCGCCCAGCACCGCCGCCCGCCTGACCGCCCCGCCCAGCTCCACGGCCACGTCCAGCCGGCGCCGGACCCGGCAGGCGTTGGGGCTCCGCCATGCTTGGCGACGAGAGGACCTCGGCGTAGCTTCGATCCCTCAACGGAGAGAGTACGGCGGCGCAGAGGGTCGACGAAACACGAGGCGAAACGAGCGGAGACACAGCGGCGGCTCGTAAGTTCTTCGATGCGATCGATTCCGCAGCCGAAGCCTTCTTCACCTTCGAACGGAGGCCAGCCCAGAGGTTCGCGAAACCCTCCGCGAAGTAGGCCCAAGGTTTGTTGGGCCTCACGCCATGCAGGTTGGACCCACCCGCCAGTGAGAGATCGGTTTGAAACGGCGTAATCACCGGAGGTGATCCACCAATCTCGCGATCCAGCTCTTCCAGGTCTTCGCCGTCCGCCGTCTGCGCCGGTGGAGGAAACTCCGGCATGAAGTCCCCCAAGCACGGCGGTGGCGTGACCCGAGGACGAGGTAGAGGGCCACGCCACGCCATCATCACCGGCGCCTTCGTCAGCAACCTTCCGCGACCAGCCGCTTCTCCCGACGCCGGCGCCCGTGATGGAGAGCCCGCAGATCTCGACGTTCGCTCCGCGCCCGGCGACACCGACCTGCACGAGGAAGAAAGAACCGTACCTTTGCTCGAAGACGAGGTCTTCTCCCAGACCCTAGACTCCGCCGTAGGGAACCCGGCCGCCGCCCAAAACTCCTCTGCTAGCTCCTGGTCGGACTTGGGCGGCCGGTCGATGAACTCCGCTGACACCTCTCGGGCCTCGGCCAACACCGCAGTCGCGCATTCCACCGCCCGAGCCTCCGCCCCAAGGACATCGTCAACGCCGGTCTGAGAGCTCCCTTCGCCCACCACCTCGCCGAGAAACACCTCGAACCTCCCGCCCGTAGACGCGGGTATCCCGCCCGGCGCTAGAGTCAGCCGACGCTGGCGAGCCTCCGGCATGCCACTCGATCTCCCCACCTTTGTTCAACATGCACAGGTAGATATTTTCCGGAACCAAGAGTCATGGAGATGGATGCAAATACTAAATATTCAATGCTAGCAAAGGCATAAAACAGTACAGAAAAGGAAATGGTAAGAAACAGTATTTATGATCAGATGCTGAGTCTCTTCTCACTAAAAGCAGCACAAAGGATGATTTTTCAACTACATTGTACCAGGAGGGTGATGCAGCGGTGCATCAGGCGCTAGGGCGTAGCTAAATCAATGGCCACTATTCTCGGAGAACACTGAATCATTATGCTTTACAGGAAATATTAAAATCCATCATGATACCAAACAAAGACAACCATTGCACCGGACATGAATAAGGAGACAATAAATAATACAATGGATGCAGCAAGAACAAGAACCAAAATGTGAAAAGAACACCATCGATCGGCACAGGTACAAAAGAAATAAAACACAATGTACATGGAAATCAAGGATCTGACAGCACAAAAGAGCAGATATAAGATGCATAAGAAGACAAAAATATCAGCATCTAAGTCACTTCTATCCTTCCAGGGAAGCCATAGCATGTGGTGGAGAACCAGAGCAAACAGAAACAAGAGGAAAGCAACAAGGGAAACTGGGAATGCATATATATGAGGCTTGAGCACAGTCAGAATTTAATATCATGAGCAAGGCGTTAAATTGGTTAAAAAAATGCTCATATAAAGGCGGAGTTCCATCTTTACACGAAACACTTCAAAAATCTAGAGGAGCTCACATGGATCCGATATAATTCACATAAGATTGGAGCATATATGGATAAACTGGTTCAACATTGTAAACAAAGATGCTTTCATCCAAGGAGATAAATGAAGATGGAATTCTATCTTTACATGAGATACTTCATGAACCTAGAAGGAGAAAGATCAGAGAACAGTAGGGATGGTAGTTTTTGAAAATTTCTTCCGCAAACAAAATGTAGTTTAAAGAAAAAAAAAACTTGTGACGAAGTCAACTAGGATATTCTGTTTCACCACATGGAACATCGTCACATATCATCGTCGTGTTCCTGGGAGAAAAAAAGGGGGTTATTCCAAGACAATGGAAGGATACACAAATCAGGATGCATTCAACAACGTTAAAAGAACTGTCATTGACCTGAACTACATCAATAAAGTGTAAACTGTACACTTGGAAAGCCCAGACCACATTAGGCTAGTATGATTTATTTATTTTAAACTTGCACACGTGCTTATCAGACAGGAGCCAGGATGTAAATAGGGTGATCCATAGCAAGGCAGTAGCATTTAGAGGGCATTGGAGAAAAGAAAAAGAAAAAGCAATATCATCCATCGAGCAATTCAGATATCGTGAACAAAAAATGGAACTGGGCACTCGTCTGCAGTACAGAAATTGATTGCATAATGTCGCACCCTGGCTTCTAAGGGATACTCATCGTACGAACTGGATAGTAGGTGCTTGGATTATGGGGCATAACTGCTCCCACGTCCCAGCTTCCTGGTAGGCCTGCGCTTATGCGCGACAACACAAGCCCTACTATTCCACCGTCGATGTAAACTATCCATTAGGAGTCACAGGCACTACTGTCGACGTACTTCATAACAAGCACGCACTGTACGTCAACAGCTTTGAACGAATGATTATCACAACTTGTCTCTACGACACAAAAGATGGAAATAAAGTTGCAACTGGCCTTCACTAAGGCAGAAATAGCGAATACAATCATCCAGAGGACACATGTCCCAACATATCATCCATTACAACAGCGGAAGCAATCAAAGGTGTCTGGGTACAGACAAATCCAACAGGCTTAAGAAGCCGGAGAAAATAAATAAGACGAAGCCCATCCACGTAGGTCCTGGATCCTGCCCTGGTCCAGCTAACTACTCGTCTGCAGTCTCGTCGAACTCCACAAAGTAGCCATCCTGGTGGTCATCGTAGCCGTAGTCGTACTCTGCGTAAACCACAGCCCCAACGGGGTCAGTACATCCAAGTACTGGCAAGCAAGACTCACACTTCATCAAAGAGTTACCCGTCAACACAAGCATTGATGCTTGGGATCAACGGAAGAAAGGGTGATATGAAAGTTGCTGCTGGCTGCTCTAACCATCTACAGAAGATAACTACAAGTTCCGGCTAACAGAATAAGACAAGATCGAGGGTGGTAACCAACTGAAAGATAACTTCAACCAAACCCATCCTGGATCTCGCCCCTTATCCAAAGAAGCAACCCGAGGATAACTCACACAGTTGGATTAAGATGATTCAAGTTATTTGTGTGAATAACCTATTACTAGTCAAATTATTAACCATTGGGTGAAACATGATTGATCATTATGTTGAAGTTGTCCTGAGTACTTGTTAGCCAGTACTTTCACCAAGTAATCCATAACCGCGGAAAACACGGCTTCTCGAGAAGATTATCCCTGCAGGGTTGCACCAATTTGGCCGTACACGCAAGAATAACCCGCCAGATGGGATGCCTCCCACCAAGCGGGGTACTCTACACAACCAACCATTCTCCGCATCAAGCCCAAAGAACCTTGGGCGCACGGCTAATCAAGCCCCGAAGAAAAAGGGACCCTCATAGCACTCTAAGACCGTGTCCCCTTATATGCCGACTACAAAAGTTCCACCCTGCGCTGGGCTCGCAAAAACATGCATGCGGCAAATGGAAAACACGAACTAAATGAGGCGATTTGGACGAGATGCGAATCAGGTCAAGTTGAGGGGGGCGCCCATACTCGCTTCCCACATGCGGGTAGTGCGCTCATCATGGATCAGTAGACAAGACCCTTTTCCTATTAGGGTCGACACTAGCAGGCCTCAAAACCTCTCATGGGCCTCCTGCCGGTGCCTTATCATCAAGTTATTATTACCATTAGCAATTAACAGGATTGATTGATTAACATCGAGCCCCCGGTACAAGTAATAAGATAGTAAAAGTAGTAACTGACAACAGACTCGAGTAAAAGCAACCCTAAGCATGCTAGATAGTACTAAGGCACAAACAAAGGCTATAGGTATGGAGGTGAGGCAGTATCATTGGTTCAGGGTATCATGTGATAGGTTCGGAGAACAAGCAACGATACATAGGGCTAGCAATAGTAGACAAAAGGATAGTATCGACAACAAGTGTGGAAAGGAACTCGATGATTCATGTGAGTGATAACTTGCCTGGAAGCTCAACAGCCGGGTACTGAGCTAGGTCCTGGGTAGTGGTGTCGTAAGGATCGTCGGTCTCAACGTAGTCGTCGTCTAACTGAGAAGAAGCAAACAAGCAAAACAGGAAGGTAAACATTCATGTTCATGGCATTGTGCACAGTCAATATGATGCATGGCAATTTAATGGGTGCATCAGAATAAATTGACTAACAAGATAGCACAAATTAAATGGACCCATATGCAAGGGTTGCATATGGAAAAGGATCCATTGAAACAATTGGAACAAATGATTTACAACTATTTATTAGGTGTTAGTTGTTATCATGATGCATGCATGATGAATAACAATAACACAACAATTTAAATGCAATTGGAATGATAGTTAACAATTTAGAAAGCATTTATTAAGTTTGGAATTTTGTTACTTAAACATGGTACACAAACAATTATTGTTTTCATCAAGTTAGGGTGTGCAAAACAATTTACAAATTTTATATTTGAAAAGTTTATCAAATTTTAGTTGAGTTACATGTTTCACATTTTGAAATTGGACTTTAGATTATTTAGTTATGAATTAAACAATATCAAACGAGTTTTAATTGAATTTAAAACAAGCTTAAATAGCAATTGAATTTTATTTGTTCAAACCATAAATTCAAATCCACATTTGAAAAGTTCACACTTTGGTGGTTTGAAAACATAATTTGCATGTTCAAAAATATTTTATATTAAGCAAGTTATGATTTTATCAAATTTAATTGAATTAAACAAGGTTTAAATAGTTTAGGCAATTTAAATTATTCAAACCAGAAGACAAAATTTATATTTGAATAGGACATTCAAAAAGGTGTGAAAAACATATTTTATTTGAATTATTTGAAAACAGTATGAATTAGTTATGAATTATTTCAATTTGCATTTGAATTATTCAAATTTGAAATTTAAAAGTATTTTGAAAATTCAAAACAGAACACAAGTTGGATATTTGGATAGATTAGGAAATTTGGATCAGAATAGATATAAAGTTTGTGTTTATTGGACTTATAAAAATAAAGATATTGAATTTCAGAGTTTCTATTCAATTCTGTTATTAAAAAGGAATTTTTGGAATTTTAGAAATACGCAGCAAAACTTTTGCTACGCAGTCTCACGCTACCCACTGCCACTGCGCAGTGGGCCAGTGGACAGCGTGGCCCTGCGCAAGCACACGTGGCCGCCCAGGTCGATGACAGTGGGCCTGCTCACGCTGCGGAAATAAAAGAGCAAAATATTGGGGCGCTCAGGCCTCGAACCCGCGCCCTGCGCCAGATTCAGAAAACGCGCAACCATCTGCGCTGCGATTCAGTGTTTGACAGGTAAGGAGACGGACGCGGGTTAAGGTTCAGTTCGTATGACTGAAACTCTGTCGAGCAAGCAATTGCTCGTCCGTCAGACGGCGACGGCTCGACGGCGATTGATCCACGGGGGCTCTCGTTGCGGCGGTGGATGGTTGCGGTGCAGGTGGATGCGTGTGCACGGGAACTTGCGCGAGATACAGAGGGAGAGAGGGAGGAGATGCGGTGGCTCACCGCCGGTTGTCGGGGAGGCAGAGAAACAGGAAGCTCGACGGCGGCGTTGCAGTGGACGGCGAGGCAGATGTGGTCGCTCTTCCGCTGTGCTCCCGTGTCCAACTCGAAGAGGGAGCAGTGGCCTAACGATTCCCGGTGATAGGTGGCTAGATGGAGGGTGGTGGTGGCGCCGCCATGGACGGATTCAGAGGAGGTGGCCTCCGGCGAGCGCTAGCAGAGAGGAGTGCGACAGCGAGGAGAGGAATGGCGGCGATCGCGAGGTGGAGGAGGAACCCTAGACGCTAGGGTTAGGCTCCAGGGCTAGGGCGGGCACTTATAGGCCGCGGAGAGGAGGTGGCAGCCGCCGGAGTCGCAAGGGGGTGCGGTGGCGCGGCGCGATGCGCTGCCGTACTCCAACACGACGACCCCGCACGAATCTTGGCGCGCGGCGAAACGTTAAGTGAGGAGAGCGGGCTGGGTTGCTGCGCGCGCGTAGGCTAGTGGGCTGGGCTGGCGCTATCTGCCGCGCGCGCAGCTGGTTCCTTTGCTTTTTTATTTTTCTGCTTATTTTTTTTTTGCTGAAACAGTTTGTGGAATAAATTGTTAAGGTTTTGTTTAAAGAAAAATCCAGAAAAATTTAGTTAAGCTTTTTAAGTAATTAGAAACCACATTCCAACTTTAGATTTCAAAATTTGAAGTTTAAAATGATAGTTTGTATTTGAAACCAAAATAGAGGGATTTTAATATTTATTAACCCATTAATAGAAACATGTATTTGAATAGGGTTACCCCTAGGTTTAAAATGATTTTAAGATCACAAATGTGTGGTGAATTTTGATGGGTTCAAATAGGTACTGATTTGAATTTGGTTTGGAATTTTAAAGATGGTTTGGGAATTATTGATGGAATAATGGTTTGATTAAACCAACAATTTAATAAGTGAAAAACAAGGAATAAAAGGGTTGTTTTTATTTGTTATTTTGGTTCCAAAAGTTGTAACAGAGCAAGTATGAAACCATGTTTGAAAAAGGTTTGAAATTGATTTGTGAAAAACAGTGGAAAACAATTGCAATGATTAAGAAACAAATGCAAACAACAATAAATCAAATGCAATGAGATGATGTCATGATGCATTGCTTGAAATAAAACAAGGAACAAAGCATTCTAGTGGTATTTTCATACTTGGGATGTTACAAAACGCCCCCCCCTTGAAGGAATCGCGCCCCGAGATTCCCTACTGAGAAATGAACAGGTCCGGATACTTCTTGCGAAGATCCTCTTCGGTCTCCCACGTTGCCTCTTTATCGGAATGATGCGACCATTGGACTTTCAAGAACTTGGTGCTCTTGTTGCGAGTCTTACGCTCGGTCTCATCGAGAATACGAATAGGGTGCTCCTCATAAGATAGATCATCTTGCAGCTCAATGGAATCATGATCAACTGCACGATCTGGATCTTTGAAACACTTCTTGAGTTGTGACACGTGGAACACATCGTGCACTTTGGATAGTTTTTCTGGAAGTTCAAGACGATAAGCATTCTCTGCACGTCTTGAGAGGATGTTGAAAGGGCCAATGTATCTCGGTGCAAGCTTTCCTTTCACACCGAAACGATGAGTGCCTCTGAGGGGAGTTACACGGAGATATGCCTTATCACCAGGTGCATAGATCATATCCCTGTGCTTGCTATCGTAATAGCTCTTCTGACGAGACTGAGCAATCCTGAGATTGTCACGAATGATACGAACTTTCTCCTCGGCTTCCTTAACAATGTCAGGGCCTAAAAGTGAACGTTCACCAGCTCCAGACCAATTGATTGGACTCCTGCATCTGCGACCATACAGTGCCTCAAATGGTGCCATGCCTAGGCTTGCCTGGTAGCTGTTGTTGTAGGAGAATTCAGCATATGGAAGGCAATCCTCCCATTTCATGCCAAAGGAGAGACCACATGCTCTGAGCATATCCTCGAGAATCTGATTGACTCTTTCGACTTGCCCCTGAGACTGAGGGTGATAAGCTGTGCTGAACAGAAGTTTAGTGCCCAATGCTTCTTGAAAGCTTTTCCAGAAATGAGAAGTGAAAATACTTCCACGGTCTGAGCTTATTTCCAATGGAACACCATGTAGGGGAACAACCTTTGCTGTGTAGACCTCTGCTAACTGGCTAGCTGAGATAGTTTCCTTTACAGCATAGAAGTGAGCAACCTTAGTGAGACGATCAATAACAACGAAGATTGCATCGTTGCCCTTTTTGGACTTTGGAAACCCAGTAACGAAGTCTATTTCAATCATGTCCCACTTCCACTCAGGAATTTTCAGAGGTTGGAGTAGACCTGCTGTCTTCTGATGGACTGCCTTAACACGTTGACAAACGTCGCATTCAGAAACGTATTGAGCAATTTCCCGTTTCATGCCAGGCCACCAATACAGAGTCTTGAGATCCTGGTACATCTTTGTACTTCCAGGGTGAATGGATAGAGGAGTTTCATGAGCCTCCTTGAGAATGATATGCTTGAGACTTTGAATCTGAGGAACTGCAATGCGTCCTTCGAAGAACACAGTTCCTTTGTCATCAATTGAGAAGGACTTGAATTTATCATTGCCCTCCTTGATGTGATCCACAATCTTCTTGATTTCATTATCACGAAGTTGTTCAGAACGAATCTTGTCCTCGAGAGTTGGGCTGGCTGTCAAGCTAGCAAGGTATCCTTCAGGAACAAGACCAAGGTTCAGCTTCTGAAATTCTTCATGAAGTGGAGGTTGGCTTTCCATGATCATGAGATTATTGCAATAGGATTTGCGACTGAGAGCATCGGCCATAACATTAGCCTTGCCTGGAGTGTAAGAAATGGTGAGATCAAAGTCTTTAATCTTCTCAATCCATCTCCTTTGCCTGAGGTTCAGATCTGGCTGAGTGAAGATGTATTTCAGACTCTTATGATCGGAAAAGATTTCAGTTTTGTTACCCAACAAGTATTGTCTCCATTTCTTGAGGGCAAACACAACTGCTGCAAGTTCAAGATCATGAGTGGGATAGTTTTGCTCATGTGGGTTCAACTGACGTGAAGCATAAGCCACAACTTGACGTTCTTGCATAAGAACTGCTCCTAGGCCTTGGAGAGATGCATCACAGAATATTTGGAAAGGTTTGGTGGTGTCGGGACCAACAAGAACAGGTGTGGAAGTGAGTTTAGTCTTCAGGAGGTTGAAACTCTCATCACATTGTGGAGTCCAAACGAACTTTTTGTCCTTCTTTGTGAGATCAGTGAGAGGTTTGGCAATCTTGGAAAAGTTTTGGACGAAACGACGGCAATAGCTAGCCAAGCCAAGAAAACTTCTGACTTGCTTTACCGTCTTAGGGGGTTTCCAGTCAACGATTGCCTTAACCTTTTCAGGATCAATGGCAATGCCTTTGGCAGAGATGATATGACCAAGATATGCAACTTCTGGGATCCAGAACTCACATTTTGAAAACTTGGCATACAGACGATGCTCGCGAAGTTTCATGAGAGTGAGACGAAGGTGTTCTCCATGCTCTTCCTCGGATTTGGAGTAGACTAGAATGTCATCAAGATATACCACAACGAACTTGTCGAGGTATTCATGGAAGACAGAATTCATGAGTCTTGAGAACGTTGCCGGTGCATTGGTGAGACCAAAGGACATGACGGTGTATTCATATAGACCGTAACGAGTGGTGAAAGCTGTCTTAGGAATATCTTCCTTTCCGATCTTTATCTGATGGTACCCCATCCTCAAGTCCAACTTTGAGAATATTGAGGCTCCAGCAAGTTGATCAAAAAGATCATCGATACGAGGAAGTGGATACTTGTTCTTGATGGTTTTCTCGTTGAGAGGACGATAGTCAACCACGAGTCTTTTTGGTTGATCCTTCTTGGCAACAAACAGAGTTGGGCAACCCCAAGCGGAGGAACTAGGCTGAATGAAACCTTTGTCCATGTACATATCGATTTGCTCCTTCAACAATTTCAGTTCAGGAGGAGCTATCTTATATGGATGCTTAGAGATTGGAGCAGTACCTGGCTCAAGCTCGATCACGAACTCAACTGCTCTGTCCGGGGGCATCCCTGGCAACTCTTCTGGAAAGACGTCAGGGAATTCACAAACCACCAGAACATTTTCAATTGCAGGAAGGGGTTTGGCATCGAGGTTGAACAGCTGAACAGAACTTGATCCATATGGAGAATAGACTATCTGGCCTGAAGTGTGGGAAAGAGTTATTGACTTTTGAGCACAGTCAATTTTAGCTTTGTGGGTCTTCAACCAATCCATACCCAGAATGACATCAATGTCAGAATTTCCCAGCAACATGAGTGAAGCAAGGAATACACGACCTCCAATTAGGATCTGATTGTCCATGCTTATCTTGGAAGTAATCATTTTAGTTCCTGGAGAGTGCACATAGATTTGATTGCTTAGCGGAACCAGAGCTAAATTGTACGTTGTAGCAAAGATCTTTGACACAAACGAATGCGATGCTCCAGTATCAAACAACACTTTAGCTGGAATAGAGTTTACGGGTAATATACCGAGAACGACGTCAGCAGCTTCCTCAGCTTTGTCGGCCTTGATATGGTTCACCCTCGCGTTCCTCCCGACAGGCCTGTTGTTGGAGTTGAAGGCTTTAGCCGGGGGAGCACGAACCATTGCCTGGTTGGTGTTGGAGCGAGGAGGTAGGGGTAGCTGCTTCTGAGTGCACTTATCAGCATAGTGTCCAGTATCCTTGCACTTGTAGCAAGTGACGACACGAGAAGGACCCGGCCTTGGCTGCCCCATCGGAAACCTCTGACCCTGCATCTGAGATGGGTTGGGTGGGCGGGGACCAAAGCCTGGAGAAGCCTGGGCATTTGGAGCCCGAGTGACAACACCATTTGGCACCCAGATGCGGCGCTTCTGCGGAGGGGTGGTCATGTTGGAGGAGGAACCACCCTCACGCGAGTGCTTGCGGGACTCTTCGAACGCCTTGCGCCCATTCTCCTCATTGAGCGCGGTGTTCACAAGCTCCACGAAGTCCTTGCACTTGATGTTTGTGAGAGCGTACTTCAGTTCCGGGTTAAAACCTCGGCGGAACCTTGCCATCTTCTTGGCTTCAGTGGACACTTCGTCACCAGCGTACCGAGCGAGACGATTGAACTCGTTCTGGTAGCCGAGAACGTCCAGCTTGCCCTGTCTGAGAGAGCAGAATTCCTCACGCATCTTTTCCATGAGACCATCCGGGATGTGGTGCTTCAGGAAGGCATCCTTGAAACATCCCCAGTTGATAGGAAAGCCAGCTCTCATGGTCTGGTAGTTCTCCCACCAAGTAGCTGCCTGACCCTTCAGTAGGTAGGTGGCATACTTGACCTTATCCTCTTCCGCAACGTGAGCAATCTCCAGAGCTCTTGCTACGTCACGGATCCAGTCATCAGCATCCAGGGGCTCACGTGTTGCCACGAAAGCTTTTGGGCCCAAGCTGAGGAAGTCCTTGATGGTGACCCTTGGAGCATTCTGGTTGTGTTGCTGGTTAGCCTGGATCTGGGCCATCTGTGTCACCACTTGGGTCATCTGGGCCAACAGTTCCCCCATTGGTGGTGGCGGAGGCGGGTTGTTCCTGGTTGGAGGCATCCTGAACAGAAATTCATTTTAGCACAACAACAGAAAAGGACAGACTTGGTAACCGAAAGATAGATTATTCCGACGTATGAATAGATAACCAACAGGTACATCATCACATGTTCAAATACATCAGAATATCCAACAGACCAAATACATGGTTCGAAAACGAAAGGATAAACTAGACACAGCTAGTAATGGATACAACGGTACTCCCATGCTCATCACGCAGGACGGCGGTGAGTAGTACGACGAGAGATACGGTGAGGAGGAACCCCACGGAAGTAGGTATCACGACGATCCATGTAGATAGGAACTGCTCTGAGAGCAACTCTCGGTGTGGTGAAGTAGAAAGCGTCGTGTCCCTGTGCTCCATAGCGGGGAACCCCTGTGTAACCAGCTCCGAGGTCGAGAAGTGGGCCTCTGATCGGCTCGTAACCTCCAGCATCTGGCAGAGGAAAACCCAGTGTCTGCTGGAAACGTGCAAAGCGCTCGTCTCCAACGAAGTCTGTGGTGTACGTCGCCAGACGAGTCAAAGCGAGGTAGAGCTGCTCCCTGACTGAGGCCAACTCCTGAGCAAGTGTGGAAGCAACGGCATCACTGTGCCTAGCGAACTGTGCAGTGGTCTGCAGCCTGGAGCTATCAGTCTCGTAGGTATCCAGGTCGCGGTGGACAGTGAAGTGAACTCCCGCTGCCGTGATGTAACCACGGGGGATGTGACGAAAACTGGACTTATCAAACCCCCAGTAGTCAGCACGGAGAACGGTGAGACTCACGTACGCTGCCTGCTGCACGGCCATATCTACTGTGGACCCTACTGCCTCGTACTGGTGGACAATGCTCCTGCCATCATCCGACAGAATGTAGACGATAGCTCGGTAGCAAGTCTGGTCAAACTCTCGCTGGTGCTCGTAGACCTGGTACTCCGGTGCCCAACGGAACCCCAGATAGGTAACCATGTCTCTCAGCATCTCCGGAAAACCGGCGGTGCTCTCACAGCGAGTCATGCGAACCACCTGCGGGTAGTAGCTGAGACCCATCTGCAGATGATTTGGAAGGTTTTGATTAGACTCCGGTAGATGAAAAAGGATGTGGAAAACAACAACAAAGTTCAACGGACGATAATGATGTTGAAAAGAACATGATATCGAAGCAACATCTGCAAAACGAGACCAAAAGTCCTGAGGTACTATGGAGAACCCAAAACACGTGAAATCCTAACTTGAAAGTTTAGGTGAGAACAGAAAACAACGTTGCACTTCCTTACCAGAAAAGGGTGGGTGGGTGGGGAAAGAAGAAAAATGGCAGAATTCCTACTCTCACGTTTCATTTTTCCTATATAGCTACAAAATAGTTTCTAGACTCAACTGCGACCAGTAAAAGGGATCCTACAGGCAGACAGGCTCTGATACCATTTGTCGCACCCTGGCTTCTAAGGGATACTCATCGTACGAACTGGATAGTAGGTGCTTGGATTATGGGGCATAACTGCTCCCACGTCCCAGCTTCCTGGTAGGCCTGCGCTTATGCGCGACAACACAAGCCCTACTATTCCACCATCGATGTAAACTATCCATTAGGAGTCACAGGCACTACTGTCGACGTACTTCATAACAAGCACGCACTGTACGTCAACAGCTTTGAACGAATGATTATCACAACTTGTCTCTACGACACAAAAGATGGAAATAAAGTTGCAACTGGCCTTCACTAAGGCAGAAATAGCGAATACAATCATCCAGAGGACACATGTCCCAACATATCATCCATTACAACAGCGGAAGCAATCAAAGGTGTCTGGGTACAGACAAATCCAACAGGCTTAAGAAGCCGGAGAAAATAAATAAGACGAAGCCCATCCACGTAGGTCCTGGATCCTGCCCTGGTCCAGCTAACTACTCGTCTGCAGTCTCGTCGAACTCCACAAAGTAGCCATCCTGGTGGTCATCGTAGCCGTAGTCGTACTCTGCGTAAACCACAGCCCCAACGGGGTCAGTACATCCAAGTACTGGCAAGCAAGACTCACACTTCATCAAAGAGTTACCCGTCAACACAAGCATTGATGCTTGGGATCAACGGAAGAAAGGGTGATATGAAAGTTGCTGCTGGCTGCTCTAACCATCTACAGAAGATAACTACAAGTTCCGGCTAACAGAATAAGACAAGATCGAGGGTGGTAACCAACTGAAAGATAACTTCAACCAAACCCATCCTGGATCTCGCCCCTTATCCAAAGAAGCAACCCGAGGATAACTCACACAGTTGGATTAAGATGATTCAAGTTATTTGTGTGAATAACCTATTACTAGTCAAATTATTAACCATTGGGTGAAACATGATTGATCATTATGTTGAAGTTGTCCTGAGTACTTGTTAGCCAGTACTTTCACCAAGTAATCCATAACCGCGGAAAACACGGCTTCTCGAGAAGATTATCCCTGCAGGGTTGCACCAATTTGGCCGTACACGCAAGAATAACCCGCCAGATGGGATGCCTCCCACCAAGCGGGGTACTCTACACAACCAACCATTCTCCGCATCAAGCCCAAAGAACCTTGGGCGCACGGCTAATCAAGCCCCGAAGAAAAAGGGACCCTCATAGCACTCTAAGACCGTGTCCCCTTATATGCCGACTACAAAAGTTCCACCCTGCGCTGGGCTCGCAAAAACATGCATGCGGCAAATGGAAAACACGAACTAAATGAGGCGATTTGGACGAGATGCGAATCAGGTCAAGTTGAGGGGGGCGCCCATACTCGCTTCCCACATGCGGGTAGTGCGCTCATCATGGATCAGTAGACAAGACCCTTTTCCTATTAGGGTCGACACTAGCAGGCCTCAAAACCTCTCATGGGCCTCCTGCCGGTGCCTTATCATCAAGTTATTATTACCATTAGCAATTAACAGGATTGATTGATTAACATCGAGCCCCCGGTACAAGTAATAAGATAGTAAAAGTAGTAACTGACAACAGACTCGAGTAAAAGCAACCCTAAGCATGCTAGATAGTACTAAGGCACAAACAAAGGCTGTAGGTATGGAGGTGAGGCAGTATCATTGGTTCAGGGTATCATGTGATAGGTTCGGAGAACAAGCAACGATACATAGGGCTAGCAATAGTAGACAAAAGGATAGTATCGACAACAAGTGTGGAAAGGAACTCGATGATTCATGTGAGTGATAACTTGCCTGGAAGCTCAACAGCCGGGTACTGAGCTAGGTCCTGGGTAGTGGTGTCGTAAGGATCGTCGGTCTCAACGTAGTCGTCGTCTAACCGAGAAGAAGCAAACAAGCAAAACAGGAAGGTAAACATTCATGTTCATGGCATTGTGCACAGTCAATATGATGCATGGCAATTTAATGGGTGCATCAGAATAAATTGACTAACAAGATAGCACAAATTAAATGGACCCATATGCAAGGGTTGCATATGGAAAAGGATCCATTGAAACAATTGGAACAAATGATTTACAACTATTTATTAGGTGTTAGTTGTTATCATGATGCATGCATGATGAATAACAATAACACAACAATTTAAATGCAATTGGAATGATAGTTAACAATTTAGAAAGCATTTATTAAGTTTGGAATTTTGTTACTTAAACATGGTACACAAACAATTATTGTTTTCATCAAGTTAGGGTGTGCAAAACAATTTACAAATTTTATATTTGAAAAGTTTATCAAATTTTAGTTGAGTTACATGTTTCACATTTTGAAATTGGACTTTAGATTATTTAGTTATGAATTAAACAATATCAAACGAGTTTTAATTGAATTTAAAACAAGCTTAAATAGCAATTGAATTTTATTTGTTCAAACCATAAATTCAAATCCACATTTGAAAAGTTCACACTTTGGTGGTTTGAAAACATAATTTGCATGTTCAAAAATATTTTATATTAAGCAAGTTATGATTTTATCAAATTTAATTGAATTAAACAAGGTTTAAATAGTTTAGGCAATTTAAATTATTCAAACCAGAAGACAAAATTTATATTTGAATAGGACATTCAAAAAGGTGTGAAAAACATATTTTATTTGAATTATTTGAAAACAGTATGAATTAGTTATGAATTATTTCAATTTGCATTTGAATTATTCAAATTTGAAATTTAAAAGTATTTTGAAAATTCAAAACAGAACACAAGTTGGATATTTGGATAGATTAGGAAATTTGGATCAGAATAGATATAAAGTTTGTGTTTATTGGACTTATAAAAATAAAGATATTGAATTTCAGAGTTTCTATTCAATTCTGTTATTAAAAAGGAATTTTTGGAATTTTAGAAATACGCAGCAAAACTTTCGCTACGCAGTCTCACGCTACCCACTGCCACTGCGCAGTGGGCCAGTGGACAGCCTGGCCCTGCGCAAGCACACGTGGCCGCCCAGGTCGATGACAGTGGGCCTGCTCACGCTGCGGAAATAAAAGAGCAAAATATTGGGGCGCTCAGGCCTCGAACCCGCGCCCTGCGCCAGATTCAGAAAACGCGCAACCATCTGCGCTGCGATTCAGTGTTTGACAGGTAAGGAGACGGACGCGGGTTAAGGTTCAGTTCGTATGACTGAAACTCTGTCGAGCAAGCAATTGCTCGTCCGTCAGACGGCGACGGCTCGACGGCGATTGATCCACGGTGGCTCTCGTTGCGGCGGTGGATGGTTGCGGTGCAGGTGGATGCGTGTGCACGGGAACTTGCGCGAGATACAGAGGGAGAGAGGGAGGAGATACGGTGGCTCACCGCCGGTTGTCGGGGAGGCAGAGAAACAGGAAGCTCGACGGCGGCGTTGCAGTGGACGGCGAGGCAGATGTGGTCGCTCTTCCGCTGTGCTCCCGTGTCCAACTCGAAGAGGGAGCAGTGGCCTAACGATTCCCGGTGATAGGTGGCTAGATGGAGGGTGGTGGTGGCGCCGCCATGGACGGATTCAGAGGAGGTGGCCTCCGGCGAGCGCTAGCAGAGAGGAGTGCGACAGCGAGGAGAGGAATGGCGGCGATCGCGAGGTGGAGGAGGAACCCTAGACGCTAGGGTTAGGCTCCAGGGCTAGGGCGGGCACTTATAGGCCGCGGAGAGGAGGTGGCAGCCGCCGGAGTCGCAAGGGGGTGCGGTGGCGCGGCGCGATGCGCTGCCGTACTCCAACACGACGACCCCGCACGAATCTTGGCGCGCGGCGAAACGTTAAGTGAGGAGAGCGGGCTGGGTTGCTGCGCGCGCGTAGGCTAGTGGGCTGGGCTGGCGCTATCTGCCGCGTGCGCAGCTGGTTCCTTTGCTTTTTTATTTTTCTGCTTTTTTTTTTTTGCTGAAACAGTTTGTGGAATAAATTGTTAAGGTTTTGTTTAAAGAAAAATCCAGAAAAATTTAGTTAAGCTTTTTAAGTAATTAGAAACCACATTCCAACTTTGGATTTCAAAATTTGAAGTTTAAAATGATAGTTTGTATTTGAAACCAAAATAGAGGGATTTTAATATTTATTAACCCATTAATAGAAACATGTATTTGAATAGGGTTACCCCTAGGTTTAAAATGATTTTAAGATCACAAATGTGTGGTGAATTTTGATGGGTTCAAATAGGTACTGATTTGAATTTGGTTTGGAATTTTAAAGATGGTTTGGGAATTATTGATGGAATAATGGTTTGATTAAACCAACAATTTAATAAGTGAAAAACAAGGAATAAAAGGGTTGTTTTTATTTGTTATTTTGGTTCCAAAAGTTGTAACAGAGCAAGTATGAAACCATGTTTGAAAAAGGTTTGAAATTGATTTGTGAAAAACAGTGGAAAACAATTGCAATGATTAAGAAACAAATGCAAACAACAATAAATCAAATGCAATGAGATGATGTCATGATGCATTGCTTGAAATAAAACAAGGAACAAAGCATTCTAGTGGTATTTTCATACTTGGGATGTTACACATAACCAATGCCAGCTATGAAGATTGTTAAATATCATCGCGTATATAGAATTATTCTTTACTTACATTTTCTCATACTTACCTAAATGATTAAAATAGCATGCGACTGTCTCATGTTGTACAATAGTATTTTCATTTATGTAAAACTTGCACTTTTGCTCAGTAGAAAGGAGCTGGGTTAGAAATATGCTGATCCCACAGTAATAAGGTAGCACTTAACGATCCTTGAGAAAAGCGAACCATGAATCCTTACATCGAGCAATGGGATAAATAGGCAATGATACTTTTCAAAACAGTAGACAACTTCCTCAAGATGAGAAAATTGCTTCGTGAGGTTGTACATAAATTTTATTAAATATTGAACAGCATGTAGTGAATAATCCAAACACATCATGAGCAGTACTAGAACAACAGAACAACGCAAGTATAACTTGAACAAAACTTGAGGATATGATCTCAATTTACAAGTTAAATGTAAACTAAGTTGGTCTAATATATATACGGGTCTAGGAGTTTTAGTAAATCATAAATAAAAAACAGTACCTGACATCTGACAAACACAACTGAAAGGAAATCCATGTGACTAACAATACTTGACCTGAGCTAGAGCCATGCTTGATTGAACAAGAGATGACAGCCCAGCAGAGATTTGATTACAATTTATACTTTAGTGTACTTAATGCATTTCTCTCAAAATCATCTACAAATGAAAGTTTGACTGGTCAGGCCACCTGATGGGGCTGATCATCTAACTGGAGCCCGGCTTAATTCCTTCCCAAGATCGCAGCAAACACTTGCTCTCAGTGGGGAGGCTGCACTGTGTTGGACCATCCAGAAAACCAGAAACGAATCATGCTTTAACAACAAATTTCCTGATGATCCCACACCGGTAGTGTTCAGGTTATCTAATGTTCTAAACATGTGGGCGTTATAGCAGAAAAACTGCGATCGAAAAAGGCTTGAAGATGGCATGGAACGGCTGAAGCTGGTGATCAGGGAGGCTCTGTCACGAGCCCATGGCTGGGCTCCTAGGACGGCAAGGATTATGATGGTGTGACTTCTGGGCTAAAAAAACGTTTTGCTGGATCTTTCTCTGCTGGGGTATCTTGGCTCCACTAATAGGCTCTCTTGCTCAAGTTGGCTTAGATGTGGGGCTGTCACTCAATCAAAAGCTTTGATGCAGGTCCTGCGTGACTGCTTCCTTATTACTGCAGATACAGAATTTTTTAGACTAAAAGGGACGACGTCCCCGGTTCCATTGAAAGCTCAACGAAACCCCGCCGAGCAGAGCACAGAGTCATGGATACAAGCACGTTTTGAAAACGTGTCCAGGAAAGGAAAGAAAGGAAACGAAAGCAAAGCAGGAAATAACAGTTCTCGAGGGAGGGGAAAGGGAGACCACACGCAGGTGGAGAAACAGAAAACAGGAAGATAGAAACCGAGCCAAGCTAGTTCTTTGCCAGCTCCAGGATAGAGGTGGGGGTCTCCCAGGTGCCGGCCACCGCAGCTCTCTTCAGGGCTGGGGAGCTAGCTCCCTCATCCGATCTTGCAGCTGGCGAGGGAGGAGAGGAGTTCCCAGCAGTCTTCAGCCCGGTTCCAGCAACAGAGGGGTGGTCAGCAGCTCTGACAGTCGAGAACAGACCAAGTCCATTCCAGGCTGCATCTCCTCTTTGAAGATTGGTCTCCACATCTTCAGAGAGTGCAGAATCAGCCGAAACACCTGATGAATGTTAATCCAAGAACGACCATTGAAAATGAGATCATTCCTAGTTTTCCAAATAGACCAAAGAGCAGCAGAACAAACAGAATTTAAGACTGCATGTTTTTTATTGGCTATCCAAAATCTAGCAATAGAGAGGAAATCAGTCCCAAGAACACAATTAAAAGCATGGGATAGAAATTGCCAGATCTGTTTACCAACTATACAGTCAAAAAACAAGTGGTTAACAGTTTCACTGTCAGAGCAGAAAATGCAATCTTCAGGTTTGTTCAGATGTCTCTTTTTCAGGTTATCTCTAGTCATTAGTTTGTTATTAGCTAGCAGCCAAAGGAAAATGTGTATTCTAGGTGGGATATGCAGTTTCCACACACTGGGGGTGTACACTGGTTGCACCCCTCCAAAGTTAATAACAGCATACAAAGAGGAGGTAGAATATATGCCTTTGTTCTCATATTGCCAGACTAAAGAATCAGTGTTGTCAGTAAGAGTGACACTAGAGGCAATACTTTGGAGGTCATGCCATTTCTGTTCTAGGAGGGGAGAAAAGTTCCTCCTAAAAGTTAATCTAAGGTGGCCACCAACTAAAATGTTCCTAATGGTTTTGCTTTGTTCATTGCAAATAACATACAAATCAAAAAATTGGACTGCTAAGGGGGAGTCTCCAAACCAGGTATCCTCCCAGAATCTAATTTTGCTCCCATCCTCAACTTTCCACTTGTAGCCAAATTTAATGCTTTTAACAGCCCACATAATGCCCTTCCCGAAACTTGAAACATTAGTGGTCCTACTACAAAAAATATTGGGGTTATTTGTGTTATATTTGGCATCCACCATGGCTTTCCATAGCTTCCCATTATCAGCAATGTACCTCTTGAGCCAGGAGCCAAGCAAGCACATGTTGATGTTGGCAAGATCAGGGACTCCTAGGCCACCAAATTCCTTTTTCTTGCAGATAAGTTTCCAGTTTGCTAAGTGCAGTTTCCTATGTCCTTCAAAATCATTCCATAGGCAGTTGGCCATTTGGCTGTTGATTAGGTCCAAAGCCCATTTTGGGAATTTGAAGAAGGACATTAGGTAAATTGGAATGCTAGCTAGGCAGGCCTTAATGAGAGTGAGCCTGGCTGCATAAGAAAGCAGCTTTCCTCTCCAGCCAGCAATTCTCTTGAGGATTTTGTCAATGAGGGGCTGAATGTCTTCCCTCCTAAGTTTCTCATAGTGGAGAGGAATCCCTAGGTATTTAATTGGGAATGCACCAACAGCACATCCCAAAATATCAGTGTAAAGTGGAATCTCTTCAGCAGCTAGCCCTAAAGGGATGAGTTCACTCTTAGAATAATTGATTCTCATCCCAGAAACTTGTTCAAAGCACACCAACACCCACTTGAGGTTGGTGGCCAGGGCAGTGTCTTTTTGGGAGAACAGAATGGTGTCATCTGCATACTGCAGGCAGATAACTCCCCCAGGGAAAAGATCAGAACACAGCCCCTTGATCAAGCCAGCATTTGCTGCTTTGATGAGCATCCTAGTTAGCACATCTACCACTAGGTTGAAAAGGAGAGGTGAGAGTGGATCCCCCTGTCTCAGTCCTTTCCCAGTTTCAAAGAAGTTGCCTATGGCACTGTTAAGTCTAACTCCTACTGATCCCTTGAGCACTAAGCTTTTTATCCAAGAGATGAACCTTGTTCCAAAACCTCTTTTCTCAAGGAGATCAAGGAGAAACTCTAGGCTAACTTTATCAAAGGCTTTTTCATAATCTAGTTTAAGCACTAGCCCTTCACTTTTACTTTGAACTACAGTGTGGATGGTTTCATGAGCAGTGACCACACTCTCCAGGATGAACCTACCTTTGATAAAGGCAGATTGATTCACAGAGGTGAGTTGCTCCATCAACAATCCTAGTCTATTTGTTAGAACTTTAGTAAAAATCTTAAAAGAGCAGTTCAATAGACTAATAGGTCTGAATTTCTTCATACTACTAGCCTCAGGTTCTTTTGGGATCAAGGTTAAAATGGCAAAATTCAGTCTAAAAATATCCAGTTTCCCTTCATGGAACTCTTTGAACATTGCCATTAAGTCTCCTTTGATGATGTCCCAAAATTTCTGATAGAAGAGAAAAGGCAGCCCATCAGGTCCAGGAGCTCCATCAGAGTAGGAACCATAAACTACCTTTTTAACCTCTTCTTCAGAGAAAGCTCTCTCTAGAAGGGAGTTTTGCTCTGAGGAGACTTTTTCAGTATCTGAGAAAAAATCTTGTTGCAAGGAAGTTCCAGAGGGGTCCTCTTTGCAAAAAAGATTCTTATAGAAGGAGGTAGCAAAATCAAGCATGTCTTTTTCCTCAGTGATGGGCCCTTCAGGACCATCCAGGGAGTGAACAAGCATTTTCCTCCTTCTTTGGTTAGCAACAGCATGAAAATAGGAGGTATTTCTATCACCTTCTCTAATATCTCTGTCCCTAGATCTTTGCTTGGCTTTAACCTCCTCTTTCAACCAGATGCTATTCATCTAAGAGTAAATGCATCTGAGCCTAGCTTGCTCCTCTGTGGAGAGTTCCTCTGTCTCAGACTTAATGTCTAAGAAATCATACTCCTCCATCAGGTTTGATTTAAGAGTCCTAAGCTCAGCCTCAATATTTCTACTCCACCCTTTAGATTTGCATCTAAACCTTCTAACTTTATGTTGCCAAATATCCAAGGGGGAGTTAAAAGCAGTGGGCAGAGCCCAGCAATCTGCTACTAATTGCTTGAAATCACTCCTAAGTAACCACCATTTCTCAAATTTGTAAATAGCTGGCTTGGGGGGAGTGGTCTGTCCAGATTCCCACAGAATTGGAGTATGATCACTCCCAAGCCTAGGAAAAGCTCTAACAGTTGAGAGGGGATAGAGAGCTTCAAGCTCAATGTTGCAGAAAACCCTATCTATATTAGACATGATGAGGTCATCCTGGTTGTTGCTCCAGGTAAATCTCCTATTATTCATTCTAACTTCTAGCAAACTCCAAACACCAATCCAAGCATTGAATTTGTCACTCCACTTATGGTTAATGACTCCATTGCTTTTGTCACTTTGAAACCTAACAAGGTTAAAGTCTCCACCAATGATGGTGTCCCCAGAGAAATCTATAAACAGCTCATGTAATTCAGAAATAAAATCCAGATACAGAATTTGATGGAAATTTCTGCGAACATGTGAAAATACCCAGCACATTTCGATTCGAGCATACATGATTTTTCAGCGAAATGTGGCTCAGACGAGCGGGAGTTAGAGGTTTGCCGTGGGTGCGAAAGGGTGTGGTGGGGGTGCACAGTAGATGGTTCAGCAGCGACCTGCCGCTGGTCCGCCTGACTTTCACCCACTATGCCTTAAATAGCCCATCGGAGAGACCTCGACAGGGGCCACGCATGGCCTGTCCGCCGGTTGTTGTCTGCACGCGTCTAGAGCGGAGAAGAGCCACACCGCAATCGCCGACTGGACGCTAAGCAGGGGGGAGGCAATAAAAAAAAGCGCAATATGAACAGCAAGACCGCATATAGCACAAACAGCAAGCATGACCAGTAAATCAGAGAACTTTGGAATCTATTATAAACGATGGTAAAATAATAGATCTTAGGAAAACAGACCTAGAGAGCGGAACAGATAGATCACTGAAGCAACAATGATAAAAATAATTTAGTGCTACTGCATGAACTGAACAAACCTAGTAAAGGCTAATAAACAAGCATTAGCATCTACAAGGCAGCAGACGCATAAAAAAAGATCTATATTAGGAAGACAAGATTCACGAGAAAGCTGCAAAAAGAAGAAACAATAGTACCAAGGAAATCATCGCGGAAGGGGCAAATGTTGGATAAAGAAGCAGACAATAAAGAATACAATGGAAATGGATGCAGCAAGAAGAAGAACCAAAATGTGAAAAGCAAACCAAACATCATCGGCACAGGTACAAAAGAAATAAAACCCAATGAATAGGGGAAATCAAGGATCTGACAGCACAAAAGAAAACAAAAGATATAAGATGCACAAGACAAAAACATTAGCATCTAAGTCACTTCTATCCTTCCAGGAAGCCATAGCATGTGGGAGAATCAGAGCAAACAGAAACAAGAGGAAAGCAATAAGGGAAAGTGGGAATGCATATATATGAGGCTTGAGCACAGTCAGAATGTGTTCTTCAAAATCATGAGCAAGGCGTTAAATTGGTTAAAAAAATGCTCATATGAAGGCGGAGTTCCATCTTTACATGAGACACTTCACAAATCTAGAGGAGCTTATACGGATCTGATATAATTCACATAAGATTGGAGCATATATGGATAAACTGGTTCAACAATGTAAAGAAAGATGCTTTCATCCAAAAAGATAAATGAAGATGGAGTTCTATCTTTACATGAGATACTTCATGAACCTAGAAGGAGAAAGATCAGAGAATGACAGGGATGGTAGTTTTTTCAAATTTCCTTCCCAAATAAAATGTAGTTTTCAAAATTATTTTGAAAATAGCTTGTCACAAAATTTAACTAAGATTTTCTGTTTCATCACATGGAACACCGTCACATATCATTGCCGTTATCCTGGGAGGAAAAAAGGAGTTATTCCAGGACTAGAAGGATACTCAAATCAGGATGCATTCTAGTACAACGTTAAAAGAACTGTCAGTGAACTGAACTACATGGATAAAGTGTAAACTGTACACTTGGAATGCCCAGACCACATTGGGCAAGTATGATAGTTTTTTTTTTACTTGCACATGTGTTCATCCGACAGGCGCCATGATGTAAATATGGTGATCCATAGCTGTGAAGATGGTTAAATATCATCGCGTACATCAAATTTTCTTTCAATAGTATTTTCCTTTATGTAAAACTTGAAGTTGTGGTCAGTAGAAAGGAGCCAGGATGGAAATATGCTGATCCCACAGTAATAAAATAGCACTTAGCTATCACTTGGGAAAAACAAACGAACTATGAATCCTTACATTGAGCTATGGGATAAGTAGGCAATGATAGTGATCAAATCAGTAGACAACTTTCACAAGATGAGAAAAGTATAAGTTTATTTCCTTGGTGAGGTTGTACATAAATTTTATCAAATATTGAACGGCATGTAGCGAATAATCCAAACACATCATGAGCGGTACTAGAACAACAACGCATGTATAATTCGAACTAAACTTGGGATATGATCTCAGTTTCCAAGGTACATATAAACTAAGTTGGTCTAATGGGAGTTTGAGTAAATCATTAAAAAAAATCAGCTAAAGATTAGCAAATACTTGACATGTGACAAACACAGTTGGAAATGAAATCCATGTGACTAACAATATTTAACCTGAGCCTGAGCCATGATTGATTCAACAAGAGATGGCAGCCCAGCAGAGATTTGATAACAGTTTATACTTTACTGTACTTAATGCATTCCTCTCTAGCTAGTTGGAAAGTTTGACCATGTTAGTCTGCAATTGATTGGAGGGATTTCCTGTGAAACTTCACCATAAAGAGAAAAAATGGCTTATAATCCTCACTATAGTATATACAGAAGTTATGTCTACTGCAAGGTTGCTTCCAATATGAAGTGCATATACAGAATTTGATGGGAATTAATTGCTGCAAGCATGTGAAAATACCCTGCACATTTAGTTTCGAGCATACATACATGATTTTCTCAGCGAAATGTGGTTCGGAAGAGAGGGAGGTAGAGGTCTGCCTTGCTCAATAAGGTGTCGGCGGAGTCTGATCCGGAGACAGGTTCTAGCTAGCGGACCCGCACCCGAAGGAGGGATGAGTCTAAAAAAAGACTGGGCGCGACGGGGCAATCGGGGTCGGACTCGGAGTTTGGGATCCGATTCGAAGGTGGTGATCTAGGGTTGGGTCCCTATACATACCCCCGTCCCCGCGATCTCTCCCCCAACACAATTGCTTGCGCCGCCAACTAGTCCAGATCAATTCCTAGGTTGAGACTTGAGAGCGAGGAAGAAGAAGGAGGAGATGGGGAGCCAGCCGTTGGTGATGGGTCCGCTTCCGGGAGCGCCGGTTTCTCGCTTGGACTTCAGCAGAAGAGAGTTCGTCAAGACTCCCAGCCCCAGCCCCGAGAAGGAGGAGGCGAGCCGCGTCGAGCCCAGTCAGAGGGTGGTGAAGGGCGACAAGGCAAAGCCTGCGGCGGCAGCGAGCGTCCCGGCCGGAGCGCCTGACAAGGAAGCGATCCACGGCCCGTTCGACTTCTTCGACGTTCTGGACATGCTGGGAGAAGATGGCTTCGGCATCGACGACGACGGCAGGGAGCCCAAGCCCAAAGTCAAAGCTGCGGCTGTGGTAAAGAAGCATCCGGTTGGGTGCAGGCAGAGGAACGTGGTGCGTCCCTTTCTGCGCATCTCCGACGACACGGAGCTGGACGAAGATCTTGGCCCTGGACTCCTCAGCTACGGGGCGATCTTGAAGGAAGCTGTGGAAAAGCAGCAGGCCGAGGCCGAGGCCTTCCACATCGAGTACCTCAAGAACGCGCGCTGAGAGCATCTTAAGTGGAGCGTGGAAATTTAATTCAAAAAAAAAAGTGGAGTGTGGAAATTTGGACGTGTATACGACTGTATACACACGCGCCGCTGAGAGCATCTTCGGTGGAGTGCGGAAATTTGGACGTGTATACGACTGTACACACCTGTGTAAAAAGATTTCATTTTAGACGCTGTGGAGACCAGCCACGCTGTTGTGCCGGTTCCAGGAATCCTGCAGTGTATGGAATTGGTGGTAGGGTCCAGTGAAGAGAGTAACTGCATGCATGCATTTCTGGTCTGCTCTCATAATTCTGCCACAGGTCCCACGGTTGCATTAAAAAAACGACTCATATTCTTGAACCGCTTCTCCTGTCAGACAATCTGAACCGATGCTCTGCACCGTGACGAATCGATTCAATGGCCCCTTAGAACCGCTTTTCAGTCACAGTGTGGCTGGTCTAAAATTGAAACTTTTGTAGTCTCTCTCCTATATTTTATAATATATTATAACCGATTAATTTGAATTGGTTGATATCCATCTACAAATAATTGACACAAACATCACTAAATAATCAACACAATTCAGATAAGCTTGGTTTCAAAAAAACTAAATTTGTATTTTGTCTTTTTAAAAAAATGGGAAAAATCTTAGACATAGATAAAGTCGAGATCTAAAACTGTGTAAATTTTCAAGTCAAAATTCATAGTATTCTGCACAACATAAAAATGAAAAATGTGGCAAGATTTCAAATTTTTACTGTGGGGTCGACTAGTTGTTCCCCCTCTCCACTTTTTAGGCATGGCGGAGCCACAGTTTAAGGGCTGTGGAAATGATACACGTCTATTTCCGCATGCCACTAGAGAAGGTCTTTTTTACCTCGGGCGTCTAAATTGTGTTTCCACACCTGTATATATAATCCACTAGGGATGCTCTGAGAATACTTCTTACTTGCTTGATATATTTATTTGGGTCCGTCTAAGCTAATTCTCAGTCAGCCTAGGTCAGATACGTTTTGTAAGCTGGTTTTGTTTTGTTCCGTAGGCTTTGTTTTGTTTAAGCTACTCCCTCCAGTCCGGAAAAAGTGTCGCACGTTTAGACAGAAGTTGTACATGAGACTTTGATCTCTTCCGTCACTTTATACGGATCGGAGGTAGTAGTCCGTTTGTATAAGTGATGGTGAAAGCAAAGATTACGGGCCTTTTTTGGGCCTACCTCGCTGTTCGAGCCCACAGACTAGCTTCGTTGTTGTTTTTTTAATTTTAACATGTGATAAGAACTTCAATAACTAAAGGTGATACAAACAACCAGTTTATGTTACTGCTGTAAAAAAAATACCAGTCTATGTTACTAGATCCGGGATCCTTTTAGCCACGATCGAGTAGTCACGCTCATTACTTTCCTTCTTCCATCGAGAGACAAACAAAACTAGGTGACCGAGCTGGACCCCGTGCCGACGCGGAAGCGGCAGCGTTGACGGAGCCGATGAAGAAACTTAGCGGGTGGGGATGGGGAGGTCTATCGGCGTAGGAGAAGATAACACTACCGGACCTAGAGGGATGGCCGCGGGCGGCATGGACCGGCGAAGGTGGTGGTTCGAGGCGGTCCAGCCGGCTGTGGCTGCGGGGGCGAACGGTGTCTGGAGTTTGGCACCAGCGGTAGCGCTCCCTTCACCTCCCCTCTGGCAGCGGCGTTCTCATTTCCTTCTTTCCATCTCCTATGTTCCGACAAGAAAATTCAACCGTGGGTTGTCGGAATTTCGACGTGCCCACGGGGTGATAGTAAGCTAGCATCGGCTAGTTGTAACACACTCGCGACACAATTTCAAATTCAATCACATTTTTCTTTCATTTGCAACCTTACCTGCAAATAAAAAAAAACCTCAGTTACAACCTGACTTGTAAGTAAAAAAAATGCAACCTGAATTGCAATTGAAAAAAGCTTAGTTGCAACCCTATTTGCAACTGAAAATCTCAATTGCAACCGAACCTTCAACTGGAAATTAATATTAGTTGCAATCCAACTTACAAATAAAACAAAAAAATCTTAGTTACAACCGGACCTGCAACTGGAAAATTCTCGGTTGCAACCTGATCTGCAACTGGAAAAAAAACTTAGTTGCAACTCAACTTGTAAGTGATATTTTTTTTCAGTCGCAACCCGACTTGCAACTAGTTATTATTAGTTGCAACTGACAAAGTAAATTTTGCAAACCGTTTAGCAAATAAAAAATAATCAGTTGTGAACCGACCTTGGAAAATTCTAAGTTGCAAACTGACTTGCAACTAGAAAAATATTTAGATGCAACCTGACTTGCAACTTTGGAAATTTCTCGGTTGCAACCCCAGTGACAACCGAAAAGAAAATCTCAATTGCAAGACAAGTTTCAAATGAAAAAATCTCACTTGTGACTCGACTTGAGAATCAAAATAATGTCCGAAAGAATATCTAGGTTGTAACCTTGAAACTAAAAAAATCTCAATTTCAAGCTAGGATCCAACTGACTTGAGAATCGGAAAAGGGACACGTAGCAAATTCTTATAATCACATCTCTAAAAATTATCAAAGAAACACAATACAAAGAAGGCCTACCCAGTAAAGGGGAATAGGAAATATAATAAACTAGAAAACAAAATAAGTACAAGAAAAAGAAAACAAAACAACAACAAAAGAAAATAGTACAAAAGTACCTCACTCCCGTCAAAAGCAAAACAAACAGGACAAAAAAAATGCATAGAGTCAACTTTGTAGACAAAAGGCCCATCATGCCAAGAGACGGTATAGAAAAGAATGCAAGCAAAAGGCCTAGATACACCTCGCCATGTACAGTTGAGATCGTACCTACGGGTTACAAACACAAATAATTCACGAATCTCCGAGCTAAAATCGAGTGCTAATGTTGACTGAGATTTAACTTAATTATTAGCTAATTTAGAATTAGCAAATCCGTTACAATTTCGCATGATACGAAGATTGCATGCACCGGCCAGCCGACAACCGCTACCCCAGTTGCAATTAAGGTAAACCCAGTTGCACGAAAATCTTAGTTGCAACCGCACCCGCAATTGGCAATTGGAAAATCTCAGTTACCACCCTAGTTGCAAAGAAAAAAACTTAATGGCAACCCATCAAGGCCCAAAAGAAATTTTAGAAAAACAGACCACACTTTCAATTAGGAGAAAAAGACACACTCGAGAGTTGTAAAGTAGTAAAGTCTCAGTTGCAACTCCACTTGCAACCGGAACAAATACGTTCTCAGCTGCAACTGCGCTTGCAGCTGGACAGAGGGACTCAATTGCGATTGCAGTTGCAACTCGAACAAAAAGGCACACCGAGACTATGAAAAATCTTAGTTGCAAATGCGATTGCAACTAGAACAAAAACACTCAATTGCATGTGTGCTTGGAACCGGAACAAAAAAAACTCATTTTCGATGACGCTATCAAAAGGAACAAATAGGCAGACACGAGAATATGAAATCTCAGTTACGAGTACGCTTGCGACTTAAAGAAAGTACTCAAATTGCAAGCGCGCTTGTAACTGAGAGAGAAAAAACTCACTTGCGACTACGCTTGCAACTGCAACAAAAAGGAACACTCTAGACAAAAAAGCAATCAATTGTAATTGTGCTTGCAACCGGGAAAAACACTCAATTACAACTAGGCTTGCAACCAGAAAAAAAGGACAGACTTGTGACTATGAAAATCTTAATTGCAAGTGTGTTTGTAACTAGGACAAAAGAAACACATGAGACTCTAAAACTCAGTTGCAAGTGCGCCTGTAACTTGAATAAAATACTAAAATTACAGGTATGTTTGTAACTGGGAGAAAAAACAAAGTTACAACTGTGCTTCCAATTGAAACAAAATGGTGCACTTGATACTATGAAAATTGTCGTTGCGATTGCACCTAGAAAAAATAATCAATTGAAAGTGCTCTTGCATCTAGGAGAAAAAACTCAGTTACAACTACGTTTACAACTGGAACAAAGGGCCATAAATTTAGAAAATACACACAAAACAATTGAAGGCCACAAATTTAGAAAATATATTTAATAGAGCGTGTTAGAAAACCAAAAAAAATGTTCTAGACATATGTCGCACCCTGATTTCTAGGGGATACTCACCGTACGAACTGGATAGCAGATGCTTGGATTATGGGGCATAACTGCTCCCACGTCCCAGCTTCCTGGTAGGCCTGCGCTTATGCGCGACAACACAAGCCCTGCTATTCCATCGTCGATGTAAACTATCCACTAGAGATCAAAGGCACTTCCGTCGACGTACTTCAAACCATACACACATGGTACGTCAACGGCGTTGAACAACTGATATCACAACAGATCTCTACGACACAAAAGATTGAAATAACTTGCAAATGGCTCTCATTAGAGCAGAGATAGCAACTACAATCATTCAGAGGGCACATGCCCCAACAATACATCATTACATCACAGTGGAAGCATTCAACATGTCTGAGTACCGACAAGAACCAAATAGGCCTAAGAGGCCGGAAACAAACAGACGGAGCCCATCCACGAAGTCTCGGATCCTGCCCGGGTCCGCTATCTACTCGTCAGCAGTCTCGTCGTCATACTCCACGTAGTAGCCACCATGTAGATCCTCGGAAACGTCGTCTGCGTAAACCACAGCCCCAAAGGGGTCAGTACATAAACGTACTGGCAAGCAAGACTCACAGTTCACCAAAGTGTAACCCGTCAACACCAAGCACAGATGCCTTGGGTTCAACGGAAAGAGGGGATATAAAAGATGCTGCAACTGGCTGCACTAACCAACTACAGAGATTCTACCACTTCCGGCTAACAGAAAGGAGATAAGATCGAGGATTGTAACCAACTGAAAGATAACTTCAAACAAACCCATCCTGGATCTCGCCCCTTATCCAAAGAAGCAATCCGAGGATAACTCACACAGTTGTAATAATGATGGTTCAAATTATTGTGTCAATAAGCCTATTACTAGTCAAGTTATTAATCATGGGGTGTAACATGTTTGATCATTATGTTTAAGTTGTCCTGAGTACTTGTTAGCCAGTACTTTCACCAAGTAATCCATAACCGCGGAAAACACGGCTTCTCGAGAAGATTATCCCTGCAGGGTTGCACCAATTTGGCCGTACACTCATGAATAACCCGCCAGATGGAAAGGCCCTTCCACCAAGCGGGGTACTCAACACAACCAACCATTCTTCGCATCAAGCCCAAAGCACCTTGGGCGCACGGCTAATCAAGCCCAGAAGAAAATGGACCATCATAGCACTCTAAGACCGTGTCCCCCTATATGCCGACTACAAAAGTTCCACCCTGCGCTGGGCTCGCAAAAACATGCATGCGGCAAATGGAAAACACGAACTAAATGAGGCGATTTGGACGAGATGCGAATCAGGTCAAGTTGAGGGGGGCGCCCATACTCGCTTCCCAAATGCGGGTAGTGCGCTCATCATGGATCAGTAGACAAGACCCTTTTCCTATTAGGGTCGACACTAGCAGGCCTCAAAACCACACAGGGCCTCCTGCCGGTGCCTTATCATCAAATTTATTATTAATAGTAACATTAGCATGATTGATTGATTAAACATCGAGCCCCCACAACGTAATAGAAAATAGTAACAGTAAGTAACGGGTAACAGACTCGAGCAAAAGCAACCTAAGCATGCTAGTAAGACACTGGCTCAAACAATGGTTGTAGGAAGGGAGATGAGGCAATATCAGGGTTAAGGGATTCATGTGATAGGTTCGTAACAGAAACAACTACTACTAAGGCTAGCAGAAAAGAACAACGGAAAGTATCGGTAACCAATGTTGAAAGGAACACAGTGGTTCATGTGAGTGATAACTTGCCTGCAAACCCAGTAGCCTGGTACTGAGCTAACTCCTTAGAAGGGGTGTCGTAAGTATCGTCGGTCTCAACGTCGTCGTTTATCCGGGAAGAAGCAAACAAACATTGCAGAAAGATAAGCAATCATTATCATGGCATAGTGCACAATCAAATATGATGCATGTCATGTTAATAGATGCAACAAAGTAAACTAGTGGATATGATACACAAGTTTAAATGGATTCCATATGCAAAGATTGCATATGGCAAACCCATGCCTTATGGTTGAATTAGTTGTTCTACCACTAAGCATCAGGTGTAGGTGAGTTAGCATGATGCATGCATGATGAAGAACAAGAAGATAACAATATTAAATGCTCTTGAAATGATAGTTAACCATTTTAGAAAACATTAATAAGGTTTGGCAATTATTGTTACTTAATGGTGTTGAACAAGTAGTGGTTGTTTTCATCAAGTTAAAATGCTCAAAACAATTAACAAAGTTTATATTTGAAAAGGTTATCAAATTTTAGTTGGATTACATGTTTCACATTTTGAAATTGGACTTTGGATTATTTAATTATGAATTAAACAATATTAAACAATTTTTAATTGAATTAAACAAGATTTAAAATGTTTAGGCAATTTAAATTGTTCAAACCAGGAAACAAATTTTATATTTGAATAGAACATTCAAAAAGGTGTGAAAAACATATTTTATTTGAATTATTTGGAAATAGTATGAATTATTTATGAATTAATACAAATGGCATTTGAATTATTTGGATTTGAATTTAAATTGCATTTTGAAAATTCAAAACAGAACACAAACAAGTTATTTGGAAAGATTAGGAAATTTGGATCAGGATTCATATAAAACTTTTAGTTTTTGGAATTACAGAATAAAAGTTATTAAATTTTGAAGTTTTGTTTTAATTCTGCTAATTAAAATGAATTGTAATTTCCAGGAATTTTCAGAAATCATTTGTTACTCAGTTTCACTCTACCCACTGTCACTGCCCGTGGGCCTGGACAGCGTGGACCACGCAGCAGCACGCGTGGCCACCAGAGGGGCTTACAGGTGGGCCTTGGTGCGGGGAAAAATCCCCAAAAGAATTTGCGCCGCTGGGGATTCGATCCCGGGGTCGCTAGGCCGCAAACAGTGGAACGCTACCACTGCGTTGGATCGTGTTTGGTGATAGAAGGTAACAGGCGGCGGGGTTATTGTTCAGTTACCATCTAACTGAACTTTTCTGTCACTGCATCTCTGCAGGTTGCGGACGGACATGATCGACAGAGGGCAGACAGCGAGGGCGGCCGCCGGCGCTCGCGGCTGCTCGCGGTGGCGCCTCCAGGCTCGCTGCTGCGCGTGCGGAGATGTGTGGGTGCGTGGGTGTGGAGACGAACAGGGGAAGGAAGAAAGGATTGGGGCGCTCACCTCGGTCTTCGTTGACGAAGCGCTGCCGACGGAGAGGAAGGCTACGGTGGCCGGCGACGGCGCGGCCACCACGGCGTCTCCCAGCACGCTTCGAGGAGGCGAATGGTGAGGGGGAACCACCGCGGTTCCATTCCCGCGGTGGGTTTAACCCGAGGATGGCCGGCGAGGAAGGCTATGGTGGTCTCGGTGGTGAGCTCACGGTGGTGTGGGTTCAGAGATTCAGAAGGTGATCGTGGGTTGCAGTGTCGATTTTTCAGAGAGAAAACAGAAAGATTGGGGAAGGGGAAGGGGAGTTGGCGGCGCAGGGAGAGAAGAACTAGGGTTTAGGGGCAGAGGGTAGGGTAGATATACGCCTTGGAGCTCGTACGGCAGCTCATCCTGGGGGGGTGGAGGAGATCGTCTGGTTCTGAAGAGTTCGTACAAGTGACAACGTCATCGAGAGGAAGACGACAGCGACAGCTCCGAACCAGTATGGGCCAAGGAGAAAGAAGTGGGCTTGGGCCTAGGTAGGTTTAGCTGCTGCCTCTCCTCTCCTCTCCTTTTTTTTTTATTTTTTTTTGTACTGTTTTTTTTTTGTAGTTAAGCCAAATGGAAACAAAGCAAGGTTTTGTTTATAGAAAATTTTGGAATAGAATTAGGATAAATCCCTTAGTTGGAAAACAAGCAATTAGTAGTTTTTGTTTTCAAAAACTTAATTGTTTGCTTGCTGTTTTTTAAAATTAACCCAATTTAATTGAGATTTCCAATATTAGTTAATATTAGAAAAACAAGGTATTTTCAATAGGGTTTTCTTTAGGGTTTAAAAGTGATTTAATGAATTCAAATTAGTGGTGAATTTCATTGATTCAAAAGATTAAAGATTTTGAGGATTGGTTTGAAATTGGAAATGATTTGGAATTATTGATTGAATTAAGGGTTTGATTAAAACCAACAATTTTAGGAGTTATCAACATGAAATAAAATGGAACTATTTGGTTGTTTTCACTTGTTATTTTTATTCCAAAAGTTGTAACAGAACAAGTATGAAAACATGCATTTGAAATTGTTTGACTTTCATGGTGAAAACAAAGAATAACAGATGCAACACAACAGAAACAAATGCAACAATATGATGACATGATGCAATACATTAATTAAACAGGAAATCAAACATTCTAAGGGGAGTTTTCATACTTGGGATGTTACAAACGCCCCCCCTTGAAGGAATCGCGCCCCGAGATTCCTACTGAGAAAAGAAAAGGTCCGGATACTTCTTGGGAAGATCCTCTTGAGTTGTGACACGTGAAACACATCGTGCACCTTGGATAGTTTAACTGGAAGTTGAAAACAATAGGAATTCCTGGCAACTCTTCCGGAAAGATATCAGGGAATTTGGAAACCACCGGAACAATATTAGCAGAGGTATAGGTTTTGTATGGAGGGTGTATAGCTGGATAGAATTTGATGCATTTGGAGAATAGACTATCTGTAATAAAGGTGGAACAGAGTTATTGGCATCAATGCAACACCAAGAATAACATCAATGTCAGAATCATCATCATGAGAGTAACGAGGAATATGTGGCCTCTCATTAGAATTGGATTGTTCTTACTTATCTTGGAAGTCAACATTTGAGATCCCGGGGAGTGAACAGAGTTTTGATTGCTTAGTGGAACCAGAATTGGGTTGTATGTTGTGGAAAAGATTGTTGACACAAAGGAATGTGATGCTCCGGTATCAAATAACACTTTAGCTGGAATAGAGTTTAGCAAATGAACGGGGAAACTTTGATTAGACGCCGGTAGAAGAATTGAATTGGAAAACAACAACAAGATTTCAACGGACGAAAAGGATGTTGAGAAGAACGGGATATCAACATCGGGGAAAACGAGAACAAAATTCCTGAGGTACTATGGATAACCCAAAACACGTGAAATCCTAACTTGAAAGTTTAGATGAGAAGAGAAAACAACGTTGCACTTCCTTACCAGAAAAAGGGAGGGAGGGTGGGGAAAGAAGAAAAAGAACAGAGTTCCTACTCTCACGTTTCATTTTTCCTATATAGCTACAAAATAGTTTCTAGACTCAACTGCGACCAGTAAAAAGGGATCCTACAGGCAGACAGGCTCTGATACCATTTGTCGCACCCTGATTTCTAGGGGATACTCACCGTACGAACTGGATAGCAGATGCTTGGATTATGGGGCATAACTGCTCCCACGTCCCAGCTTCCTGGTAGGCCTGCGCTTATGCGCGACAACACAAGCCCTGCTATTCCATCGTCGATGTAAACTATCCACTAGAGATCAAAGGCACTTCCGTCGACGTACTTCAAACCATACACACATGGTACGTCAACGGCGTTGAACAACTGATATCACAACAGATCTCTACGACACAAAAGATTGAAATAACTTGCAAATGGCTCTCATTAGAGCAGAGATAGCAACTACAATCATTCAGAGGGCACATGCCCCAACAATACATCATTACATCACAGCGGAAGCATTCAACATGTCTGAGTACCGACAAGAACCAAATAGGCCTAAGAGGCCGGAAACAAACAGACGGAGCCCATCCACGAAGTCTCGGATCCTGCCCGGGTCCGCTATCTACTCGTCAGCAGTCTCGTCGTCATACTCCACGTAGTAGCCACCATGTAGATCCTCGGAAACGTCGTCTGCGTAAACCACAGCCCCAAAGGGGTCAGTACATAAACGTACTGGCAAGCAAGACTCACAGTTCACCAAAGTGTAACCCGTCAACACCAAGCACAGATGCCTTGGGTTCAACGGAAAGAGGGGATATAAAAGATGCTGCAACTGGCTGCACTAACCAACTACAGAGATTCTACCACTTCCGGCTAACAGAAAGGAGATAAGATCGAGGATTGTAACCAACTGAAAGATAACTTCAAACAAACCCATCCTGAATCTCGCCCCTTATCCAAAGAAGCAATCCGAGGATAACTCACACAGTTGTAATAATGATGGTTCAAATTATTGTGTCAATAAGCCTATTACTAGTCAAGTTATTAATCATGGGGTGTAACATGTTTGATCATTATGTTTAAGTTGTCCTGAGTACTTGTTAGCCAGTACTTTCACCAAGTAATCCATAACCGCGGAAAACACGGCTTCTCGAGAAGATTATCCCTGCAGGGTTGCACCAATTTGGCCGTACACTCATGAATAACCCGCCAGATGGAAAGGCCCTTCCACCAAGCGGGGTACTCAACACAACCAACCATTCTTCGCATCAAGCCCAAAGCACCTTGGGCGCACGGCTAATCAAGCCCAGAAGAAAATGGACCATCATAGCACTCTAAGACCGTGTCCCCCTATATGCCGACTACAAAAGTTCCACCCTGCGCTGGGCTCGCAAAAACATGCATGCGGCAAATGGAAAACACGAACTAAATGAGGCGATTTGGACGAGATGCGAATCAGGTCAAGTTGAGGGGGGCGCCCATACTCGCTTCCCAAATGCGGGTAGTGCGCTCATCATGGATCAGTAGACAAGACCCTTTTCCTATTAGGGTCGACACTAGCAGGCCTCAAAACCACACAGGGCCTCCTGCCGGTGCCTTATCATCAAATTTATTATTAATAGTAACATTAGCATGATTGATTGATTAAACATCGAGCCCCCACAACGTAATAGAAAATAGTAACAGTAAGTAACGGGTAACAGACTCGAGCAAAAGCAACCTAAGCATGCTAGTAAGACACTGGCTCAAACAATGGTTGTAGGAAGGGAGATGAGGCAATATCAGGGTTAAGGGATTCATGTGATAGGTTCGTAACAGAAACAACTACTACTAAGGCTAGCAGAAAAGAACAACGGAAAGTATCGGTAACCAATGTTGAAAGGAACACAGTGGTTCATGTGAGTGATAACTTTCCTGCAAACCCAGTAGCCTGGTACTGAGCTAACTCCTTAGAAGGGGTGTCGTAAGTATCGTCGGTCTCAACGTCGTCGTTTATCCGGGAAGAAGCAAACAAACATTGCAGAAAGATAAGCAATCATTATCATGGCATAGTGCACAATCAAATATGATGCATGTCATGTTAATAGATGCAACAAAGTAAACTAGTGGATATGATACACAAGTTTAAATGGATTCCATATGCAAAGATTGCATATGGCAAACCCATGCCTTATGGTTGAATTAGTTGTTCTACCACTAAGCATCAGGTGTAGGTGAGTTAGCATGATGCATGCATGATGAAGAACAAGAAGATAACAATATTAAATGCTCTTGAAATGATAGTTAACCATTTTAGAAAACATTAATAAGGTTTGGCAATTATTGTTACTTAATGGTGTTGAACAAGTAGTGGTTGTTTTCATCAAGTTAAAATGCTCAAAACAATTAACAAAGTTTATATTTGAAAAGTTTATCAAATTTTAGTTGGATTACATGTTTCACATTTTGAAATTGGACTTTGGATTATTTAATTATGAATTAAACAATATTAAACAATTTTTAATTGAATTAAACAAGATTTAAAATGTTTAGGCAATTTAAATTGTTCAAACCAGGAAACAAATTTTATATTTGAATAGAACATTCAAAAAGGTGTGAAAAACATATTTTATTTGAATTATTTGGAAATAGTATGAATTATTTATGAATTAATACAAATGGCATTTGAATTATTTGGATTTGAATTTAAATTGCATTTTGAAAATTCAAAACAGAACACAAACAAGTTATTTGGAAAGATTAGGAAATTTGGATCAGGATTCATATAAAACTTTTAGTTTTTGGAATTACAGAATAAAAGTTATTAAATTTTGAAGTTTTGTTTTAATTCTGCTAATTAAAATGAATTGTAATTTCCAGGAATTTTCAGAAATCATTTGTTACTCAGTTTCACTCTACCCACTGTCACTGCCCGTGGGCCTGGACAGCGTGGACCACGCAGCAGCACGCGTGGCCACCAGAGGGGCTTACAGGTGGGCCTTGGTGCGGGGAAAAATCCCCAAAAGAATTTGCGCCGCTGGGGATTCGATCCCGGGGTCGCTAGGCCGCAAACAGTGGAACGCTACCACTGCGTTGGATCGTGTTTGGTGATAGAAGGTAACAGGCGGCGGGGTTATTGTTCAGTTACCATCTAACTGAACTTTTCTGTCACTGCATCTCTGCAGGTTGCGGACGGACATGATCGACAGAGGGCAGACAGCGAGGGCGGCCGCCGGCGCTCGCGGCTGCTCGCGGTGGCGCCTCCAGGCTCGCTGCTGCGCGTGCGGAGATGTGTGGGTGCGTGGGTGTGGAGACGAACAGGGGAAGGAAGAAAGGATTGGGGCGCTCACCTCGGTCTTCGTTGACGAAGCGCTGCCGACGGAGAGGAAGGCTACGGTGGCCGGCGACGGCGCGGCCACCACGGCGTCTCCCAGCACGCTTCGAGGAGGCGAATGGTGAGGGGGAACCACCGCGGTTCCATTCCCGCGGTGGGTTTAACCCGAGGATGGCCGGCGAGGAAGGCTATGGTGGTCTCGGTGGTGAGCTCACGGTGGTGTGGGTTCAGAGATTCAGAAGGTGATCGTGGGTTGCAGTGTCGATTTTTCAGAGAGAAAACAGAAAGATTGGGGAAGGGGAAGGGGAGTTGGCGGTGCAGGGAGAGAAGAACTAGGGTTTAGGGGCAGAGGGTAGGGTAGATATACGCCTTGGAGCTCGTACGGCAGCTCATCCAGGGGGGGGTGGAGGAGATCGTCTGGTTCTGAAGAGTTCGTACAGGTGACAACGTCATCGAGAGGAAGACGACAGCGACAGCTCCGAACCGGTATGGGCCAAGGAGAAAGAAGTGGGCTTGGGCCTAGGTAGGTTTAGCTGCTGCCTCTCCTCTCCTCTCCTTTTTATTTTATTTTATTTTGTACTGTTTTTTTTTTGTAGTTAAGCCAAATGGAAACAAAGCAAGGTTTTGTTTATAGAAAATTTTGGAATAGAATTAGGATAAATCCCTTAGTTGGAAAACAAGCAATTAGTAGTTTTTGTTTTCAAAAACTTAATTGTTTGCTTGCTGTTTTTTAAAATTAACCCAATTTAATTGAGATTTCCAATATTAGTTAATATTAGAAAAACAAGGTATTTTCAATAGGGTTTTCTTTAGGGTTTAAAAGTGATTTAATGAATTCAAATTAGTGGTGAATTTCATTGATTCAAAAGATTAAAGATTTTGAGGATTGGTTTGAAATTGGAAATGATTTGGAATTATTGATTGAATTAAGGGTTTGATTAAAACCAACAATTTTAGGAGTTATCAACATGAAATAAAATGGAACTATTTGGTTGTTTTCACTTGTTATTTTTATTCCAAAAGTTGTAACAGAACAAGTATGAAAACATGCATTTGAAATTGTTTGACTTTCATGGTGAAAACAAAGAATAACAGATGCAACACAACAGAAACAAATGCAACAATATGATGACATGATGCAATACATTAATTAAACAGGAAATCAAACATTCTAAGGGGAGTTTTCATACTTGGGATGTTACAACATATAAAATCACTGAAGTGAACATGAGAGAAGCTTTGTACATAGCATATTTCCATCTCCCATTATCAAAGGTCCAAGAAACAAATAAAACTAGCAACTATCTATCAACACATAACTACTCTCTCTGCCGGAACACTTCAAAAACTCACCGTTAGAACATATAATTAAACAACACTTGCAAAAGTGTAACACCCGAGGGATTTTCCCCTAATAAAATATGTTGCTTGTTTTTCTTTTCTTTGCATAACATGGCATAATGCATCATTATTCATTTAAAACTTGCAATCAAATTAAATTTCATCAAGTCCAATTTTCTAAAACTTTCTGGAATTTGTTTGGTGCATAAAATCTATTTTTATTTGTGCCTAACCAATTTCTGGGAAAAAAAAAGAGAAGAAATAAAAACCAAAAGGGGGAGGCAGGCCAGCCCAAGTGGGCTAGCCCACCTACAACCCCAGCAGCCCAGCCGGCCAGGCCCAAACGGCCCAACCGAATCATCCCCAGCCGAAACCCTAGGTTTCATTGGCCTTTTGCATTCCTACCCCTACCTCTTGCAGCCACCCTCTTGTTCTTCCCCATTTTTGCAACCAGGTCCCTGCACCTACCCTCCCAGACCACCACACCCGCAAACGCACGCACGCCCACGCGAGGAGAGCCAACCCCGTGGCTTCTCCTTTGTTCGCATCGAGGCGCCCAGGAGATCGATCCCCTTCCTCACACCAGAAGACCCCAACCCCTTCCCATCGAGCGTCTTCCCTAAGTGCTCCTCTAGCTTGCTCGTCGGGCGCCTCCTTCCCTGACTCCGGCCTCCGCCATTCCTCCTTGATCGGAGCCACGCCTCCTAGCTTCCCGGGGTTCTCGAGCATGACCAGCTCCGGTTTTCCTTGTCGTTCCCTCCAAAGCCAAGCTTGCTAGCCGCCGCCACAACGCTTCCCCTCGCGGCCCTCTCCATTCTCGACAGCGCCGCCGCCAGGGCCGTCCTCCTGCGCGGTTCCATGTCTCGGGGGCCGCCGTCCTCGAGCTCCGGTTCCCTCTCCGCAGTGCCGGAGAC
Organism: Alopecurus myosuroides; assembly: GCA_028641055.1. Taxonomy (NCBI): domain Eukaryota; kingdom Viridiplantae; phylum Streptophyta; class Magnoliopsida; order Poales; family Poaceae; genus Alopecurus; species Alopecurus myosuroides. Next base: position 347,229,265 of record CM054057.1, read on the forward strand.
CACCACGCGGGTTGCTCTCCTTCGAACTCGTCTCGGCTGTGGCCACCTCCCCCAGCAAGAGCAAGAGCTCTCCCGCGCCCGAGCGGCATGGTCGCCGCCTGCCCCTTTTCCTTCACCGGCCCTCTGCCTTATCTGCGAGGCGCGGCGACGAACCCCTCCCGTGCTCTGCCTCCTGAGCTCGTCCGTGTGACGTCCTCCGCCTCCATGGACGACCAGCAACGTTCGTCTCGTCGCCCTCCTACGGGTCGAGTCTCCTTTGCTCGGCCTCTCCTCCTTGGACTTGAGAGCTGCAGTTTGTGCGTCTCCGTCCCGACATCCGTTCGTGACGCCTGCTAGCTGCTCGATAGGTTGTCCGCAAGAACACTTGGCGCTTCACGGGCTAGTTTGCGTCCATGCGTCATTTTTTGGCCGAGGCCTTCGTGCCCCGTGCGTGACCGTGCTCGTTTCTTCCATGTGAGCTCACATCGCACGACCGCGTCCATGTTGGTGTCATGGTGCCATCGTGCTTTGCCGCCTCCATTCGTGTTCGCGACCGTGCCAAGTTTCTCATTGTGGTGGATTCGCCAAGCCCGCCAAGATCGTCATTGATTCCCACATATTTGGATCGCCAAGTACCGCTACGACGATGGTGACCATGTGTTGTGACTACCTCTACTTCGGAACCTGAGAACAACTACTTCCTCGACGACACGAGAACGTCTACTTCCACTACCCCTCGACATTGAAGGTTATGTTGCATTCGGCCACGACTACTTCGACTACGGAGCGAGAACGACTACTTCGTCTACTTCCTCTACGCATCGACGACGTTGTCCGAAGACCCTCTTTCCGACGTGTGAACCCAAACCCTATCCCTTATGCCTATATGACCTATTTTCTATAAAATGTCATATGTTTTACGAATGTCATATCATCATGTTTGCATCACATCTTTTGTTGGTTACGGGTAACTAACAATCACATAACAATTAAATATGGGATGTGTTGGGATGTTATATATCTAGTCCCGGTTCCATTTAAACTTGTGTAGCTCATCGATATCTTGTTATACATGTTAAACAACATTTAATCTTGATGGGTAGATAAATAAGTCGAACCTCCTAAATTAGATGTTGGGCTTCCGGCTCAATTTAAATTGATTTAATTGCATAAATCATAACTAATTCATTTTAACTCCAAATTTGAAAAGTAAAATATGTTTTCCAATCAAAATTCTCTAAACTTTGCAAATATAAACTTTGTTTTCTATTTTGAATAAATTAAATTGCTGAAAACAACTATTTCTTAATTAATGCATTTTAAATTGTCAATTTAATAACTTGCTCATCTAAAATCCAAATTCAACAAATGAAATATGTATTCCATCTAAAATTTTGTGTTCTTTCCAAATATAATTTTTGTTATCTGTTTTGAACATTTAAAGTTGGTGAAAACAACAAATGTTTGTTTAAATCATTTAAAATGCCAAAGTTCATAACTTAATAAATAAAATTCCAAACTTGGTAAACAACATATCAAACTGAAGCTATTGTTGTTTTCTTATTGTTTTCATCATCCATGCATCATTCTAATCAACTTTCACATGATGGTTATTTGTAGATCATTTAATTCAACATTAATTCATGGGCTTTTCCATATGCAATCCAAATTGCATATGGGCCTTTAAATATGTTTACCATGTCAACTGGTTTACTTTGATGCATCAATTAATTGTCATGCATATAAAATATGATCATGCTGGATATTTTCCGTAGAAGTAATTGTTGCATCCGGTGTTTGTTCTAGTTCGTTGCTTCTTCGCGGATAGGACGTTGAGATGATGTGAGAAACGACAAGTTCTTCGGATGTACCTCTACTTGCTGGATTCCAGGCAAGTATACTCACTTGCTGCCTATGGCTGCCTTTCATCACTTGTTACCGATTCTTTCCGTTATCTTCATGCTAGCCTTATGATTTGATGCTTGTGTCTCGATCCTATCATATGTTTACCTTGCAACCATGATATAGCCTTCCTTCCACTTCCTATTAACTGTTGTTTGTTTACCTTGTTGGCCCTCGTGTCGTAGTTGCATGCTTAGGTTTGTTTGCGCTCGAGTCCTGTTGTCCTTTGTCCTATCACCTGTTTAGTCGATAGTTGGGTCTCAATTCAATCAACAACATGTTAATGCTTGGGGTAATAACAATTTGAAGATAAGGCACCGGCAGGAGGCCCGGCGTGGTTTTGAGGCCTGCTAGTGTCGAACTTAATTAGGAAAAGGGTCTTGTCCATTGATCCATGATGAGCGCACTAACCGCATGTGGGAAGCGAGTATGGGCGCCCCCCGCAATTCTGATTCGATTTGTATCTCGTCCAAATCGCCACACGTAGTTCGGGCTTTCCATTTGATGCATGCATATGCAGGTGCGAGCCCTTGGCGCCAGGGTGGAACTTTTGTAGTCGGCATTTAGGGCGGCGTGGTCTTCCAGTGCTATGAGGGTCCCCCTTTTCTTCGTGGGGGCTCGATTAGCCGCGCACGCACAGCACGTGGTTCTTTGGGCTTGATGCGAAGAAGAGTTGGGTTGTGTTGAGTGGCCTGCTTGGTGGGTTTGCTCCCCGCCTGGCGGGTCATTCTTACGTGTACGGCCAAATTGGTGCATCCCTGCAGGTTTAAATCTTCTCGAGAAGCCGTGTTGTCCGCGGTTATGGATGACTTGGTGAAAGTGCTGGCTAACAAGTACTCAGACAACTTACACCTAATGATACTAACTTGACTAGTAATATAGATTACCTCCAACATCACAATGAATGTCACCTTAATCAACAGGGTGAGTTTCCTTGGGTTGCTTCCTTAGTAGGGGGTAACATTGGATGGGTATTGTTTGGTGAGTAGTTGTAGTTGGTTCTGATACGCTATCTTATCCCTTTCTTTTAGCCGGAAGTTGTAGCGCGTCTCTTTAGTTGTTAGTGCTGCCCGCTGCCGCTTCTTTGCAATAATCCCTTCCTTTCCGTTGTACCCAAAGTATTTGTATCTTGTGATGACTGGTTACGCTGGTATCTTGTGAGTATGATTTATCCACTTGCCAGTACTTAATAGTACTGACCCACGAATCCATTTCGTGGCTGCATATTCCACATTGCAGTCAACAGGTTTGAAGTCTGACGACGTTAGCTTGGGAATCCCTCCGGCTTGGCCTAGGCAGGGATTGGACGCCATCGGTTATCTTCAGGACTCTTAGTCCAATTTGTATCTTGTCCGTAGTCGGACACTATGTTGTTTCTTCCACTGTCATTTGGATCTTTGTATTGTATCAGTTGTATCCTTGACTCGTTTGAGTCGTCTTGTATATACCTCCTCTGTTGTTGTTGTGGATTATTCGTGAACTGTTGTAATGTTATCACAAGTGGCAACCTGGAATCGGTTATTATGTGGATTTTGGCAGGAATGCTGAAATCTGCATAGTGCCCGATCCCGGGGCGTCACAAATGGTATCAGAGCATGGTTTCCGATTCCCAAAGTTGTTTCGATACGAATGGTTATCGAAGCAACGGGTCCGCAAAGCCTGTAGGATAACCTCGCTAACGGTCGTGTTTCTAGAGTGTCAAAAACTATTTGTGCAAAACCTGTTTTGGAAACATCTCAATAGGATTCTTGTTTTCTCCTTATCTCTATTCTATTTCTCCTCCTACCTTATTTGTTTTGGAGTCTCTCTCCCTCTCAATCTTTCAAAGTTTTAGGATCCTACGTGGGTGGACGTTTTCTGAGCCTTTAACCTAATAGGTTCGATCATCGGAAGATTCCTGGTGGAAGAACATCGTCGTCACTCCGAGCAAGAATCTCTTGTTAGTGGTGTCGAGAAGCCCTTGTTAGTGGTGTCGAGGAGATCAACTGGAAGCATGAAGAATCGATAGTCGAACTTCTTTCCCCTCCCGGGTTAGTGGGTGGATTGCGAGGGCGCAATCCCTTGTTAGTGGTGTCGTCTGTAACACCCGGGGGATTTTCCCCTAATAAAATATGTTGCTTGTTTTTCTTTTCTTTGCATAACATGGCATAATGCATCATTATTCATTTAAAACTTGCAATCAAATTAAATTTCATCAAGTCCAATTTTCTAAAACTTTCTGGAATTTGTTTGCTGCATAAAATCTATTTTTATTTGTGCCTAACCAATTTCTGGGAAAAAAAAGAGAAGAAATAAAAACCAAAAGGGGGAGGCAGGCCAGCCCAAGTGGGCTAGCCCACCTACAACCCCAGCAGCAAACAGGAGCCCAGCCGGCCAGGCCCAAAAGGCCCAACCGAATCATCCCCAGCCGAAACCCTAGGTTTCATTGGCCTTTTGCATTCCTACCCCTACCTCTTGCAGCCACCCTCTTGTTCTTCCCCATTTTCGCAACCAGGTCCCTGCACCTACCCTCCCAGACCACCACACCCGCAAACGCACGCACGCCCACGCGAGGAGAGCACCCCCCGTGGCTTCTCCTTTGTTCGCATCGAGGCGCCCAGGAGATCGATCCCCTTCCTCACACCAGAAGACCCCAACCCCTTCCCATCGAGCGTCTTCCCTAAGTGCTCCTCTAGCTTGCTCTCCGGACGCCTTCCTCCTTCCCTGACTCCGGCCTCCGCCGTTCCTCCTTGATCGGAGCCACGCCTCCTAGCTTCCCGGGGTTCTCGAGCATGACCAGCTCCGGTTTTCCTTGTCGTTCCCTCCAAAGCCAAGCTTGCTAGCCGTCGCCACAACGCTTCCCCATCGCGGCCCTCTCCATTCTCGACAGCACCGCCGCCAGGGCCGTCCTCCTGCGCGGTTCCATGTCTCGGGGGCCGCCGTCCTCGAGCTCCGGTTCCCCCTACGCAGTGCCGGAGACCACCACGCGGGCTGCTCTCCTTTGAACTCGTCTCGGATGTGGCCACCTCCCCCCAGCAAGAGCAAGAGCTCTCCCGCGCCCGCGTGGCATGGTCGCCGCCTGCCCCTTTTCCTTCACCGTCCCTCTGCCTTATCTGCGAGGCGCAGCGACGAACGCCTCCCGTGCTCTGCCTCCTGAGCTCGTCCGTGTGACGTCCTCCGCCTCCATGGACGACCAGCAACGTTCGTCTCGTCGCCCTCCTACGGGTCGAGTCTCCTTTGCTCGGCCTCTCCTCCTTGGACTTGAGAGCTGCAGTTTGTGCGTCTCCGTCCCGACATCCGTCCGTGACGCCTGCTAGCTGCTCGATAGGTTGTCCGCAAGAACACTTGGCGCTTCACGGGCTAGTTTGCGTCCATGCGTCATTTTTTGGCCGAGACCTTCGTGCCCCGTGCGTGACCGTGCTCGTTTCTTCCATGTGAGCTCACATCGCACGACCGCGTCCATGTTGGTGTCACGGTGCCGTCGTGCTTTGCCGCCTCCATTTGTGTTCGCGACCGTGCCAAGTTTCTCGTTGTGGTGGATTCGCCAAGCCCGCCAAGATCGTCATCGATTCCCACATATTTGGATCGCCAAGTACCGCTACGACGACGGTGACCATGTGTTGTGACTACCTCTACTTCGGAACCTGGGAACAACTACTTCCTCGATGACACGAGAACGTCTACTTCCACTACCCCTCGACATTGAAGGTTATGTTGCATTCGGCCACGACTACTTCGACTACGGAGCGAGAACGACTACTTCGTCTACTTCCTATACGCATCGACGACGTTGTCCGAAGACCCTCTTTCCGACGTGTGAACCCAAACCCTATCCCTTATGCCTATATGACCTATTTTCTATAAAATGTCATATGTTTTACGATATCATATCATCATGTTTGCATCACATCTTTTGTTGGTTACGGGTAACTAACAATCACATAACAATTAAATATGGGATGTGTTGGGATGTTATATATCTAGTCCCGGTTCCATTTAAACTTGTGTAGCTCATCGATATCTTGTTATACATGTTAAACAACATTTAATCTTGATGGGTAGATAAATAAGTCGAACCTCCTAAATTAGATGTTGGGCTTCCGGCTCAATTTAAATTGATTTAATTGCATAAATCATAACTAATTCATTTTAACTCCAAATTTGAAAAGTAAAATATGTTTTCCAATCAAAATTCTCTAAACTTTGCAAATATAAACTTTGTTTTCTATTTTGAATAAATTAAATTGCTGAAAACAACTATTTCTTAATTAATGCATTTTAAATTGTCAATTTAATAACTTGCTCATCTAAAATCCAAATTCAACAAATGAAATATGTATTCCATCTAAAATTTTGTGTTCTTTCCAAATATAATTTTTGTTATCTGTTTTGAACATTTAAAGTTGGTGAAAACAACAAATGTTTGTTTAAATCATTTAAAATGCCAAAGTTCATAACTTAATAAATAAAATTCCAAACTTGGTAAACAACATATCAAACTGAAGCTATTGTTGTTTTCTTATTGTTTTCATCATCCATGCATCATTCTAATCAACTTTCACATGATGGTTATTTGTAGATCATTTAATTCAACATTAATTCATGGGTTTTTCCATATGCAATCCAAATTGCATATGGGCCTTTAAACATATTTACCATGTCAACTGGTTTACTTTGATGCATCAATTAATTGTCATGCATATAAAATATGATCATGCTGGATATTTTCCGCAGAAGTAATTGTTGCATCCGGTGTTTGTTCTAGTTCGTTGCTTCTTCGCGGATAGGACGTTGAGATGATGTGAGCAACGACAAGTTCTTCGGATGTACCTCTACTTGCTGGATTCCAGACAAGTATACTCACTTGCTGCCTATGACTGCCTTTCATCACTTGTTACCGATTCTTTCCGTTATCTTCATGCTAGCCTTATGATTTGATGCTTGTGTCTCGATCCTATCATATGTTTACCTTGCAACCATGATATAGCCTTCCTTCCACTTCCTATTAACTGTTATTTGTTTACCTTGTTGGCCCTCGTGTCGTAGTTGCATGCTTAGGTTTGTTTGCGCTCGAGTCCTGTTGTCCTTTGTCCTATCACCTGTTTAGTCGATAGTTGGGTCTCAATTCAATCAACAACATGTTAATGCTTGGGGTAATAACAATTTGAAGATAAGGCACCGGCAGGAGGCCCGGCGTGGTTTTGAGGCCTGCTAGTGTCGAACTTAATTAGGAAAAGGGTCTTGTCCATTGATCCATGATGAGCGCACTAACCGCATGTGGGAAGCGAGTATGGGCGCCCCCCGCAATTCTGATTCGATTCGCATCTCGTCCAAATCGCCACACGTAGTTCGGGCTTTCCATTTGATGCATGCATATGCAGGTGCGAGCCCTTGGCGCCAGGGTGGAACTTTTGTAGTCGGCATTTAGGACGGCGTGGTCTTCCAGTGCTATGAGGGTCCCCCTTTTCTTCGTGGGGGCTCGATTAGCCGCGCACGCACAGCACGTGGTTCTTTGGGCTTGATGCGAAGAAGAGTTGGGTTGTGTTGAGTGGCCTGCTTGGTGGGTTTGCTCCCCGCCTGGCGGGTCATTCTTACGTGTACGGCCAAATTGGTGCATCCCTGCAGGGTTAAATCTTCTCGAGAAGCCGTGTTGTCCGCGGTTATGGATGACTTGGTGAAAGTGCTGGCTAACAAGTACTCAGACAACTTACACCTAATGATACTAACTTGACTAGTAATATAGATTACCTCCAACATCACAATGAATGTCACCTTAATCAACAGGGTGAGTTTCCTTGGGTTGCTTCCTTAGTAGGGGGTAACATTGGATGGGTATTGTTTGGTGAGTAGTTCTAGTTGGTTCTGATACGCTATCTTATCCCTTTCTTTTAGCCGGAAGTTGTAGCGCGTCTCTTTAGTTGTTAGTGCTGCCCGCTGCCGCTTCTTTGCAATAATCCCTTCCTTTCCCTTCCTTTCCGTTGTACCCAAAGTATTTGTATCTTGTGATGACTGGTTACGCTGGTATCTTGTGAGTATGGTTTATCCACTTGCCGGTACTTAATAGTACTGACCCACGAATCCATTTCGTGGCTGCATATTCCACATTGCAGTCAACAGGTTTGAAGTCTGACGACGTTAGCTTGGGAATCCCTCCGGCTTGGCCTGGGCAGGGATTGGACGCCATCGGTTATCTTTAGGACTCTTAGTCCAATTTGTATTTTGTCCGTAGTCGGACACTATGTTGTTTCTTCCGCTGTCATTTGGATCTTTGTATTGTATCAGTTGTATCCTTGACTCGTTTGAGTCGTCTTGTATATACCTCCTCTGTTGTTGTTGTGGATTATTCGTGAACTGTTGTAATGTTATCACAAGTGGCAACCTGGAATCGGTTATTATGTGGATTTTGGCGGGAATGCTGAAATCTGCATAGTGCCCGATCCCGGGGCGTCACAAAAAGCGTAGGGAGTGGCCACTCACCTCGCTAGGTGATAACAAAAAAATTCGTCCAACCAATCTTTTGAATTGAGAAATAATACCACTGACCAGATTTTGTGGTCTCCAACAAAAAATCCCAAAAGGACAACCCAACCACCAGAAGCCCAGTCTAACACCGAATTAGCAAAACCGTATTTATTTATGCTTTCACATGAACTTGCGGTCTATGCTACTATCGTGTATCATGTTGGATAATGCCTATGCTATGATCGTGTTTGCTAATCGTTGTGAAAGTTTCGTGACAATGTGATGTTGATTTGTTAATGTACTAGGTTATTGTGGAGAAATTGCTTTCGGAAAAGTTCATGTACTCCTATAAGATCTGGAAGAACTGCTTCCTTTCTTTGCATTATCTGAAGGGTCGAGGTTTGGCACATCTCCATCTCCCCTTAGAACCGTCTTGTTCATCATACAGAACTCCTATCCTTATTACAAAAGGATCATAGCACATCCTACGAAACGTAGCGGAAGAATGGCATGAACCATCTGGAGTCACCGCTCAAAGGCACCCTGAAAACAAAAGCAGGAAACAATATTAATTGTCCGAATACACATCATGTCTAGGCTGCGGTATTTGTACACATAGCCAAGCATTTCTTGCCACTATTTCCATCCAATGCAAGTATTTTTCGACCATTTCTTCATTTTACTCTTTATATCGTATCAGCATAGAACTGCCAATGAGAATCCAATTCGGAAGTGCTGAGCATAGGACGATTGCAGGTACGATTGTTGTACGATGGGGTATCCACCATATCCACTTGATTTGTCATGTAGAATCAATGGATCGCACACAACATCGTATAGAAATTGTATGGGAATCGTTTTAAAAAAAGAGAAATCACAATATGGCATATAATAAACACTACATGCCTTAGAGCATCGCATGGCGCTTTTCGCTTTTTCAGGCGCTCTAAAAACGGGCGTGCGTAGCTGCATAGATCTCAAACAACCAACTACCTACAACAAATTAGATCAAACACACACACACACACACAATTAATAAAAATAATTTAATTATTATTACAATACAAACAAATAGTTCATACAAATACAAACAATAGTTCATACAAAATATAACAAATTGTTCATCAAGTAGCTCTTGAATACAAACTAGTAAGCTTGTTATCCATACCATTTCCACCACTCCTTCATGATGATATCTTCTTGAAGATCATCATGCACATCGTTATAGCGAATTGAAAGGTACGATTCAATAAAGCGGGTAACTCTCTCTTCTCTCATTGTCACCTGCACTTGTTGTCCTATCAAATCATAGATGGATTAGTCTACATCTTTTCAATGCTCTTTCTCTATGATTAGCTTATGCATGATCACACAAGCGGTCATAATCTATCAAATGGTTTCTTGATCCCAAAATTTAGCCGTTCCTCACACAATAACGAATTGGGTTGCAAAATCCTAAATGCTCTTTCCACATCTTTCCTAACCTTGCACGCAGTAGTTGCTATGCTGCCGCCGGGCGCCAGCGCTGGAAGGTTTCCGCTTGAATCGGCGGCGGAGAGGAGATTGAGGGAGCGTCGCCGGTTGTCACCGCGGCGGCGCCGCACAGGCGGCAATCGAGGCGATGGGTGCGCGTCGGGCAAAAGTTGGGCCGACGCGGAAGCGCGGTGGTGGGAGATTCGAGCGCATGAGGAGCGGGGGAGGATAGGGAATGGAAGCTGCCGAGGGCACGCCGGAAGTTTCACGCGGCGGTTGAGAGTCCGCGTGCGAGCTCAGCAATCCATCGCGCGAAAGGGGAGGCACAAAATTATGGGCGTCGGCTCTAGATTTTCTCCGCGCGCTGGTCGAATTTTTCGCGCACCAAATTTTAGCGTGACCGCTGAAGCCACCGTTTTTGTCCCCCGCGCTGGGAATCGGCGGTTTATTTCACGTGGCGCTATTTTACCGCCACTGCCACTAAGAGTGATGGGCGGTACACCTATCAAGAGGAACAAAGGGAGTACCAGCAACTATAAACAAACAAAAGAGAACACACCGTCCGGAAATCCAAAATGAAAAATACAAAGGGCAACAAGGGAAGAACAGACCACACAAACCATTGGGCATGTCAGGCCACCAGCCGACTTAGCAATAAAAATCCCTAAGCTAGAACCAACAGGATCATCAGACAAACCGGCCAACAGAACTGGAGGAACAGACCGGCGAGAAGGGATATAAGAAACATACGGTAAATCAGCACACCACTAAGAGCAAATTCAATAGTATATAGCCTATAAAAAATTGTCATGTCACATATAACCAACCATATAGTCAATAAGTATAATAGTTAGCCAAAAAAATGTGTTACTTTATGAGGACATGGCCCACCTACCACTCTCACAAGGTGTAGCTATTGCAAAAGAGCCCACCTCCCTTCTCTCTCATATTCTCTCTCCTCCATGTCATTTAAAATATACGTATTATTTTAACTCTTATAGTCTGGTGACATAAACTTATTGTACTTGCTCTAAGAAAAAACATTATGTCGTGGCATGTTACACGGCAGTGCCATAGATCGAGATTATCCGAAAATTAAATAGGATAATTCGATGGTTTTAATATGAATAATCTAATTTTCTTTTGAAATGTGTAACATAATAGAGAACGGTTTATAGTTATTGAGTTACCAAGTACGCCCGCTTAACAACAACTCACTTAGTAATTTTATTACTACATACTGTAGAGTGCAATTTTATCATGTTACTAGGTTGTTTAACAAAAAAATTGGTTCTATGGGTTGATGATGTATTTTACGTGTACATATCCGACTTATTCTATTCCCGCTCTATTTCCGTTTAGAATCCGCAGTTACAAATATCCGCATCCGAATCCGCAACCGGTCAATATCCGCTCCGCTCCGAATTCGACGAACAGATGTGGTATAGGATATGGTAAAGGAAAAATCGATTGGATCCGTTTACATCCCTATCTTCACTTATGACTCTTCTTATTTCTTCCGTGAACCGGCGGATTGGTTGCTTGACTGGCTTGGCATCCGGCATGACATGGAGCAAGCGCTTGGCAAACTCCCTCGGAACACCTAGCATGTCTTTGTGAGCCCATGCGGAGATGTCCTAATTCTCACCGAGGAAGTCGACGATCTCGCCTTCTTATTTATTGTTGAGGCCGGCTCCGATGGTTAGGAACTTCTCATTCGGCTGGCTGGTGTTGAGCGGGATCTTCTTGGAACACCGCAGATGCCTAACTTCACCAGCTACGCCTTAAATAGCCCATCAGAGCGACCTCGACGGGGGCCACGCATGGACTGTCCGTCGGTGGTTGTCTGTACGCCTCTAGGGCGGAGAAGAGGCACACCGCAATCGCCGACCGGACGATGAGCAGGGTGGAGGGATCGAAAAAAAAGCGCCGTTGCCGTCGACGGAAGGCGGTCAGGGGACGATCAGGTGGTGAAAAAAATTAAATAATATTTTTAAACGTATTTCACTAATAGCACGCGTCGGTAGGACGTGCCGAAACCAGGACATTTCGGCTTGGGCCCTGCTGAAAGGACCTTTTGGAACGGCCCGTGCCGAAAGCTGCATGGCACCGGGCTCTACCGGCAGCCTCCTGTTTCGGTAGGGGCAATGCCGAATTGTTCTATTTTTTTCCATTTTTTCCCTCGCTAGCTCCTATTTTGCGGCTGTTATTTCCCGGAGAATTTTCTGTAGTCATGTTGTGTCATTTTTCGCTAATTATTTATTTCCGAAACAAACTTTTTCAAATTAAAATATGATTGAAATAAAGATAGATCCATACAAAAAACACTAAATCTTAAAATAAAAGGATACGACAGAAATTTAAAATTACACCGAGTAGTAAGATAATCTAACTATATGAAGTAATCGTGTTCATCTGAAGCTAAAGATTTAACTGTCGTGGATGATTCACCTCTCTTACCCGTGCTAGCAGTCGTCGATGATACACCTCTCTTACGCGTGACGCTCAGCATGAAGACATCATTTTCATCCTCGCTCTCATCCACCCACCCATGAAAGAGGATTCTTTTTACAACAGCGTCGGGACCGTGCAGTCCTAAATTTCTTCGTTTTCCACCTTTCTGTATCCTCAGAAGTTCCTGACGTATTTCTTGGGGGGGGGGGGGGGGCTAATTGGCTATAGTTTCCTACGTAATATCTCATCTAACTCAGCGAGTAGACAATCACTACTAAGGAGTTCCTCCCATGGAACTAATTATTGTCTACCCCTCATCTCGGTAGCTAAGACCCAAAGTTGTGCTGACTCCCAGCTCATGCTGGGTGTTCGGGTTACCCGAAATATTCAACACGGGTAATTCGGGTTTTAGAATTTTCGGTTTTCCAAAAACAACATCCGAGATTTTCTCGTAATATGTGCTACCCGATAAATTCGGTACCCGAAATTTCGTGTTCGGGGTCGGGAATTCCCGGTTGCCCCGAGATACAACACTAAAAAGAAAAATTATGGCGAACGTAAAGGTGACGCGAGGGGTTGGAAGTTGGCCAAAGCAGGAGGTCGTCGGGCGAGGTGGGATGGCACCGATAGAGGCGGGCGGGCTCAGTGGCTGGATCTCGCTGAGAGCAGCGGCCGGAGGCTGGAGCCGGCGTGCGCGCCGCTACTGGCCTGCTGCTAGTGATGCAGCGGGGAGGTTGGTCGGAGCGAGCAAGATGCAGAGGAGGGCAGCAGCGACCGCACGTGGGAAGCTCGAGGCAAGATTTTGGCGAGCAGGAGGCAGATCACATGAGGTCCTGAGCTGAGCGGCGGCCATGCGCCGTGGTGCCGACGTGTCGTGGTGGGCGTTGGTCTGCCCGACGGCACGCAGGTGTGAGAAGGGAATGCAGGAAGCTGGAGGCAGGGATGGCAGTCACGTGAGGGGCTGTAGGCCTAGAGGGAGGCAAACACGAACGACGAACTGAGCCAGTGCGGAAGGGCTGCGTGCTGCGGGAGATGAATGGCACCGTTGGTGTTGCATCCTCTCGCTTGAGGCTGCGTAGCCGTGGGAGACGAATGGCACCATTATTGGTGTTGCATCTTATGATGGTGGTTGGCAAGGAAGGCGTTGTGGTGGACGTGCGGAGATGATGGTGGTGGCTAGAGGAAGAAGAATGGCGCCGTTGCAGTGTTGCATCCTCCAGTTGGGAGATGAATGGCCTGCGGGTGTTGCATCCTCGAGGAGACGAATGGCGTCGTGCGTAGGTTGCATCCTGTTACAAATCGTAGGCGCTTAGTCGATCTACCGAGGACTAAACAATCACAGCACGATGGCGCAGTAACGCAGTTCAGCGAACTCGCCTACATCTACGGGGCTTGACTATGGGCGCTCCTCCCCATCGATACCGCTGCACCGGCCGCCTTGGTCACCGGCACAAACCGCCGGCTCCCCTTGCGCGCATGCTGCTATCAAGTTGCCATGGGTTACAACATGTGGTGCCTCCTCATTATATGAGAGGCCCTAGGATACACGTGTTCGACTACAACACTATCGTATCCTGTCCACACCTATTACAACTCCAAGTCCTACTGTAACCCTATCCGTACATAATATTCGACACAAATACAACAAACTCCAACTTGGCGAATATCCTTCACCACTTTGAGTTCGTCAAAGCGTCAAACTTCCATGTACTCCGGACTTGGGTTGTCTACTTCGTAGCTTACCGAGAGCTACTCGACGAGTCTACCGCAGACCCGCTGCCTCCGTGGAACACAGCTGCTACCCCCGTAACTCCAATCTCCACGACTCCACCTGCAATAGTACTTCCTCGCAACTTGTAAAGATGCGAAGATGTCATCTCTCCCATCATCACGGTCACCTTGTCTTCCATGATCCTCATGGTCTTCTTATTCCGATCACAACGGAATATCATACCACCATCATGAAGAACTCCAAGCGAAATTAGATTCCTCTTTAGCCCTGGCACATGCCTGACTCCCCGAAGCACCCGCTCTACTCCGTCAAACATCTTGATTTTAATGTCACCTACTCCAGCAACACGGTGGCCCGTGTTATCACTCATGTAGGCTGTATCAAGCTCACCAGACTTGTACGAAGAGAACCACTCCCTATTGGGCGTCACATGAAAAGAGCTAGCTGAATCCAACATCCACTCTCACCTTTAGTTGATCGTCTATCTGACACTAAGAGAGTATCACTGTCTGAGTCATCCGTTTGAGTTACTACATTAGCACTTGACCCACCACTGAGATCTGGACAGTCCTTCTTGATATGTCCCCACTGCTTGCACTTGTGACACTGCACCTTCTTCTTTTTCTTGTTCTTCCCTGCCTCGTATCCTTGCCTGCCTTGCCCATCATTGACTAGCAAACTTTCACCATGAGCGCCTTCCTCTGTGTTGATCTTCTTCCTCATACCATAGGACAATAACGCCGCGGTGACATCCTCAAGTTGAACAGTCTCCTTGTCGTACGTCAACGTAGTGATCAAATGCTCATAGGACGGTGGCAACGAACAAAGAAGGAGAATATCCCTATCCTCGTCGTCAATCTTCACACTCAGATGTGCTAGATCCGTGACAACCTGATTAAAGATATTCATGTGCTCCACAAAATCTGAGCTCTCCTGCATCTTCAGCCTGTATAATTTTTGCTTCAAATACACCTTGGTCGTTGCAGTCTTTGACATAAATTGACTCTCCAATTTCTCCCAAACCTTTTTCGGCGAATTCTCATCCATCACATGATACATGACCTGGTCAGACAAACACAAACGTATGGTTCCGGATGCTTGAATCTGCAACTCCTCCCAGTCATCATTGTTCATCTTAGCTGGCTTGACATCCCGCAACACCTTCAAGCATCCCTGTTGTGCCAACAAATCCTTCACCCTTGTCTGCCATAACGCGAAGTTTACAGTCCCGTCGAACTTTTGCACTTCAAATATGGTACCCGTTGGCGCCATGATTTTTTCTGTATTGCTGATCCGCGAAGAAAAATATCCGAGCTGCTGTACCCCGCGCGCACGTAGCAAGAGAAATCTTCTGCCTGTGCGTCACGTACCGCTGCTCTAAACTTGGCTCAACTTCCGATGCTGGCGATTGCCTTGATTTCGCCTGATGTTCCGATGAATCCATCCTAGTATCGCTTGATAAATTATTCGCTGACTTTGGTTTGCCGGCACTTCTCTACGACCGCCTCCTGCTACTTTCAATAGCCTGCAGGTTCGTCTCCGACACGCACGAGAAGCCGCCTCCGACTCGGACTCAACCCCTTTTGTTTCCAAACCAATCTCGGTTTCCAATCCGTTGTTTCCGATCGATCGCTCTGCCCTAGCCTGCTCTGCTGCATACACCGTATGCTGCCAAGCTGGTCACGCACGTGAAGTCCCTGGCCTGCTGCCGTTGCATGCACCGGTCTCCTTCCAAGCACACACATGCATGTCACAACTCCTTGGGCCTTGGGCAGCATGCACGTCAAGCTCAATGCCTGCCAAAATTGACCCACATGCATGCATTGATTCCCTGCGCTGATGCACTCTATGGCACTAGTGGAAACAACCCCTTTCGTCCAGGGGGCCAGGGGGCACATGGCCCGGTTGCAACAAAATCCGGGACAAATGGTATGCATTGGTCCCGGTTTGTGTGCCCGGGGCAAAATAAATCGCCTGGGGGCATTGGTCCCGGTTCGTGGGGAGACATTGGTCCCGGTTTGTGGCATGAACCGGGACCAATGCCTAGCCACAGACCACGTGGCACGCGCATGTTCATTGGTCCCGGTTCATTCCACAAACCGGGACCAATGTCCCCCCTTCCCCTATATATACTGCCCCAGCCCCCCTTCCATCTTTTTTTTGCTTGGAGGTGTGAGAGAGGTGGGTGTTAGTGTGTTTTATTTTACTATGCACACGAGGTGTTCGACGAAATTCCCGAGCCACACATAATCTCACTGAAAATGGTATCTTCGACCGAGGTTAACAAACTTATCTTTTTCATATGTAACTGATACATAAAAAAGTAATATTTGTCGATGCACTGTGGTCATTTCTGTATTGATATGTTATTGTAATGTATTTTGATAAACTTAATTATACGATGCAGATGGATGCACGGCAGCGATGGATGTACGGTGACCGATGCACTTCCGAGTATATGGCAGGCCTGGATGCATTTCTTGTTGTAGCTCAGGCGAACAAAGATAATGGATTTATGTGTTGCCCATGTGTTGATTGTCGGAACGTCAGAGAGCACTCTTCCGAAAGAATCCTTCACGGCCACCTACTTCGGAGAGGTTTCATGCCCAGCTATAATTGTTGGACCAAGCATGGAGAAAGAGGGGTTGTGATGGAAGACGATGAAGAAGAATAAGAAGATCCTTTGTTCCCTGAATACGGTGATACTGCAATGGAAGACAATGCAGAAGAAGGAGGTGATCAAGAACAGGCATCAGAAGAGCCCGATGATGATCTTGGCCGAGTTATTGCTGATGCAAGGGAAGACTGTGAAAGTAAATTGGAGAGGTTGAAGCTGGACAACATGTTATAGGATCTGATGGAGGGATGATAACCCGGTAGGCTAACGCCAAGGTGTAACTCGGCCCAAAGGGCGCTGCGCAAGATCCGGCTTAGGGAAAAGGTGTTTCTAGAAGGCCCAAGAGTGTAGGCCTCGTAACCCGGTTTGTGGGTTCCGATAGGGAGACTTAGGGTTTGTAAGCAGTTTCCGGGTAGGATTCCGAGTATGCCTTGGACGGTAAGCCAGGGGGTCCGGATATTATATAAGCCGACCCCTAGGGTTAGATTAAGCAGATAATCACACAATCACGAGATATTCGTGTACCCTTTGTAACACCAGTATCGAGATAGTATATTCAGATTGGAGACTCGGCGACTCGATTGCCGGCTACCAGATCGCATATCACCATGGTTTCCCTTGAGCTAAACCCTCTCCCAAACACCAGAGTCGAATTGCCCCAAGACAAGTTACCCCCGGTAACGTCTGCCGTGATTATCCCACGACAGTTGGCGCCCACCGTGGGGCCTACGTCCAAGGGTGTTTACATCACGGGAGAAGCTCGGGAGAGCATGAAGAACCTCGTCATTGGCGAGATCTACACCGACCCCGAAGGAGAGAAGGTGGTGGACGATTTTGGCTGGGGGCCAGAGTCGGATCTCCTCGAATCCGGATCTGTCATCACAATCGGCCGGGTCAACGTCTTCGTCGGCATGGTACGTACGTCCGGTTCAATCCCTGACGATTTTGGATTTGATTCTGTGTCAGGAGAGGCCACCCACGTTCAGTCGGACGGATAAGAATCGGTCGGGACGGTGGATCCGATAGAAGAGCTCACCAGGAAGAGGGAACAGCCGGAGGAGCCGGCATGGACCCCGCGTGGCCGAGTCATAAGAGAAGATGATACCGAGTCTATCCTGCACCTGCTGGAGGACCGGTACAAGGAAGATAGCTGTGATGAGGAGGAATACGAGTCTTCGCCAAGCATTGCGCGCCAGGTCGCGGTCTACACGGCCCCTGCAACCAATCTCAATCAGGGGAACGTGACTACGGCCGCGGTCGGAGCGGCGCAAGCATTGGCCCAGCAGCAAAATCCGGCTGATGGAAATCCGGTTCTGACCCGGGTTGACGGAGAGTCGGCTTCAGTCACCAGCCGAGCAGTGGATAGCGAGCTTTAGGCAAATATGTTTGGGTTCCTGGCTAACAGGACGCCAGGGGCGGGTACTTTGAATCCACCACACCCGGCCCTGTTCAGCAACAATATGGTCTTGGACCCAACAGTTTTAGCTACTGTGATAACCCCGGAAAACGCCGCGGCGCGTGCCAGGGACTTGGAGGTAGCACGCCGCGCACTGGAGCAACAAAGAAGGGATGTGGAAGCAGAAAAGCAAGGGGTAGCCACGCGCCAACGCGCGCACTGGAGAACCGGCTCCGAGCTGAGACAAGCAGGATGCATCAAAGATACCAAACGAGATTACCGGCGATGGGTGGGATCATAAACCCGAACGCGCTATTCATCACGCCCCAGGATCATCCGATTCCGGCTGTGAATCAGGAAACTGTGCATCAGCCGGCGACCGGAGGAGGACAGCCAGCAAACGTGCAGGACGGGTTACCCACATTGCAGACTGGGGCCCCTGTCGGCAACACAGCACCACCACCACCACCATCATGATTTCGTACGCCACCAGGTCACTTCAATAACCCCATGGATAATGTGTATGCCGCAACTTTAGCATTGAATCAGATCCCCGTAAGAGAGTCACCCCATGCGGAGCAGACCCGGCGGGCGATCGATTTGCTGCATACGGCAGTAGCTCAGCAGGTTAACTACCCGGATAATAGGAGTGGAATGCATGGAACACCTTATATCAGCCAGCAGCATGGCAATACCGGCAACATTCAAACAAGTTCAGCGCGGCGGAGGGCAGAGCAGCAGCAAATGCCGCCTCCTCCCCGCGTTCAAGCAGCGCCAGCAGTATCAGCAGCACAAGCAATTGTGGATAGTTCCAGAGCCAGGCGAGCCGCGGCCGGGTCTGCGGTGCACGGACCAGCGGCAGCGCCACGTCCAGCCGTACCCCCCACAGGATCGCATGTTTCCCGGGTGAGGCCAGCACCGACTAATCTCGCCGGGCCCAAGTGTTTGTCGGGTAACATCAGGGCTGAGCCTTACCCGGATAAATTCAAGGAACCGGGTAAAGTAGTGAATTATGAGCCGACTATGGACCCAAAAACATGGTTGAGCAATTATGAGATGGCTATGTCGATTCGCAACGCATCTGAAAATCTTCAAGCGAAGTTCATGTACTTAATAATGTCAGAAGGAGCAACAAAGTTGTGGTTCAACAATTTACCGGAAGGATCTATCAAGTCATGGGGTGAGTTGAAAACTGCGTTTATCAAGCACTTTCATGGAACATGCAGGAAGCTATTTACTATTGATGACCTAGAACGGTGTGTCTAGAAGAAGGGAGAATCGACGCGCAGCTGGGTGCGCCGGGTTATGGAGATACTACATTCATCTACAGATATTCAGCCAAAGGACGCGTTGCAAGCTATGGCCAAGACATGCAAGTACACGCCTTTAGTACAGAAGTTAACTTGCATGAAATCTAGCCGGAATGCTTCAGAGGTCACGATGGGAGAGCTAATGGATGCATGCAACAAACATGGTGCTACGGATACCACGGAAGAGGACGTTGATGACAAGAAAGCAAAAGCAAACACGAGCAATAATGGAAGAGCCGGCAACGGGTCTGCGCCGGGTAACAATGGAGGTAACAATGGGAACAACCAGAACAAGCGCCCATTCGAGGGGAATTCCGAGTTTGTTGCCAGCACAGAAGCCGGGTCTTCGAGGCCCAGAGCAGAAGGAAATTTCAACGGAGGAAACCATAACGGAGGAAATTATCAAGGGCCACCAAGGCCGGGTAACAACTGGGATATCTTCAGAATGGCGTGCCCGAAACACAGCAGGAACGGAAGGCCGGCTAACCACTCATTGGAGCAGTGTGCGGATTTGAAGAGATGGAAGAACGAGGAAGTAAACAAGGCTATGCGAGGTGCAGGCCGGGGAGGAGGAACGGTGATGGAGGGATGATAACCCGGTAGGCCAACTCCAAAGTGTAATTCGGCCCAAAGGACGCTGCGCAAGATCCGGCTAAGGATAAAAGAACTTCTAGAAGGCCCAAGATTGTAGGCCTCGTAACCCGGATTGTGGGTCACGGTAAGGAAAGTTAGGGTTTTACACGCAGTGTCCGGGTAGGATTCAAGGTGCGCCTTGGAAGGCAAGCCAAGGGGTTCGGGTGCTTTATAAACCGGCCCCTAAGTTAGGTTAAGAGAGATCCAAGAGTTCTAGCAATATCGCTTGATATCGAGCATCCAGTGTAACCCGAGAGTTGAGTTAATATATCGAGATCGGAGACTCGGCGACTTGATTGCCGGCTACCAGATCGAATACCATCATGTTTTCCTCTGAGCTAAACCCTCTCCCAAACGCCTGTGTCGTCTTGCCCCAAGATCAGTTACCCCCGGTAACGTCTGCCGTGATTATCCCACGACAGTTGGCGCCCACCGTGGGGCCTGCGTCCAAAGGTGTTTATATCACGGGAGAAGCTCGGAAGAACATGGAGAATCTAGTCATCGGCGAGATCTACATCGACCACGAAGGAGAAAAGATGGTGGACGATTCCGGCTGGGGACCAGAGTCGGATCACCTCGAATCCGGATCTATCATGACAATCGGCCAGATCAGCGTCTTCATCGGTATGGTACGTACTTCCGGTTCGATCCTGACGACTTTGGGTTTGATTCTGTGTCAAGGAAGACCACCTATATCCAATCAGATGGAGAAGAATCAGTTGGGACAACGGATCCAATGGAAGAACCCACCACGAAGAGGGAACAGTCGGAGGAGCCGGCATGGACCCCGCGTGGCCGGGTCGAGAAAGAAAGTGATACCGAGTCTATCCTGCGCCTGTTGGAAAACCGGTACGAGGAAAATAGCAGCGAAGAGGAACAGTATGAATTCGCGCCAAGCATTGTGCGCCGGGTTGCGGTTTACACGGCCCCTGCGACCAATCTCAACCAGGAGAACGTAACCACGGCCGCAGCCGGGGCCGCACAAGCGTTAACCCGGTAGCAGGGACCGGCTGACGGAAACCCAGTTTTGGCCCAGGTTGACGGAGAGTCGGCATCGGTTACCAGTCAAGCGGCGGAAAACGAGTTACACGCGAACACGTTTGGATTCCTAGCAAACCGGATACCAGGAGCGGGTCCTTCCAATCCACAACATCCGGCCCTGTTCGACAACAATTTGATTCTAGATCCGACAGTTCTTGCCACAGTTATCACTCCAGAGAACGCGGCGGAACGGGTTAGGGATTTGGACGTAGCCCGCCGTGCACTGGAGCAGCAGAGAAGGCAAGTAGAAGCAGAAAAGCAAGGGATGGCCACACGCCAACGTGAGCTGGATGCACTGGAAACCCGGCTCCGAGAGGAAACAACTAGAATACATCAAAGGCATCAAACCAGATTACCAGCATTAGGCGGAGTTATAAATCCGGCTGCACTGTTTATCACACCTCAAGATCAGCCGATTCCACCGGTGAACCAAGGAACTACATCTCAACCAGCAATTGCGGGAACACAGCCGGCGAACGTGCAGGCCGGGTTACCCTTACCACAAACTGGAGTTACAACAGGCAATGCAGTACCCCCGCCACCACCGTCACGGTTTCACACACCGGCGGGTCATTACAACAATCCCATGGACAACATGTACGCAGCGACGCTTGCATTGAATCAAATCCCCGTGAGAGAGTCACCCCACGCAGAGGAGACCCGGCGGGCGATAGATATGCTACGCACTGCGGTAGCACAACAAGTTAATTACCCGGATCACAGAAGTGGAATGCATGGGACACCATATGTCAGCCAACAGCGAGGCAATGCCGGCAATATCCAGACAAGTTCGGCACGGCGGAGGGAAGAGCAGCAACAAATGCCGCCTCCTCCACACGTTCAGGCAGTACCAGCAGCATCAGCAACACAGGCCATCGTGGACAGTTCCAGAGCCAGGAGAGCCGTGGCCGGGTCTGCGGTACATGGGCCACCAGCAGTACCGCGTCCAGCTGTACCCCCTGCAGGATCACACGTTTCCCGAGTAAGACCAGCTTCGACCATTCTTGCAGGACCTAAGTGTCTTTCGGATAGCATCAGGGCTGAACCTTACCCGGAAAAGTTCAAAGAACCGGGTAAAGTAGTGAATTATGAGCCGACTATGGATCCGGAAACATGGTTGAGCAGTTATGAGATGGCCATGTCGATTCGCAATGCGTCCGAGAATCTTCAAGCTAAATTCATGTATCTAATGATGTCAGAGGGAGCAGCAAAGTTATGGTTCACCAACCTACCGGAAGGATCTATCAAGTCAATGGGAGAATTGAAAACTGCGTTTATCAAGCACTTTCACGGGACGTGCAGAAAGCTATTCACTATTGATGACCTAGAGCGATGTGTTCAGAAGAAGGGAGAATCGGCGCGCAGCTGGGTGCGCTGGGTTATGGAAATACTTCATTCATCTACAGATATTCAGCCCAAGGATGCGCTGCAAGCTATGGCAAAGACCTGCAAGTATACACCTTTAGTAGAAAAGTTAACTCGCATGAAATCTAGTCGGAATGCTTCAGAGGTTACGATGGGAGAGTTGATGGATGCATGCAACAAACACGCCGCAACGGACACTACGGAAGAGGAAACTGACGATAAAAAAGCAAAAGCGAACACAAGTAATAATGGAAGAACCGGCAATGGATCAGCGCCGGGTAACAATGGAAACAGCCAGAACAAACGTCCGTTTGAGGGAGGCTCAGAGTTTGTCGCTAGCACAGAGGCCGGGTCTTCAAGACCTAGGGCAGATGGAAACTTCAATACTGGAAATCACAATGGAGGAAACTATCAAGGGCCACCAAGGCCGAGTAATAATTGGGACATCTTCAGAATGGCATGCCCGAAGCACAGCAGGAACGGTAGGCCAGCTAACCACTCCTTGGAGCAGTGCGCCGATCTACAGAGGTGGAAGAATGAGGAAGTGAACAGAGCCATGCGAGGTGCAGGTCGAGGAGGAGGACCGGGCCCAGGTGGAAACCCGGGCAACGGTCCACCCCCAGCCGGTAACCCGGCAGCCGGAAATCAAGGTAACAACCAAGGGAGAACTGGAGGTTTCCAGGCTAACCCCAAGCAGCTGGGTCAATATCACGTGCATACTACAGGAAGTTCCAACAAGAACAAGAAGATACTGAAGCAGGCGGTAAACTCGGTGTCTTCGGCTGTCCCGAGATACCTGAGGTGGTCAGAACAGGATGTAACATGGAGCAGAAGGGATCACCCGGAAACAATAGAACACCCGGGAGTCTTGGCATTGGTAGTTGCACCACAGGTCAATGGTTATGAGCTGAAGAAGGTCCTGATGGACGGCGGAAGTAGCATCAATATACTGTATTGGGAAACCTTTCTACGCATGGGTCTCAAGGAGTCTCAGCTACAAAAAAGTTCAACAATTTTTCATGGGATAGTGCCGGGTCATTCAGCGTGCCCCGAGGGAAAAATCGCACTGGAAGTAGCTTTTGGGGAATCAAAGGACAATTATCGAGTTGAGTGGCTCACTTTCGAGGTGGTCAAGTTGCGAAGTCCTTATCACGCGCTGTTCGGAAGACCGGCTTATGCTAAATTCATGGCTAGGCCGTGTTACGTGTACCTACAGCTAAAAATCCCAGGTCCTAAGCAGACCATCACCATACACGGAAGCCGGGATATAGCGGCTGAGTGTGACGAAGGAGACGCAGCAATGGCTGAGCAAGCCTGCAGAAAAGAGGAACTCAAGCATTACCGGCCTCAAGCAGAGCCGGATGACAGAACAACATCGAAAAGGCCAAGTACTGAGGATGAAAGAGCAAAGTTCAAGGCATTACAAGACACCAAGATGGTGGCTTTCATAAAGCAGGATACTCCCAAACAATCTGCCGCAGGAGAAGAAATCGTACGGCCGTTCACAGCCAGCCGCGTCATGGAAACACCTCACCCGGATTGGCTAGCAAACCCGGTACTCATAATAAAAAAGACCAACAAGTGGAGAATGTGTATTGATTATGACAGTTCCGGACAGATTCCCAAGAAGAACTAAACAATGTAACGGGCAGCAGGTTTCAGACGCACTCCTTTCCTATCCAGGGTACCTACGGGGACTGGAAGGTTTTTAATGAGGCGGCCTGCTGATCCAAACTTTCTCGTATCAATAAAGAGATGGTTATCAAGTCCTATTTTGTCATGATCTTTACTTCGGTTACAGGTAAGCATTATTTATTGCTATCAGTACATCAGTATCATCAAGTATGTTGCATATATATAGGTCTTGAGGGCTGATTGCTTGAATAGCACAGTTACAAACTCAAAGACCCGGCCTTGATGCATATGAGTTATAAGGGCCGATTACTCGCAAACGAGTACGGCTGCAATCTTATAACCGGACAAAGGAGCCAAATTTTCTTGACTTTTCTTACTTAAGCTCGATGTGACTCGCACTAAAGTGGCATGATTTGCTCGCTTACGATTACAATCAGCCATGAAGCCCAATGGGACTTGCCTGACCCTGTTTTCGTATAGATGTAACAACATGATATCCACGCGAAAGCCGGCTTATAGTACAAGATTGTCAAAAGGGTCATCTAAACCACAAGTTATGCAGAGTATAAGGCTAATAGCTGGAAACTCAACGTTTATCAAGCATAACTTCAATACTCGCGTGAAACGGCTCTAGGGCTTGGGCTTAGTAAAAACAATTTGTTCTCTGGAAAAGACCACACATCCCAGACTCGGATTTCGGGCCTTGGGGACTGGGGATTTTGAAACAGAAACAAGTTGTTACTAAGCTCAAAAAACCCTAACATCCGAATCTTGGGGACTTGGGGACTTAGAGAAAAGTCCGCCTGTCAGAACCCACGATGCTCGGAAACCGAGTCTCACAAAAGGAACCATAAGGAAAGCCGGATATCGATAATAAGCCCAAAAACCAGATAAATATCAAGTTCATCCAGAGGCCAGAAAAGGCACGAGGTATATCAAGGAATTAAAGTACGTCACAAATCTCGGTACTAGTATCAAAGGTGCATAGGTGCACCAACAAAATAATATCTGTTTCGAACAAGAACATCGAGACGACCAAGGTATCGTAATGGCATTTGTTTACTCGACTTCTTGAATAGGGTCCACACCCTTGCCCTTGCCCTCCGGGTCTTGGTCCTGGGCTTGCTCTGCAGCTCTCCCGGCATCGTTACCCGGATTCTTCGCATCAGGACGGACAGGCGGGAGGACAGCCGGCGTAGAAGTGGTTGGCTCTGATCCTAACTCGGCCTCCCTCTTCGCGGTTTCTTCTCTCTTCCTGGCCGAATCGGTAGTCCATTTCTTCAAAATATCAAAGGGCGGGGGTGCTTCCTCCTTCACGATTTTGCCTTCAGCATCGTACGAACTCATAAGCGTACCCAGATCCATACTATCGGCCAAAGTGGTTGCCGAGTGACGCACTGCGGATTATACGGCCTTGAAGTCCTTGGGCCCAAACTTGGAGCCGTCTGCTTTGAATTCTGGAAACCCGGATATCACTTTTGCCGGCTCAAGCTTAGGAAAATAAGCCTTCGCCAGCGCAAAGCCCCGGGTCATACCAATCCGGCATGCCGAGCGTTTCCAGATCTCGATCCATGCAGGCACAGTGGAGCAAGCTTGGATAAGATTTTCTTCACCCGGATATACCTCAGTCGGCCACTTCACGGGATCCAATATAAACTTGGTGCCGGCAAAGAAAGTCCGGAGCACAGTCTTTAAAGTTTTAGCCTTTGCAACAGCATCTTCTTCTGGGGTTGCAAGGTTAGCACCTGCAGTTGAAATAAAGAAAGGCCATATCAGTAATTCCGAGTATCATGTAACAAAATAGAGGCATGAAAGCAGTCAGCAGCAAGAAACTTACTAAGCAAGATACGATAAGTGTCGGTAATTTGCTCCGACAACTTTTTCAGGGCGGTTCGAGCAGTGGTGCACCTTTTCTTATATTTGGAAACATTTTTCTTCAAAGTTTCCACTTCATCCTCAAGGGCCTCTCTCCGCTTTACCTCGGCAAGCAGCAGTTGTTCGGTCTTGAGCAAAAGTTCATCAGACCGGGTGGCCTGTGCCTGTGAGAAACCAAAGTATGAGAATTAGTCGGTTATCATGGCAAGCCGATTATCGCGCAGAATACCGAGCACAATTTCAACAAATTATACTCGACACTTGGGGACTAGATGGATAAGAAGATATATTAGGTAATATTACCTGGTGCTCCGCTGCCATGCGCTCTAGCACATCTCTCTCCGAGGCCTTCATAGCAAGGAGAGTGCTCATCATCTGGTCAAAAGTATCATTGCCCAAATTGGAAGACCCGGGACCTTGGGGACTTGGAGAAGGGACTCTCTTCTTGGTGAGAGAGGGTATCCGGGTCGTCCGAGTATCGGAGTCTGGTGCCCCTTCTCCCATGCCCAAGTCTGCAGCTTCTTCCTCCTCGAGTACGTGTGAGGCTATGGGATACTCGGCCTCTCGGTCGGCTGGGTTTATTGGTGGCACTTGTTGTTCTTCTCCGCCAGCTGCGGCATGCATATCATCAGTCAGGTTCTCCTTACCCGGGTCGTCAGTTTCCATATCATCTTGGTCGCTGGTAGTGATCGTGGCCCTATGGGCAGTACAAGTAAAGCAGTTAGCGCACAACTGGAAAGAAGTGATGAAAAAACGGTAAAGCATCAGGAAAGGAATTTTACCCGGGATTCACCATATAGTCCGAGGGGAACTCGCTGCTGGACCCGGACGAAACTGAAAAACATCGAGCAAGACGTGGAATTGTCCCGTAAGGGGATGGTTCGGGAAGACTTTGATACTTAAGAAGGGATTAAGAGAATATCAGCGCGTCGAGCCGGAGACGACGAAATACCCGGATTAAGAGTACCATCACCTGGAAAGTTCCGAGTTATTCGACGCTTGGTCACGAGCGGTTCCTTCAAGTACGACCAAGTGGATAATTTCCGGTTTAGCTTGTGCATGTTATCAAAGAAATATGGTTTAGAGGCAAGGAAAAGGTATGGAACCTTGAAGACGACCCCTTGTGGTTTTCTCTTTGCTCCGACCTTGATTGTTGGCTCAGCGTCGTCCTCGTCACTCGCTGACTCCACCTTGCCTTCAGTTTCTTCTTCGTCGTCCTTCTCTTCTTGTTCTGAAAGTTATTAGGATTTACAATCGGAGCAACATCGATTTTAAAAAAGCTAAGTGAAACTCGGAATGTACCTTCATCCGAGTTAACGGCGTCTTCTTTCTCCTCTGGAGTTTCAGAGCTAGGAGGAGTTTCAATCTTCCAAAAAGGATCATCGGCCTGAGATGAAGATATAAGAATAAGGGTTATTGGCCATATCGAGTGGAAAGTGTGAAGGTAAAGATATGGAAGCCGAGTCTTTACCTTGGGGGCCGGGTTCTCACGTGTGAAGGGTTCTAACCCGTCTATATTCCGGATTACCTCCAACTTCTCTGTCAAGAAGCTCTTGATAGTCTTGTTGGTGTCTCCGGCTGCAAAGCTATTGGTGGAGTATCGGAGCGAGTCCGTGGTGTGCCCGGAATACTCGCACATTAACTTTGTGCGGATGGAGTTGGGTTGGATCCGGAAGTCGACCCAAGTCTTTACCAGGTTGAGCCCAATGAGACCTTGGGCCGAGAGGATAGTTATTTTGGACAGTAAGGGTTGGATTGCCTCCCTGTCTGAGTCAGGGGCAAAGGCGTTGAAGGTCTCGGAGATATCGAGGAGGCCCTCTGAGTAACCCGGCAACCTCTTTTCGCCGGGTGGGGAGGTGTCACGGCAATAAAAGTATGAGAGTTGCCAGTGTTTGACGTGAGAGTTAAGAGTAAGAGGTGGCATTAGAGAATTCTTGCGGCGCTGGATAGAGACCCCGCCGCAAGCAAGAAGTGCCCGTCACCGCTTTCACGACACGGTTTGCACTGGACAAGTTCGATGAAGAGAGCCAGACTTGGCGGGGTGCACAAGTATGACTCGGAAAGAACAATGAAGTGGGAAATATTTAACACAGAGTTAGGCCCTATGTCAAATATCCGAAGGCCATAGTGGCTCAGAACATCTCGAAAGAAAGGGTGACCCGGAGGACGGAACCCCCGGGTCATGTGCTCTACAAAGCATATTACCTCATCATTGGCAGGCGTGGGCCGGGTCTCGTCACCCGGCACCCTCCAATGGATATCCTTTTGAGAGGGGAGGACTCCTAATTCGGCCAGTTCTTCTAACTTGGCCTT
Source organism: Alopecurus myosuroides (assembly GCA_028641055.1). Classification (NCBI taxonomy): domain Eukaryota; kingdom Viridiplantae; phylum Streptophyta; class Magnoliopsida; order Poales; family Poaceae; genus Alopecurus; species Alopecurus myosuroides. The sequence goes on from CM054057.1 coordinate 347,257,431, forward strand.
CGTAACCGTGGACCGCGCCCAGTTGGCGGATATGGAGTTGGTGGTCTTGGCCTTGGCCGGCTGTTTCCCCTGCCTCTTGGGAGCCATGAGATTAACCTGAAAAGCACAAGATAGAAGGATACAAGAAATAAGACTCGGAAACCATGAGTCATCCGAATATTTGCGAGGGATATCAACAAAACATGGAAGCAAAGAGTTATCCGAGTATCATTCTATGGAGCAAGGTTACAAGTTGTCCGGGTATCAAATATCGTTACAAAAACTATGAAGGGTTTACGTGTTGAAAGGTGTTTGGGGAAGATGGATGGTTACCTCTGTATCTACTGCAAACAAAAGAGCCGGAAGAAGAGAATTTTCCGGGTGTCAACGGCAAGCGCGGAAATTTCGGGCGGCCCGAGCCTAGATTGGAGATTCCATTTCTAGATTTGTGGTGAAATTAGTGACTATGGGCAGTAGGGGAGTAAAGTGAAGTCTATATTCAATCCGTTGGATGAGTTAGAATGAATTCGAGCGACCTAATTCGGCGTGACCAGAAAAATGACCGGCGGGTTGACTTAGATCTAATCTGAAGTAAATCGAGAAATTGCAAGCACAAGTTAATGGATATGAGAGACTTACTGGAGGAGATCGAAGTGAAGCCCGACGGAGGAAAATAGCACAAGCTTGGTGTCCCTTTGCGATTCCCGGCGGGCAGGTCGGGGGTGCGGCGGCGGATCTTGGCGGCGGCACGGGGCGAACCGTGGCGGAGCGCAGCCGGCGGCAGATTGGCTCTAGTGACACGCGTGAAGTCTTCGTGATGATGTTCTGTGAGTTTGGGTGCGGAGGCGAAGAGTAAGAGGAAAGGGGGGAAATGAGACGTCGTGGTTAGGTTTACCTCTAAGCACTTATTTATAAGGGTGTGGGTGGATAAACCTAGCCCAACGGGTGGCAGCCGGAAATTTCGGGTTAACGGCTATTTGCCTGGATTCTGTGGGGTGTGCTTTGAGTGCTGAGCGGGATATCCGGACGGAAACAAGAAGGAGATCTTCTCCGCAACATCAGGGTCAATTATCGAGTAAAGTTAGCCGGATCCTTAACATTCTTATCAGGGTGTTAACCCGGGAAGATAAGTAAAGACTTGGAGAAAGCCGGGTTACTATATGGCCACCGTGGAGTTAGGCCTAGCTATTTATCAAAGCTAGTTAACCCGGCCTTCATTGAACTTGTAAGTTTGATAATTTTGCAGGGAATAGCGTGCGCTTCAAAGAGGACCTTGTGAAGCCCAAGCTATTCTGGGGACTACTGATGGAGGGATGATAACCCGGTAGGCCAACTCCAAAGTGTAATTCGTCCCAAAGGACGCTGCGCAAGATCCGACTAAGGATAAAAGAACTTCTAGAAGGCCCAAGATTGTAGGCCTCGTAACCCGGATTGTGGGTCACGGTAAGGAAAGTTGGGGTTTTACACGCAGTGTCCGGGTAGGATTCAAGGTGCGCCTTGGAAGGCAAGCCAAGGGGTTCGGGTGCTTTATAAACCGGCCCCTAAGTTAGGTTAAGAGAGATCCAAGAGTTCTAGCAATATCGCTTGATATCGAGCATCCAGTGTAACCCGAGAGTTGAGTTAATATATCGAGATCGGAGACTCGGCGACTTGATTGCCGGCTACCAGATCGAATACCATCATGTTTTCCTCTGAGCTAAACCCTCTCCCAAACGCCTATGTCGTCTTGCCCCAAGATCAGTTACCCCCGGTAACGTCTGCCGTGATTATCCCACGACAAACGGGTCCGGGTGGAAACCCGGGCAACGGCCCACCCTCAGCAGGTAACCCGGGAGTTGGAAATCCGGGTAATAACCAGGGAGGAGCTGGAGGTTTCCAAGCCAACCCCAAACAATTGGGCCAGTACCACGTTCACACCACAAGAACTTCTAACAAGGATAGAAAGATACTAAAAAGGCAGTAAACTCGGTTTCCTCGGCTGTCCCGAGATACCTGAGGTGGTCGGAGCAAGATGTAACATGGAGCTGAAGAGATCACCCGAAAAGGATAGAACACCCGGGAGTCCTAGCATTGGTGGTTGCACCACAGGTTAATGGTTATGAGCTGAAAAAGGTCCTAATGGACGGCGGAAGCAGCATCAACATCCTATATTGGGAAACTTTCTTACGTATGGGTCTCAAGGAGTCTCAGCTACAGAAAAGTTCAACAGTTTTTCACGGGATTGTGCCGGGTCACTCAGCGTGCCCTGAAGGAAAGATCACCTTGGAGGTTGCTTTCGGAGAATCGAAGGATAATTTCCGGGTGGAGTGGCTCACGTTCGAGGTGGTGAAGCTACGCAGCCCCTATCACGCGCTATTTGGGAGGCCGGCTTACGCCAAGTTCATGGCCAGGCCGTGTTTTGTGTACCTACAGCTAAAAATCTCGGGTCCTAAGCAGACCATCACCATACATGGGAGCCGGGATATAGCGGCTGAGTGTGACGAAGGAGACGCGGCAATGGCAGAACAAGCTTGTAGAAAAGAGGAGCTCAAATACTACCGGTCTCAAGTAGACCCGGATGACAGGACGGCGCTGAAGAGGCCAAACAGTGAGGATAAGAGAGCCAAATTCACAGCAGCACAAGATACCAAGATGGTGGCCTTTGTCGAGGGTGATCCCTCTAAGCAATTTGCTATAGGATCTAACTTGGACGATGAGCAGGAAAAAGCACTTGTGAAGTTTATTCGTTCGAATCAGGATGTGTTTGCTTGGACGCCTAGCGACATGCCGGGTATCCCCACAGAGTTGGCAGAGCACAGCTTGCATGTTGACCCCAAGTCCAGGCCTGTGAAGCAGGGCCTGAGAAAAATGAATGAGGAAAGAAGAAGGGATATAGGCGAAGAAATTTCTCGGCTGTTGACAGCCGGCTTTATCATGGAAGTATTTCACCCGGACTGGTTGGCAAATCCGGTTCTCGTGATGAAAAAGACTAACGAGTGGAGGATGTGCATCGATTATACGAGTCTCAACAAGCATTGCCCAAAGGATCCGTTTGCACTCCCGAGGATAGATCAGATCATAGATGCAGTGGCTGGAAGTGACCTATTATGTTTCCTGGATGCATATTCCGGGTATCATCAGATCAAGCTCAAGAAGGAATACTGGGAGAAAATATCGTTTATAACTCCTTTTGGGGCCTTTTGTTACAAAACCATGACTTTTGGATTGAAGAACGCTGGCGCAACCTATCAGCGGTGCATTCAGAAGTGCTTCGAGGATCAAATTGGGCGCAATGTCCATGCTTATGTGGATGATGTGGTGATTAAGACCAGGAAAGCGGAAACGTTTATTGACGATCTAAAGGAAACATTCAAAAACTTGAGAAGATATCAGATGAAGCTTAACCCAACAAAGTGTGTATTTGGAGTTCCAGCAGGGAAGTTACTCAGCTTTATCGTGTCGGAGAGAGGGATTGAGGCAAACCCGGACAAAATCAAAGCTATCCAGAGTCTGAAAAAGCCGGAAAACCTGAAGCATGTTCAGAAGCTTACGGGGTGCGTAGCAGCGCTGAGCCGGTTTATATCAAGACTCGGAGAGAAGGCAATACCTTGTACCGGCTCTTGAGGAAATCTGATAAATTCATTTGGTACCAAGAGGCGGATGAGGCGTTCGAGGCACTAAAGAAACAGCTATCTGAGGCGCCAGTCCTAGCAGCCCTGGGTCCTAAAGAGCCCATGTTATTATACGTTGCAGTCGGGCACCGGGCGGTCAGCGCGGTGGTTGTTGTTGAGCGTAAGGAGGATGGGAAAGATCACCCGGTTCAGCGGCCGGTTTATTATGTCAGCGAGGTATTATCAGAAGCAAAGCAGCGCTACCCACATTGGCAGAAGCTGGTTTTCGGGGTCTTCATGGCCAGCCGGAAATTGAAGCCGTATTTTCAGGAACACCCCATAACAGTGGTTATCTCTATACCAATGTCGGACATCATCAGAAACTCGGATGCAACAGGTAGAATAGCCAAATGGGCGATCGAGATGGGAGATTATCACATCAACTACGAGCCCAGGTCAGCAATCAAATCCCAAGCTCTAGTTGATTTCCTTAACGATGGACTCCACAGGCATGCACACAATGACTCCCAAGTTTCGAAGTCTTGGATAATGCAACTTTGTATGGTTCCAAGCAATACGAGGGATCAGGAGCCGGAGTGGTGCTCACATCACCCAAAGGAGACAAGTTGAGCTACGTGTTGCAGATTCACTTTGATTGTTCCAACAACGTGGCCGAGTATGAGGCATTATTGCATGGATTGAAGATAGCCAAGGAGATGAACATTAAGAGGATACGATGCTATGGAGACTCGGACCTTGTGGTACAGCAGGTCTCGGGAACTTGGGATAGAAAAGATGCAACTATGGCAGCATACCGCAGAGAGGTGGACAGGGTTGCCGGGTGTTTTCCGGGTATGAGGTGGAGCATATAGATAGAAGAAAAAACGAGGCAGCAGATGCACTCGCCAGACTCGGCTCGCGCAGAGAGCCGGTTCCACCCAATGTGTTCCTGGACGAGCTATGGCGGCCATCAGTTAAAACCGAGTCTGAGGAAGAAGTGGCTAACAAAGACCCGGATTTGGAGCTCGTGGCCACAATACGCATTGTTCCTGAGTGGACAGAGCCGTTTCTGGCTTACCTAGCACGGGGCGAGTTACCACAGCAAGAGGTACTAGCAAGGCAAATTCTGAGGTGAGCAAAAGGTTATTCCATCATCAATGGGGAGTTATATAAAAGGAGTGCTGCAGAAGTATTTTTGCACTGTGTGGCACCAGAAGAAGGCCGGCAAATCCTGAAAGAGATCCACGAAGGCGACTGTGGGCATCACGCATCCACAAGGTCACTTGTGGCCAAAGCATACAGGCACGGTTTCTTCTGGCTCACAGCCTTAGCAGATGCGGAACGCTTGGTGGCAAGGTGCGATGGATGTCAAAGGTATGCCCGCCAAATCCATGTGCCGGCTATGGAGTTGCAAACAATTCCTTTGACCTGGCCGTTTGCTGTTTGGGGTATGGACATGGTTGGCCCCTTTCACATTTCACCTTGCAAAAAGACACATCTCCTGGTGGCTATCGATAAATTTACCAAGTGGGTTGAAGTTATGCCAGTTACCAATTGTGAAGCGATTACGGCCGTTAAGTTCCTGAAAAGGATTATCTACCGGTTCGGGTATCCTCACAGTATAATTACCGACAATGGAACCAACATGTCCCTTGGTGAGATGGAGAAATTCTGTGGTAACAACGGAATCCGGCTTGACATAGCTTCCGTAGCTCATCGACAAGCCAATGGACAAGTGGACCGGGCAAATCAGGAGTTACTTCGTGGGTTAAAACCACGACTGCGAGTCCCATGCATCAGAGCTGCTGGAGCATGGGTTGAGGAGTTGCCTTCAGTGGTTTGGGGCATCAACACTACACCCAACAGATCTACTCAGATGACACCGTTTTTTATGGTTTATGGTGCAGAGGCGGTGCTGCCAAGTGATATCATCCCTGACTCGCCTCGAGTGTCGGCTTACGTCGAGGTGGAGAACGAGAAGACCCGGCAAGACGCCGTGGATATGTTAGAAGAACACAGAGAACAAGCTTTGGCGAGATCAGCCATATACCAGCAGGACTTGAGGAGATATCACAGCCGGAGAGTCAAAACCCGGGTCTACACAATGGAGATATCACAGCCGGAGGAGATATCACAGCCGGAGGGAAAACACAAGCTATCCCCACCATGGGAAGGACCGTTCATCATAAGCCGGAATCTACACAATGGATCGTATTACTTGATAGATGCAAGAGAAGAGTCGGCTACGGTTAATGACACCGCTCATACCACTTCATCTATGCAAGAAAGAGAAAGACCATGGAACGTAGCCCAGCTGCGTCCCTACTATACCTAGAATAGACTAGATTCACAAGTGGAATTACACGATGTAACAGGCAGCAGGTTTCAGACGCACTCTTTTCCTATCCAGGGTACCTAAGGGGACTGGAGGGTTTTTAATGAGGCGGCTTGCTGACCTAACTTTTCTCATATCAATAAAGAGATGGTTAAACAATATATTGTGCCTTTTTTGTGCGTTTTTTATCAAGTTTTTTTTATATCTCTGTTGTGTTCTTATTTTTCTTCCAGGTAAGTATTATTTATTGCTTTTAGTATATTAGTTTCTCTAGTAAATTGCATATATCTAGGTCTTGGGGGCTGATTGCTTGAATAGCACAGTTGCAAACTCAAAGACCCGGCCACGATGCCATTGAGTTATAAGGGCCGATTACTTATAATAAGTACGGCTGCAAGCTTATAACCGGATAAAGGAGCCAAACTTTCTTGACTTTTCTTGCTTAAGCTTGATGTGACTCGCACTAAGTGGCATGCTTTGCTAGCGTATGATTACAATCAGTCATGATGCCCAATGGGACTTGCCTGACCCTGTCTTCATACAGCTGTAGCAACATTGATTATCCACGCGAAAGCCGGCTTACAGTAGAAGAAGGTCAAAAGGGTCATCTAAACCACAAGTTATGCAGAGTACAAGGTTAACAGCCGGAAACTCAAAGTATATTAAGCATAACTTCAAGTCCTATGTGAAACGGCTCTAGGTTTTGGGCTTAGCAGTAGCAATTTGTTCCTTTCGAAAGATCCAACACCCTAGACTCGGAATTCCGGGCCTTGGGGACTTGGGAATTTGAAAACAGAGACAAATTATCTCGCCATTCAGCTCAGAAACCCAAAAATCCGAGTCTTGGGGACTTGGGGACTTAGGAAAAAGTCCACTAGTCAAAACCCACGAGACCCGGAAACCGAGTCTCACAAAAGGAACCATAGCAGAAAGTCGGAAAATCAGGGATGAAAAAGATCAAAGTTAAGAAATATCAAACTCAAGCAAAAGGCCAGAAGGGCCACGAAATATATTAAGGTCTTAAAAGCGTTACAAACCATGATAGTAGTATCATAAAGTGCACAGGCGCACTATCAAAAGAATAATTGTTTTAATAAGGCCCATTGGCCGAATAAATTGTTTGAGACGGTTGCCGATAAAGAGTTCACTCGGCCTCTTGGGCCGAGTCGTCCATCTTACCCTTGCCCTTGGCAGCCGGGTCTTGTTCCTTGCCTTGTTCTTCAGCAGTCTTTGCGGCAGCAGCACCCGGGTCAGCAGTAGTGCCGGCCCGTGCGGGAGGAGGAACAACCGGCGTGGAGGTAGCAGGCGCAGAATCGGCCTCAGCCTTCTTCTTCGCGGCCTCTTCCCTCGCCTGAGCAGCCTCCGCCTTCCATCGTGCCAGCATGTCATATGGCTTGGGAAGATCCTACTTAACTGCCTTATCATCAGCATCATATGGTGGGACAATCGAACTGACGTCCAGACTATCGGCAATTATGCTAGCCGAGTGACGAGCCTCCTTCTGGATAGCCTTGAAGTTTTTTGCTGAGAACCTAGATCCGTCGTGGTTGAACTCTGGAAACCCGCCTACGAGCTTTGCCGGCTCAAGTTTTGGAAAATATGCCTTAGCCAGTGCAAGCCCCCGGGTTACTCCAACCCGGCAGGACGAGCGTTTCCAGTGCTCAATCCACTCGGGGATAGTGGAGCACGCGTCAAGCAGTGTCTTCAAGCTACCATGCCCAACACCCGGCCACTTCAAATTCTGAAGAATCCATTTGGTCCCGGCACAGAGCTGCCGGATCGTGATCTTTATCATCTTCAGTTTTGCTATGTCATCTTCATCCGGAGTTACATCATCCGGACCTACCGAAAATAGAAAAAAGCTTTAAGTAAGGAAATCCGACTATTTATCAGTATGAGAATCCGGGTTATAGTTATTAAGTTAGGAATAGTTACCAGTCAAAGCACGATATGTGTCGGCGATCTGAACAGAAAGCTTGGTCAGTTCATCTTCTGCTGCGTGAGCTCTTTTTCTATATTTTCTTGCAATCTTCCCCATCTTCTTGGCGTCAGCTTCAGCCGACTCACGCAGCGTCGTCTCCTTCTCGAGGAGTTTGGTGGCCTTCGCCAATGCTTTCTCAGAGTGGGTCACGAAGGCCTGCGTGGAAACACAAGGAAGGGTTAGCCGGATAAAAAGCAAACTATCAGTTGGATACACTATGAAAGTTCCAAGCAAATTATCAATAAGTTCACTTGGAACTTGGGGACTGGACAAATATATGGGCAATGTTACTCGGACTTACCTCATGTTTGGCTATCAAGGCTTCTAGGACATTTTCTTCGTCAGCCCTCAAGGTGTGCAGGGCGTCGAGCATCTGGGTAAAGGTCATATCCTCGGGCTTGACACCGTAAGAGTCGGCGGCCTGATCACTCGGAGGAGTAAATTTCTCCGGCTTTGGGGTCGAGACCCGGGCTGCCTGGGTGTCGGGATTGGGAGTGCCCATCCTCGTGTCCAAGATCTCGACGTCGTCGTCCTCGGGTTCTTCAGATAGCTTGGGAGACCCGGCTTCCTGCCGGGCCGAGTCAGTCAGGGGGTCTTGTTCTTGGTTCTCTTCACCAACACCGCCAGTTGCGGCATCCATATCATCAACCGACCCTTCAGTCTCCCGGTTGTATGTGTCCATGTTATCCGGGTCACTGATCGAGACCTGGGCGCTAAGGAAAGAAAAGAGAAGTCGTTAGCAGCAGAAATTGAAGGTTATCAAAAGGATTAGTGTATCGCTTAGCCGGAAATATAACTTACCCGGCATTCACCACGAAATCCGCCGGAAGCTCACTGCTAGACGCGGACGAGGCTGTTACAGAATCCGAGAGTGAGACCCGGAACTGTCCAGCTAATGGATGATTGGGGGGAGGGTGCCTCTGAGGTGAGTTGGGGGGGTGAGATGGAGAAGTACCAGTACGACGAGCCGGGGACGTGGGAATACCCGGGTTGAGGGGATCGTCGCCCGGGGAATTCCGGGTTACCCTGCGCTTGGTCGGAGGCGGGTCCTTCAAGTGTGGCGAGTTGGATAATTGTCGGTTAAGTTCGCGCATATTATCAAAGGAATAGGGTTGGGAGGTCATGGAGGAGTATGGAACCTTGAAAACAACCCCTCGGGTTTTCCTCTTGGCTCCGACCTCAACTTCCGGCTCGGCCTCCTTTTGTCGCTCTCGGTTTCTTTCGGGTCCTCTTTGTCGTCCTTGTCATCTTTATCATCCATCCCTGAAAGGCACAAACACATAGTCGGAAACAGAGAAAAATGGGAAAGCAAAATAGTAGAAGTTAAGGTGATTAAAACCCGGATGATACCTTCATCGGTGTCACCCAGCTCTTCTTCTTCCTCCGGGTTCTCGGAGGTGGGGGGAGTCTCGATGTTCCAAAAGGCATTATCAGCCTGAGATAAAGGCATGAAAGTGAGAATTAGTAGTTGTATCAAGTAAAAGTACGAGAGTAAGTGAACAAGTGTCGGAATTTACCGCTGGAGCCGGGTTATCTCGAGTATATGGCTCTAAGCCGGCTATATTCTTGATCACGTCCACCTTCTCGGTCAGGAAGCTTTTGATGATTTTGTTTGTATCACCAGCCGGGTAATTCCTTGAAGAATAACGGAGCGCATCCGTGACGTGCCTCGAGTACTCGCACATCAATTTGGGACGAATGGAGTTGGGCTGGATCCGGAAGTTTACCCAAGTTTTTACTAGATTTAGCCCAAGGAGACCATGAGCGGAGAGGGCGGCTATCTTGGCTAAATGGGACTCCTTGTCCGACTCAGGAGCGAATGCATTGAAAGTGTCGGACAAATCTAAGAGGCCCTCCGAAACCCGGCAATTTCTTTTCGCCGGGTGGAGAGGCATCCCGGCAATAGAAGAAGGACTTTTGCCAATGTTTAACGTGGGAGTTCAAGCTAAGAGTCGGCATAGGTGAATTTTTTTGGCGTTGGATAGACACACCGCCGCAGGCCAAAAGGGCCCCGTCATCGCTTTCGCGGCACGGTTTGCATTGGAACAGCTCTAGAAAAAGGGCAAGATTTGGTGGGATGCACAAGTAAGACTCGCAAAGGACGATGAAGTGAGTTATATTCAACATAGAGTTAGGCCCTATGTCGAATACTCGGAGGCCGTAGTAACTAAGGAGCTCACGAAAAAAGGAGTGACCCGGGGGACGAAACCCCCGGATCACGTGCTCCACAAAGCATATTACCTCATTCGGATTTGGGGCAGGCCGGGTCTCGTCGCCCGGTACTCTCCAAAGGATATCCTCCTGAGATGGAAGGACCCCAGACTCGGCAAGCTCTTCTAGTTTCGCCTTGGTCACGGTAGACCGTGCCCAGTTGGCCGAGATGGATTGAGTTGACTTTGGCTTTGCCGGCTGTTTCCGAGTATCAATAGGCAGTACGGAAACTACGAGTTATCCGAGTATCAACAAGCAGTATGGAATTACGAGTTATCCGAGTATTGATGAATAGGTATGGAAATTACCGGTAATCCTAGTATCAGTGAGCACTTATGGAAGAGGGTTGGTTATCTGGTTACCTAGAAAGTAAATGAGAAATCCGGAAATAGTGGATTACCCGGGTATCAAAAAGCAACTATGGAAAAACTTGACAAAATTACGTCTAGATCGAGAAATTTGCGGAGAAATCTATGGAGAAATTAATGGCTACAAGGGATAGGGGAGCATTATTGAATCTACCATTGAGCAAGTAGATGAGCAAGAATGGAGTTGTACAACTCGAATCGGCACGGAGTAAGAAGATAACTTATGAGCGGACCTAGATCCAATCTACATCGAGCAAAGAACTTGAAGTGAAATTCATGGCGGAAGGAATCTTACCGGCATGGTCTGGAGCAGAGCGCGGCGGTGGAAAATGACGCAACCGCGGTGGCCTGCGGGATCTCCCGGTGGGCAGGTCGCGGGCGCCGTGGCGGAGCTTGACGGCGCGAGCGGAGGCGGAGCGTAGACGGCGGCGGCTCGCTTCCGGCTGCTCTCCGGTGGGCTCTGTGGCGGCGCAACGGCGAGCTTGAGCAAGGGGGCGTCACTGGAGGTTAAGGGTGAGATGGGTGAGAGAGGTGAAGTGGAAATGAGCCGTTAGGTTTAGGTCACCCCCTAGGGCACCTATTTATAGGTGCGGGTGGGGAAACCTAGACTAAGGGGCGGGATCCGAAATTTCGGGAGAGGGATACCCACCCGGATTTCTGGGGATAAGCAGTTAAGTGCCTGTGCGTGATATCCGGAAATTATGAGAGCAAATCATTCCCGCGATATCCGGGCTAATTAGCAAACGAAATGAGCCGGGTCTTCTATGTTCTCTTCGGAATGTTGACCCAGAAAGATGGAGATGAATTCGGAGAGAGCCGGGTTATTATATGGACCACCAATGGAGTTAGGCCTAGCTGTTATCGAAGCAACCTAACCCGGCCTCTATGAACTTGTATGTTTGTTATTTTTGCAGGGAATAGCATGCGCTTCAAGGAGGATCCCGTGAAGCCCAAGCTATTCTGGGGACTACTGATGGAGGGATGATAACCCGGTAGGCTAACGCCAAGGTGTAACTCGGCCCAAAGGGCGCTGCGCAAGATCCGGCTTAGGGAAAAGGAGTTTCTAGAAGGCCCAAGAGTGTAGGCCTTGTAACCCGGTTTGTGGGTTCCGATAGGGAGACTTAGGGTTTGTAAGCAGTGTCCGGGTAGGATTCCGAGTATGCCTTGGACGGTAAGCCAGGGGGTCCGGATATTAGATAAGCCGGCCCCTAGGGTTAGATTAAGCAGACAATCACACAATCACGAGATATTCGTGTACCCTTTGTAACACCAGTATCGAGATAGTATATTCAGATCGGAGACTCGGCGACTCGATTGCCGGCTACCAGATCGCATATCACCATGGTTTCCCTTGAGCTAAACCCTCTCCCAAACACCAGAGTCGAATTGCCCCAAGACAAGTTACCCCCGGTAACGTCTGCCGTGATTATCCCACGACAGGATCACAAAAAGTTGTTGTACCCAAATTGCGAAGATGGTAGCACAAAGCTCGGTACCACACTGGAGTTGCTGAAATGGAAGCCACAGAACGGTGTGACTGACAAGGCATTTGAGAGTTTACTTCAACTAATGAAGCCAAAACTTCTAAAGGATAACAAATTGCCTGAGAGTACGTACGAAGCAAAGAAAGCTCTCTGCCCTCTAGGATTAGATGTGCAGAAGATACATGCATGCATTAATGACTGCATCCTCTACTGCGGTGAGAAGTACGAGAATTTGGATGAATGTCCGGTACTGCACTACGGTATAAGATCGGAGCAGATGACCCTGGTGATGTTGACGGCGAGCCCCCCGTAAGAGGGTTTCTGCTAAGGTGATGTGGTATGCTCCTATAATACCACGGTTGAAACGTCTGTTTAGAAACAAAGAGCATGCTAGGTTGTTGCGATGGCAGAAAGAAGACCGTAAGAAAGACGGAAAGTTGAGACACCCCGTCGATGGATCGCTGTGGAGAAAGATCGAGAGAGACTTCCCGGACTTTACAAGAGAGGCGAGAAACTTATGGTTTGGTCTAAGTACAGATGGCTTTAATCCTTTTGGGGAGCAGAGCTCCAGTCATAGCACCTGGCCCATAACTCTATGTATGTACAACCTTCCTCCTTGGTTGTGCCTGAAGCGCAAGTTCATTATGATGCCAGTTCTCATCTAAGGCCCGAGGCAACCTGGCAACGACATTGATGTGTATCTAAGGCCATTAGTGGAAGAACTCTTACAATTGTGGGGCAAACCAGGTGTACGTGTGTGGGATGAGAACGAACAAAAGCCATTTGACCTACGGGCGTTTCTTTTCGTAACCATCAATGATTGGCCTGCTCTTAGTAACATTTCCGGACATACAAACAAGGGATACAATGCATGCACACACTGTTTAGATAAGACTGACAGTGTTTATTTGGATAAATGTAAAAAGGTTGTATACCTGGGCATCGTAGATTTCTTCCGATCAAGCATCCCGTAAGAAAGAAAGGAGGGAAGCATTTCAGAGGTGAGGCAGATAACCGGAAGAAGCCTGACCTCCGTAGTGGTAATGATTTATTCGCTATGGTCAAGGACCTAAAAGTAATCTTTCGTAAGGGTGATGGCAGCCAACCAGTTCCGAACGGCCCTGATAAGAGCGCACCCATGTGGAAGAACAAATCTATATTTTGGGAGCTACCCTATTGGAAAGTTTTAGAGGTCCGGTCTTCGATCGACGTGATGCACGTGACAAAGAATCTCTGCGTCAATCTGCTATGCTTCCTGGGCGTGTATGGGAAGTCAAAAGATACGCCAGAAGCATGGGGGGACTAGCAACATATGAAAGACCCAAGCAACAAGCACACGGATACAGGGCGCCATTACTTAAGCAGCTACGCTCTTACTAAAACAGAGAAGGAAATAGTTTTTGAAGTCCTTTACAGTATCAAGGTTCCGTCTGGCTTCTCGTCGAATATAAAGGGGATAATAAACATGGCAGAGAAAAATTCCAAAACCTGAAGTCTCATGACTGCCACGTGATTATGACGCAGTTGCTTCCGATTGCATTGAGGGGGCTTCTACCGGAAAATGTTCGAGTACCCATTGTGAAGCTATGTGCATTCCTGAACGCAATATCTCAGAAGGTAATCGATCCAGAAATTCTGGCAAGATTACAGAGGGATGTGGTCCAGTGTCTTGTTAGTTTTGAGTTGGTGTTCCCACCATCCTTCTTCAACATTATGACTCATCTCCTGGTTCACCTATGTGAAGAGATTAAATTCCCGGTCCGGTATTTCTACACAATATGTTCCCCTTTGAGAGGTTCATGGGAGTCTTGAAGAAATATGTTCATAAACGTGCTAGGCCAGAAGGAAGCATCTCGAAGGGCTATGGAACAGAGGAGGTCATTGGGTTGTGTGTTGACTTTATTCCTGACCTTAAGACGATTGGTGTTCCTGAATCGCGGCATGAAGGGAGACTGAGGGGAAAAGGAACGCTGGGAAAGAAAACAATGATACCCAGGGACGGACATTATTTCACCAAAGCACACTACACAGTTCTACAAAATTCTATGTTCGTGGCTACGTATCTCGAGGAACACAATAATATTGTACGCTCCACAAACCCGGGGAAGGATGACTCATGGATTAAACGCAAACACATGGAGACTTTCGGAAGTTGGTTGCAAACACATCTTATAAATGACACCACTTTTGAAGATCAGCTGTACATGTTGGCAGGGTCACCATCTTCGACTATTGGGAGTTTTCAAGGGTACGAGATAAATGGGAATACATTTTACACGATCTCCCAAGATAAGAAGAGCACTAACCAAAACAGTGGTGTCCGCTTTGATACAACAAACGAGAATGGAAAAAATGAAACATACTATGGTTACTTAGAGGAGATATGGGCACTTGACTATGGACCTTTTTTTAAGGTCCCTTTGTTCAAGTGCAAATGGGTCAACCTGAATGGAGAAGGGGTAAAGGTAGACCCGCTTTACGGAATGACAACAGTGGATCTCAAAAATATTGGTTACAATGACGAACCATTCGTCCTAGCCAATGATGTGGCTCAGGTCTTCTATGTGAAGGACATGTCCTCCAGACCGAAAAAAAGAAAAAATAAGCAAACAAATACATCATACGATGAGCCGAAGCGTCACATAGTTCTTTCAGGGAAAAGAAACATCGTGGGAATCGAGGACACGACAGACATGTCAGAAGATTATAATAAGTTTGTTGAAATTCCACCCTTCACAGTGAAAGCTGACCCCACCATCCCGTTAAATAATGAAGATGCTCCATGGTTACAACCGAAGCGATCATAAGCAAGGGACAAGGGTTCATGCACCATCTCTACACGAAGAAAATTGAGAAGACTAGATAGGGATGTTGTTGGTGATGGGTAATAATAAACGTGGAATACATGATCATAGTTCTGTTTGACCAATAATTTGTATTGACCGGTCAAAAGATGACAACTATGACCAGCCTGACTTCATTATTATCCCAACCAGCGGCACACCCACCCACTTTTCTGTTTCTCTCTCCTCCGTCTCGTTCATTGGGATGTGCGATGCACACAAGGCCGCTGTAACCAGCCCTGTGTGCAGTCGCGCATCCGGAAGGAGCGCAACGGCCGGCACATATTTCCCCTTTATCCCTGACCCCCGCTTGAAAACAGAGCATACGTCCTGTCGTGCATTCAGTATGCATATATGCACTCAGTAGCCACGGTCGGGCTGTAGGCTGGCATTTCCGATTGTTATGTTCTACATCCCCCTTAAAGGTTCATCGACGGAATAAAAATCACCCGGATGCCTTGTATGCTCTGGACTCCCTCGGAGGATCACAAGAGAAAACAAAAATAATACAAGATAAAACAAAATGAAAACATAAAGGAAAACAATAGAAAACAAAATAAATGATTAAGATTGTTCATGGTTGGGGCGAAATCCGAACAAAGTGACACAGAAGAAGAAGACGCAAACCGAAAAACTCTAGAAACTGATTTGTGGTTTTGTACGTAAACACTCTACGGCCAGTCAGTGATAAGGGGTGGCCCAATCTTCTCAGTGAACTCACAGATAACTTCTGAATTGATAACTAGTGCGCCACTAAGAACTCTCCGGCTGATCCCTGATGCCAATGCAAAAGATAGCAACCCAATGGATATTCTCAACTCCACACTCTTGCACAAGTAATCCACCGACTACAAGTGGTACTGTACCGTCTTATTCCCAGTGGAACAGCAGGTATCACGTAAGGTTTGCAGATGAACTTCCAGATGAAAGGCTTACAAGCAGTTTCAATCTAGAGGTCTAGGGTTTTTGGATTTAACATAGTCTAATTGATCCACACGCAGGTGGCTAACATATACAGGTGGAGGGGTGCGGCCACAAGGTATCCTTGCGCAAGCAACCCTCTCCCTACTAGGACTAGGACTCCTACTAGGACTAGAACTCTCAATTATGGATACAAACTGATTCCCACACAAGGAATTCGGCCACTTTGGTTATGGAAACCAAACCTAACACTATTATGGCGCATTGATCTTCTATGTGGGCGCCCTCCTCTTGCTTGTCCATCAATGAGTGCATTTCACCTTGTGGAGGCACTCATCCCCTTGTGAAATAATAATTGCAATGCTTGTTTTCACCATCCTTAGCACTTGATCACCATCTCCTCTTCTAGCTCATCTCCATCCATGTGTATCTTCTCTCAATGATCTCCATTAATGTTTGTGTTATCAATAAACCTAAGAACACATAGATGCAATGATTTAGGTAGTATAAAGTTCTCATAATTATAAACATTATACTCAAGTAGGAGTGAATTCACCTATTGTTGAAGTAGCTTGGTTCTTGATCTTGTCATTGGGCCAATTCTAACTTCATTAGCTTTGATTGGAGGATCTTCATGTTCAACAATAGGTGAAGAGCTAGGGATGTCCTCATCAGTGAGACAAGGAGTCTGTTAATTATGTTGCTATTAATGTAATTATTACTAATTTTAAAACAATATAAGATATTTATATTCAAATTATATGCAAATAGTAAAATAGTAAATAGTTTGAATAGTTAGAATAATTATTTAGTTAAACAGAAAATGGATTTGAATTAGTTATGCAAATTCAAGCACTTTTCATGTTGAAATTTTTGTCAAATTCGAAAGTATATAAAAGTTATTTATGTGCATATTTAAACAATTTTCAAATTTTGGCGCTAAAACAATTTGGGCGTGCAGGGTGGCACCAAATTTCGAAATACTTTTGTTCCCGGCCCGTGCCACCAACCGGGACCAAAGGGGGTACCTCTCGTCCCGGTTGGTTGCACGGGCCGGGACTAGAGGCCCATTTGTATAAATATCCAGGCCCTCTCTCCAGGCCGAGCAACCACCCGGGACCGACCGGACTAGCCTGGGCGAAGCCCTGCCGGCTGTGGGGATGGATACGAAGATCCCGCAGGCGCTGGCTCCGCCGGCGGGGATGAATTAGGCCGTAGATTGGCCGGGGGGACGAGTTTGGGACGGGAATGCATTCATATATTAAAAAGGTCCGAAGACCGGTGCTTACATCGGGGGGGGGGGAGCGGCGCGGCCACAGGCGGCCGGCCGTTTCTTGACGACGGCCCTATTGGCCGTCCTTACCTGCATGGGGCGGCGGCGCGGCCACAGGCGGTCGACCGTTTCTTGGGGGGGTAGCGACCTAGGTACTAGTTGGCCGGGGGCGCGCCGGCGCCGGCCTAGTCCTCCTCGTCGGAGAAGATGTAGTGGTAGGGAGGCTGAACCCACAGGTGGGCAGGCAGCTGGGGAGCGCCCGCCGGTGGCGGCTGCGGAGGCATCTGGGGCTACGGAGGCATCGAGGGCGCGCCCTCCGGTGGCGGCGGCAGCTCCTCTAGCGGCGACAGGTCCTCCGGCGACCATTCGCCGCCGGTCCAGGCCCAGCTCATGCCGTACTCGAGGCCAGGGGCAGCGGCTGTGGCGCGCCCTGGTCCGTCGCCGTCTCCCTCTCGGTGTTCATCGCTTGCCACCACGGCGCCGGCGGTGGAGGGGGCGGCATCGCGGCCGCGTCGGCAGCCGCGCTGCTGGCCTCGTAGGCGAGGACCTGCTCCCAGCGCTTAATCTCGTCCTCGACGAGGGAGCGGCGGGAGGCCTCGTAGACGGCCTCCATAGAGGCCTGCAGCTCGGGGTCCTGCTCGTCGTCGAGGATGTCCTCCTCGAACCACAGCTCCGGCTCGCTGCCGGGCGGTGGCGGTGGGTACGTCTCGACGCTGGGCTCCTCCGGGGGCGTAGGGAAGTAGGAGCGGCGGCGCTGGTCGTGCTCCTGCTGGAACCACACGTTCCAGTTCGGGGAGTTCCACGCGTAGGCGGGGTCCCTGAGGAGGTGGGCCGGCAGGAGCGCGCGCCAGCGAGCTATCTCCTCGTGAGCGCCTTCATTGGTCGGGGCCGGCGGCACCGGGATCCGCTGCGGGTTGAGGTGCCAGCCGTCCGGGAGGTGGACGTCCGGCCAGAAGACCGACCTGGCGTGCTCCCAGTGCCTCGTGCTCGTTCTTGGCATGCTTGAACCAGCGGCGGGGCGACATGGCTAGGGTTAGGATTTGTGCTGGGAGCGGGGTGTGCCGGTGTACGGGGCGGCGGGGCCCTTTAAAAAGGACACGGGCGGGGAGAACGTGCCGGCGGTTGCAGGTTGGGCATGAAGCCGAGGCAGGGGCGTGTGGCCACTGGGTTGCTGGCCGGTGGGCCCTTTTTGACCGTTCGTGGCCACGGGTTGGGAAGTGGGGGGCGCGGGGAAGCCGAGGCGGCCACTGGGTCGCTGGTCAATGGGCCCTTTGACCGAGCGCGGCTGCGGTTATGAGTCTTAATTAAAGACGTGGGGACGTGGGAGCATGCGAGGCAGCCACTGGTTCGCTGACCAGTGGCCC
Organism: Alopecurus myosuroides; assembly: GCA_028641055.1. Lineage (NCBI taxonomy): Eukaryota > Viridiplantae > Streptophyta > Magnoliopsida > Poales > Poaceae > Alopecurus > Alopecurus myosuroides. The sequence continues at coordinate 347,275,780 of CM054057.1, forward strand.
CTTTGACCCCGTGTGGCCGCGGTTGGGGAAGGCGAGGCGGCCACTGGGCCGCTGGCCAGTGGGCCCTTTGACCGAACGTGGCCAGTGGACTTAATTAAAGACGTGGGAAAGGCTGCGTCCCTGGCCAGTGGACGCGGTTGGGGAAGGGAAGGCCAGTTGGGGATTACGACGCAGGCATCCGCTGTGTCGCTGCCTGTCCCTGTCCCTTTTCCGACTATTTCTTTAAAAAAAATTGGTCATTTTTTTGTGCTTCTATTATATGAGCTGGCCATTTTTTTTTACATTTTTTTTGTGATTCTAAATTGGACCCCTCTTATGTTTTGTTCACTCTCCGTCAATGGCTACAGGAATGGCGCTGGAACAAACACAACAACTGGAACAAAGACAGGAACAAACATCTCCGTCTAATATATTCGTCTTCGAGTTCATTCGTCAGACGGGAACCACCTTAATGTACGTCAGTCGTCAATTTTTATTATTAGCATCTATTTCAGTAATATATATTGACCACTCTTCTTTATATTAGATCGAACGGCTCTGGGACGGTCTTCTACCAAGGGAGCGCATACGAGCAATTCAGGAGGAAATTACGGGCTAAATTTTATTTTGTAATTCCATCGGTCATGTAATATGCTCCATATACTTAGCTTATGTAATATAAGTGTTCCTTATTTTTCTATATGTACGTATTACTTATTCACGGAGGTCCGGGGAGGGGCCACCGAGGCTCCTCTCTTGTCGTGGGATCCGGAGGTCCGGGGAAGGGCCACCGGGCTCCTCTCTTCTCCTGGGATCTGGGAGGTCCGGGGAGGGGCCAACAAGGCTCCTTATCAGTGTATGGTGACAGGGGGTATCATAAAATGGAATTGGTTGCAAAAAAAAGGAAAACAATAAAGCGGAAAAAAACTCTGCCGCGGCAGAGAAAATGGCAAAACTGTTGTCGCAGCAGAGGAGGCATTCATCCCGGTTCGTGTTAAGAACGGGACTAAATCCCCTGGCCAGGTTCACCACGTGGTCAACCCCATTTGTCGCGGGTCCTGGCACAACCGGGACCAATGGGGGAGGGGCATTTGTCCCGGCTGGCCCATCCCGGTTGCACAACCGGGACAAATGGGTCTTACCAACCGGGACTAGTGCCCCTGTTTCCACTAGTGTGGCCCAGCCGTGGCTTTCTCTCGCACGAGCACTCCTTGCTACGATCGGATCAAACAGCCAGATGTCTTTCATCCAAGAAATTTCCAATCCATGCCGATATCGTTGACTGATCAATGTTCTCAGATCCCTCTAGATCAACAAATCGCAGCCTTTGAACCTTGCTCTGATACCACTTGTTACAAATTGTAGGCGCTTAGTCGATCTACCGAGGACCAAACAATCACAGCACGATGGCGACACCGAGATTTGGTAACGCAGTTCAGCGAACTCGCCTACATCTGCGGGGCTTGACTATGGGCGCTCCTCCCTGCCGATACCGCTGCACCGGCCGCCTTGGTCGCCGGCACAAACCGCCCGCTCTCCTTGCGCGCCTGCTGCTATCAAGTCGCCATGGGTTACAACATGTGGTTCCTCCTCATTATATGAGAGGCCCTAGGATACACGTGTTCGACTACAATACTACCGTATCCTGTCCACGCCTATTACAACTCCAAGTCCTACTGTAACCCTACCCGTACATAATATTCGACACAAATAGAACACATCCTTTCGAAGGGAGACGAATGACACCGTTGTGGGTTGCATCCTTCGTCCAGTGGGGAGAGGAGGAAGGAAGGCGGGCAGCACGTCCCACTTGTCAGGGAGGTGTGAGTGGCCGTGGAGGCAGGGGCTATGGTTCGGCGTGAAGGCTGACCGGATCCTTGTTTTGGTTTTGCGGTGAGACTGCCGGTGAAGCCGTGCTCCTGCCATGGTCGGAGTCGTCATTGGCAGCGCCTACGGGCGTCGCTCCCTTGTTGGAGGCATCGATTTAGTTATTCTCACCCTCCTACCCTGACATGCTCCAGGGGAAACCCTAGGTCTAGTCTTCTAAATCGAACGGTGGCGACGCTACTTGCGTCGTGGTCTCTCTTGGGGGCATCGTTTGGGAGTGGGATTCGGTTAGGGGTACTTGTGGCTCGCTTGGATGTTTGGCTTGCCGTTGTGTGTTTGTGGTTGTGTGGTGTTTGCCGAAAGGCGTCTGTATGGTTTTTGGGTCCGGTTTCCCTCATAAACTGGACCAACCTTCTATCTATTCAATGAATTTAGCAGTTCTTCTGGTAACATTCAAAAAAGAGTAGTAACCTAAATTTTCCAGTGTAACGTGAAACTAGGTGATTTTTGGGCTGGGATGTCTCTTGGAGTGTGATGTTTACTGGGCCGCGAATTATTTCGGGCTGCTCGTGAAATTTGGGTTTGTGGCCTTTCACCCTAATTAGCTGAAAAAATTTAGGTTTCCAGATCTGTTACCCGATGTAGTACTCGTATTTTTGGGGTTCGGGATATACGGGTTCGGGATCAGGGTTTTTCGGGTTCGGGATTCGGGTATCGGGTTTTATTCCCACCATGACTCCTAGCTATGAAAACTCCTATCGTGAGGATAATCTAACATATTCGACTACAATGCACCGGATTACCCATCTCAGAGAGGGGGCTTTATAGGAAGAATATGGCGGGAGAAAGGCGCGGGAACAAAGGGCGGGAGAAAAGGGCGGGAACAAAGGGTGGGAGAAAAGCACGGGAACAAATTAGGAAAAAACCTGGGAAAGAGGGAGGGAAAAATTTTGCGGGAAAAGGGGCGGAATATTTGCGGTACACAGGGACATGAAAAAATTGCGGGAGAAAAGAAAAGTAGTAAAAAAAATGATACATAAGTGGATAGTCATATGTCTGAAAAATATAGAATAGGCTAATGTCTTACAGAACGATTCTAATATGTCTGACACGAATATAAAATAGACATATGTCTCGTACATAAGAGGATATTCATGTGTCTAGTGGTAGAGCGAAGAGTACAACATCTCTGTGAGGACGATATCGCGCCTGTTGTAACATCCCAAGTATGAAAAATAGCCATTAGAATGTTTGCTCTCTGTTATTTTATGTTTTGCATCATGGCATCATGTTGATTGCAATTGTTTTGCTTGTTTTTCTTTTGTTTTCCTCTGTTTTCATTTGTTTTCCAACTGTTTTCCTTTGTTTTCTATTTGAATTTCAAACCAAAATTCAAACCTTTTGTTTCATCCTTGTGATGTTACAATTTCCAAAGTGATATTTCAAATCAAAACAATCAATTGTTTCCATTAAAGTGTGATTCCAAAACTATTGTTTTGTTTCTATCAAAAATTCATTTAATATCAAACCCTTTTCAAATTCAATTATGATTTTCTTCCAAACAACAACCATGTTGAAAGTTATGAAAATTGCAAAACAAATCAATCAATTGTTTCAAATTAAACCATAAGGTTCACACCATTAAAATTATGGCTTTTAATAATTTAATTAATACAAACTTAATCCAAATGTTATTTACAATTCAACTGCAAACAGTACCCACTTTTGAAATTATGAAATAACCAAAACATTTGTGCTCATTTGTTTCCAATTAAAATCATATGATCACCCTATTTAAGATATTGTTTTCATTAACCATTTATCCACAAAATTCAATCAAAATCACTCCAAGTCAAACAGCACCATAAGTTAAATATTTTTGAAATCCAAAACTTGCATTTGGTTACCAATCCATTAAGGAGCTAACCCAAAATTTTCTAATATTTTTCCTAACTCCCCAAACCCCTCTTTTGTTCTCTAATTCAATACAGCAAAAAAAAAATAGAACACAAAAGAATAAAAGCAAACACCAAAGGGAGAGAGAGCACACCAGGCCCAGCCCTTTCCCCTTTGGCCCAACTCTCTCCCAGCCCATACCCCTTCGATCCCACTTCTTCTCCTACCTCCTGTACGGCAATCATCTGAAGCCACCACGTATACAGAGAAGAAACAGACGGTGATCACCCCTCCTCCCCCTCCATCAGAACTCCACCCCGGTGCCCTAGCCCTGCCCTAACCTCTCCTTCTCCCTTCTCCCTCTTCTCCCCCGCCGTCCTCTCTCTTCCTCTTCCTCTCTGATCGATGTCCTTTTCTTTCTCTGTAACTGACCGCCACCGAGCCCCTCATCTCCGGCGATCATCGGAGCCAGGCCTCCTCCGGCCGTGCTAACGGCGGGAATGGAAACGCCGATCCAAGGGCTCCCTTCTCCCCCCCTCGGCTTGGACCGGGAGGGCTCCCAGCGCCGCCGCCGTCGCCTCCCGTCGCCGGCCGTCTCCCTGTCCGCCCCGACCTCCTCCTGCTCCTGTCCGCTCGCCCAAGGTGAGGCCTCCCCCTCGATCCGCCCCTCTCGCCTCCCTTCCTCCCTTCCGCCTGCACCGCCACTCACACCAGCACCGCACCCCACGGACGGTGCCCTCCGGCAAGCAGCCAACCGCCGGCGGCATCCCTGTCTCTGTCGAGCAAACGAATCGAGTTCAGTTAAAAATTCAGAAACAGCCCGAGCGACAGCATAACCCCCCCGAGCCCCCTTCTCTGTCACAACACAGCAGCTAGCCCAGTTGGTTCTGTTCCTTTGCTCACAGCAGGAGGTGGGGGGTTCGAATCCCCCCTCCCACAATAAAACCAACTTTTTATTTTTCAATTGTTTTGTCACAACACTTCATAGAAATCACTAACAGGCCCCTGCTAATTAATTCTAGACCCCGGAAATATTTTTCCTAAGTCCCTAGAGGTGATAAAAATGGCAGATTTGCACCAAATCTTGTAAATTGCATAATTAATTCATCCTAACTCCAATTTCAACATTTTTAATATGTTTTCTGTCCCAAATTGAATGATCTATCCAAATATAAAATTTGTTTACTGTTTTGAATATTTTAAATTGGTGAAATATTTAAAAACTTGCTTAATTCACTTAAACTTGCAAAATTCATAACTTGGGCATAAAAATTCCAAATTCCACAAACTAAATATGTTTTCCAATCAACTTTTCATGTACTTTCCAAATATAAATTTTGTTTGCTGTTTTGAATAATTTAAATTGCTGAAAACAACTGTTTCTTAATTATTGCATTTAAAATTGCCAAATTAATAACTTGCTCATTTTAAATCCAATTTCCACAAATGAAATATGTTTTCCATGCAAAATTAAACCACCTTTTCAAATATAAAATTTGTTTCATGTTTTGAATAATTAAAATTGGTTAAATGATTTAAACCTTGTTTAAATCATTTAATATTGCTAAATTCATAACTTGATCAACTTAAATTCTTTTGGGACATATAAAATATGTTTTTAAACCATAAAAGCATAACATTTTCAAATATGAACTTCACTCAATGCTTTTGCACAAATAAAAATTCAAATAAGTTCATGTTTGAATTAAATTCATTTAATTCTTGCTTAAACTTGTTTAATTCCTAATTAATTCATCTAAAATCCTTTTTCGACAAGTGAAACATGTAATCCATCTAAAATTGGGTGTTCTTATCAAATATGAACTTTGTTATCTATTTTGAACAATTAAAATTGGTGAAAACAACAAATGCTTGTGTAACCCCTTTAAGAAACCAAAATTCCATAACTTAATAAGTGAAATTTCAAAATGGGTAAACCTTATTTCCATTTGGTTCTATTGTTGTTATTTTGCTGTTTTCCTCATCCATGCATCATGCTAATCCACTTTCACCTGATGATTAGTTGTAGAACAATTAATTTAACCCTAATTCATGGGCTTTCCATATGCAATCCAAAATTGCATGTGGGTCCATTTAATCATGTTGCTATCCTGTCAACTAGTTTATTTCTGATGCATCAACTAAAATGGTCATGCATCATCCCATGTTTGTGCACTATGCCATGTTATTGATTGTTTATCTTTCTGCATTGTTTGTTTGCTTCTTCTCGGATACACGACGACGTTGAGACCGACGATACTTACGACATCCCTTCTAAGGATCTTAGCTCAGTACCAGGCTACTGGGTTTGCAGGCAAGTTATCACTCACATGAACCATCGTGTTCCTTTCAACATTGGATACCGATACTTTTCCGTTGTCTATTCTGCTAGCCCTATGAATAGTTGTTTCTGTTACGAACCTATCACATGTATCCTTTAACCCTGATATTGCCTCACCTCTACACCTATAACCATTGCTTGTTGCCCGTGTCTTACTAGCATGCTTAGGGTTGTTTTACTCGAGTCTGTTACCCGTTACTTTCTGTTACTATTTCATTATGTTCTGGGGGCTCGATGTTTAATCAATCAATCATGCTAATGTTATTGTTAAATAAAAATTTGATGATAAGGCACCGGCAGGAGGCCCTGTGTGGTTTTGAGGACTGCTAGTGTCGACCCTAATAGGAAAAGGGTCTTGTCTACTGATCCATGATGAGCGCACTAACCGCATGTGGGAAGCGAGTATGGGCGCCCCCCTCAATTTGATTCGATTCGCATCTCGTCCAAATCGCCTCATTTAGTTCGTGTTTTCCATTTGCCGCATGCATGTTTTTGCGAGCCCAGGCCAGGGTGGAACTTTTGTAGTCGGCATATAGGGGGACACGTTCTTAGAGTGCTATGAGGGTCCCTTTTCTTCGGGGCTCGATTAGCCGTGCGCCCAAAGTTCTTTGGGCTTGATGCGAAGAAGAGTTGAGTTGTGTTGAGTACCTCGCTTGGTGGGTTGATCCCCCGTCTGGCGGGTTATTCTTACGTGTACGGCCAAATTGGTGCACCCCTGCAGGATAAATCTTCTCGAGAAGCCGTGTTTTCCGCGGTTATGGACTACTTGGTGAAAGTACTGGCTAACAAGTACTCAGGACAACTTAAACCTAATGAATAACAACCTTACACCCAATGATTAACAACTTGACTAGTAATAGGCTTATTGACATGTAACATCCCAAGTATGAAAATACCCCTAGAATGTTTGTTTTCCTGTTTAATTAAAGTATTGCATCATGTCATCATGTTTAATTATTTGTTTGCATTTGTTCACTATTTGTTTTGCATCTGTTTTATCTTGTTTTCGTAATGAAACTCAAACAAATTCAAATGGTTATTTCATACTTGCTCTGTTACAACTTTTGGAATAAAAATCACAAATAAAAAAACAACCAATTTGTTTCACTTTATTCCATATTGATCCACTAATAAAATGGTGCTTTTTATTTCCACTAATTAATTCCAAATGGGTTTCAAATTCAAAGCAAATCATCTACAGCACCTAATTTGGAAATTATAAAAAAAATACCACACCATTCTAATGTTTTGATCCACCTAATAATAGGGGTCACCCTAATAAAAACCTTGTTTTCCATATTAAGTCATTAATTAACAACCATTTTAATTTCCAAATCCCCTACAAATTCAAATCAAATGCATCAGGCAGAACCAATTTGAACTTATGAACCCTATCTAAACCAATCAACTAATTTAACCAAGTTAATAGTAGGGTTCACCCTATTAAATTTGTTGTTTTCAAAAATAAATCAATTAGTTTGCAATATATTCCAATTCAAACCATTTTGCAAAAACAGCAACTAAATTTGAATTTCCAGAAACTTAAGTTGTAAAGTGGTAGATATTGAACTAACCAACCCACCTGAATTTTTTCCAAAATTTTAGAAACTCAAAACCTTATCAAATTCTTCCAATTCTCATTGCTACAAAAAAAACAGAAAAAGCAAAATAGAAAAAAAAGAAACGCGTGCGGCAGCTAGCCTAGCACCGCTAGCCCACCTCTTTAGCGCAGCCCAGCCCGCTAAAACCCCTGCGTACCGGTTCGATTAGACGAACCCGTCGTCATCCTTGCGTACGGCACCCATCGGAGAGCGCCACGGCGGCAGTACGGCACGCTCCGACGGCCACCAGCCACTCTAGAGCCCTATAAGAACCCCACGGAGCCCTAGGGCACAGCACCCAACCCTAGCCACCCTAGCCCCTCTCTCGCGCCGCCATTTCCCTCTCTCCCGGCGCCTTCTACCCTCTCTGAATCCCTCGCCGGAGGCCACCCGCTCTGAACTCCGACCACCGTCTCCGCCATGGCCCTCCTCCACCCCACGTAGACACAGAAACAGAACCGCCACCCCTCCATCCCTCTGTTGGACACCGGAGCGAGCTGGGAGGAGCACGGGAGCCACGCCGCCGTCCTCGTCGCCGCCGCAGCATTCGCCTCCGTCGACGAGTTCATCTGCGGCCAACCTCCCGGTGAGCACGCGATGTCCATCTCCCCCTTCCTCTCTGTCAGCTTCGCAAGCACGCACGCATCCAGCCCTGCATCGCGCACAGCCTCCACGCGCACGACGGTGATCGCCGCCGGCCGCTGTCGGTCTCCGTCAGTTCGCGGATGATTTCGTTCGTCAGTTAACTGAATATCCCCGAGCAACACCATATCCTCCCTGCGCCCTGCTATCTGACAACAAACTCGACACAGCTGCACTGGTTCAGTCGTTGCGCGCAGCGGGGGAGATCGCGGGTTCGAGTCCCGGCTCCCTGGGATAAAATCCCCACCTTTTTTCGACTGAGTGCTGACAGGGAGGGCCCCCTGTCAGTCACTCATGTGGCCACGCAAGCACAGCGAGACTTGGCCCCCCCTGGCAGTGTCTGGTGTGCATTCCAGTGCGGTATAAAACGTTTTAACACTTTCTGTTTTCAAATCTAGGCCCTTTGTTTTAGCAGATTGGTCCCTGAAAGTATTTTGGCAATAAATTTAGTTTTATAACTCCAATAAATGAAAATAAAATATGCACACTAATCTAAATTTAATTGTCTACCTATTGGTATCATTTGTTTCCTGATTTGAATTTTCAAAATGCAATTCAAATTTGAATTCAAATAATTCAAATGCAATTTGCTAAAATTCATAACTAATTCATTATTAATCCAATAAATGCAAATAAAATATATTTTCCATGCTATTTTGAATAACCTTTTCAAATATAAATTTTGTTTCATGGTTTGAATAATTTAAATTGACTAAATAATTTAAACCTTATTTAATTCATTTAAATTTGGTAAAATCATATCTTGCTCAAAATAAAATATTCTTGAACAGGCAAAATATGTTTTCAAACCATCAAAGTGTGAACTTTTCAAATATAAATTTGAATTTATATTTTGAATAAATAAAAATTCAATTAAATTCAAACTTGTTTTAAATTCATTTAAAACTTGTTTAATATTGTTTAATTCATAATTAAATTATCCTAACTCCTATTTCAAAATTTGAAACATGTAATCCAACTAAAATTTGATGTTCTTTTCAAATATAAATTTTGTTAATTGTTTTGCACACTTTAATTTGACGAAAACAACAATTGTTTGTGTGACATGTTTAAGTGACCCAAAATTTCTAAACTTAATAAATGTTTTCCAACCATGTTAAATTCCTTTTACCTTGCATCTATTGTTGTTATTTTGTTGTTATCATCATGCATGCATCATGCTAACAACTTTCACATAATAATTAATTGTAAATCATTTGTTTCCCACTTAATTCATGGACCCTTTTCCATATGCAACTCAAAATTGCATAGGGGTCCATCTTAATTGTGTTACCATGTCACTTAGTCTCGGATAGACGACGACGTTGAGACAGACGATCTTTACAGCACCCCTTCTGAGGATCTAGCCCAGTACCCGGCTGCTGAGTTTGCAGGCAATTTATCACTCACATGAACCATTGTGTTCCTTTAAACATTGGTTACCGATACTTTCCGTTGTCTATTTCTTCTAGCCTTAGTGGTAGTTGTTTCTGTTACGAACCTATCACATGAATCCTTTAACCCTGTCATTGCCTCACCACCACTCCTACAACCCTGTTGATTGAGCCAGTGTCTTACTAGCATGCTTAGGTTGTTTTGCTCGAGTCTGTTACCCGTTACTTTCAGTTACTATATTTTATTATGTTCTGGGGGCTCTATGTTTAATCAATCAATCATGCTAATGTTATTACTTAATAATAATCTGATGATAAGGCACCGGCAGGAGGCCCTGTGTGGTTTTGAGGCCTGCTAGTGTCGACCCTAATAGGAAAAGGGTCTTGTCTACTGATCCATGATGAGCGCACTACCCGCATGTGGGAAGCGAGTATGGGCGCCCCCCCTCAATTTGATTCGATTCGCATCTCGTCCAAATCATCTCATTTAGTTCGTGTTTTCCATTTGCCGCATGCATGTTTTTGCGAGCCCAGCGCAGGGTGGAACTTTTGTAGTCGGCATATAGGGGGACACGTTCTTAGAGTGCTATGAGGGTCCATTTTCTTCTGGGCTCGATTAGTCGTGCGCCCAAGGTGCTTTGGGCTTGATGCGAAGAAGAGTTGAGTTGTGTTGAGTGCCCCGCTTGGTGGGAGGCATCCCATCTGGCGGGTTATTCATACGTGTACGGCCAAATTGGTGCAACCCTGCAGGGATAATCTTCTCGAGAAGCCGTGTTTTCCGCGGTTATGGTTAACTTGGTGAAAGTACTGGCTAACAAGTACTCAGGACAACTTAAACCTAATGATTCACAATCTCACACCCCATGGTTAACAACTTGACTAGTAAAAGGATTATTAACACAATAACTTGATTCATCTTCAATCCAACCGTGTGAGTTATCCTCGGATTGCTTCTTTGGATAAGGGGCGAGATCCAGGATGGGTTTGTTTGAAGTTATCTTCCAGTTGGTTACGACACTCGATCTTATCTCCTTTCTGATAGTTGGAAGTGGTAGAATATCTGTAGTTGGTTAGCGCAGCCAGTTGCAGCATCTTTTATATCCCCTTTCTTCCGTTGAACCCAAGGCATCCGTGCTTGGTGTTGACGGGCTACACTTTGGTGAACTGTGAGTCTTGCTTGCCAGTACGTCTATGTACTGACCCCTTTGGGGCTGTGGTTTCCGCAGACTACGCTTACGAGGATCCAGGTGACGGCTACTACGTGGAGTTTGACGAGGCTGCTGACGAGTAGTTAGCGGACCCGGGCAGGATCCGAGACATCGTGGATGGGCTCCGTCTTTATTTCAGTTTCCGGCTGCTTAAGCCTATTTGGATTTGTCTGTACTCAGACCCCTTTGAATGCTTCCGCTGAGATGTAATGATGTTATGTTGGGACATGTGTCCTCTGGATGATTGTATTGCTATCTCTGCCCTAGTGAGGGCCATTTGCAACTTATTTCAATCTTTTGTGTCTTAGAGATATGTTGTGCTATCATTCTGTTTCCAACCGTTGACGTACCATGTGTGTATGGTATGAAGTACGTCAATGGTAGTGTTCTGATTTCTATGGGATAGTTTACATCGACGGTGAACAGTAACGATTGGTTGTCACACATAAGTGTTGGCCTACTCGTAAGAGGACGCGGGTGCCGGTAAGCCCCGTAATCCAATCAAAATACTGTTCAGTTCGTACGGTGAGTATCCTCTAGAAGTCCGGGTGCGACAAATGGTATCAGATCCTGTCTGCATGTAGGATCCCTTTTTACTGGTCGCAGTTGAGTCTAGAAACTATTTTGTAGCTATATAGGAAAAAATGAACGTGAGAGTAGGAATTCTGCCATTTTTCTTCTTTCCCCACCCACCCACCCTTTTCTGGTAAGGAAGTGCAACGTTGTTTTCTATTCTCACCTAAACTTTCAAGTTAGGATTTCACGTGTTTTGGGTTCTCCGTAGTACCTCAGGAGTTTTTGGTCTCGTGTTTCCCGATGTTGCTTCAATATCCTGTTCTTTTCAACATCCTTTTCGTCCGTTGAACCTTGTTGTTGCTTTCCACTTCAGTTCTCTACCGGCGTCTAATCAAAACCTCCCAAATCATCTGCAGATGGATCTCAGGTTCTACCCGCAGGTGGTTCGGATGACTCGTTGTGAGAGCACCGCCGGTTATCCGGAGATGCTGAGAGACATGGTCACTTATCTGGGGTTCCATTGGGCACCAGAGTACCAGGTCTACGAGCAGCAGCGAGAGTTTGACCAGACCTACTACCAGGCTATCGTCTACATTCTGTCAGATGATGGCATGAGCGTTGTCCACCGCTACGAGGCAGTAGGTTCCACAGTGGATATGGCCGTGCAGCAGGCAGCTTATGTGAGTCTCACTGTCCTCCGTGCTGACTACTGGGGGTTTGACGATTCTATCTATCGCCACATCCCCCGTGGTTACATCACTTCAGCGGGAGCTCACTTCACCCTCTACGACAACCTAGATGTCTACGAGCATGATAACACCAGGCTGCACACCACCGCTCAGTTTGTGAGGCACAGTGACGCTGTTGCCACCACACTTTCTCAGGAGTTAGCCTCAGTCAGGGAGCAGCTCTACCTTGCTTTGACTCGTCTGGCTACGTACACCACAGACTTTGTTGGAGATGAGCGCTTTGCACGTTTCCATCAGACAGTTGGACGTAGTTTGCCAGATGCTGGAGGTTACGAGCCGATCAGAGGTCCACTCCTCAACCTCGGAGCTGGTTACACTGGGATTCCACGCTTTGGAGCACAGGGAGACGACGCTTTCTACTTCACCACACCGAGAGTTGCTCTCAGAGCAGTCCCGATCTACGTGGATCGTCGTTCTACCTACTTCCGTGGGATTACTCCTCACCGTATCTCTCGTCGTACTACTCACCGCCGTCCTGCGTGATGAGCATGGGAGTACCGATGTATCCATTTCTAGCTATGTTTAGTTATCCTTTGTCTTTCGAACCATGTATTGGTGTGTTGGATATTCTGATGTATTTGAACATGTGATGATGTACCTGTTGGTTATCTGTTCATGCGTCGGAATAATCTATCTTTCGGTTACCAAGTCTATCCTTTTCCGTTGTTGTGCTAAAATGCATGTCTATTCAGGATGCCGCCAACAAGGAGAAACCCGCCTGAACCACCTCCGCTCACGGAGCTGTTGACTCAGATGACTCAGGTCGTGGCTCAGATGGCCCAGATCCAGGCTAACCAGCACAACAACCAGAATGCTCCGCGAGTCAGCATCAAGGATTTTCTGAGCATGGGTCCGAGAGCTTTTGTGGCAACACGTGAGCCTCTGGATGCTGATGACTGGATCAGGGAGATGACCAGGGCTTTGGACATCGCTCACATTGCTGAGGAGGATAAAGTCAAGTATGCCACCTACCTACTGAAGGGTCAGGCAGCTACCTGGTGGGAGAACTACCAGACCATGAGAGCTGGCTATCCTATCACCTGGGGATGTTTCAAGGATGCCTTCCTGAAGCACCACATCCCAGATGGTCTCATGGAAAGGATGCGTGAGGAATTTTGCTCTCTCAGGCAGGGCAAGCTGGACGTCATTGGCTACCAGAACGAGTTCAATCGTCTCGCTCGATACGCTGGTGATGAGGTATCCACTGAAGCCAAGAAGATGGCAAGGTTCCGCCGAGGTTTTAACCCGGAACTGAAGTACGCTCTCACCAACATCAAGTGCAAGGACTTCGAGGAGCTCGTGAACACCGCGCTCAATGAGGAAAATGGGCGCAAGGCGTTCGAGGAGTCCCGTAAGCACTCGCGTGAGGGTGGTTCCTCCTCCAACATGACCACCCCTCCGCAGAAGCGCCGCATCTGGGTGCCAAATGCTGCTGTCACTAGGGCTCCATATGCCCAAGCTTCTCCAGGCTTTGCTCCCCGCCCACCCAACCCAGCTCAGATGCAGAGTCAGAGGGTTCCAATGGGGCAGCCAAGGCCAGGTCCTCCTCGTGTCATCACTTGCTTCAAGTGCAAGGATACTGGACACTATGCTGATAAGTGCACTCAGAGGCAGCTACCTCCACCTCCTCGCCCCAACACCAACCAGGCAATGGTTCGTGCTCCCCCGGCTAAAGCCTTCAACTCCAACAACAGGCCTGTCGGGAGGACCGCGAGGGTGAATCATATCAAGGCCGACAAAGCTGAGGAAGCTGCTGACGTCGTTCTCGGTATATTACCCGTAAACTCTATTCCAGCTAAAGTGTTGTTTGACACCGGAGCATCGCATTCTTTTGTGTCAAAGATTTTTGCAAAAGCATACAACCTAGTTCTGGTTCCGCTAAGCAATCAAATGACTGTTCACTCTCCGGGACCGCAAATGTTGACTTCCAAGATAAGTAAGGACAATCAGATCCTAATTGAAGGCCGCATATTCCTTGCTTCACTCATGTTGCTGGGAAATTCTGACATTGATGTCATTCTGGGTATGGATTGGTTGAAGACCCACAAAGCTAAAATTGACTGTGCTCAAAAGTCAATAACTCTCTCTCACCCTTCGGGCCAGATAGTCTATTCTCCATATGGATCAAGTTCTGTTCAGCTGTTCAACCTCGATGCTAAACCCCTTCCTGCAATTGAAAATGTTCCGGTGGTTTGTGAATTCCCTGACGTCTTTCCAGAAGAGTTGCCAGGGATGCCTCCGGACCGAGCAGTTGAGTTCGTGATCGAGCTTGAACCAGGTACTGCTCCAATCTCTAAGCATCCATACAAGATAGCTCCTCCTGAACTGAAATTGGTGAAGGAGCAAATCGATATGTACATGGAGAAAGGTTACATTCAGCCTAGTTCTCCGCTTGGGGTTGCCCAACTCTGTTTGTTGCCAAGAAGGATCAAACAAAAAGACTCGTGGTTGACTATCGTCCTCTCAACGAGAAAACCATCAAAAACAAGTATCCAATTCCTCGTATCGATGATCTTTTTGATCAACTTGCTGGAGCCTCAATATTCTCAAAGTTGGACTTGAGGATGGGTTAACATCAAATAAAGATCAGAAAGGAAGATATTCCAAAGACAGCTTTCACCACTCGTTACGGTCTATATGAATACACCGTCATGTCCTTTGGTCTCACCAATGCACCGGCAACGTTCTCAAGACTCATGAATTCTGTCTTCCATGAATACCTCGACAAGTTCGTTGTGGTATATCTCGATGACATTCTAGTCTACTCAAAATCCGAGGAAGAGCATGGAGAACACCTTCGTCTCACTCTCATGAAACTTTGCGAGCGTCGTCTATATGCCAAGTTCTCCAAATGTGAGTTCTGGATTCCAAAAGTTGCTTACCTTGGTCATATCATCTCTGCCAAAGGCATAGCCATTGACCCGGAAAAGGTTAAGGCAATTGTTGATTGGAAACCCCCTAAGACGGTGAAGCAAGTCAGAAGTTTTCTTGGCTTGGCTAGCTATTGTCGTCGTTTCGTCCAAAACTTTTCCAAGATTGCCAAACCTCTTACTGATCTCACAAAGAAGGACAATAAGTTCGTTTGGTCTCCACTATGTGATGAGAGTTTCAATCTATTGAAGACTAAACTCACTTCCACACCTGTTCTGGTTGGCCCAGACACTACCAAACCTTTCCAGATATTCTGCGATGCATCTCTCCAAGGTCTAGGAGCAGTTCTTATGCAAGAACGTCAAGTTGTGGCTTATGCTTCACGTCAGTTGAACCCACATGAGCAAAACTATCCCACTCATGACCTAGAACTTGCAGCAGTTGTGTTTGCCCTCAAGAAATGGAGACAATACTTGTTCGGTAACAAAACTGAAATCTTTTCCGATCATAAGAGTCTGAAATACATCTTCACTCAGCCAGATCCAAACCTCAGGCAAAGGAGATGGATTGAGAAGATTAAAGACTTTGATCTCACCATTTCTTACACTCCATGCAAGGCTAATGTTATGGCCGATGTTCTCAGTCGCAAATCCTATTGCATAATCTCATGATCATGGAAAGCCAACCTCCACTTCATGAAGAATTCCAGAAGCTGAACCTTGGTCTTGTCCCTCAAGGTTACCTTGCTAGCTTGACAGCCAGTCCAACTCTCGAGGACAAGATTCGTTCTGAACAACTTCGTGATACTGAAATCAAGAAGATTGTAGAGCACATCAAGGAAGGCAATGATAAATTCAAGTCCTTCTCAATTGATGACAAGGGAACTGTGTTCTTCGAAGGACGCATTGCAGTTCCTCAGATTCAAAATCTCAAAGATGTCATTCTCAAGGAGGCTCATGAAACTCCTCTATCCATCCACCCTGGAAGTACAAAGATGTACCAGGATCTCAAGACTCTGTATTGGTGGCCTGGCATGAAACGTGAAATTGCTCAATACGTTTCTGAATGCGACGTTTGTCAACGTGTTAAGGCAGTCCATCAGAAAACAGCCGGTCTACTCCAACCTCTAAAAATTCCTGAGTGGAAGTGGGACATGATTGAAATGGACTTCGTTACTGGTTTTCCAAAGTCCAAGAAGGGCAACGATGCAATCTTCGTTGTTATTGATCGTCTCACTAAGGTAGCTCACTTCTTTGCTGTCAAGGAAACTATCTCAGCTAGCCAGTTAGCAGAGCTCTACACAGCAAAGCCTCTTCATGGTGTTCCATTGGAAATAAGCTCAGACCGTGGAAGTATCTTCACTTCTCATTTCTGGAAGAGTTTTCAAGAAGCATTGGGCACCAAACTTCTGTTCAGCACAGCTTATCACCCTCAGTCTCAGGGGCAAGTCGAAAGAGTCAATCAGATTCTCGAGGATATGCTCAGAGCATGTGGACTCTCCTTTGGCATGAAATGGGAGGATTGCCTTCCATATGCTGAATTCTCCTACAACAACAGCTACCAGGCAAGCCTAGGCATGGCACCATTTGAGGCATTGTGTGGCCGCAGATGCAGGAGTCCAATCAATTGGTCTGGAGCTGGTGAACGTTCACTCTTAGGCCCTGACATTGTTAAGGAAGCCGAGGAGAAAGTTCGTATCATTCGCGACAATCTCAAGATTGCTCAGTCTCGTCAGAAGAGCTACTATGATAGCAAGCATAGGGATATGATCTATGCACCTGGTGACAAGGCATATCTCCGTGTAACTCCCCTCAGAGGCACTCATCGTTTTGGTGTGAAAGGAAAGCTTGCACCAAGATACATTGGTCCTTTCAACATTCTCTCAAGGCGTGCAGAAAATGCTTATCGTCTTGAACTTCCAGAAAAACTATCCAAGGTGCACGATGTGTTCCACGTGTCACAGCTCAAGAAGTGTTTCAAAGATCCAGATCGTGCAGTTGATCATGATTCCATTGAACTGCAAGATGATCTATCTTATGAGGAGCACCCTGTTCGTATTCTCGATGAGGCCGAGCGTAAGACTCGCAACAAGAGCACCAAGTTCTTGAAAGTGCAGTGGTCGCATCATTCCGATAAAGAGGCAACGTGGGAGACCGAAGAGGATCTTCGCAAGAAGTATCCGGACCTTTTCGTTTCTCAGTAAGGAATCTCGGGGCGCGATTCCTTCAAGGGGGGCGTTTTGTAACATCCCAAGTATGAAAATACCCCTATAATGTTTTGTTTCTTGTTTTAATTCAAGTATTGCATCATGTCATCATGTTTAATTATTTGTTTGCATTTGTTCACTATTTGTTTTGCATCTGTTTTATCTTGTTTTCATAATGAAACTCAAACAAATTCAAATGGTTATTTCATACTTGCTCTGTTACAACTTTTGGAATAAAAATCACAAATAAAAACAACCAATTTGTTTCACTTTATTCCATATTGATCCACTAATAAAATGGTGCTTTTTATTTCCACTAATTAATTCCAAATGGGTTTCAAATTCAAAGCAAATCATCTACAACACCTAATTTGGAAATTATAAAAAAATACCACACCATTCTAATGTTTTGATCCACCTAATAATAGGGGCCACCCTAATAAAAACCTTGTTTTCCATATTAAGTCATTAATTAACAACCATTTTAATTTCCAAATCCCCTTCAAATTCAAATCAAATGCATCAGGCGGAACCAATTTGAACTTATGAACCCTATCTAAACCAATCAACTAATTTAACCAAGTTAATAGTAGGGTTCACCCTATTAAACTTGTTGTTTTCAAAAATAAATCAATTAGTTTGCAATATATTCCAATTCAAACCATTTTGCAAAAACAGCAACTAAATTTGAATTTCCAGAAACTTAAGTTGTAAAGTGGTAGATATTGAACTAACCAACCCACCTGAATTTTTTCCAAAATTTTAGAAACTCAAAACCTTATCAAATTCTTCCAATTCTCATTGCTACAAAAAAAACAGAAAAAGCAAAATAGAAAAAAAAGAAACGCGCGCGGCAGCTAGCCTAGCACCGCTATCCCACCTCTTTAGCGCAGCCCAGCCCGCTAAAACCCCTGCGTACTGATTCGATTAGACGAACCCGTCGTCATCCTTGCGTACGGCGCCCATCGGAGAGCGCCACGGCGGCAGTACGGCACGCTCCGACGGCCACCAGCCACTCTAGAGCCCTATAAGAACCCCACGGAGCCCTAGGGCGCAGCACCCAACCATAGCCACCCTAGCCCCTCTCTCGCGCCGCCATTTCCCTCTCTCCCGGCGCCTTCTACCCTCTCTGAATCCCTCGCCGGAGGCCACCCGCTCTGAACTCCGACCATCGTCTCCGCCATGGCCCTCCTCCACCCCACGTAGACACAGAAACAGAACCGCCACCCCTCCATCCCTCTGTTGGACACCGGAGCGAGCTGGGAGGAGCACGGGAGCCACGCCGCCGTCCTCGTCGCCGCCGCAGCATTCGCCTCCGTCGACGAGTTCATCTGCGGCCAACCTCCCGGTGAGCACGCGATGTCCATCTCCCCCTTCCTCTCTGTCAGCTTCGCAAGCACGCACGCATCCAGCCCTGCATCGCGCACAGCCTCCACGGGCACGACGGTGATCGCCGCCGGCCGCTGTCGATCTCCGTCAGTTCGCGGATGATTTCGTTCGTCAGTTAACTGAATATCCCCGAGCAACACCATATCCTCCCTGCGCCCTGCTATCTGACAACAAACTCAACACAGCTGCACTGGTTCAGTCGTTGCGCGCAGCGGGGGAGATCGCGGGTTCGAGTCCCGGCTCCCTGGGATAAAATCCCCACCTTTTTTCGACTGAGTGCTGACAGGGAGGGCCCCCTGTCAGTCACTCATGTGGCCACGCAAGCACAGCGAGACTTGGGCCCGCCCTGGCAGTGTCTGGTGTGCATTCTAGTGCGGTATAAAACGTTTTAACACTCTCTGTTTTCAAATCTAGGCCCTTTGTTTTAGCAGATTGGTCCCTGAAAGTATTTTGGCAATAAAATTAGTTTTATAACTCCAATAAATGAAAGTAAAATATGCACACTAATCTAAATTTAATTGTCTACCTATTGGTATCATTTGTTTCCTGTTTTGAAATTTCAAAATACAATTCAAATTTGAATTCAAATAATTCAAATGCAATTTGCTAAATTCAATAACTAATTCATTATTAATCCAATAAATGCAAATAAAATATGTTTTCCATGCTATTTTGAATAAACTTTTCAAATATAAATTTTGTTTCATTGTTTGAATAATTTAAATTGCCTAAATAATTTAATACTTGTTTAATTCATTTAAATTTGATAAAATCATAACTTGCTCAATATAAAATATTTTTGAACATGCAAAATATGTTTTCAAACCATCAAAGTGTGACTTTTTCAAATATGAGTTTGAATTTATGTTTTGAGCAAATAAAATTCAAATAAAAATTCGAACTTGTTTTAAATTCATTTAAAACTTGTTGAATATTGTTAAGTCATAATAAATTCATACTAACTCCTATTTCAAAATTTGAAACATGTAATCCAACTAAAATTTGATGTTCTTTTCAAATATAAATTTTGTTAATTGTTTTGCACACTTTAATTTGATGAAAACAACAATTGTTTGTGTGACATGTTTAAGTGACCCAAAATTTCTAAACTTAATAAATGTTTTCCAACCATGTTAAATTCCTTTTCCCTTGCATCTATTATTGTTATTTTGTTGTTAACATCATGCATGCATCATGCTAACAACTTTCACATAATAATTAATTGTAAATCATTTGTTTCCCACTTAATTCATGGACCCTTTTCCATATGCAACTCAAAATTGCATAGGGGTCCATCTTAATTGTGTTACCATGTCACTTAGTCTATTTGGATGCATCTATTAAAATGACATGCATCATCCCATGATTGTGCACTATGCCATGATAATGATTGTTTATATTTCTGTCTTGTTTGTTTGCTTCTTCTCGGATAGACGACGACGTTGAGACAGACGATCTTTACAGCACCCCTTCTGAGGATCTAGCCCAGTACCCGGCTGCTGAGTTTGCAGGCAAGTTATCACTCACATGAACCATTGTGTTCCTTTCAACCCTGGTTACCGATACTTTCCGTTGTCTATTTCTGCTAGCCTTAGTGGTAGTTGTTTCTGTTACGAACCTATCACATGAATCCTTTAACCCTGTCATTGCCTCACCACCACTCCTACAACCCTGTTGATTGAGCCAGTGTCTTACTAGCATGCTTAGGTTGTTTTGCTCGAGTCTGTTACCCGTTACTTTCAGTTACTATATTTTATTATGTTCTGGGGGCTCGATGTTTAATCAATCAATCATGCTAATGTTATTACTTAATAATAATCTGATGATAAGGCACCGGCAGGAGGCCCTGTGTGGTTTTGAGGCCTGCTAGTGTCGACCCTAATAGGAAAAGGGTCTTGTCTACTGATCCATGATGAGCGCACTACCCGCATGTGGGAAGCGAGTATGGGCGCCCCCCCTCAATTTGATTCGATTCGCATCTCGTCCAAATCATCTCATTTTGTTCGTGTTTTCCATTTGCCGCATGCATGTTTTTGCGAGCCCAGCGCAGGGTGGAACTTTTGTAGTCGGCATATAGGGGGACACGTTCTTAGAGTGCTATGAGGGTCCATTTTCTTCTGGGCTCGATTAGCCGTGCGCCCAAGGTGCTTTGGGTTTGATGCGAAGAAGAGTTGAGTTGTGTTGAGTGCCCCGCTTGGTGGGAGGCATCCCATCTGGCGGGTTATTCATACGTGTACGGCCAAATTGGTGCAACCCTGCAGGGATAATCTTCTCGAGAAGCCGTGTTTTCCGCGGTTATGGTTAACTTGGTGAAAGTACTGGCTAACAAGTACTCAGGACAACTTAAACCTAATGATTCACAATCTCACACCCCATGGTTAACAACTTCACTAGTAAAAGGATTATTAACACAATAACTTGATTCATCTTTAATCCAACCGTGTGAGTTATCCTCGGATTGCTTCTTTGGATAAGGGGCGAGATCCAGGATGGGTTTGTTTGAAGTTATCTTCCAGTTGGTTACGACACTCGATCTTATCTCCTTTTTGATAGTTGGAAGTGGTAGAATATCTGTAGTCGGTTAGCGCAGCCAGTTGCAGCATCTTTTATATCCCCTTTCTTCCGTTGAACCCAAGGCATCCGTGCTTGGTGTTGACGGGCTACACTTTGGTGAACTGTGAGTCTTGCTTGCCAGTACGTCTATGTACTGACCCCTTTGGGGCTGTGGTTTCCGTATACTACGCTTACGAGGATCCAGGTGACGGCTACTACGTGGAGTTTGACGAGGCTGCTGACGAGTAGTTAGCGGACCCGGGCAGGATCCGAGACATCGTGGATGGGCTCCGTCTTTATTTCAGTTTCCGGCTTCTTAAGCCTATTTGGATTTGTCTGTACTCAGACCCCTTTGAATGCTTCCGCTGAGATGTAATGATGTTATGTTGTGACATGTGTCCTCTGGATGATTGTATTGCTATCTCTGCCCTAGTGAGGGTCATTTGCAACTTATTTCAATCTTTTGTGTCTTAGAGATATGTTGTGCTATCATTCTGTTTCCAACCGTTGACGTACCATGTGTGTATGGTATGAAGTACGTCAATGGTAGTGTCCTGATTTCTATGGGATAGTTTACATCGACGGTGAACAGTAACGATTGGTTGTCACACATAAGTGTTGGCCTACTCGTAAGAGGACGCGGGTGCCGGTAAGCCCCGTAATCCAATCAAAATACTGTTCAGTTCGTACGGTGAGTATCCTCTAGAAGTCCGGGTGCGACAAATGGTATCAGAGCCTGTCTGCCTGTAGGATCCCTTTTTACTGGTCGCAGTTGAGTCTAGAAACTATTTTGTAGCTATATAGGAAAAAATGAACGTGAGAGTAGGAATTCTGCCATTTTTCTTCTTTCCCCACCCACCCACCCTTTTCTGGTAAGGAAGTGCAACGTTGTTTTCTGTTCTCACCTAAACTTTCAAGTTAGGATTTCACGTGTTTTGGGTTCTCCGTAGTACCTCAGGAGTTTTTGGTCTCGTGTTTCCCGATGTTGCTTCAATATCCTGTTCTTTTCAACATCCTTTTCGTCCGTTGAACCTTGTTGTTGCTTTCCACTTCAGTTCTCTACCGGCGTCTAATCAAAACCTCCCAAATCATCTGCAGATGGATCTCAGGTTCTACCCGCAGGTGGTTCGGATGACTCGTTGTGAGAGCACCGCCGGTTATCCGGAGATGCTGAGAGACATGGTCACTTATCTAGGGTTCCATTGGGCACCAGAGTACCAGGTCTACGAGCAGCAGCGAGAGTTTGACCAGACCTACTACCAGGCTATCGTCTACATTATGTCAGATGATGGCATGAGCGTTGTCCACCGCTACGAGGCAGTAGGTTCCACAGTGGATATGGCCGTGCAGCAGGCAGCTTATGTGAGTCTCACCGTCCTCCGTGCTGACTACTGGGGGTTTGACGATTCTATCTATCGCCAC
The DNA here is from genome assembly GCA_028641055.1 of Alopecurus myosuroides. Lineage (NCBI taxonomy): Eukaryota > Viridiplantae > Streptophyta > Magnoliopsida > Poales > Poaceae > Alopecurus > Alopecurus myosuroides. The sequence continues at coordinate 347,298,374 of CM054057.1, forward strand.
ATCCCCCGTGGTTACATCACTTCAGCGGGAGCTCACTTCACCCTCTACGACAACCTGGATGTCTACGAGCATGATAACACCAGGCTGCACACCACCGCTCAGTTTGTGAGGCACAGTGACGCTGTTGCCACCACACTTTCTCAGGAGTTAGCCTCAGTCAGGGAGCAGCTCTACCTTGCTTTGACTCGTCTGGCTACGTACACCACAGACTTTGTTGGAGATGAGCGCTTTGCACGTTTCCATCAGACAGTTGGACGTAGTTTGCTAGATGCTGGAGGTTACGAGTCGATCAGAGGTCCACTCCTCAACCTCGGAGCTGGTTACACTGGGATTCCACGCTTTGGAGCACAGGGAGACGACGCTTTCTACTTCACCACACCGAGAGTTGCTCTCAGAGCAGTCCCGATCTATGTGGATCGTCGTTCTACCTACTTCCGTGGGATTCCTCCTCACCGTATCTCTCGTCGTACTACTCACCGCCGTCCTGCGTGATGAGCATGGGAGTACCGATGTATCCATTTCTAGCTATGTTTAGTTATCCTTTGTCTTTCGAACCATGTATTGGTGTGTTGGATATTCTGATGTATTTGAACATGTGATGATGTACCTGTTGGTTATCTATTCATGCGTCGGAATAATCTATCTTTCGGTTACCAAGTCTATCCTTTTCCGTTGTTGTGCTAAAATGCATGTCTATTCAGGATGCCGCCAACAAGGAGCAACCCGCCTGAACCACCTCCGCTCACGGAGCTGTTGACTCAGATGACTCAGGTCGTGGCTCAGATGGCCCAGATCCAGGCTAACCAGCACAACAACCAGAATGCTCCGCGAGTCAGCATCAAGGAGTTTCTGAGCATGGGTCCGAGAGCTTTCGTGGCAACACGTGAGCCTCTGGATGCTGATGACTGGATCAGGGAGATGACCAGGGCTTTGGACATCGCTCACGTTGCTGAGGAGGATAAAGTCAAGTATGCCACCTACCTACTGAAGGGTCAGGCAGCTACCTGGTGGGAGAACTACCAGATCATGAGAGCTGGCTATCCTATCACCTGGGGATGTTTCAAGGATGCCTTCCTGAAGCACCACATCCCAGATGGTCTCATGGAAAGGATGCGTGAGGAATTTTGCTCTCTCAGGCAGGGCAAGCTGGACGTCATTGGCTACCAGAACGAGTTCAATCGTCTCGCTTGATACGCTGGTGATGAGGTATCCACTGAAGCCAAGAAGATGGCAAGGTTCTGCCGAGGTTTTAACCCGGAACTGAAGTACGCTCTCACCAACATCAAGTGCAAGGACTTCGAGGAGCTCGTGAACACCGCGCTCAATGAGGAAAATGGGCGCAAGGCGTTCGAGGAGTCCCGTAAGCACTCGCGTGAGGGTGGTTCCTCCTCCAACATGACCACCCCTCCGCAGAAGCGCCGCGTCTGGGTGCCAAATGCTGCTGTCACTAGGGCTCCATATGCCCAAGCTTCTCCAGGCTTTGCTCCCCGCCCACCCAACCCAGCTCAGATGCAGAGTCAGAGGGTTCCAATGGGGCAGCCAAGGCCAGGTCCTCCTCGTGTCGTCACTTGCTTCAAGTGCAAGGATACTGGACACTATGCTGATAAGTGCACTCAGAGGCAGCTACCTCCACCTCCTCGCCCCAACACCAACCAGGCAATGGTTCGTGCTCCCCCGGCTAAAGCCTTCAACTCCAACAACAGGCCTGTCGGGAGGACCGCGAGGGTGAATCATATCAAGGCCGACAAAGCTGAGGAAGCTGCTGACGTCGTTCTCGGTATATTACCCGTAAAGTCTATTCCAGCTAAAGTGTTGTTTGACACCGGAGCATCGCATTCTTTTGTGTCAAAGATTTTTGCAAAAGCATACAACCTAGTTCTGGTTCCGCTAAGCAATCAAATAACTGTTCACTCTCCGGGACCGCAAATGTTGACTTCCAAGATAAGTAAGGACAATCAGATCCTAATTGGAGGCCGCATATTCCTTGCTTCACTCATGTTGCTGGGAAATTCTGACATTGATGTCATTCTGGGTATGGATTGGTTGAAGACCCACAAAGCTAAAATTGACTGTGCTCAAAAGTCAATAACTCTCTCTCACCCTTCGGGCCAGATAGTCTATTCTCCATATGGATCAAGTTCTGTTCAGCTGTTCAACCTCGATGCTAAACCCCTTCCTGCAATTGAAAATGTTCCGGTGGTTTGTGAATTCCCTGACGTCTTTCCAGAAGAGTTGCCAGGGATGCCTCCGGACAGAGCAGTTGAGTTCGTGATCGAGCTTGAACCAGGTACTGCTCCAATCTCTAAGCATCCATACAAGATAGCTCCTCCTGAACTGAAATTGTTGAAGGAGCAAATCGATATGTACATGGAGAAAGGTTACATTCAGCCTAGTTCCTCCGCTTGGGGTTGCCCAACTCTGTTTGTTGCCAAGAAGGATCAAACAAAAAGACTCGTGGTTGACTATCGTCCTCTCAACGAGAAAACCATCAAAAACAAGTATCCAATTCCTCGTATCGATGATCTTTTTGATCAACTTGCTGGAGCCTCAATATTCTCAAAGTTGGACTTGAGGATGGGTTACCATCAAATAAAGATCAGAAAGGAAGATATTCCAAAGACAGCTTTCACCACTCGTTACGGTCTATATGAATACACCGTCATGTCCTTTGGTCTCACCAATGCACCGGCAACGTTCTCAAGACTCATGAATTCTGTCTTCCATGAATACCTCGACAAGTTCGTTGTGGTATATCTCGATGACATTCTAGTCTACTCAAAATCCGAGGAAGAGCATGGAGAACACCTTCGTCTCACTCTCATGAAACTTCGCGAGCATCGTCTATATGCCAAGTTCTCCAAATGTGAGTTCTTGATTCCAGAAGTTGCTTACCTTGGTCATATCATCTCTGCCAAAGGCATAGCCATTGACCCGGAAAAGGTTAAGGCAATTGTTGATTGGAAACCCCCTAAGACGGTGAAGCAAGTCAGAAGTTTTCTTAGCTTGGCTAGCTATTGCCGTCGTTTCGTCCAAAACTTTTCCAAGATTGCCAAACCTCTCAGTGAGTAATAATATTTTATGTGTCTTTGAACATGTGATGATGTACCTGTTGGTTATCTATTCATGCGTCGGAATAATCTATCTTTCGGTTACCAAGTCTATCCTTTTCCGTTGTTGTGCTAAAATGCATGTCTATTCAGGATGCCGCCAACAAGGAGCAACCCGCCTGAACCACCTCCACTCACGGAGCTGTTGACTCAGATGACTCAGGTCGTGGCTCAGATGGCCCAGATCCAGGCTAACCAGCACAACAACCAGAATGCTCCGCGAGTCAGCATCAAGGAGTTTCTGAGCATGGGTCCGAGAGCTTTCGTGGCAACACGTGAGCCTCTGGATGCTGATGACTGGATCAGGGAGATGACCAGGGCTTTGGACATCGCTCACGTTGCTGAGGAGGATAAAGTCAAGTATGCCACCTACCTACTGAAGGGTCAGGCAGCTACCTGGTGGGAGAACTACCAGACCATGAGAGCTGGCTATCCTATCACCTGGGGATGTTTCAAGGATGCCTTCCTGAAGCACCACATCCCAGATGGTCTCATGGAAAGGATGCGTGAGGAATTTTGCTCTCTCAGGCAGGGCAAGCTGGACGTCATTGGCTACCAGAACGAGTTCAATCGTCTCGCTCGATACGCTGGTGATGAGGTATCCACTGAAGCCAAGAAGATGGCAAGGTTCCGCCGAGGTTTTAACCCGGAACTGAAGTACGCTCTCACCAACATCAAGTGCAAGGACTTCGAGGAGCTCGTGAACACCGCACTCAATGAGGAAAATGGGCGCAAGGCGTTCGAGGAGTCCCGTAAGCACTCGCGTGAGGGTGGTTCCTCCTCCAACATGACCACCCCTCCGCAGAAGCGCCGCATCTGGGTGCCAAATGCTGCTGTCACTAGGGCTCCATATGCCCAAGCTTCTCCAGGCTTTGCTCCCCGCCCACCCAACCCAGCTCAGATGCAGAGTCAGAGGGTTCCAATGGGGCAGCCAAGGCCAGGTCCTCCTCGTGTCGTCACTTGCTTCAAGTGCAAGGATACTGGACACTATGCTGATAAGTGCACTCAGAGGCAGCTACCTCCACCTCCTCGCCCCAACACCAACCAGGCAATGGTTCGTGCTCCCCCGGCTAAAGCCTTCAACTCCAACAACAGGCCTGTCGGGAGGACCGCGAGGGTGAATCATATCAAGGCCGACAAAGCTGAGGAAGCTGCTGACGTCGTTCTCGGTATATTACCCGTAAACTCTATTCCAGCTAAAGTGTTGTTTGACACCGGAGCATCGCATTCTTTTGTGTCAAAGATTTTTGCAAAAGCATACAACCTAGTTCTGGTTCCACTAAGCAATCAAATGACTGTTCACTCTCCGGGACCGCAAATGTTGACTTCCAAGATAAGTAAGGACAATCAGATCCTAATTGGAGGCCGCATATTCCTTGCTTCACTCATGTTGCTGGGAAATTCTGACATTGATGTCATTCTGGGTATGGATTGGTTGAAGACCCACAAAGCTAAAATTGACTGTGCTCAAAAGTCAATAACTCTCTCTCACCCTTCGGGCCAGATAGTCTATTCTCCATATGGATCAAGTTCTGTTCAGCTGTTCAACCTCGATGCTAAACCTTTTCCTGCAATTGAAAATGTTCCGGTGGTTTGTGAATTCCCTGACGTCTTTCCAGAAGAGTTGCCAGGGATGCCTCCGGACAGAGCAGTTGAGTTCGTGATCGAGCTTGAACCAGGTACTGCTCCAATCTCTAAGCATCCATACAAGATAGCTCCTCCTGAACTGAAATTGGTGAAGGAGGAAATCGATATGTACATGGAGAAAGGTTACATTCAGCCTAGTTCCTCCGCTTGGGGTTTCCCAACTCTGTTTGTTGCCAAGAAGGATCAAACAAAAAGACTCGTGGTTGACTATCGTCCTCTCAACGAGAAAACCATCAAAAACAAGTATCCAATTCCTCGTAACGATGATCGTTTTGATCAACTTGCTGGAGCCTCAATATTCTCAAAGTTGGACTTGAGGATGGGTTACCATCAAATAAAGATCAGAAAGGAAGATATTCCAAAGACAACTTTCACCACTCGTTACGGTCTATATGAATACACCGTCATGTCCTTTGGTCTCACCAATGCACCGGCAACGTTCTCAAGACTCATGAATTCTGTCTTCCATGAATACCTAAACAAGTTCGTTGTGGTATATCTCGATGACATTCTAGTCTACTCAAAATCCGAGGAAGATCATGGAGAACACCTTCGTCTCACTCTCATGAAACTTCGCGAGCATCGTCTATATGCCAAGTTCTCCAAATGTGAGTTCTGGATTCCAGAAGTTGCTTACCTTGGTCATATCATCTCTGCCAAAGGCATAGCCATTGACCCGGAAAAGGTTAAGGCAATTGTTGATTGGAAACCCCCTAAGACGGTGAAGCAAGTCAGAAGTTTTCTTGGCTTGGCTAGCTATTGCCGTCGTTTCGTCCAAAACTTTTCCAAGATTGCCAAACCTCTCACTGATCTCACAAAGAAGGACAAGAAGTTCGTTTGGACTCCACAGTGTGATGAGAGTTTCAATCTCCTGAAGGCTAAACTCACTTCCACCCCAGTTCTGGTTGGCCCAGATACTACGAAACCTTTCCAGATATTCTGCGATGCATCTCTCCAAGGTCTAGGTGCAGTTCTTATGCAAGAACGTCAAGTTGTGGCTTATGCTTCACGTCAGTTGAACCCACATGAGCAAAACTATCCCACACATGATCTTGAACTTGCAGCAGTTGTGTTTGCCCTCAAGAAATGGAGACAATACTTGTTGGGTAACAAAACTGAAATCTTTTCCGATCATAAGAGTCTGAAATACATCTTCACTCAGCCAGATCTAAACCTCAGGCAAAGGAGATGGATTGAGAAGATTAAAGACTTTGATCTCACCATTTCTTACACTCCAGGCAAGGCTAATGTTATGGCCGATGCTCTCAGTCGCAAATCCTATTGCAATAATCTCATGATCATGGAAAGCCAACCTCCACTTCATGAAGAATTCCAGAAGGTTAACCTTGGTCTTGTCCCTCAAGGTTACCTTGCTAGCTTGACAGCCAGTCCAACTCTCGAGGACAAGATTCGTTCTGAACAACTTCGTGATACTGAAATCAAGAACATTGTAGAGCACATCAAGGAAGGCAATGATAAATTCAAGTCCTTCTCAATTGATGACAAGGGAACTGTGTTCTTCGAAGGACGCATTGCAGTTCCTCAGATTCAAAGTCTCAAAGATGTCATTCTCAACGAGGCTCATGAAACTCCTCTATCCATCCACCCTGGAAGTACAAAGATGTACCAGGATCTCAAGACTCTGTATTGGTGGCCTGGCATGAAACGTGAAATTGCTCAATACGTTTCTGAATGCGACGTTTGTCAACGTGTTAAGGCAGTCCATCAGAAAACAGCCAGTCTACTCCAACCTCTAAAAATTCCTGAGTGGAAGTGGGACATGATTGAAATGGACTTCGTTACTGGTTTTCCAAAGTCCAAGAAGGGCAACGATGCAATCTTCGTTGTTATTGATCGTCTCACTAAGGTAGCTCACTTCTTTGCTGTCAAGGAAACTATCTCAGCTAGCCAGTTAGCAGAGCTCTACACAGCAAAGATTGTTCCTCTTCATGGTGTTCCATTGGAAATAAGCTCAGACCGTGGAAGTATCTTCACTTCTCATTTCTGGAAAAGCTTTCAAGAAGCATTGGGCACCAAACTTCTGTTCAGCATAGCTTATCACCCTCAGTCTCAGGGGCAAGTCGAAAGAGTCAATCAGATTCTCGAGGATATGCTCAGAGCATGTGGTCTCTCCTTTGGCATGAAATGGGAGGATTGCCTTCCATATGCTGAATTCTCCTACAACAACAGCTACCAGGCAAGCCTAGGCATGGCACCATTTGAAGCACTCTATGGCCGCAGATGCAGGAGTCCAATCAATTGGTCTGGAGCTGGTGAACGTTCACTCTTAGGCCCTGACATTGTTAAGGAAGCCGAGGAGAAAGTTCGTATCATTCGTGACAATCTCAGGATTGCTCACTCTCGTCAGAAGAGCTATTATCATAGCAAGCACAAGGATATGATCTATGCACCTGGTGACAAGGCATATCTCCGTGTAACTCCCCTCAGAGGCACTCATCGTTTTGGTGTGAAAGGAAAGCTTGCACCAAGATACATTGGTCCTTTCAACATTCTCTCAAGGCGGGTAGAAAATGCTTATCGTCTTGAACTTCCAGAAAAGCTATCCAAGGTGCACGATGTGTTCCACGTGTAACAGCTCAAGAAGTGTTTCAAAGATCCAGATCGTGCAGTTGATCATGATTCCATTGAACTGCAAGATGATCTATCTTATGAGGAGCACCCTGTTCGTATTCTCGATGAGACCGAGCGTAAGACTCGCAACAAGAGCACCAAGTTCTTGAAAGTGCAGTGGTCTCATCATTCCGATAAAGAGGCAACGTGGGAGACCGAAGAGGATCTTCGCAAGAAGTATCCGGACCTTTTCACTTCTCAGTAAGGAATCTCGGGGCGCGATTCCTTCAAGGGGGGGCGTTTTGTAACATCCCAAGTATGAAAATACCCCTAGAATGTTTGTTTTCCTGTTTAATTAAAGTATTGCATCATGTCATCATGTTTAATTATTTGTTTGCATTTGTTCACTATTTGTTTTGCATCTGTTTTATCTTGTTTTCATAATGAAACTCAAACAAATTCAAATGGTTATTTCATACTTGCTCTGTTACAACTTTTGGAATAAAAATCACAAATAAAAAACAACCAATTTGTTTCACTTTATTCCATATTGATCCACTAATAAAATGGTGCTTTTTATTTCCACTAATTAATTCCAAATGGGTTTCAAATTCAAAGCAAATCATCTACAGCACCTAATTTAGAAATTATAAAAAAATACCACACCATTCTAATGTTTTGATCCACCTAATAATAGGGGTCACCCTAATAAAAACCTTGTTTTCCATATTAAGTCATTAATTAACAACCATTTTAATTTCCAAATCCCCTTCAAATTCAAATCAAATGCATCAGGCAGAACCAATTTGAAGTTATGAACCCTATCTAAACCAATCAACTAATTTAACCAAGTTAATAGTAGGGTTCACCCTATTAAATTTGTTGTTTTCAAAAATAAATCAATTAGTTTGCAATATATTCCAATTCAAACCATTTTGCAAAAACAGCAACTAAATTTGAATTTCCAGAAACTTAAGTTGTAAAGTGGTAGATATTGAACTAACCAACCCACCTGAATTTTTTCCAAAATTTTAGAAACTCAAATTCTTATCAAATTCTTCCAATTCTCATTGCTACAAAAAAAAACAGAAAAAGCAAAATAGAAAAAAAAGAAACGCGCGCGGCAGCTAGCCTAGCACCGCTAGCACACCTCTTTAGCGCAGCCCAGCCCGCTAAAACCCCTGCGTACCGGTTCGATTAGACGAACCCGTCGTCATCCTTGCGTACGGCGCCCATCGGAGAGCGCTACGGCGGCAGTACGGCACGCTCCGACGGCCACCAGCCACTCTAGAGCCCTATAAGAACCCCACGGAGCCCTAGGGCGCAGCACCCAACCCTAGCCACCCTAGCCCCTCTCTCGCGCCGCCATTTCCCTCTCTCCCGGCGCCTTCTACCCTCTCTGAATCCCTCGCCGGAGGCCACCCACTCTGAACTCCGACCACCGTCTCCGCCATGGCCCTCCTCCACCCCACGTAGACACAGAAACAGAACCGCCACCCCTCCATCCCTCTGTTGGACACCGGAGCGAGCTGGGAGGAGCATGGGAGCCACGCCGCCGTCCTCGTCGCCGCCGCAGCATTCGCCTCCATCGACGAGTTCATCTGCGGCCAACCTCCCGGTGAGCACGCGATGTCCATCTCCCCCTTCCTCTCTGTCAGCTTCGCAAGCACGCACGCATCCAGCCCTGCATCGCGCACAGCCTCCACGCGCACGACGGTGATCGCCGCCGGCCGCTGTCGGTCTCCGTCAGTTCGCGGATGTAACACCTGGGGTGTTACCTGTTTGTTTTGTTTGCATCATATGCATCACATTGCATTGCACCATGTTTGCATCACAACTGGAAATTTCAAAACAATTTAAACTTCACCCTTGCTCAAAATTTCCAATTTCAAAAATTGCAAACTAAACCACTCATTTGTTTTTCAATAATTTGGATTTGTTTTAACCAACTTGCTTGTTAATAAAATGTTCCCTGTTATTAAAACCCTAATGGCAAATTCCAAACATTCAAATCAAATCACTTATTAAATTGTTGGTTTTAATCAAACAACTATTTTTCAATCAATTAATTAAATCACCTTCAATTCAAATCTAATATTTTCAAACAAAACCAATTTGAAACTATAAAAATAATAACCAAAACTTACTCTCATTCCTTGTTTCCAATTATTTTCTTTTGGGTCACCTTATTAAAAGGTTGATTTTAATAATCATTCCAAATATTCAAAAATCATCTAAATTGGTTTATTTTTTTCAAACAGCACCCAAGTTGAGTTATAACAAATTTATACACATTATCAATTCAATCAACTAATTTTAATCTTTTAATTCATAGGGGCTACCCTATTAAAATGCTTTGATTTTCATAAGGTTTACTTAATATGAAAATTCATTCAAGTTGGTTGAAATACAAATATCCAATAAAATTCAAACTTTTTGACTTTGGAAGTTAGCATCTGTTTGCTAATGGTATAAATAACCTACACTGAATTTTCCAAAAAATTTAACCACTTTAAAAACCATCCAATGCTTCCTTTTGCTTTTGCTACAAAAAAAAAAACAGTAAAACAAAAAAAATAACAAAAGAGAAAAGGAGGCAGCAGCTAACCTATCTGCAGCCCAGCCCACCTGTTCTGGCCCAGTACCCCTCTGAGCTCTCCTTCTACCTGTACGGCAGCGAGATGCTGCTGTCCACGTCAATGGCAGTACAGAGGGGACGGCCAGCAACGCGCAGCTCCCTCTATATAGCCTACCCACTAGGGTTCTTCGAGCCACCCCTAGACCTAGCCTCATCTCTCCCAGCCTGCGCCGCCGTCCTCCTTCCTTCCCCCCCCCCCCCCCCGATCTCCCTCTGTCTGAAATTCTGCAGACCCGCAACCACCGAGACCACCACCTTCCTCCCCTAGCTCCGGTCACCACGTCCACCTCGAGGAGCAGTTGGTCATGGGAATGGAAACGTGGATGTACCTGGAGTTCCCCCGTACCCTCGCCGCTTGCCGGGAGTCGCCGTAGCGGCCGCGCCGTCGCCAGCAACTTCCTCCGTTTCTGCCCGGCGACTGAACGAGTACAGCGACCAGGTGAGCGCTCTGATCCCTCTCCCCTCCCGCTCTGATCGTCCGCCTCCACGCCCTAAGCACGCACCGCACCACGACCTCCTGCAAGCCCCGCACCGCACACGCCAAGCACCGCACCGCCGCGATCCGGTCTCCGGCTGGCGAGCATCTCCGTTTTTGTCCGCTCGCGAGATACAGTAACGATTCTTTCTGAAAACTGTTCGAGAGAGGAGCCTCAAAACCCCACCCTGCCCTTGTACTGTCACGAAACGCAAGCGAGCGCACTGGCTCTGCTCCCCCAGCGCGCGCCCAGCGGGCGAGGGATCGATCCCCCTCGGCCGCGCAAAGGGCCCCTTTTTTCGTATTTTCTTCCGCCAGAGCCCGGGCCCGCTGGTCATCCACCCCACAGCCCCGTCAGCTTCTACCCATCCCAGTCAGCGCCCGCGTGGCCTCGGGCCCGCGCGGCAGTCTCCGTGGTTAGATCTGGCCGCGGTGAGAAAAGACCAGATCCAGATCTGGATCTGGAATTTGCAGAGAGGCCCCTGTCCCCCTGTTTCTTTCACCTCTAGGCCCCTAACACATCATAGATTGGTCCCCTGTTTTTATCTGTTAATAACTTTTAAAAAATGACTCCAAATAAAAAACTCTAAATATGTTTATTGTTCAAAATTAAATTGTCTATCCCACTATGCCATTTGTTTTCTGTTTTGAATTTTCAAAATGCAATTTAAATTTGAATTCAAATAATTCAATTGTAATTTGCAACAATTCATAAATAATTCATACTATTTCCAAATAAGGCAAATAAAATATGTTTTCCATACCATTTTGAATAACCTTTTCAAATATAAACTTTGTTTCATGGTTTGAATAATTTAAATTGCCTAAATAATTTAATACTTGTTTAATTCATTTAGATCTGATAAAATCATAACTTGCTCAAAATAAAATAATTTTGAACATGCAAAATATGTTTTCAAACCATCAAAGTGTGAACTTTTCAAATGTGAGTTTGAACTTATGTTTTGAATAAATAAAATTCAAATAACATTCAAACTTGTTTTAAATTCAATTAAAACTTGTTTAATATTGTTTAATTCATAATTAAATTATCCTAATTCCAATTTCAATATTTGAAACATGTAATCCAACTAAAATTTGATGTTCTTTTCAAATATAAACTTTGTTAATTGTTTTGAACACTTTAACTTGATGAAAACAACAACTATTTGTGTGACATCAATAAGGAACCAACAATTCTTAACATGATAAATAAAATCCCACACTTGGTAATTTCCTTTTTCTTTTGCATCTATTATTGTTTACCTCTTGTTATCATCATCATGCATGCATCATGTTTAACTACTTACACATGTTAACTAATGGTAGATCATTGCTTCAACCAACCTTAAATTGTGCATCCATATGCAACTCAAATTGCATATGGGTCCATTTAAATTTGTTTATCTTGTCAACCAGTTTACCTTGATGCATCTTTAAACCTGTCATGCATCCATATCTTGATCATGCTGGATCTTTTGCCGTAGTAGTAATTGTTGCATCCGGTGTTTGTTCGAGGTTCGTTGCTTCTTTCCGGATAGGACGTTGAGATGATGTGAGCAACGACAAGTTCTGCTACCTTGCGGGATCTCAGGCAAGTATACTCACTTGCTGCCAAATGGCTGCCTTTCATCACTTGTTACCGATACTCTCCGTTGTTCTTTTCTGCTAGCCTTAGTAGTAGTTGTTTCTGCTACGAACCTATCACATGAATCCTTTAACCCTGATAATGCCTCATCTCCCTTCCTACAACCCATTGTTTGAGCCAGTGTCTCACTAGCATGCTTAGGTTGTTTTGCTCGAGTCTGTTACCCGTTACTTTCTGTTACCATTTCTATTATGTTCTGGGGGCTCGATGTTTAATAAATCAATCAATCATGCTACTGTTATTGTTAAATAATAATTTGATGATAAGGCACCGGCAGGAGGCCCTTTGTGGTTTTGAGGCCTGCTAGTGTCGACCCTAATAGGAAAAGGGTCTTGTCTACTGATCCATGATGAGCGCACTACCCGCATGTGGGAAGCGAGTATGGGCGCCCCCCCTCAATTTGACTCGATTCGCATCTCGTCCAAATCGCCTCATTTAGTTCGGGCTTTCCATTTGCTGCATGCATGATCTTGCGAGCCCTTGGATCCCGGGTGGAACTTTCGTAGTCGGCATATAGGAGGACACGTTCTTAGAGTGCTATGAGGGTCCATTTTCTTCTGGGCTCGATTAGCCGTGCGCCTAAGGTGCTTTGGGCTTGATGCGAAGAAGAGTTGAGTTGTGTAGAGTACCTCGCTTGGTGGGTTAGCTCCCCATCTGGCGGGTTATTCTTGCGTGTACGGCTAAATTGGTGCAACCCTGCAGGGATAATCTTCTCGAGAAGCCGTGTTTTCCGCGGTTATGGATTACTTGGTGAAAGTACTGGCTAACAAGTACTCAGGACAACTTAAACCTAATGATTAACAATCTCCACCCCATGATTAACAACTTGACTAGTAATAGGCTTATTGACACAATAATCTGAACCATCATTAATCCAACTGTGTGAGTTATCCTCGGATTGCTTCTTCGGATAAGGGGCGAGATCCAGGATGGGTTTGTTTGAAGTTATCTTTCAGTTGGTTACAATACTCGATCTTATCTTCTTTCTGTTAGCCGGAAGTGGTAGTATCTCTCTGTAGTTGGTTAGTGCAGCATGCTGTCGCTTATTTGCAATAACCCCTTCCTTTCCGTTGATCCTAAAGTATTTGTATCTTGTGATGACTGGCTACGCCGGTATCTTGTGAGTATGGGTTTATCCACTTGCCAGTACTTAACCGTACTGACCCACGAATCTCTTTCGTGGCTGCATATTCAATATTGCAGTCAACAGGTTTGAAGTCTGACGACGTTAGCTTGGGAATCCCTCCGGCTTGGCCTGGGCAGGGATTGGACGCTCTCGGTTACCTTCAGGACTCTTAGTCCAATTTGGATCTTGTCCGTAGACGAACGATATGTTGTTTCTTCCGCTGTTATTTTGGATCTTTGTAAGGTATCAGTTGTATCCCTGGCTCGTCTGAGTCATCTTGTATCTATCTGTTTCTGTTGTAATTGTGGAATATTCGTGAACTATTGTAATGTTATCACAAGTGGCAACCTGGAATCGGTTATTATGTGGATTTTGGCGGAATGCTGAAATCTGCATAGTGCCCGATCTCGGGGCGTCACAAATGGTATCAGAGCTTTGGTTCCGATTCCCGATATTGTTTCGATACGAATGGTTATCGAAGCAACGGGTCCGCAAAGCCTGTAGGATAACCTAGCTAACGGTCGTTGTTTCTAGAATGTCAAAAATTATTTCTGCTAAATTATTTTGGAAAACATCTCAATAGGATTCTGGATTTTTCTCCTTACCCTATTCTATTTCCCCTCCCATCTTATTTGTTTTGGAGTCTCCCCCTTGTCTATCTTTCAAAGTGTTAGGATCCTACGTGGGTGGACGTTTTCCGAGCCTTTAACCTAATAGGTCCGATCATCGGAAGATTCCTGGTGGAAGAACATCGTCGTCACTCCGAGCAAGAATCTCTTGTTAGTGGTGTCGAGAAACCCTTGTTAGTGGTGTCGAGGAGATCAACTGGAAGCACGAAGAATCGATAGTCGAACTTCTTTCCCCTCCCGGGTTAGCAGGTGGATTGCGAGGGCGCAATCCCTTGTTAGTGGTGTCGTCTGTAACACCTGGGGTGTTACCTGTTTGTTTTGTTTGCATCATATGCATCACATTGCATTGCACCATGTTTGCATCACAACTGGAAATTTCAAAACAATTTAAACTTCACCCTTGCTCAAAATTTCCAATTTCAAAAATTGCAAACTAAACCACTCATTTGTTTTTCAATAATTTGGATTTGTTTTAACCAACTTGCTTGTTAATAAAATGTTCCCTCTTATTAAAACCCTAATGGCAAATTCCAAACATTCAAATCAAATCACTTATTAAATTGTTGGTTTTAATCAAACAACTTTTTTTCAATCAATTAATTAAATCACCTTCAATTCAAATCAAATATTTTCAAACAAAACCAATTTGAAACTATAAAAATAATAACCAAAACTTACTCTCATTCCTTGTTTCCAATTATTTTCTTTTGGGTCACCTTATTAAAAGGTTGATTTTAATAATCATTCCAAATATTCAAAAATCATCTAAATTGGTTTATTTTTTTCAAACAGCACCCAAGTTGAGTTATAACAAATTTATACACATTATCAATTCAATCAACTAATTTTAATCTTTTAATTCATAGGGGCTACCCTATTAAAATGCTTTGATTTTCATAAGGTTTACTTAATATGAAAATTCATTCAAGTTGGTTGAAATACAAATATCCAATAAAATTCAAACTTTTTGACTTTGGAAGTTAGCATCTGTTTGCTAATGGTATAAATAACCTACACTGAATTTTCCAAAAATTTTAACCACTTTAAAAACCATCCAATGCTTCCTTTTGCTTTTGCTACAAAAAAAAACAGTAAAACAAAAAAAATAACAAAAGAGAAAAGGAGGCAGCAGCTAACCTATCTGCAGCCCAGCCCACCTGTTCTGGCTCAGTACCCCTCTGAGCTCTCCTTCTACCTGTACGGCAGCGAGATGCTGCTGTCCACGTCAATGGCAGTACAGAGGGGACGGCCAGCAACGCGCAGCTCCCTCTATATAGCCTACCCACTAGGGTTCTTCGAGCCACCCCTAGACCTAGCCTCATCTCTCCCAGCCTGCGCCGCTGTCCTCCTTCCTTCCCCCCCCCCCCCCGATCTCCCTCTGTCTGAAATTCTGCAGACCCGCAACCACCGAGACCACCACCTTCCTCCCCTAGCTCCGGTCACCACGTCCACCTCGAGGAGCAGTTGGTCATGGGAATGGAAACGTGGATGTCCCTGGAGTTCCTCCGTACCCTCGCCGCTTGCCGGGAGTCGCCGTAGCGGCCGCGCCGTCGCCGGCAACTTCCTCCGTTTCTGCCCGGCGACTGAACGAGTACAGCGACCAGGTGAGCGCTCTGATCCCTCTCCCCTCCCGCTCTGATCGTCCGCCTCCACGCCCTAAGCACGCACCGCACCACGACCTCCTGCAAGCCCCGCACCGCACACGCCAAGCACCGCACCGCCGCGATCCGGTCTCCGGCCGGCGAGCATCTCCGCTTCTGTCCGCTCGCGAGATACAGTAACGATTCTTTCTGAAAACTGTTCGAGAGAGGAGCCTCAAAACCCCACCCTGCCCTTGTACTGTCACGAAACGCAAGCGAGCGCACTGGCTCTGCTCCCCCAGCGCGCGCCCAGCGGGCGAGGGATCGATCCCCCTCGGCCGCGCAAAGGGCCCCTTTTTTCGTATTTTCTTCCGCCAGAGCCCGGGCCCGCTGGTCATCCACCCCACAGCCCCGTCAGCTTCTACCCATCCCAGTCAGCGCCCGCGTGGCCTCGGGCCCGCGCGGCAGTCGCCGTGGTTAGATCTGGCCGCGGTGAGAAAAGACCAGATCCAGATCTGGATCTGGAATTTGCAGAGAGGCCCCTGTCCCCCTGTTTCTTTCACCTCTAGGCCCCTAACACATCACAGATTGGTCCCCTGTTTTAATCTGTTAATAACTTTTAAAATATGACTCCAAATAAAAAACTCTAAATATGTTTATTGTTCAAAATTAAATTGTCTATCCCACTATTCCATTTGTTTTCTGTTTTGAATTTTCAAAATGCAATTTAAATTTGAATTCAAATAATTCAATTGTAATTTGCAACAATTCATAAATAATTCATACTATTTCCAAATAAGGCAAATAAAATATGTTTGCCATACCATTTTGAATAACCTTTTCAAATATAAACTTTGTTTCATGGTTTGAATAATTTAAATTGCCTAAATAATTTAATACTTGTTTAATTCATTTAAATCTGATAAAATCATAACTTGCTCAAAATAAAATAATTTTGAACATGCAAAATATGTTTTCAAACCATCAAAGTGTGAACTTTTCAAATGTGAGTTTGAACTTATGTTTTGAATAAATAAAATTCAAATAATATTCAAACTTGTTTTAAATTCAATTAAAACTTTTTTAATATTGTTTAATTCATAATTAAATTATCCTAATTCCAATTTCAATATTTGAAACATGTAATCCAACTAAAATTTGATGTTCTTTTCAAATATAAACTTTGTTAATTGTTTTGAACACTTTAACTTGATGAAAACAACAACTATTTGTGTGACATCAATAAGGAACCAACAATTCTTAACATGATAAATAAAATCCCACACTTGGTAATTTCCTTTTTCTTTTGCATCTATTATTGTTTACCTCTTGTTATCATCATCATGCATGCATCATGTTTAACTACTTACACATGTTAACTAATGGTAGATCATTGCTTTAGCCAACCTTAAATTGTGCATCCATATGCAACTCAAATTGCATATGGGTCCATTTAAATTTGTTTATCTTGTCAACCAGTTTACCTTGATGCATCTTTAAACCTGTCATGCATCCATATCTTGATCATGCTGGATCTTTTGCCGTAGTAGTAATTGTTGCATCCGGTGTTTGTTCGAGGTTCGTTGCTTCTTTCCGGATAGGACGTTGAGATGATGTGAGCAACGACAAGTTCTGCTACCTTGCGGGATCTCAGGCAAGTATACTCACTTGCTGCCAAATGGCTGCCTTTCATCACTTGTTACCGATACTCTCCGTTGTTCTTTTCTGCTAGCCTTAGTAGTAGTTGTTTCTGCTACGAACCTATCACATGAATCCTTTAACCCTGATAATGCCTCATCTCCCTTCCTACAACCCATTGTTTGAGCCAGTGTCTTACTAGCATGCTTAGGTTGTTTTGCTCGAGTCTGTTACCCGTTACTTTCTGTTACCATTTCTATTATGTTCTGGGGGCTCGATGTTTAATAAATTCCAGTGCGGTATAAAACGTTTTAACACTTTCTGTTTTCAAATCTAGGCCCTTTGTTTTAGCAGATTGGTCCCTGAAAGTATTTTGGCAATAAATTTAGTTTTATAACTCCAATAAATGAAAATAAAATATGCACACTAATCTAAATTTAATTGTCTACCTATTGGTATCATTTGTTTCCTGATTTGAATTTTCAAAATGCAATTCAAATTTGAATTCAAATAATTCAAATGCAATTTGCTAAAATTCATAACTAATTCATTATTAATCAAATAAATGCAAATAAAATATGTTTTCCATGCTATTTTGAATAACCTTTTCAAATATAAATTTTGTTTCATGGTTTGAATAATTTAAATTGCCTAAATAATTTAAACCTTATTTAATTCATTTAAATTTGGTAAAATCATATCTTGCTCAAAATAAAATATTCTTGAACATGCAAAATATGTTTTCAAACCATCAAAGTGTGAACTTTTCAAATATAAATTTGAATTTATATTTTGAACAAAAAATTCAATTAAATTCAAACTTGTTTTAAATTCATTTAAAACTTGTTTAATATTGTTTAATTCATAATTAAATTATCCTAACTCCTATTTCAATATTTGAAACATGTAATCCAACTAAAATTTGATGTTCTTTTCAAATATAAATTTTGTTAATTGTTTTGCACACTTTAATTTGATGAAAACAACAATTGTTTGTGTGACATGTTTAAGTGACCCAAAATTTCTAAACTTAATAAATGTTTTCCAACCATGTTAAATTCCTTTTCCCTTGCATCTATTGTTGTTATTTTGTTGTTATCATCATGCATGCATCATGCTAACAACTTTCACATAATAATTAATTGTAAATCATTTGTTTCCCACTTAATTCATGGACCCTTTTCCATATGCAACTCAAAATTGCATAGGGGTCCATCTTAATTGTGTTACCATGTCACTTAGTCTATTTGGATGCATCTATTAAATTGACATGCATCATCCCATGATTGTGCACTATGCCATGATAATGATTGTTTATATTTCTGTCTTGTTTGTTTGCTTCTTCTCGGATAGACGACGACGTTGAGACAGACGATCTTTACAGCACCCCTTCTGAGGATCTAGCCCAGTACCCGGCTGCTGAGTTTGCAGGCAAGTTATCACTCACATGAACCATTGTGTTCCTTTCAACATTGGTTACCGATACTAACCGTTGTCTATTTCTGCTAGCCTTAGTGGTAGTTGTTTCTGTTATGAACCTATCACATGAATCCTTTAACCCTGTCATTGCCTCACCACCACTCCTACAACCCTGTTGATTGAGCCAGTGTCTTACTAGCATGCTTAGGTTGTTTTGCTCGAGTCTGTTACCCGTTACTTTCAGTTACTATATTTTATTATGTTCTGGGGGCTCGATGTTTAATCAATCAATCATGCTAATGTTATTACTTAATAATAATCTGATGATAAGGCACCGGCAGGAGGCCCTGTGTGGTTTTGAGGCCTGCTAGTGTCGACCCTAATAGGAAAAGGGTCTTGTCTACTGATCCATGATGAGCGCACTACCCGCATGTGGGAAGCGAGTATGGGCGCCTCCCTCAATTTGATTCGATTCGCATCTCGTCCAAATCATCTCATTTAGTTCGTGTTTTCCATTTGCCGTATGCATGTTTTTGCGAGCCCAGCGCAGGGTGGAACTTTTGTAGTCGGCATATAGGGGGACACGTTCTTAGAGTGCTATGAGGGTCCATTTTCTTCTGGGCTCGATTAGCCGTGCGCCCAAGGTGCTTTGGGCTTGATGCGAAGAAGAGTTGAGTTGTGTTGAGTGCCCCGCTTGGTGGGAGGCATCCCATCTGGCGGGTTATTCATACGTGTACGGCCAAATTGGTGCAACCCTGCAGGGATAATCTTCTCGAGAAGCCGTGTTTTCCGCGGTTATGGTTAACTTGGTGAAAGTACTGGCTAACAAGTACTCAGGACAACTTAAACCTAATGATTCACAATCTCACACCCCATGGTTAACAACTTGACTAGTAAAAGGATTATTAACACAATAACTTGATTCATCTTTAATCCAACCGTGTGAGTTATCCTCGGATTGCTTCTTTGAATAAGGGGCGAGATCCAGGATGGGTTTGTTTGAAGTTATCTTCCAGTTGGTTACGACACTCGATCTTATCTCCTTTCTGATAGTTGGAAGTGGTAGAATATCTGTAGTTGGTTAGCGCAGCCAGTTGCAGCATCTTTTATATCCCCTTTCTTCCGTTGAACCCAAGGCATCCGTGCTTGGTGTTGACGGGCTACACTTTGGTGAACTGTGAGTCTTGCTTGCCAGTACGTCTATGTACTGACCCCTTTGGGGCTGTGGTTTCCGCAGACTACGCTTACGAGGATCCAGGTGACGGCTACTACGTGGAGTTTGACGAGGCTGCTGACGAGTAGTTAGCGGACCCGGGCAGGATCCGAGACATCGTGGATGGGCTCCGTCTTTATTTCAGTTTCCCGGCTTCTTAAGCCTATTTGGATTTGTCTGTACTCAGACCCCCTTTGAATGCTTCCGCTGAGATGTAATGATGTTATGTTGGGACATGTGTCCTCTGGATGATTGTATTTGCTATCTCTGCCCTAGTGAGGGCCAGTTGCAACTTATTTCAATCTTTTGTGTCTTAGAGATATGTTGTGTTATCATCTTGTTCAAGCCGTTGACGTACCATGTGTGTATGGTATGAAGTACGTCAATGGTAGTGTCCTGATTTCTACGGGATAGTTTACATCGACGGTGAACAGTAACGATTGGTTGTCACACATAAGTGTTGGCCTACTCGTAAGAGGACGCGGGTGCCGGTAAGCCCCGTAATCCAATCAAAATACTGTTCAGTTCGTACGGTGAGTATCCTCTAGAAGTACGGGTGCGACATGACACAATAATCTGAACCATCATTAATCCAACTGTGTGAGTTATCCTAGGATTACTTCTTTGGATAAGGGGCAAGATCCAGGATGGGTTTGTTTGGAATTAGTTGATAGGTAGGTTACGATACGCTATCTTATCTCCTTTCTGTTAGCCGGAAGTTGTAGTATGTTCTGTAGTTGGTTAGAGCAGCCAGTTGCAGCATCGTTTATATCCCCTTCCTTCCATTGAACCCAAAGCATCTGTGCTTGGTGTTGACGGGTTACACTTTGGTGAACTGTGAGTCTTGCTTGCCAGTACGTTTATGTACTGACCCCTTTGGGGCTGTGGTTTCCGCAGACTACGATTCCGGGGATCCCCATGGTGGCTACTACGTGGAGTATGACGAGACTGCTGACGAGTAGATAGCGGACCCGGGCAGGATCCGAGACTTCGTGGATGGGCTCCGTCTTTTCGTTTCCGGCCTCTTAGGCCTATTTGGTTCTTGTCTGTACTCAGACATGTTGAATGCTTCCACTGTGATGTAATGATGTATTGTTGGGACATGTGTCCTCTGAATGATTGTATTTGCTATCTCTGCTCTAATGAGAGCTATTTGCAACTTATTTCAATCTTTTGTGTCGTAGAGATCTGTTGTGATATCACTTGTTCCAATGCCGTTGACGTACCATGTGTGTATGTTTTGAAGTACGTCAATGGAAGTATCCTGATTTCTATGGGATGGTTTACGTAGACGATGAACAGTAGAGTTTGGTTGTCACACATACGTGTGTTGGACTACTCGTAAGAGATGCGGGTGCAGGTAAGCCCCGTAATCCAATCAGCTGCTGTTCAACGGAACTGCGAGTATCCCCTAGAAGTCCGGGTGCGACAAATGGTATCAGAGCCTGACTGCCTGTAGGATCCCTTTTTACTGGTCGCAGTTGAGTCTAGAAACTATTTTGTAGCTATATAGGAAAAATGAAACGTGAGAGTAGGAATTCTGTTCTTTTTCTTCTTTCCCCACCCACCCTCCCTTTTCTGGTAAGGAAGTGCAACGTTGTTTTCCATTCTCATCTAAACTTTCAAGTTAGGATTTCACGAATCCTGGTTTCTCTAGGATAGTTATATCTACTAGATCATAGGAATGGAGGTGGTTGTGACATGATTTATCATGTTGCCTACTCACGATTGAGAACGGAGGCGTGTAAGCCCCGGAAGCAGATCCTCTATTCCTTAAGAAGTAGATATTGATCCTTTAGAAGCCCGGATGGGTTTTCCGTAGTACCTCAGGAGTGTTTTGATCTCGTTTTCCCGATGTTGCTTCGATATCATGTTCCTCTCAACATCCTTTTCGTCCGTTGAAATCTTGTTGTTGTTTTCCATTTCAGTTCTTTTACCGGTGTCTAATCAATAACGATGTTTCACCCTTCGGACCAGATAGTCTATTCTCCGAATGAATCAAATTCTATTCAACTATAAACCCTCGATGCAAAACCTCTCCCTTTACTTGAAAATGTCCGGTGGTTTCCAAATTCCCTGACATCTTTCCAGAAGAATTGCCAGGAATGCCTATCATTTTGAACTTCCAGAAAAACTATCCAAGGTACACGATGTGTTTCACGTGTCACAGCTCAAGAGGATCTTCGCAAGAAGTATCCGGACCTTTTCTTTTCTCAGTAGGAATCTCGGGGCGCGATTCCTTCAAGGGGGCGTTTTGTAACATCCCAAGTATGAAAAATAGCCATTAGAATGTTTGCTCTCTGTTATTTTATGTTTTGCATCATGGCATCATGTTGATTGCAATTGTTTTGCTTGTTTTCCTTTTGTTTTCCTCTGTTTTCATTTGTTTTCCAACTGTTTTCCTTTGTTTTCTATTTGAATTTCAAACCAAAATTCAAACCTTTTGTTTCATCCTTGTGATGTTACAATTTACAAAGTGATATTTCAAATCAAAACAATCAATTGTTTCCATTAAAGTGTGATTCCAAAACTATTGTTTTGTTTCTATCAAAAATTCATTTAATATCAAACCCTTTTCAAATTCAATTATGATTTTCTTCCAAACAACAACCATGTTGAAAGTTATGAAAATTGCAAAACAAATCAATCAATTGTTTCCAATTGAACCATAAGGTTCACACCATTAAAATTATGGCTTTTAATAATTTAATTAATACAAACTTAATCCAAATGTTATTTCAAATTCAACTGCAAACAGTACCCACTTTTGAAATTATGAAATAACCAAAACATTTGTGCTCATTTGTTTCCAATTAAAATCATATGATCACCCTATTTAAGATATTGTTTTCATTAACCATTTATCCACAAAATTCAATCAAAATCACTCCAAGTCAAACAGCACCATAAGTTAAATATTTTTGAAATCCAAAACTTGCATTTGGTTACCAATCCATTAAGGAGCTAACCCAAATTTTTCTAATATTTTTCCTAACTCCCAAAACCCCTCTTTTGTTCTCTAGTTCAATACAGCAAAAAAAAAAGAACACAAAAGAATAAAAGCAAACACCAAAGGGAGAGAGAGCACACCAGGCCCAGCCCTTTCCCCTTTGGCCCAACTCTCTCCCAGCCCATACCCCTTCGATCCCACTTCTTCTCCTACCTCCTGTACGGCAATCATCTGAAGCCACCACATATACAGAGAAGAAACAGACGGTGATCACCCCTCCTCCCCCTCCATAAGAACTCCACCCCGGTGCCCTAGCCCTGCCCTAACCTCTCCTTCTCCCTTCTCCCTCTTCTCCCCCGCCGTCCTCTCTCTTCCTCTTCCTCTCTGATCGATGTCCTTTTCTTTCTCTGTAACTGACCGCCACCGAGCCCCTCATCTCCAGCGATCATCGGAGCTAGGCCTCCTCCGGCCGTGCTAACGGCGGGAATGGAAACGCCGATCCAAGGGCTCCCTTCTCCCCCCCTCGGCTAGGACCGGGAGGGCTCCCAGCGCCGCCGCTGTCGCCTCCCGTCGCCGGCCGTCTCCGTGTCCGCCCCGACCTCCTCCTGCTCCTGTCCGCTCGCCCAAGGTGAGGCCTCCCCCTCGATCCGCCCCTCTCGCCTCCCTTCCGCCTGCACCGCCACTCACACCAGCACCGCACCCCACGGACGGTGCCCTCCGGCAAGCAGCCAACCGCCGGCGGCATCCCTGTCTCTGTCGAGCAAACGAATGGAGTTCAGTTAAAAATTCAGAAACAGCCCGAGCGACAGCATAACCCCCCCGAGCCCCCTTCTCTGTCACAACACAGCAGCTAGCCCAGTTGGTTCTGTTCCTTTGCTCACAGCAGGAGGTGGGGGGTTCGAATCCCCCTCCCACAATAAAACCAACTTTTTATTTTTCAATTGTTTTGTCACAGCACTTCATAGAAATCACTAACAGGCCCCTGCTAATTAATTCTAGACCCCTGAAATATTTTTCCTAAGTCCCTAGAGGTGATAAAAATGGCAGATTTGCACCAAATCTTGTAAATTGCATAATTAATTCATCCTAACTCCAATTTCAACATTTTTAATATGTTTTCTGTCCCAAATTGAATGATCTATCCAAATATAAAATTTGTTTACTGTTTTGAATATTTTAAATTGGTGAAATATTTAAAAACTTGCTTAATTCACTTAAACTTGCAAAATTCATAACTTGGGCATAAAAATTCCAAATTCCACAAACTAAATATGTTTTCCAATCAAATTTTCATGTACTTTCCAAATATAAATTTTGTTTGCTGTTTTGAATAATTTAAATTGCTGAAAACAACTGTTTCTTAATTATTGCATTTAAAATTGCCAAATTAATAACTTGCTCATTTTAAATCCAATTTCCACAAATGAAATATGTTTTCCATGCAAAATTAAACCACCTTTTCAAATATAAAATTTGTTTCATGTTTTGAATAATTAAAATTGGTTAAATGATTTAAACCTTGTTTAAATCATTTAATATTGCTAAATTCATAACTTGATCAACTTAAATTCTTTTGGGACATATAAAATATGTTTTTAAACCATAAAAGCATAACATTTTCAAATATGAACTTCACTCAATGTTTTTGCACAAATAAAAATTCAAATAAGTTCATGTTTGAATTAAATTCATTTAATTCTTGCTTAAACTTGTTTAATTCCTAATTAATTCATCTAAAATCCTTTTTCGACAAGTGAAACATGTAATCCATCTAAAATTGGGTGTTCTTATCAAATATGAACTTTGTTATCTATTTTGAACAATTAAAATTGGTGAAAACAACAAATGCTTGTGTAACCCCTTTAAGAAACCAAAATTCCATAACTTAATAAGTGAAATTTCAAAATGGGTAAACCTTATTTCCATTTGGTTCTATTGTTGTTATTTTGCTGTTTTCCTCATCCATGCACCATGCTAATCCACTTTCACCTGATGATTAGTTGTAGAACAATTAATTCAACCCTAATTCATGGGCTTTCCATATGCAATCCAAAATTGCATGTGGGTCCATTTAATCATGTTGCTATCCTGTCAACTAGTTTATTTCTGATGCATCAACTAAAATGGTCATGCATCATCCCATGTTTGTGCACTATGCCATGTTATTGATTGTTTATCTTTCTGCATTGTTTGTTTGCTTCTTCTCGGATACACGACGACGTTGAGACCGACGATACTTACGACATCCCTTCTAAGGATCTTAGCTCAGTACCAGGCTACTGGGTTTGCAGGCAAGTTATCACTCACATGAACCATCGTGTTCCTTTCAACATTGGATACCGATACTTTTCCGTTGTCTATTCTGCTAGCCTTATGAATAGTTGTTTCTGTTACGAACCTATCACATGTATCCTTTAACCCTGATATTGCCTCACCTCCACACCTATAACCATTGCTTGTTGCCCGTGTCTTACTAGCATGCTTAGGGTTGTTTTACTCGAGTCTGTTACCCGTTACTTTCTGTTACTATTTCATTATGTTCTGGGGGCTCGATGTTTAATCAATCAATCATGCTAATGTTATTGTTAAATAATAATTTGATGATAAGGCACCGGCAGCAGGCCATGTGTGGTTTTGAGGCCTGCTAGTGTCGACCCTAATAGGAAAAGGGTCTTGTCTACTGATCCATGATGAGCGCACTAACCGCATGTGGGAAGCGAGTATGGGCGCCCCCCTCAATTTGACTCGATTCGCATCTCGTCCAAATCGCCTCATTTAGTTCGTGTTTTCCATTTGCCGCATGCATGTTTTTGCGAGCCCAGGCCAGGGTGGAACTTTTGTAGTCGGCATATAGGGGGACACGTTCTTAGAGTGCTATGAGGGTCCCTTTTCTTCGGGGCTCGATTAGCCGTGCGCCCAAAGTTCTTTGGGCTTGATGCGAAGAAGAGTTGAGTTGTGTTGACTACCTCGCTTGGTGGGTTGATCCCCCGTCTGGCGGGTTATTCTTACGTGTACGGCCAAATTGGTGCACCCCTGCAGGATAAATCTTCTCGAGAAGCCGTGTTTTCCGCGGTTATGGACTACTTGGTGAAAGTACTGGCTAACAAGTACTCAGGACAACTTAAACCTAATGAATAACAACCTTACACCCAATGATTAACAACTTGACTAGTAATAGGCTTATTGACACAATAATCTGAACCATCATTAATCCAACTGTGTGAGTTATCCTAGGATTACTTCTTTGGATAAGGGGCGAGATCCAGGATGGGTTTGTTTGGAATTAGTTGATAGGTAGGTTACGATACGCTATCTTATCTCCTTTCTGTTAGCCGGAAGTTGTAGTATGTTCTGTAGTTGGTTAGAGCAGCCAGTTGCAGCATCGTTTATATCCCCTTCCTTTCGTTGAACCCAAAGCATCTGTGCTTGGTGTTGACGGGTTACACTTTGGTGAACTGTGAGTCTTGCTTGCCAGTACGTTTATGTACTGGCCCCTTTGGGGCTGTGGTTTCCGCAGACTACGATTCCGAGGATCCCCATGGTGGCTACTACGTGGAGTATGACGAGACTGCTGACGAGTAGATAGCGGACCCGGGCAGGATCCGAGACTTCGTGGATGGGCTCCGCCTTTTCGTTTCCGGCCTCTTAGGCCTATTTGGTTCTTGTCTGTACTCAGACATGTTGAATGCTTCCGCTGTGATGTAATGATGTATTGTTGGGACATGTGTCCTCTGAATGATTGTATTTGCTATCTCTGCTCTAATGAGAGCTATTTGCAACTTATTTCAATCTTTTGTGTCGTAGAGATCTGTTGTGATATCACTTGTTCCAATGCCGTTGACGTACCATGTGTGTATGTTTTGAAGTACGACAATGGAAGTATCCTGATTTCTATGGGATGGTTTACGTAGACAATGAACAGTAAAGTTTGGTTGTCACACATACGTGTGTTGGCCTACTCGTAAGAGATGCGGGTGCAGGTAAGCCCCGTAATCCAATCAGCTGCTGTTCAACGGAACTGCGAATATCCCCTAGAAGTCCGGGTGCGACACATGTCTCCGTTGACGACGCCCAGAAGGTGACAAGCGGTCCGGACTGCGGTGCTGGCGCATCCCTCGGCCCTGCAACGGCTCCTCCTCCTGTCGATGTGTCACCTGTTGAAATCTCATGTATCCTCTAATGATTTTGGTGATGATAACAACGCGGGTATGATTACTAACCATATGGTTTAAGTGTCTACAGATGGCATCATATATATATAATTCACGATGATATTCTTGAGAAGTTACACAAAGGATTTCTGAAGAAGGAAAAACTGCTGCCGGAGTCACTTGCCCGGAATTTCCGGTGGATATAAGCCGGAATATCCGGCCTCAGTACCGGAATATTCCGTCCCTCTCGAAACTTCAAAAGATGAATTTATGTCCTCCAACTGCCCGCTCGTAGAAGTTGGGGCTGAAATTTGCCCGGATATTTCCGGGGCAAATTTCTGGCCCCTTTGTCCTTAGCAGATTTTGGAGGTGTCGCTAGTTCCCACTCGCATAAGATGGGGAGGAAATTTCCCCGGAATATTCTAGGGAAAATATCCGGCCCCTGGTCCTTAGCGAAAAATTAGATGGGCGCTGCTGCCCGCTTGCAGAGATAGGGGCGGATTATTAGCCGGAAAATTCCGGCCCCGAATTATTCAAAAATCCGCCCCCCCCCCCCCGGATATTTCAAATATCCGAATTGGCCGCCCCGGAAATTTGCGGTACTAACACCATAATATTCCGGCCCTGGAGAGCTGCAACGGTCAGATCTTGGAGGAGGCTATAAATAGCTATCTTATTCCTCTAGACAGCTAGTGCGTCCATTTCTTTCTCTCCTCCATTGTTCAAGAGCTCAAAACGCCCCGATCTCCCTCCTCCTCCAACCAAACTCAATACCCTTCAAGAATCTCATGGGTCCTAGATCTACCTTTCTACCAAGCCAAAAATTATTTTTCCATATCATACCCCTTGGGATCTTGTAATCTCTTGGTTGCTTTGTCATCCTAGAGAAACCCTAGTGCTTGTAGCTTCCACCTTGTAGAAAGAAGCTTTGGATTGTTGAGAGCCTCCTCTCACTTGTGGAGTAGCCTCAACCCCCTTGTAAAGGTTTGGTCAACACCTTCAAGTCGACCTCATAGTCGAAACAAGAATCTCCCTCGCCGGAGAAGCTCAAGGAGAACAAGGTGTGCACAACCGTGCTAT
This sequence comes from Alopecurus myosuroides, assembly GCA_028641055.1. Lineage (NCBI taxonomy): Eukaryota > Viridiplantae > Streptophyta > Magnoliopsida > Poales > Poaceae > Alopecurus > Alopecurus myosuroides. The sequence goes on from CM054057.1 coordinate 347,326,246, forward strand.
TGAGGAGTGCCTAGGTGGCTCCCCACCTCTCCAACGTAGACATACTTCTTTTAAGAAGGAACTACGGGAAACATATGCGTTGTCTCCGTGTTTTCACTTGTGGTTATCTTGTGCCGTGCATTTACTTCCGTGGCATACTTGATTATTATCACATAGGGTGTCTACCTAGTTGCACATCTAGATAACCAAGTTGGTTACTTGCTAAAGCCCATCTAAAAGTGAAAAAGGATAAAATTTGTAGGTCACCTATTCACCCCCCCTCTAGTTGACCTACAAGCCTATGAAAACCCCCATGTCCACGACTATTGACTTAAAACCCGACCCGAATGGTAAAGAGGTAGATCAAAAGGTATACCGCTCCATGATTGGCTCTTTGCTCTACCTTTGTGCATCTAGACCCGATATCATGTATAGTGTAGGTAAATATGTAAGGTTTCAAGCCTGTCCGAGGCAAAGTCATTTTGAAGCGGTTAAGCGCATCTTTCGCTATTTAGTTTATACCCTAAACTTTGGTCTTTGGTATCCCAAGGGTTCAATCTTTCAGCTCATCGGGTACTCGGATGCGGATTATGCGGAAGAGAAGACGGATAGGAAGTTCACATCCTGTGGTTGTCAATTTCTTGGTCGCTCTTTGGTATGTTGGTCTTCCAAGAAGCAAAATTGCATCGCTTTCTCAAACCACCGAGGCCGAGTACATCTCCGCGGCAAGTTGTTGTGCTCAATTGCTATGGATGCGACAAACTTTGCGAGATTATAGTATCGACTTCGAAAAGGTCCCCCTCTTGTGCGACAATGAGAGTGCTATCAAGATCGCCTACAATCCCGTTCTTCACTCCAAGACGAAGCACATTGAAATTCGCCATCACTTCATTTGGGATCATGTTGAGAAGGGCGATATTGACCTCTCCTATGTGCCCACCAAGGATCAACTTGCGGATATCTTCACGAAGGCCCTTGATGAACCAAGGTTTTGGGGTTTGAGGAATGAACTAAATATGATCGATGCGTCTAACTTCACTTGAACCCTTGCATAGATACCTTCACCACACATCTTATCTAGGTTTAGATGTAGGCATGGACATAGGGGGAGCGTATTTCAACTCATGAACCAACACTCCTCCTATCATGCGCAAAACAATCAAAACTTCATGCATATCTAGTCATTATGTGACTTATTGTGCTTTAACGTGAGTCATGCTTTTGGGCCCAAGATATACTTCGCGACTCCTTGGTATACACTCAAACACGGTGGCTCCGGCCACCAACATTTCTCTCTTTGTTATGTTGATTGTCTCTTTTGCTCTTTTCTCGTTTTTGTGTTCGTGTGTTCATTGTCGTTGTTCTTATTTTTCTCGTTTTTGACGGCTCATATCTTATCTCTTGTTTTTCAAAACTCGGTGTGGGGGGGAACCCCGTAAATTCCGGCCCCGTGATACTTGTATCAGAAATTTTCCCTCATTTCCTCTGTGCCAGCTCACAGAAGGCACTCTGGAAATTTGAGCAGAAATTTTCGGGGCAAATATCCTGGGGCCAGAATATTCCGTGTCTTAAGCCCGGAAATTTCCGGGTTTCGAGATTTCTCCGAAAACTCAACCCCAATCCGTTGTGCCCCCTCGCAGAAGTCACCATGGGTCTTGGGGCGGAATTTCCGGGCGAAATATCCGGCCCCCGGAAATTTCCGGACTTAACACCGGAATATTCCGGGGTAAGCGGCTAGGGGCTATAAATAGGCGACGGGAGGGGAGTTCCCAGATCTTTTCCCCTCCCATCGCCTCCACTCCATCCCCAACCGCATCCGCCGCCTCCGAGCTCCCCGAGAGGCCTCCTCGCCTCCCTTTTTTGTCTTCCGGCTACCTTTTATGGATCAAGAGGCCGCACCTCCGTGCCCATGCATGGAGCCCCGTATGTGTCATGTTTTCTCCGCAATCTAGGGTTTCTCGGTCGATTAGATCTCGGTAGATTGGATCCCCCACGAGTTTAGGGTTGGAACTCCCCTTTACCAGTCCAATTTATTCCTTGTTGTTCCTCCCTTTGCACTCCCATCTTGTTTTAGATTCGTTGCAGGCCTGGATTCGTAGCTTGAAAACGATTTTTCCAGGGTCGGAAATTCCCGCCCCCAGGGCCGGAATTTCTGCCCCCCGGAAATTTCATCAAGGGACGGAATTTTCGGCCTGCTCTGATTCTTTGACAGAGACCTCTTATTCCACTCATCAAAAGATATGAATCCCTATTTGATGTTAATTTTTGCTTTTCTCTTTGGTTTGCATTCGCTTTTCTCATAGATGGTTCAAGCTCTAGGCCCACCAAGGTGACTAGCTCTCGCAAGAGGTGGAGCAACCTAAGGGAGGATGATGATGGTGTATTTGTTGACGAGACCGAGACTCGTCGACGCCAGCGTGAGGAATATCAAGAGTATCAGCGTCAGCGCAACGCCGACATGGCAGCTCGTAGGGCCAACAAGCAACAGGGCAAGGCCGCTCTCAACGTGGCCACCATGTCTGTAGCTGAGTTCAAGGCATGACGCAACAAGGCCTAGTACACTGATGGTCCTCAGGACCCAACTATTGATTCCTTCTTCTGGCATGTGGAGCAGGAGACTGTTCAAGCAAGTTTACACTGTGATGAGCAAGCCAGCCTGCCCAATGGAGTATATCAACTTTGCACACATGGCTGCCAATCATGCCTACTTCAACAACTCTGTTAACCTTGCTGAGCTCCTTGGACTGCGCCATCTCATGGAGACCCAATGCTCCTACAAACCTTCATCTAGCAGTTCTTCGCCACCCTGGTTATTGATGATTTTGAGGAGATTGGTATGTCCTGGATGTCTGGCCCTCCTCACTTGCTCACTGCCACGTTCCATGATTTTGCTGCTGAGCTCGGGTATCCATTTGCTGGCCTCAATGTCCCTCAGGATGCTCGCATGCACATTCATTGCATGGAGTATGAGAAGAATAAGTTGGTTGAGCTATATGGTCCTCGTGGTGTTGTGGGTTCTACCAAGGGCCTCTATGCTATCTATGACATCCTTCTGCGCATGTTTCGGGAGATCATTGCCCCTAGCGGTGGCAACAATGATGAGATCTGTGGCGGCTTGGTGAACCTCATGCACCATGCCTTCCTGACTTTCACCGAGGGCAATCTCGAGGATACTGAGTGCCACAAGATTGATGTGATGGACTTCATCTTCAACGAGATTAAATATGCTCTCTTCCACCGCAAGGTGCCACCTTATGCACCATACATCATGAAGATCATCAAGTCCAGATAACCCTTTGATCTTCGTGATGATCTTGAGTTGGACTGTGAGACGCGCAAGGATGTGAAACTGTACAAGAAGAGCGCCCACACTACGCAAGCTGCACATGATGTTGGTGCCACTGGACAGAGCCACCGTGATCCTCGCATGAGACAGCCTCCTCCAGGTACAAAGAAGCGCTCTTGGATTGTTCGTGCCATTGAGAAGGTGATGTGCAAGAATGTTTTCATCCACAAGGAGAACTATGATGCATATGTCGAGCGCCGCACCATTCTTGAGAATCAGCGCGCCATCATGACAGCTTTCAATGTGCCCAACATCCCTGCTCCTCAACATGCCAAGATTCCCTACCGCAACTGGAACAACCGTGATGTGGACTAGGATCTCGATGTGCCAGATGATGATGACATCGCCACCGCTAGTAAGGAGGAAGACTACACCGAGCATGCTGCTGATGAGGATGATGATGCCATGGCCTAGAGCTTGTTCCTTGGGGCTTAGTGCATCCTTCTCTCTTTTTGGTATCCTGATGTCAAAGGGGGAGAAGATCTAGAGACCGCGGGATTTCCTTGGGTGGGTTGCTTGTTTTTTATTTCTCGTGCTTTTCGAACAACCTCGTTTTTCTTCGTGGATTTCCTATTCGTGAACTTATATTATTGGGAGGCATGTCTCCTAAGTTATGATTATCTGTGTTGTTCTATTTCCTATCGTATTGTTGGATTATCACTATGCAAATACCCGTGTTATCATCACTCACTAAAAAGGGGGAGATTGAAATCTCATGTCTGGTGATGATAACAACGCGGGTATGATTACTAACCATATGGTTTAAGTGTCTACAAATGGCCTCATATATAATTCACGATGATATTCTTGCGAAGTTACACAAAGGATTTCCGAAGAAGGAAAAACTGCTGCCGGATTATTCTGGTCACTTGCCCGGAATTTCCGTTGGATATAGGACGGAATATTCGTCCTTAGTACCGGAATATTCCGGCCCTCTCGAAACTTCAAAAGATGAATTTCTGGCCTCCAACTGCTCGCTCGCCGAAGCTAGGGCGGAAATTTTCCCAGAAATTTCCGGGGCAAATTTCCGGCCCCTTGGTACTTAGCAGATTTTAGAGGTGTCGCTGGTTCCCGCTCGCAGAAGATGGGGCGGAAATTTTCCCGGAATATTCCGGGGAAAATATTCGCCCCCTGGTCCTTAGCGGAAAATCAGATGGGCGCTGCTGCCCGCTTGCAGAGATAGGGGCGGATTATTAGCCGGAAAATTCCGGCCCCGTATTATTCAAAAATACGCCCCCGGATATTTCAAATATCCGGCCTGGCTGCCCCGAAAATTTCCGGTACTAACACCGGAATATTCCGGCCCTGGAGAGCTGCACCGGTCAGATCTTGGAGGAGGCTATAAATAGTTGTCTTCTTCCTCTAGACAGCTAATTCGTCATTCCTCTCTCTCCTCCATTGTTCAAGAGCTCAAAATGTCCCGATCTCCCTCCTCCTTCAACCAAACTCGATGCCCTTCAAGGATCTCATGGAGGAGGCCTAGATCTACCTTTCTACCAAGCCAAAAATTGTTTTCCCGTATCATACCCCTTGGGATCTTGTAATCTCTTGGTTGATTTGGCATCCTAGAGAAACCCTAGTGCTTGTAGCTTCCACCTTGTAGAAAGAAGCTTTGGATTGTTGAGAGCCTCCATCTCACTTGTAGAGTAGCCTCAACCCCCTTGTAAAGGTTTGGTCAACACCTTCAAGTCGACCTCATAGTGGAAACGAGAATCTCTCTCACCGGAGAATCTCAAGGAGAACAAGGTGTGCACAACCGTGCTATTGAGGAGTGCCTAGATGGCTCCCCACCTCTCCAACGTAGACGTACTTCTTTTAAGAAAGAACTACGGGAAACATATCCTTTTTCTCCATGTTTTCACTTGTGGTTATCTTGTGTCATGCATTTACTTCTGTTGCATACTTGATTCTTATCACATAGGGTGTCTACCTAGTTGCACATCTAGATAACCAAGTTGGTTACTTAGTAAAACCCATATAAAAGTGAAAAGGGATTAAAATTTGTAGGTCATCTATTCACCCCCCCCCTCTAGTTGACCATTGTGTACTTTCACCTGTGTGACGGGCGGTGGTGGAGTCTGGTACATCGAGTCCTCCTCAAGCTCCGCGTGTGTAGACTCGTCCCCGCCTCCCCCCCCCCCCACCTGCATGTGATACGTCAATTATCCATGTATGTGAATAAGATAAAAAAGTGTGACGACTAAAATAAACTTACCAGGATTCCCCATATGCTGAGTACATGGCACAGGAGACGAGTTCCACTGAATATGTTGAGGTGACTGCATCGGGAAACCACTCAGCATCCTGTAACCCATCCCGTATCCGTAACTAGGCAGCATATCATACGCAGACGCAGCATGCTGCTACCACGACAAACTACGAGGCTAGAAAGGATCTGGCTAGGAAAGACCTGGCTGGAACAAACCTGGGTGGAAAGGACCTATATGGAAAGGAGTTGGCTAGGAAGGAGCTGGCTGGGAAGTATGTGGCTGAGAAGGACCTGCCTGCTGCGAAGAACTACCAGGCTCGTACGTAGGTGTCTGTAGTGGTGTAAGACGTGGTCACGGACTCTGCCGATGTGTAGAGTGCTGGGAGGGCGATACATGTACATCTCGAGCGAGTGAAGACAGTCGCATAAGATGCGGAGTTGTACGGATGGGTGTAACATCCCCACAGCCCGAACAGGTAAGCAACGTGTAGACACGTCGTAGTTTATCCTCAAGACGCTTGAACCACGACACATGTTGCGGCAGCGGGGTATATCTACGAATGCCACCATGAATGTCTTCTAGCAACTCTGCCTATAATAGATAAAATAAACTCAAGTGGGTACATGTACGACATAGTTAAAAATTATAAACTCTTTGTGATTATTGATACATACCACGTAGTTTCTGCTCCCCGCCATAGTCTCAAGTGGGTACATCTCCGTAATAGAAGGAGGTGGCATCTGATCAGGCTGAATCGTCGGCACTAAGTGTAGTCGAGTGGACTGCCTGTACGTCTGGAGGGGCGTGAGAATCATCCCACTGAAATGGCTCATCCTCGGGCCATACAGTAGTAGTTCCAGTCTCCCATTCTCCTATATACGGCTGAAGTGTCTACTGCCACGCTGATGTGGTTCTTTCCCCTTAGCGTCCAAATCTGAAACATGTTTGTGCATTGTTAGTAAAGATGTAATATTATGAATGATTACGCACTATAAGTAAAATAACTTACTTATGGATATGCACAGGCAGGCAAGGAAGTCTAGCGGAAGGCTCTGGCAATTGACGCTTACCAAATTGCCGCATAACCCGCTGCTGGGACATCACCTCTACCATGACATCAAAAAACAATAAAAGATTTAGTGAACGAACAACGATGTCGTCTAGAGGGAGGGTGAATAGGCAATTAAAACTTTTCCGGTTAAGGTTTGCTAAATGCTGAAATAAACTAGGTGTTTAAATTAACAAGTACACAACCTAAATATTCTAGGCTCAACTATGTGCACCAATAACTTATGCTAAGCAAGACAAGTAACAAGATGATAGCAAGATATATAAATTCAAGCACGAAGGCTATCACAATGTAAATTGCATAAATAAAAAGTTCGGGTATAGAAATAACCAAGGCACACGGAGACGATGATGTATTGCCGAGTTCCTCCCACAAGGGAAAGTACGTCTCGTTGGAGGGGTGTGAGCTCGCCATAAGAGGCCTACTCAACGCCACAAAGGCCTCAGCCTATTCTCCGATGAATCTCGCCACAAAGGCCTAGTTCACCTTCCACTATTGGCAACCTTCAATCTCGAGGCACAAATCCACAACTCAATTGGAGACTCTCGATGCCACCACAATCCTGACACACATTCACAACTCAATTGGAGGCTCCCAAGAACACCACAAGTTGTCTAGGGTCCAAGACCCAAGTGTAACCAGCTCACAAACTTTCACTTTTTTAGAGGCAAAGGACCATAGAACAAATTGTTCTATGGTATGTATTAATATAAATATATACAAAAGTCCAATAACCCCTAAAAATCAACCGATTCCGGCTTTCTCTAACATCTATAAAAGGGGAAAAAACTAAAAGAAAACTTAAGAAAGAAGAACTGAAGCAATCCAGTTCTTTAAGGAAACAGAGTATCTTGGTTTAATCCGAATGTTGATAATCTGAAGATCTTGGCTAAACTGAATCTTCCATCTACTCTGACAGGGCGTAACATTGTTGAAGATCTTATCATTTCTAATTCTCCAAATGTTCCAACATCCCATAATAATCACTTCCAGTGCAAAATCTTGGGGTATGATTTGTGAAAGAAGCATGACTTCATCATATGTTGATATCCCTCTCTTTCTGTTAATACCAAAGGTATTCCAACAACTGATAGCAAAAGGACAGTCAAAAAATAGATGCAATAAAGTTTCTTCCATGTATTCCTGACAGCAGTCACAGTCATAACTCTGAAGATGTAAATTTTTCCTTTGTAGGAGATTTCTGGAATTGAGTCTATCATGTAAAAGCAGCCAGAAAAAGATCTTATGTCTTAATATAGTTGCATTTTCCCATGTTCTAAGCAAAAGATCATGTGCAGTAGGACCAATACTGAGTTCCTTATAGGCAGCAGATACCAAATAAGATTTCTTATATCCTTTTAAAGACCATGTGTCAGAGTCTTCAGTGAGATGGATACCTTGAATAAGTTGCTGAAGCTGAATAAGTTGTTGATGTGCTTGGTTTGACAAGGGGAGTTGGAAGTAATCAGTAATATCAGTTGCAGTTAATAAATCCCTAACTGAGAGATTTGTTGAAGTGCAGAAAGATTGGAGTTGTGGGAACTCCACATTGCATGGGAATTCACACCATTTGTCAGCCCAAAGTGAAATAGTCTTACCATCTCCAATCTTACATACTGCAATATCTTTATATTCAGGTATAAGAGTCACCATGTTTCTCCACCAAAAGGATCCCACCTTTTTATGTTCAATCAAATTGTTTGTGTAGTGGTTTTCAGTGATTAACTTGATCCATGGAAGATTTTCTTGGTTGAGGAATTTATGGATATGTTTCATAAGCAGAACTTTATTCTGAATACCAAGATCAATAATACCAAGTCCTCCCTGTTTCTGTGGTTTGGTAACTTTATTCCAAGATATGAGAGCAGATCCTTTGTCCTCCATACCATATTTTCTCCAGAAGCAGTGCTTAATAATCTTGTTGATATGCTCTAAAACAGTTTTTGGTAGTTGCAGTGTGCTCATGTAGAACATAGGAAGTGATGTAAAGACTGCCTTGATCAGAATCAACTTTTCTCCATAAGATAAGAAAGAGGTACAACCATTGAGCCTATCATGTATTCTCTTAATCAGAGGCCAGTAGTCATCCACTTTTGGTCTATCAATGGATAAGGGGAGTCCAAGATAATTAATAGGCATATACTCAATGCTACATCCCATAATATTCTGTAAGTGGTAGCATATCTCCACACTTGCTTTGACTTCCACGAATCCTCGTTGAGAGAGCAAACCGATGCAACTTATGCAAATGGTAAGAGCAAAAGTGCTCGAATCCTTCAATCTCAAATTCCAAAAAATCAACAAATGCTTATGGGGAATAAGAGAGGAAGAACAAAGGAGGATAAACACCAAAAACTTCAAGATTAAGATCTATTAGGTTTCCCTCATTAAGAAGGAAGATGGATTGTTGAAAATGTAGATCTAGATCTCCTCTCACTTTTTCCTCAAAGAGATGCAAGAATCATGAGAGGTATTGAGAGGGGGCAAACTTTTCCAAGGTCAAAAATGGTGGGAGAGAGAGTGTAAAACGTGCTTGGAAGAGGCTTAGGTCTTTGGGGAAGAGGGGGCCTTTTATAGGTCCCCACGAAATAGATCCGTTGGCAACTGTAAATTTGGACCGGAAATTTCCAAACTTGAACCGGAATTTCCACCTAGTTTTCGGGAGGTAAAAAATAGGCTAAGAATTTTGGAGTGGAGATTACATATGCCAACCAGAAATTTGGACCGGAAATTTCCAAACTTGAACCGGAATTTCCGCCCCCCGCTAGACAACAAAAACAGTAACACAAAAACTGCAATAACTTTTTCATCCGGACTCCGTTTTTTATGATCTTGGGCTTGTTGAAATCACCACAACGAGCACTACAAGAATATGTAGAGAAACACAATTTTCCAGCAATAGAAGATAAAATAAAATGGGGAAAGTTTTGACCTCTCTAAAAAGAACAACCGGTAAAACTTCGAACAACGAAGACGCACATAACTTCTGCGAATGAAGTCCGAATAAGGTTAATCCAAATGGGTTGGAAAGATAACAATAAGGACTATCAAAACAAAAGTATGGAGAAGTTGCCACACATGGAAGTTGTGAGAACATTCTCAACAACTAAAAACGCAACAAGTTTTTCTTACGAAATCTGTTTTCGATCAACCTTAGCTTGTCATGAAGATCACGACAAACACCAAAACCCAAGGAGATAAAAGCCAAATAAGAACAAAAAAAAATATGATATGCATATATGCAAAGGTTAAAGCTCTCCAAAACGATTCGATCAAGTTACTCACTTGAGAGACCCTCTTGATAGTACGACTATCGATCCTATAACCCGGTCTCCCAAAGGCATGAGACCGGTAAAATAGAAAAACCTATCAAGATCATACATTTGCCTTGAGCATTCCACTTGAGCTAGATGATTACGGTCTTGATTATCTCAAGTCGTATCTTCTTTCTTGATCGAGATTGCTATTACAAGTTCCGCTTGATGAAGACTTGCAAGTTGCTCCCCCATACACGATTATGGGAGAGACCTTTTAGGCATATCTTCAAGAAGCCACAATCTCCAAATGGGTGGAAAGCATCAAGAAAATAATATCTTCGAGATGCTTCACTTGAGATTCCACGTCAAGCTTGATGACGAACACCGCTTGACGACAACATAGACCATGGGCTATATGAAATCTTTCTTTTGATGCAGGCCCATGGAAATATACCTAATCACACATAGAGATGCCATACACACATCATAGGTTAGTTCACAAAGATATATTATCAAATTCTTACCATACCACGAGATACACAATCCCACTTGGTACATCATGTAGCTTTTTGTGTTGATCACTTGTTTGATCAACCTTGTATATTTGCTTCTTTCTTTAATAGAAGATGTCTTGAAGATAATCATGAAAGATAACCTAATCCTTTTCTTCAAGACACTTTCAATGAGCTCAACTCAAACAATCCTTGAAAATTACAATGTCCATCAAGGAAGATAATAGAGTTCAACATATGAACTCCATTATTTCCTATGGACAAGATCTACAAGGATAACTCAATGCAAACATTAGTCCATAAGGATTGTCATTAATTACCAAAATCACATACGGGGGCACCATGCGCTTTCAATCTCCCCCATTTTGGTAATTGATGACAATCCCTTTTTACGAGGGTTTATATGATGAATTAAGCAACCATGCAGAACAAAGAGTAAGGATGCAAGAGCATGGAAGGTTAATGGTTAAGAATGAAACTAAAGCATAAAACCAAATTCCCTTAAACCCTCTAAACTTCTCCCCCATTGGCATCTATTGCCGAAATGGGAGGAAAAACTTAGAAGGTCAATATAATATGATCTCCCCTATAGTGTATGCAATCCTCATGATATGAGTGAAGTCAAGTGCATATATCCAACTACGAATAGATGGAGGTAGATCAAACTATAAAGAGGATCCAAAGATTTCCAAAGAATATAAAATTTAAAGATACTTTAACAAAGAAGCACCAAATGATCCGAAAAACCATTTGACCAAAACAATATTATGATAATATCAACCAAGTGTTCTAGAAAATCAAGAGGGAACTCCCCAAGGTACATGCACAATGTTAAATTTGAATTAATATAATGTGCACAACATGGAATAATCACTCCCTTCTAGATAATTTTGAACACAAACAAGTGCAAGCGAATAGATGGGAAAGGAAGCAAAGAAACTTACAATCAAACAATAGTTGAGAAATTAAGATCAAGGAGCAACAAATAAAGACTTACTCAACCGAAGTAGATTGGTGTGACAAGGAACAACATTTTTTAGGAGACTAATAGCATGATAAGATCATCAACATAGTCTTTAAATATATGAGGCACATTGTGCATATCATGTCTTTCCCTTACACACAAACCAACGAGGGTAAAACACATAGGTCCACAAGCTTATTAAGATGCAAAAGGAATACCAAATGAAAAGCAAAGCTTGTGCCTTTTAGGAACTGACGTGGGGATGACTCCTGGACCTATCGGGTGAGTCTACCCAGTCCAAGGCCCAAGACCTAGGCCCAAAGAAAGGTGTTATCATGTGCTACTAGAAGGCCCAACGAAGGCCCACCCGTAAGACTTGCGGGTCAAGATAAGAACTCATATACGTACTCTACTAGGACTCATGTAACGCCCTCATGGCTGCATATATAACGCCAGGAGGGAGGAAAGAAAAAGACATCCAATCTGGGATCCAATCTAGAGAGAGAAAGATACAAGCCACAACTAGACTAGACAATACACGGGATATCCCGTACGCCTCACCATGGCATCGTCATTGTAAACAGCTCGACTATCTCGCCATAATACAGACCAGACAAGCAGGAGTAAGGGTTTTACCTCTACGAGGGCCCCGAACCTGGGTAAATCTTGCCTCCTTGTTAGTCGTCGTGATCACCAACGCGTACATCGTTCCTCTACACGAAACCCTACCGGATCATCCGAGGGATTTGTCGACACGACTCTTCGACAATTGACGCCGTCTATGGGAACGACACGTGCTGGATCTACGGTCTCGCCGGCCTCATCTACATCAAGCTTCGGGTCCTCGACCCCATGGATTCGATCTAATTTCAGCTCCTTCAACTTCATCGAGCACTCGCCGGCCTCGCGCACGGCCTTCATCATCTACAATCGAAAATCGACATCGTTCTTCACGCGCAGGCTGCAGGACAGCAGCAACGTACATATTGCGGACGTCATCAATGGTGGCCGAAACTCATTTGGAAAATTCTTTCGGTGGAGAGATGCAAAATCAAATTATCTACCGGGTCCAAAACGAATCAGCGAATTCCGACGGTTAGATCTCCGTGGATGATCCGAACACTGAAGGCCTGTCAGAATCTGACGGAACTCCGCGCGACTTTGGGAAAATAATTCTCGCAGTCGACTCGGACATCAATTCAAAGATCACACCGTTGAACAGGTGCGGAATACAATCCCGCACCACTCCGTATTTTTTCAGCCAATTCCAACGGTTAGATCTCCGTCAGCGTCTCGCGCACTGCGACACGTTTTGGATCTCTGCGAGTTCGCGAATTCAAATCGCGGATCCGGATCCTATTTCGGCAATTTGCGAGTCGACACAAAGACCAAGCAACGTCAACAAAAGATGGAGACTCGCGATACTAGTGCTCGAGGGCCCGACATCAACATTGCCCTCCGTGTACACACAACAAATCCTCGCGATTCCGCCGCGTCGAGTCGGTCCGCCGCGTCGAGTCTTTCGGGTAAACATCGCGACTCCGCCGCGTCGAGTCCTTTGAACAAACATCGCGACTCCGCCGCGTCGACTCGGTCCGCCGCGTCGAAGTCCTTCGAGCAAACATCACGACTCCGCCGCGTCGACTCGGTCCGCCGCGTCGAGTCCTTCGGGAAGCATCGCGGCTCCGCCGCGTCGAGTCCTTCGGACAAACATCTTGACTCCGCCGCATCGACTCGGTCCGCCGTGTCGAGTCCTTCAGACAAACATCGTGACTCCGCCGCGTCGACTCAGTCCGCTGCGCCGAGTACTTCGGGAAGCATCACGACTCCGCCGCGTCGACTCGGTCCGCCTCGTCGGGTCCTTCCGAGAAATATCTCGACTCCGTCACACAACTCCGCTACATCGAATCGTCTCGACTAAGCGTCTCGAGGGCTCTCCTTCGCCGCAGCCACACTCGTTGCTCGGGGGCTATGCTGCAAACTAGACGCACTCGAGAATTCGCTGCAGCCGCACTCGACACTCGGGGGCTGAGGCGCGAAACAGCCGCACTCGACACACGAGTCCGGTTCATCGATTCCGGCGATATCACTCGGAACCGTCTCGTCGACTACGGCAGTGTCATACAAAGATAAGTTACTCTTATACAAGTCGACAAATTTACTTTTTCATGTCTATAATCTGCTGTGAAGCTACACCTGACAGTCGGGGGCTGCGCCCCGCAAACTAAATGAATAGTCAAGACCCGTCATGCTGCGCGTTACACTACCGCATTTACACGCTATAACCCGAGTAGCTGATATCGCCTGACGTCGACCCTTGACTCCGACCCGGTTTGAAGCATCAACTGACAGGTCGGCGAGGAGCATAGACAATGACTGTCAGGCTAACGAAAGGGCACAACGTACGATGCAAAAGTGTCGCGTAGGGTCAAATCATTGCCTACCAACAGGCCATACTCGACTCTGCGAGTCGATAGATTGTTGGTTCACAACCAAGATAAACCCGAGCAATAATCTGTTCTGTACATTTTGCTAGACACAGCACTACTTTTACATTATTTAACCATATCCGATTATATGGCTGCAACTGTAACGCAGGAACTACAACGTCGGCTGCAACTTCGACAGTCGACACAATCCTCCGTTCGGAGTCGACAGTCGACACAATCCTCGCTCGGAGTCGACACATATCCCCCGCTCGGAGTCGACAGTCGACACACATCCTCCGCTCGGAGTCGACAGTCGACAGTTGACATAGATCCTTCGCTCGGAGTCGACACATACCATCCTCCGGGAGTCGACGCATGTCCTCATCTGCGAGCCAACAGAAGACAAACACACGGGGTTAGCTTCCGAATAATTTGAGCCTATGCCCGACTCTGCGAGTCAAACATAGCCTCGGGGGCTACTCCCATCGGGAGCACTGCCGTGCACCCGACAAATCGAAAAAGCAATGTTACAAGATCTTTGAGTCTATGCCCGATTACAAATAATCGCACATAGACTCGGGGGCTACTCCCATCGAGAGCGCTGGCCGCGCACCCAATGAGCGCTGGTCGCGCAACCGACGAGCGCTACGGGCGCCCTCGACGTACTACCACGTCGGAAGCATATGACGCGTTGGCCGCGTACCTGAGGAGCTCTGCTAGATTTCTTCGTCCAGATTCTTATTGTGGTCGTACAGACCGCATATTAACTCGGATAAAGAAAAGCAAAACATCAAACTTGTTCGTCTCGACGAGGCGCATATGACAAAGCGGGCCAATTCGCGAAATCAGAACATATTGAAGACTTTTCGGGTCCATCTTCTTGTGTGGACTCGGTGGCTGAGCATCCGCGTCAACTGCACGACTTCCACGTCGTCGTGCGACTCCGCCACGTCCACGTCGACTACACGACTTCCTCGTCGACTCCGTCCGCCGTGTCGAGTATACCTCCACCGCGTCGACGCCATCCACCTCGGCGGCTACACGACCTCCTCGTTGACTCCGTCCGCCGTGTCGAGTACACCTCCAAGGCCCAAGACCTAGGTCCAAAGAAAGGTGTTATCCTGTGCTACTAGAAGGCCCAACGAAGGCCCACCCGCAAGACTGCGGGTCAAGACAAGAACTCCTATACGTACTCTACTAGGACTCATGTAACCCCCTCCTGGATGCATATATAAAGCCAAGAGGGAGGAAAGATGTAACATCCCTGATTTTTGGAAAGTCCAAAAATCACTAAAATTTGAAACTTTTTATTTTCATGTTTAGTAAGTCACCAAAAACCAAATGAGATGCAAGAAATAAAAGAAAACAATATGTAATTGGAATAAAGAATCCAAATTTCCTTAATTCCACAAACCCTAAAGCCTATTCCTAAAATAAAATATGTTTCCCTCATGTGAATAAAATATTTTCTTAGGAAACATATTTACCGACATGTTTTCAACTCAACTACCATTTTGAAAATGATTTTGATAATTAAAAACCAGAGAGTTACTATTTATAATATTTTCTCCTTGTCTCCAAGAAATTGTGTCACTATTATTATTAAGCTTAAATGGTTAAAAGTTGGATATTTGTTTTCCAAGTATTATATCAATCAACAAAACAGTAAGGTGTTATATATATTATTGACTTATGAAAACAAGTAAAATGCCTTGGAAAAACAATGTTTTAAATTGGGAAAACAACATCTTCATTAGAGAAAATCTCTCTGTTCTTACTAACCCTCAAATTAAAATTTATTAATAATTTCTCTATTTTGATTATACTAATAAGATACCCTGAGTGAATTTCTCATATTGAAAAACATTTCAAAAGGGCCTTGAAAACAATAGTTGAACCATAGAAAATATTTCTAAAAATTGTTTTAATCATATAAAAATTAATGTTTTCTATTAAGTGACTATCATTGTTTCTTCATATTTTAAAATCATAAAATATGAAAACCATTAAAAATGATTTTGGAAAATATCATTTGATCACATTGATGTCTCTGATATTTTATTCAACCAATAATTTTCATTTATATAATTAATATTTTTAAAATGACATTAATATGCTATTAGTGAAATCATTTTTATTTCAAAATATAAAATAGCAAAACAAGTGTAAATGATTTTCAAAAATGATATATGACTTATATAATGTCTCTTTGTTTTTATAAAACCCTTTCTCAAAATTAAATTTGATTTTCTATTAAAAATGCTATTAAGTCACTTTTAATGAATTATTCAAATTTCATAATTCAAAAATGTAATGTGTTCAAAGTTGACCAAAAATATTATTAGTTGATAGACATTTCAATTACAAAATTATAGAAATTTATTTTAGGTAAATAGGATAAAGAAAACAGAAATTATGAAGGAATTAAGAAAACAGGAAAAATAAAATAAAATGATGACGTCATGATGACGTCACTGTCTTCTACCTTCTGTAACTAAAGAACACCAAAACGCTCGAATTGATTTCGTCTTGATTCGGCGGTTTCCATCACCGATTAATTGCCCCGTTTATTCCCCTTGAATCCCCTCCCTCTCCTCTATAATTACCCTCTCGTCATCCCTCCTATCGTGCCCCCGCGATCGTAAAATTCCTCGCCGGAGTTCGTCCGTTCCGCCGCCATTTGTCGTCGTTTCCGGCCATCTCTGTAAGCCATCTCCTCCCCTTTCTTAACCTTCTGGTTCCTCTTGTCCCCGCGCCTCTCCTGATGATTTGTATCAATTTTTGGAGCAAGGAATCGTTGGCGCCATCCATTCCCGTGGTCGCCGGAATCCCGAGGCGCTCCATCTGCATCGCGCCGTCGTTCCAGGAGGTTTGAGCCCGCGCCATCATCACCATCGAGTCTGCCATGTCCTCCCGCGCTGGTTCTTCGTCACCGTTGAGCAAGGAGGGCACGGGAAGGCATCTCCGGCGAGATCCCGAGCGCAGCGCCGCCACCACCGCCATTTCCGGTCACCCCGCCGGCGAGGTGAGATCCCGAACCATCCCTGGTCCTTAGATCTTGATCCTGTGGCCAGCAACACATCACTTACCGAAGGGGTATCGCCCAGTAGGAATGCGCCATGTTGCCTGCGTGTTAAAACTTTATTCGTCGCTCAGCGCAGCGTGAAATCGGCCCAAGCCCAGTCCTTATCTACCGCCCAGTGCAGCGCTTAGCAGCCCAGCTCTTTTTCTGGATTTATTCCGGAATACAATTAAATGGCTGTTTTACAGATTAGCCCCTACACATTAGATCTATCATATCGTTTGATCCATGAGGCCAAATTTAGCAATCTTGGACTTTTTGAAAAGCCCTGGACATCTAGAAACTTTTAGCACTGGCCAAATTCAAATTTGACAAACTTAAATTTGTTCAAATTCAAATATGCTTGTTTTATGAAATTTGGCATAATTCAAATTCTACAAATCCAAAAATTGTAAATAAAATATATTTGGAAACCTTAGGATGTGTACTTTCATATCCTCTGTCCCAAAATAATATTTGAACAAATTAAAATTGAATTTAGAATTAACTTGTCTACTAGAGTATTTTTGACATAGATTAATTTCTATAATATTTTCAATATAGTTCCTTTTGCAAAATTGCTCCATTTGGTAACCTTGAACCATAGACATTATGCCCAACCATTTTGGACATCCTTGGACCATGACCATGTGTTTTGACCAAAAACCCAACCTATTGATTCATCCATCTTTACCATGTCTTAGGAATTGTTTTCAATTGTTATTATTTGATGTTATGTTCACTTGGAGCCAAGCCATGTCCTTAGAATGTGCCAATCACATATAGTACCAAATAGTGAAATTTAGTTTGCTATCTACTTCTCCACTCCCCTTTTCATGCTTCAAGATTTCATCAATTTGGGATTTGTGAGAACCATGAAGTGAAATGGAGGACTTAACCATCTAGAGATTTTGCAACATGAAGATAGAAGACCATTGAAGGACTTGGAAAATAAAACAAACTTCATAAGCATCTCCAAGAAGTGGAAGCACTAGAAGAAAACCAGAGAAACTTTTAGAGGACTAACACCCTTTCTCTCTAAGTCTTTTTCCTTCCCTTTTCTATTCTTCTCCTTTCAACCTGGTGGCAACATGAAGAGCTACAAGGAAGATCAATGAAGAAGTTTTGAAGAGAAGACTTAGACTCCACAACAACTAGAAGCAACTCAAGAAGTACAAGTGTGAAGAAATTCAGTAGAAAGCATCTCCCTCTCTCTTTCTATTTTTCTTCTTATTTTTTTATTTCCAAATTGACTTAGTGGTATTTGTGCCCATCCCATACCCAAACCAATTAGTGAATGAAATCCATGAAGAATCTATCAAGACCAAGAGAAGAATCCATCCAAGGAACAAGACTACAATAGAAGCATGAAGATGATCTTCAAGAAGGCAATCACATGAGGTCTAGAAACAATCCATACAAGTTGAAGAATAACAAGTTGTTTTTGTCCAACCATTGACCCAAATGGAAAACCCAAGACTTAGTAATATTTTACCTTTGATGATGAAGTTAGTAGACCTACCCTAACCACAATGGAAAATACTAACATAGTCACTCAAATATTTTTGAAGGTGAATATGACCAAGTGTTTGCATGTATTACTTTAGTTGAAGAAGTAATATGTTTATTCTTAGTGAACTCTTGGAACTTCCTCGACAAGTATGGTTATAATAAAGTTAGATCACATCAAACTCAACCTAGTCCATCCCAAGTAAACCCTTGGAATTTCCTTAACAAGTATGAGACCATTAGAGAATGAATATTTCAACTCAAACCTCGACCTTGCCCTAACCAACTTGGTTGAGCCCCTTTTGATATGTTAGTTTCTATGTATGTTTTCTACACTTGTATGTTTGTTTGTTAGGATGCTTGTTTATTTGGTTTTGTGTTGTCAATGAATAGATTATACGGAGAGCAACGATATTTTGTGAAGAGAGTGTGAATCCTTCACCAACTTCAAAAGGCAAGTAACACACCATCAACTACCCATTATTTTCTATATGCATTAGTTGATTTTGAGTAGTATGCATGATAGGAAATTTTACTAAGTTATACTATGCTATGCTATTATCCTAGTAGTGTGTAGCCATCCCTTTTACCTTGTTATTTTGTTAGCCTTAGAATTTACTAGGTGCTATGCAATGTTACAAATTGTTTTACTAGATGTTGAGGAAAAATCCTAAGTATAACTAATGAATGAACCACCTGGGTGGAAGTGGTAAGACTGGGTTATGTTGAGTGTTTCCTCAGGGCCCTTATCTAAGGGTTATTCCACTTGAGGTTGTCACTTGCGGATGGCCACCCAGGTACAAAGAGATTACTATGTCCCTCTAAATCTAGTAGCTTCCCGTGCAGCCTTTTGACAATATGGGCTCTGTCTTGATCAATTAAGTTGTGAGGGTTCAGCCCAGGCTTGACAAGCAGATGTAGCAAAATTATAGGTGGGACGGGTCTTGCCGGTGGGTTTGGACTTCTTCTTCTGAAAGATATCGTCTCAATTCTCTCCTTTCCATGATGCACTCCGGGTGTATAGGATGTTTGGGCTAATTGAAGACAAAGGGTGAAAGTGCACAACCTCTGCAGAGTCAACAAACTAAGATCTTAGCCGTGTCCCCGGTTATGGACAACTATGAGCAGCTGGACAAGGATTGACGGAAGAATCTCATCATCAATTTCAATAAGTAAAATTTTGACCAAGTGAACAGTATTGTGGTGCTTGGATCTTAATCCAATGTTGCCACCCCTTTGAAAAGAAAAGTTTGTTTTACAAAAGAGATAGGACAAAACTGGCTTTATGCAAACTTAGCCTAAACTCCACTCAGCCAAATAAGCATGTAGTATTAGTCTTGCCATTTATATCCACCATAGTGTTACTTGCCAATACATTAAATTGTATTGACTCCCTTGTGGCTGCATATTCCATATTGCAGATATTTCTGAAGACGAGTGAGGATTTCGTTTAGGATCTCGAGACTATCGCCAACATGTTTTGCCTGTGGCACATGAAGAAGATGGGCTCAATGTTGTTCTATGTTTTCCGCTGTAATACTTTGTTTTCTGCTAGTCTTCTAAGACTATGCAAGTTGTAATACTATTTTGTAAAGACTGGATCATGCGATGTAATAGAATTTGATGCATTTGCATGATATTTCATTCTATACTGTGGTGCTAGCAATTGATCCAGGGACTAGCACAATAACATAGGTATTCCATCTTTATTAAAAGTTGGGATGCTACAAAATGGTATCAGAGCATTGTGTTGCCTGTAGGATTCGAGACCCTAAGTTTGGAAAAGACTCTAGGATTGAAAATTTCTATGTTCAAACTTTCTAGAAACAAAACAATCATCTTAGTTCATCTCATATCATCTCATCTATTATTCACCTTAAAAAAAATTCCCTAGATGACCTCCTCCTCAATACCATCAAGACAAGAATGTTGATGACCATACCAAGAAGTGCAAGAAGTATTTCACCACATGAAGACCTACATTCAAGATTATTGAAGAACTTGAAGAAAAACTTAGACTTCACCACAATCAAGAAGACCTTAGGAAATGGAGAGAAGAATTTGAAGAACCCAAGAAGACATAGATGAGACCACCAATCTAGTTTGTTGGAACAACGTCAACGTGTTAGTATACTGATCATACCAATGAGTGTGGTATGACAATATTAGTGTTTTCTAAAAACCATGTTGTTTGGTGTGGTGAATGTGTTGATATATGTTTGTTATGTGTTGTTTGCAAGATGAGTTTCCTTGATCTGTTGTGTTTGAGTAGGAACCCCCTTGCCTAATCTTTCTAATCTCTACTCATCTTTCTAAAAACCCCAAAACAGATGTCTAGCCAGAATTTCCACAACCCCGTGAAGTCAATAGCAATGAAGATGCTACTGGAAGCTCAAACTCAGCTGATACAACTGATGACCCAGAACCAAGCAAGTAACCCCAATATGGAGTTAAACCAAGGAATGCAACTGAAGGGAATATGCCCGAGAGGCAATAATAAAATGGTTATTATCTTATTCCTTGTTTATGATGAATGTTTATTTCTCATGCTAGAATTGTATTAACCGGAAACGTTGATACATGTGTGCTTAATAAACAAACAATGGTTCCTAGTAAAGCCTCTCTTTTAACTAGCTCGTTGATTAATAGATGATCAAGGTTTCCTGATCATGAACATCGGATGTTATTAATAACGGGGTCATGTCATTAGAAGAATGATGTGATGAACATATACCCAAAGAGAATATAGCAATGCGATCAAGTCATTTAGTTTACATTGTTATATCAAACACACGAAGTAACTTATTCCTTATACCATGAGATCATGTCAATCACTGATACCGGAAGAGTGCTTTGATGGCATCAAACGTCACACCGTAACAGGGTGACTATAAAGGTGTCGTTGAGTATTCGGAAAGTATTAGTTGAGGATCATGGATCAAGAGTGGGATTTGTCCATCCAAATGACGGAGAGATATACTCTGGGCCCTCTCGGTGATATCACATCGAAACCGCTTGCAAGCACGTGATATGATCACAAGGATGTTATATCACGGGAACGAGAAAAGAGTACTTGTCGGTAACGAGATTGAACAAGGTATGGTTGATACCAATGATCGAATCTCGGACAAGTAAAATATCGCGAGACAAAGGGAATAGTTCACGGCGTTGTTGGTTCACACGATCACGAGAGTCATCGTTGAATATATAGGAGTCATCACGGATCTCCAGATCCCGCTGTTGATTATTGATCGGAGAGGAGTCTCGATCATGTCTATCTTATTCGCGAACCGTAGGGTGACACACTTAAGGTTCGATGACGCGTTTGAGAGGATACGGAATATCGAAGAATATTTTGGGCAGCACCGAAATTGTTTCGGGGAAAATTGAAATAGTTCAAGGGTTTTTTCGTCGAATGGTTGTTAATAGAATTAACAAATGATTCGAGGTGCTATATGCAAAAGTTTGTTAATAGAATTAACAAATGCTGAAATAAAGAAATAAAAAGGTTTTATTTATTTATTAAAAGAAAACCTTTGGATTTTCCAAGTGGGAAATAATGGGGAAATGAGTGGGTGTGAGTGGAGTGTCCACTCACATGATGAGGGAAGAGGTGGGGGCACCCCCATGGGCTGGCCGCACCCCCCTTGGGCTGCCTCCCCCCTCTCCTATAAAAGGAGGGTGAGAGCTCTCCCTCCTCCACACACTTGGCCACTTCCCTTTCCCTCCACCCGCTGCTCCATTTCATGGTCTCCGGCTTGGCGAAGCCCTGACCGTGGGATTCTTCACCACCACCACGTCGTCGTGCTGCTGGAGTTCCGAGGGATCCTCTACTTCCGCGCCCCGCTGGAACGAGGGAACGGAAGTCGTCATCAACCGTACGTGTGACCGATCACGGATGCACCGCCGGATTGCGGTGCCATCTTCTCGCTATCGGGATCGGTGTGAGTACGACTACGCCAACAACGAGATTTGATCTCGTACCACTTTGAGTCTTCGAGGGTATGTGTTCTCCTTAACCCTCTTGTTTCCCGTTGCACTTCGTCTCCTAGATTAGATCTTGGCCTTTCGGGTATCTCTCGCGTAGGAAATTTTTTGTTTTCTATGCTACGTTCCCCTTTCAGTGGTATCAGAGCCGGATCTATGCGTAGATGTTTTGTACGGGTAGAACACATAGGTGTATGTGGGCGTTGATGATCATGTTATTACCTCCTAGATTATTTTATGATCTTAGTGGCATAGTGGGATGAAGCGGCCCGGACTAACCTTACATGTCCACGTACATGAGACTTGTTCCACAACTGACATGCAACTTGTATTGCATAAGTGGCTTGCGGGTGTCTGTTTCTCCTACTATAGTTAAGATCTAATCTATGAAGGGTTGTTAAAAATGTGTTTATCAACGTTGTGGTTGATGTTCGTAGGTATGAACGGTTCTATCCTCGAAAGCCCTAAGCCACGTAAAATATGTAAAAAATTAATTAGAAGCGTCTAACTAGTTTTTGCTGGGCATGTGAATTGATATGGTCAATATTACAAATTTGATTATGAGATGATCTATTTTGTAAATTATTGATATACCGGAAGGTATCCATATGGTTGTCTTCTTATTGATGGACAATCAAGTTTGGGGTACCGTGGTACTTGGTACCACGCCGGTGGAATGATTGAGATCATACCATAATGCACATGATGGAGATCAAGTGCAAGAAGGACCATATCATATCACGTTATCCTTTCATGTGATGTCTGTGATGTTAATCCTTTTTATGCATCTTGTTTTGCTTAGATAACGATGGTAGCATTATAAGATGATCCCTCTCACTTAATATCAAGATAATAATGTGTTCTTCCTTAAGTATGCACCGTTAAGAAAGTTCGTCGTTTCGAGACACCACGTGATGATCGGGTGTGATAGACTCAACGTTCGCATACAACGGGTGTTTTCAAGCCTAGCATGTACAGACATGGCCTTGAAACACACGCAATACTACGGTTCTACTTGGCGAGCCTAGCATGTACAGACATGGCCTCGGAACACGTAACCGAAAGGTAAAGCATGAGTCATATGGATGATATGATGAACATGTCGATGTTCGCCTTTGAAGCTACATCATCTCACGTGATGATCGGTTTTGGTGTAGTGAATTTGGTTCGTGTAATCACTAAAGACGACTAAGAGGGATGTTGTTTTTGAGTGGGAGTTCATGGCTTAATTTGAATTAACTTGAACTTATTTATCATGAACAACAAATCAAAGTGAATTTGCACAAATTGTAGTATTCATTGGCATCTATAATTACCTTACACTTAGATTGTTAATTGAGATATAACTGTTATGATCTGGTAAATACCATTTAAGATTGGTACCGTATTAGTGAAATTTAAAATTGAATCCTATTGTAGATTTTCGGTATTTCCTACCTAGCTCCATGTGATTAATGATTGATTGATCTAGAGAGCAACCAATTCCTACTTAGAATCCAGAGTCATGGTTGCTTCCTTATTACTTTATCTTCAAAAGAATGTTTTGCTGATGAAGGTGATTTAGGAACTGAAAAGAGTTGTTTTCAGAAACAATCAAGTGAAAGATATATTGATATCTAGAAACTTATTTGTGGCAACATGACTGAGTATAATTTAGCGTGACAATGTTTGCTTATATTATCTGAATATATGCAAATTTAGCGTGACAATGTTTGCTTATATTATTTGAATATATGCAATGATTGAAGACGCTAGGCGTTTGAATATTTCAAGAAGTTGGGCGCTAAAAATTATCCTCTAAATTCCTTCCTTCGAGCTATAGTAGCTTAATCATAAAAATGTTATGATGCGATGGATTAAAAGTATGTGTAAAGTCGTTTACCTTACTTGGAAATTGCTAAGAGTGGAATCTAGAAGAATGCTATTAATATGGTGATATTAGTAGAACAATCAAACTCAAAGTATGACTCAATGGGTGATAGTATATGACTAACACGCCAAAGAAAATGAGCTAGTAAGACTAGCATTGTTTGATGTTGAATGATTCTTCTATAAAGGAAAGGGAATATTGAAAATAGAATTACAAAAAGATATATGGCAGAAAAAGAAGATAACTGGAAAGTCCAGCTCAGGAGTATATGCTTGATATACAAGTTATAGATGTATTACTAGTTAACAAAGTATTTTTGGTATTTTGATACCACATTGGTTGGTATGAGTTTTCATACAAAGCAACGCAATGCAAGAAATACAAGGGCCTAAAAGGAACTAGTAATAGATGTGGAATCGATTATGACAAGAACATAAATAAAGTGTTATTATGTTCATTGTCGTATCGAACCAAACAGTCAAGATTTATTTGAAGAACTTAATAATTTGTTATTTTGTTCTAGTCTTTTGTGAGAACAAATGAGATTGTTCAAACTATGACCATATTCCATAATTGATGGATATGTTAATATAAATCATGTTGGTAAAGTAAACATCTATAAGACGAAATGCTAAACGTTGCAAGACGTAAAAGAGTTTCACTTAAATTGTGGCACCACCATTTTAGTTCATATCGGAAAGGAAAAAGGAACTCCATATTGATGGACTTCCGGAGTCATTTTGTTTTGAATAAATTGACGCTTGTGAGACCTCTTCCAAAAGATGACTAGAATTCCGTTCATAGGCCAAAGTATAATGGACGACTAATTTAGTGGAGATTATACATAATGATGTATATAGTCCATTATGTGTAGTCATGTATGGTGGGTTAATTTTTCCTTCATAAAATTCTCTCGACGACTTAAGTAGATATGTGAGTATATCTATTTAAAGGGAACGGAGTTTGACATTTTGAATTGGTTCAAAAGGTTGTTAATATGAAGTTAAAATCAATGTAACAAGATAATCAAGTATTTATGATTGGATCATAAAGAATAAAGTTTGAGTTATAAGTTTAGCAAAACATCTGAGAAGTTGCAGAATTGTTCTACAACTTATACTTCTCGAATACCCCACATTAGATTGGAGTATTCAAAAGACAAAATCAAACCCTGTTTGACATGGTAAGATTAATAAAATTGCCATTATAATTTTGTAGTTTATACATTAGTGACAACCGTTTTTCCACTGAAAAGAGCACCATCATGATCCGCTGAAATTGACAACATATAAGATATGGTTTGGGTAGTGACCCGAATTGTCATTTTCTTAAGTTTTGGTATGCATAGCATGTGTAAAATGTTTACAACCAAAATAGGATAAATATATGTTTATAAGGTTATCCCAAATAAAACATTGAGTGTTTCTCCTATCACCGAACCAAAAGACAAATGTTGTTTGTCAGAAAGGGTTGATTTCTCGAGAAAATAGTTCTTGCGAAACAAGTGAGTGGGAGCACAGTACAAACTCAACGAGATTAGAGAATCTTCGTTATCATGTCAAGAGTAGCGCAGCACTGGAAGTTGTTCCGGGGTTTACTATTTTGACTAAGTAGAAGACACTACAAATGTTGTAGATACTTCAAATGAGTTTGCGAACTGTAGCAGAAAAGTCCAAAAACTTTGTACTTTGAACAACTTGTGGTTTAAGTATAAAGTGTTGTTTTGACAACAAAGGACCTGGACCTTATAAAGGAAGCAAATGATGGGCACTGACTTCGTAAAATTGACCATGAGTCATTATATCCGCCATAGTATCCTTGTATGAATATCAAGTATGTGACTTGGTAGTCCTTTCGATAGGCATGATGCCTAACGATAGCAAAAGGGTCTATATAGCGACAAAGACATGGATTTTACATCCTTTGAAAGTTGTACTTATCGAAAAGTTGTTTTCGACAAAGTTCAAAGAGTTCACTACTACAAGATTTTGATCTTCCGTAGTGATGCTTAGTCTTTGCAGATAGTTCTAGCAAAGTTACATATTATGATATGGCAGTTGAATAACAAAACCAACTCTCCTCTCAAGGAAGTTTTATCAAGGATGTGTACTTGACACAGTCTGAGAGTTTTGTAAATTTCAAAAAGGTTGCTAGAAAGGTATGCACACTTCAATGGTTGAAGTGAGCATAACGAAGTTGAAATCTTTACCTTAATGAAGTTATCAAAAGAGTTTGATTCCATCATGAACGATAAAGATACTTGTAAAGTTACAAGAAATTAAGTGGGAGCGCTATGACATATTTCCAATACTTTATGTAGATGACATATGGTTGATTGGAAAATATGTATTTTAAATTAACACGGTTAAGATTTTCATATTGATGAAAGGCTTAGAAGATATTGGGCATCGATATCTATAAAAGATGGATTGACGCACCTTATATGATTGAAGCCAAATTACATAGATGAAATATTGAAGTAAGTCAATATGAAAATGACAAGAAGGAGTTCTTGTCACATGGAAAATAATTGAGCAAGATTCATGTGTTTTGACACATGATGAGCATCATTGAAATTGAGATTTCTAAGTCATGTTTCCATGCTATGTACACAACCAGATGAGTCCTATGCTATAAAATGTTATAGTAGGATAATTCATATGATGATTAGACAACAGTGGGAGAGATCCTTGTGTCATTTTAGAAATGCTAAGGATATGTTTTCCTATATAGTAATGACAAAATATTAGTTGTAATATGTTACACTAATAGTCTTGTCATTTATTAAAGTAATTTTATCTCAATTAAAATATGTGATGAACGGTAGCACAATAGGATGGAAGAAAGTTCCATGCTGGATTTGAAAGAGTTTCAAAATTAAAATATTGTGACAGATACTACAACAAAGGCTAAAGTATATCGTTGTGTTGACAACTGATTATAAGCGTATTTTGTGTCAAGGAGTTCTTTATTGAACTTGGTGAATTTCCAAGAATGCTGAAACTATGAAGCTACATTTTCACAATGTTAGTAACATCAGTTTAAGCTGAGGAATTAAGGTATCACCGGAACTTGGTGAGTTTCCAAGAATGCTAACACTATGAAGCTACATTTTCACAATGTTAGTGACATCAGTTTAAGCTGAGGAATTAAGTTTTCACCAATTGACCATATATATACAAAGCCATCTCATTAGAGAATGAGTGATGCGTGTAGACGCAAAGAACATGCAAATACAATAGGACCTGAACAGTTCAGATCTTTTTGATAATGTTTACCACATGCGAAACATGGTAATAACACTGGTACGCCATATGTGTTAAGTGCTTACAGACTAGATTATTGACTCTAGTGCAAGTGGGAGACTGAAGGGAATATGCCCGAGAGGCAATAATAAAATGGTTATTATCTTATTCCTTGTTTATGATGAATGTTTATTTCTCATGCTAGAATTGTATTAACCGGAAACGTTGATACATGTGTGCTTAATAAACAAACAATGGTTCCTAGTAAAGCCTCTCTTTTAACTAGCTCGTTGATTAATAGATGATCAAGGTTTCCTGATCATGAACATCGGATGTTATTAATAACGGGGTCATGTCATTAGAAGAATGATGTGATGAACATATACCCAAAGAGAATATAGCAATGCGATCAAGTCATTTAGTTTACATTGTTATATCAAACACACGAAGTAACTTATTCCTTATACCATGAGATCATGTCAATCACTGATACCGGAAGAGTGCTTTGATGGCATCAAACGTCACACCGTAACAGGGTGACTATAAAGGTGTCGTTGAGTATTCGGAAAGTATTAGTTGAGGATCATGGATCAAGAGTGGGATTTGTCCATCCAAATGACGGAGAGATATACTCTGGGCCCTCTCGGTGATATCACATCGAAACCGCTTGCAAGCACGTGATATGATCACAAGGATGTTATATCACGGGAACGAGAAAAGAGTACTTGTCGGTAACGAGATTGAACAAGGTATGGTTGATACCAATGATCGAATCTCGGACAAGTAAAATATCGCGAGACAAAGGGAATAGTTCACGGCGTTGTTGGTTCACACGATCACGAGAGTCATCGTTGAATATATAGGAGTCATCACGGATCTCCAGATCCCGCTGTTGATTATTGATCGGAGAGGAGTCTCGATCATGTCTATCTTATTCGCGAACCGTAGGGTGACACACTTAAGGTTCGATGACGCGTTTGAGAGGATACGGAATATCGAAGAATATTTTGGGCAGCACCGAAATTGTTTCGGGGAAAATTGAAATAGTTCAAGGGTTTTTTCGTCGAATGGTTGTTAATAGAATTAACAAATGATTCGAGGTGCTATATGCAAAAGTTTGTTAATAGAATTAACAAATGCTGAAATAAAGAAATAAAAAGGTTTTATTTATTTATTAAAAGAAAACCTTTGGATTTTCCAAGTGGGAAATAATGGGGAAATGAGTGGGTGTGAGTGGAGTGTCCACTCACATGATGAGGGAAGAGGTGGGGGCACCCCCATGGGCTGGCCGCACCCCCCTTGGGCTGCCTCCCCCCTCTCCTATAAAAGGAGGGTGAGAGCTCTCCCTCCTCCACACACTTGGCCACTTCCCTTTCCCTCCACCCGCTGCTCCATTTCATGGTCTCCGGCTTGGCGAAGCCCTGACCGTGGGATTCTTCACCACCACCACGTCGTCGTGCTGCTGGAGTTCCGAGGGATCCTCTACTTCCGCGCCCCGCTGGAACGAGGGAACGGAAGTCGTCATCAACCGTACGTGTGACCGATCACGGATGCACCGCCGGATTGCGGTGCCATCTTCTCGCTATCGGGATCGGTGTGAGTACGACTACGCCAACAACGAGATTTGATCTCGTACCACTTTGAGTCTTCGAGGGTATGTGTTCTCCTTAACCCTCTTGTTTCCCGTTGCACTTCGTCTCCTAGATTAGATCTTGGCCTTTCGGGTATCTCTCGCGTAGGAAATTTTTTGTTTTCTATGCTACGTTCCCCTTTCAGCAACAAGTGTTAGATACCCAATCCCAGATAGTGCACATGATGTCCCAAAACATGACCAATAGTGGAAACCATCAACCTGTGATAACTAGAGATAACCAGGAGATAGAAGAAGAAATGTTTTCAACACCCAAAGCTTGCAAATCTTGTGGAGAGATAGGACACTATTCCAAAGATTGTCCTGATGAGTGGCCCCATGGTGATGCAAACAACTCAATTGAAGGATACTTCACTCAAGTTACTTGTTTTCTGTGTGAAGGAACAACACATGTTCCAACACAATGTCCACTTTACCCCATGGTACAACAAGTTGGACAACAAACCAAAATGGAAATGCTTAGTGCAATCCAAGAGAACTTAGGAAAACCAGAAGTGAAGGGAAAACACAAGATGGATACTTTTCAGATGGACCATGTCAAGATAGATACTGGAGCCAAGACTACACCCCATCCATATTCATCCAAACACTCCACCAAGAATTGCTATTCTTGTGAAGAAGATGGACATTTGTCTAGAAATTGTCCCAACAAGAAACCCAGACCTTCAACCAACATAGTTGAGTATACTGGGCAGCAGTATGAAGATATGATGGCCAATTTAACTCCACCAAGGAAGAAGAAGAAACTTCAGAAGAACCCCAATCTTGTCTATAGAGACATCAGCCAAGTGACTTGCTTCAAATGCAGAGATAAAGGACACTATGCAAATGGATGCCCTCAAAGGGAGAAGGAAGGAAACATGACTTTCTGAAAGAAGGAATCTTAGGAAAAGTTTCATGTTGGAAATAAATTTATTTTCCCTAGGAGTTCTTCCAGTGTAATAAACCACAATGAATGTCTGAGAAATGTGTTCCCATTATAACGAGATGATGTTGTGAAATCCTCTCAACTTGATCTTTTGATTGACCCAAAGAGTGACCCCTCAGTGTCAAAGGTAGTTCAACAGACCTATGTTGGTCTACACCTCTACCACAGAGTAAAGATCTACTCAAGCTAATTTAGAATCAATCTACACTCCAATCTAATGAAAATAGACTACCCACAAAAGATTTATTTTAAGGGTGGTAGCCCACCCAGTTGTTTTGGAATCCAATTACCCAAATCTTTCTTTCTAACCTTCCCAAATCTCGGGACGAGATTTCTTTTAAGGGTGGTAGTCTGTAACATCCCTGATTTTTGGAAAGTCCAAAAATCACAAAAATTTGAAACTTTTTGTTTTCATGTTTAGTAAGTCACCAAAAACCAAATGAGATGCAAGAAATAAAAGAAAACAATATGTAATTGGAATAAAGAATCCAAATTTCCTTAATTCCACAAACCCTAAAGCCTATTCCTAAAATAAAATATGTTTCCCTCATGTGAATAAAATATTTTCTTAGGAAACATATTTACCAACATGTTTTCAACTCAACTACCATTTTGAAAATGATTTTGATAATTAAAAACCAGAGAGTTACTATTTATAATATTTTCTCCTTGTCTCCAAGAAATTGTGTCACTATTATTATTAAGCTTAAATGGTTAAAAGTTGGATATTTGTTTTCCAAGTATTATATCAATCAACAAAACAGTAAGGTGTTATATATATTATTGACTTATGAAAACAAGTAAAATGCCTTGGAAAAACAATGTTTTAAATTGGGAAAACAACATCTTCATTAGAGAAAATCTCTCTGTTCTTACTAACCCTCAAATTAAAATTTATTAATAATTTCTCTATTTTGATTATACTAATAAGATACCCTGAGTGAATTTCTCATATTGAAAAACATTTCAAAAGGGCCTTGAAAACAATAGTTGAACCATAGAAAATATTTCTAAAAATTGTTTTAATCATATAAAAATTAATGTTTTCTATTAAGTGACTATCATTGTTTCTTCATATTTTAAAATCATAAAATATGAAAACCATTAAAAATGATTTTGGAAAATATCATTTGATCACATTGATGTCTCTGATATTTTATTCAACCAATAATTTTCATTTATATAATTAATATTTTTAAAATGGCATTAATATGCTATTAGTGAAATCATTTTTATTTCAAAATATAAAATAGCAAAACAAGTGTAAATGATTTTCAAAAATGATATATGACTTATATAATGTCTCTTTATTTTTATAAAACCCTTTCTCAAAATTAAATTTGATTTTCTATTAAAAATGCTATTAAGTCACTTTTAATGAATTATTCAAATTTCATAATTCAAAAATGTAATGTGTTCAAAGTTGACCAAAAATATTATTAGTTGATAGACATTTCAATTACAAAATTATAGAAATTTATTTGAGGTAAATAGGATAAAGAAAACAGAAATTATGAAGGAATTAAGAAAACAGGAAAAATAAAATAAAATGATGACGTCATGATGACGTCACTGTCTTCTACCTTCTGTAACTGAAGAACACCAAAACGCTCGAATTGATTTCGTCTTGATTCGGTGGTTTCCATCACCGATTAATTGCCCCGTTTATTCCCCTTGAATCCCCTCCCTCTCCTCTATAATTACCCTCTCGTCATCCCTCCTATCGTGCCCCCGCGATCGTAAAATTCCTCGCCGGAGTTCGTCCGTTCCGCCGCCATTTGTCGTCGTTTCCGGCCATCTCTGTAAGCCATCTCCTCCCCTTTCTTAACCTTCTGGTTCCTCTTGTCCCCGCGCCTCTCCTGATGATTTGTATCAATTTTTGGAGCAAGGAATCGTTGGCGCCATCCATTCCCGTGGTCGCCGGAATCCCGAGGCGCTCCATCTGCATCGCGCCGTCGTTCCAGGAGGTTTGAGCCCGCGCCATCATCACCATCGAGTCTGCCATGTCCTCCCGCGCTGGTTCTTCGTCACCGTTGAGCAAGGAGGGCACGGGAAGGCATCTCCGGCGAGATCCCGAGCGCAGCGCCGCCACCACCGCCATTTCCGGTCACCCCACCGGCGAGGTGAGATCCCGAACCATCCCTGGCCCTTAGATCTTGATCCTGTGGCCAGCAACACATCACTTACCGAAGGGGTATCGCCCAGTAGGAATGCGCCACGTTGCCTGCGTGTTAAAACTTTATTCGTCGCTCAGCGCAGCGTGAAATCGGCCCAAGCCCAGTCCTTATCTACCGCCCAGTGCAGCGCTTAGCAGCCCAGCTCTTTTTCTGGATTTATTCCGGAATACAATTAAATGGCTGTTTTACAGATTAGCCCCTGCACATTAGATCTATCATATCTTTTGATCCATGAGGCCAAATTTAGAAATCTTGGACTTTTTGAAAAGCCCTGGACATCTAGAAACTTTTAGCACTGGCCAAATTCAAATTTGACAAACTTAAATTTGTTCAAATTCAAATATGCTTGTTTGATGAAATTTGGCATAATTCAAATTCTACAAATCCAAAAATTGTAAATAAAATATATTTGGAAACCTTAGGATGTGTACTTTCATATCCTCTGTCCCAAAATAATATTTGAACAAATTAAAATTGAATTTAGAATTAACTTGTCTACTAGAGTATTTTTGACATAGATTAATTTCTATAATATTTTCAATATAGTTCCTTTTGCAAAATTGCTCCATTTGGTAAACTTGAACCATAGACATTATGCCCAACCATTTTGGACATCCTTGGACCATGACCATGTGTTTTGACCAAAAACCCAACCTATTGATTCATCCATCTTTACCATGTCTTAGGAATTGTTTTCAATTGTTATTATTTGATGTTATGTTCACTTGGAGCCAAGCCATGTCCTTAGAATGTGCCAATCACATATAGTACCAAATAGTGAAATTTAGTTTGCTATATACTTCTCCACTCCCCTTTTCATGCTTCAAGATTTCATCAATTTGGGATTTGTGAGAACCATGAAGTGAAATGGAGGACTTAACCATCTAGAGATTTTGCAACATGAAGATAGAAGACCATTGAAGGACTTGGAAAATAAAACAAACTTCATAAGCATCTCCAAGAAGTGGAAGCACTAGAAGAAAACCAGAGAAACTTCTAGAGGACTAACACCCTTTCTCTCTAAGTCTTTTTCCTTCCCTTTTATATTCTTCTCCTTTCAACCTGGTGGCAACATGAAGAGCTACAAGGAAGATCAATGAAGAAGTTTTGAAGAGAAGACTTAGACTCCACAACAACTAGAAGCAACTCAAGAAGTACAAGTGTGAAGAAATTCAGTAGAAAGCATCTCCCTCTCTCTTTCTATTTTTCTTCTTATTTTTTTATTTCCAAATTGACTTAGTGGTATTTGTGCCCATCCCATACCCAAACCAATTAGTGAATGAAATCCATGAAGAATCTATCAAGACCAAGAGAAGAATCCATCCAAGGAACAAGACTACAATAGAAGCATGAAGATGATCTTCAAGAAGGCAATCACATGAGGTCTAGAAACAATCCATACAAGTTGAAGAATAACAAGTTGTTTTTGTCCAACCATTGACCCAAATGGAAAACCCAAGACTTAGTAATATTTTACCTTTGATGATGAAGTTAGTAGACCTACCCTAACCACAATGGAAAATACTAACATAGTCACTCAAATATTTTTGAAGGTGAATATGACCAAGTGTTTGCATGTATTACTTTAGTTGAAGAAGTAATATGTTTATTCTTAGTGAACTCTTGGAACTTCCTCGACAAGTATGGTTATAATAAAGTTAGATCACATCAAACTCAACCTAGTCCATCCCAAGTAAACCCTTGGAATTTCCTTAACAAGTATGAGACCATTAGAGAATGAATATTTCAACTCAAACCTAGACCTTGCCCTAACCAACTTGGTTGAGCCCCTTTTGATATGTTAGTTTCTATGTATGTTTTCTACACTTGTATGTTTGTTTGTTAGGATGCTTGTTTATTTGGTTTTGTGTTGTCAATGAATAGATTATACGGAGAGCAACGATATTTTGTGAAGAGAGTGTCAATCCTTCACCAACTTCAAAAGGCAAGTAACACACCATCAACTACCCATTATTTTCTATACGCATTAGTTGATTTTGAGTAGTATGCATGATAGGAAATTTTACTAAGTTATACTATGCTATGCTATTATCCTAGTAGTGTGTAGCCATCCCTTTTACCTTGTTATTTTGTTAGCCTTAGAATTTACTAGGTGCTATGCAATGTTACAAATTGTTTTACTAGATGTTGAGGAAAAATCCTAAGTATAACTAATGAATGAACCACCTGGGTGGAAGTGGTAAGACTGGGTTATGTTGAGTGTTTCCTCAGGGCCCTTATCTAAGGGTTATTCCACTTGAGGTTGTCACTTGCGGATGGCCACCCAGGAACAAAGAGATTACTATGTCCCTCTAAATCTAGTAGCTTCCCGTGCAGCCTTTTGACAATCTGGGCTCTGTCTTGATCAATTAAGTTGTGAGGGTTCAGCCCAGGCTTGACAAGCAGATGTAGCAAAATTATAGGTGGGACGGGTCTTGCCGGTGGGTTTGGACTTCTTCTTCTGAAAGATCTCGTCTCAATTCTCTCCTTTCCATGATGCACTCAGGGTGTATAGGATGTTTGG
Source organism: Alopecurus myosuroides (assembly GCA_028641055.1). Lineage (NCBI taxonomy): Eukaryota > Viridiplantae > Streptophyta > Magnoliopsida > Poales > Poaceae > Alopecurus > Alopecurus myosuroides. The sequence continues at coordinate 347,360,964 of CM054057.1, forward strand.
GCTAATTGAAGACAAAGGGTGAAAGTGCACAACCTCTGCAGAGTCAACAAACTAAGATCTTAGCTGTGTCCCCGGTTATGGACAACTATGAGCAGCTGGACAAGGATTGACGGAAGAATCTCATCATCAATTTCAATAAGTAAAATTTTGACCAAATGAACAGTATTGTGGTGCTTGGATCTTAATCCAATGTTGCCACCCCTTTGAAAAGAAAAGTTTGTTTTACAAAAGAGATAGGACAAAACTGGCTTTATGCAAACTTAGCCTAAACTCCACTCAGCCAAATAAGCATGTAGTATTAGTCTTGCCATTTATATCCACCATAGTGTTACTTGCCAATACATTAAATTGTATTGACTCCCTTGTGGCTGCATATTCCATATTGCAGATATTTCTGAAGACGAGTGAGGATTTCGTTTAGGATCTCGAGACTATCGCCAACATGTTTTGCCTGTGGCACATGAAGAAGATGGGCTCAATGTTGTTCTATGTTTTCCGCTGTAATACTTTGTTTTCTGCTAGTCTTCTAAGACTATGCAAGTTGTAATACTATTTTGTAAAGACTGGATCATGCGATGTAATAGAATTTGATGCATTTGCATGATATTTCATTCTATACTGTGGTGCTAGCAATTGATCCAGGGACTAGCACAATAACACAGGTATTCCATCTTTATTAAAAGTTGGGATGCTACAAAAGAAAAAGACATCCAATCTGGGATCCAATCTAGAGAGAGGAAGATACAAGCCACAACTAGACTAGGCAATACACGGGATACCCCGTACGCCTCACCATGGCATCGTCATTGTAAACAGCTCGACTATCTCGCCATAATACAGATCAGACAAGCAGGAGTAAGGGTTTTACCTCTACGAGAGCCCCGAACCTGGGTAAATCTTGCCTCCTTGTTAGCCGTCGAGATCACCAGCGCGTACATCGTTCCTCTACTCGAAACCCTACCGGATCATCCGAGGGATTTGTCAAAACGACCCTTCGACAGGAACCACCAAACAATATAAAGCAATAAAAGATGGTCACTAAAAAAAGAATACCAACTAAAGATGTAACTATTCTCGTGTGTATAAATTTTTAAGTGGAGACCAATCACAAAGATATATCTCCACAAAGAAATACGCACACACAAAATAGGTACGAAGGTGAAGAACATGATATCCAAGAGAAAATCATAAATATACTAATAAGATTTTTGCTGGAAAGCAAAGCACAAAGCTCAAATTTATCTTAAAGGGATATATATGATGTAACATCCCAAGTATGAAAACCACCTCTAGAATGTTTGATTTCTTGTTTTATTAAAGTATTGCATCATGTCATCATATTCATTAAGTTGTTTGCATTTGTTTTACCTTGTTTTCCATTTGTTTGCTTCTGTTTTACTCTGTTTTCACACTTCAAATTCAAACATTATGCAAGCATTTACTTTCATACTTGCTCTGTTACAATCTTTTTCAAATAATAATGTCAAATCAAACCCTTATTTGTTTCCATTTTATTCCATAATGCTCACTTATTAAAATGATGGTTTTAATCAATCAATTAATTCTAAATCACATTCAAAAATTCAAATACATTTAAAACAGCACCCAAGTTGAAAATATGAAAATTACCAAACAATTATAATCATTTAATCAAATTAAACATAGGGTTCACCCTATTAAAAAGTTTGTTTTCATTAATGTTCACTTAATATAAAAATCAACCAAATTTGAATTAAAATACAAACATCAAGTTATTTTGAAAATTTTGAAAATCAAAGTTGCAAAGTGGTTGCTGTTGATCTATTTAACCCACCCAAATTTTCCCAAAATTTTCCTAATTCAAAATCCCATCTATTTCTTCCATTTCCTTTTTCTGCAAAAAAAAAACAGAGGGAAAAAATTCAAAAAATAAAACTGGCGCCAGGGGGCAGTGGGCTGCGCCCAGCCCACCTTCTCCTCTCTCCAGCGCGCAGCCCAGCCCGTTTTCTCCCCCCGCGCTGGCCCGGTACCGCTTCGCGCTACCCCCCCTTTCTTTTTCCTGTACGGCAGGAGATCGAGCAGTGCCACGGCGGCAGCCGACCGCGCCGACGGCCATCCTCGATCCCCTAGCCCTATTTCTACCCCCCTGGACCCGCGCCGCTGCCCTAGACCCTAGGTTACCCCTTCTCCCTCGCAGCGCGCCGCCAACCTCTCTCTCACCGGCGCGAATCTCTCACTGAACCTCTCGGCAAACACCTCACCGGAGCGCCGCTACTGTATCCTCGACGACCACCGCCGCCATGGACACCCTCCAACCTAGCTAGTCTCTGGATCGAGTCCACCTCTCCTCCCTCCTCCGTTTAAACACCCTAACTCCCCCGGAGCACGTCCAGATCGCCGCCGCCGTCCACGTCGTTGCCGCCACCGGAACTCCCTCGGGCCTCTGCTCGACGACATTCGCCGGTGAGCATCACGTGTCCTCCACCTCCCCCTTCTCTGCACGAGCACCGCACCACCGTGCACACCACAGCACCCCACGAGAACCACCAGCAGCACGGCGCAGCAACGCCTCAGAGCTCGCCGCCGGTGTCGTTTGCACTGTCAAAGTTCAGACAGCGCGCGCGCGTTTAAATTCAGTTAACGCGCAGGGAAACCTTATCCTCACCGCGTCGCGTACTCTGACAGAAACGTTCGCACACCCCACTGGTTTCAGAGCTAGCGAGCGCACGGGCAGGTCGCGAGTTCGATCCCTCGCGCCCGCGGAATAAACCAAGTTTTTGCGCGGCTCGCTGACAGGGTGGCCCCCCCTGTCAGCCACTTGTGATGCCACGCAAGCGCGCGTTAGCCCTAGGCCCACTGCCAGTGTCTAGGGTAGACAACAGTGCGGTATAAAATGTTTTTAAGCCTTTTTCTTTTCTGTTTAAGTCATAAACAATTGCAATTTGGTCCCTGAAACTAACAAGCTAATAACTTTTATTTTATAATTCCAAATAACAAAAATAAAATATGTGTGTTGATCCAAATTTAATTCTCTATCTAACTATAGCATTTGTTTTCTGTTTTGAATTTTCCAAATGCATTCAAAATTTGAATTCAAACAAATCATTTGTAATTTGATAAAATCCATAACTAGTTCATAATTAATCCAAATAATGCAAATAAAATATGTTTTCCATACCATTTTGAACCACCTATTCAAATATAAATTTTGTTTCATGGTTTGAATAATTAAAATTGCTTAAATAATTTACACCTTGTTTAAATCATTTAAATTTGCTAAATTCATAACTTGCTCAAATTAAATTATTTTTGAACATGTAAAATATGTTTTCAAACTAGGAAAGTATAGACTTTTCAAATATGAGTTTGAATTTATGTTTGGAACAAATAAAATTCAAATAATATTCAAACTTGTTTTAAATTCATTTAAAACTTGTTTAATTTTGTTTAAGTCATAATAAATTCATCCTAATTCCTTTTTCAATATTTGAAACATGTAATCCACCCAAAATTTGATGATCTTTTCAAATATGAATTTTGTTATTTATTTTGCACAATTTAAATTGGTGAAAACAACAACTATTTGTGTAATCCCTTTAAGGGACCAAAAAATTCCCTAACTTAATTAATAAATTTCTAAATTGGTAACACCCATTTTCCAACTGGTTCTATTGTTGTTATTTTGTTGTTTTCCTCATCCATGCATCATACTAATCCACTTTCACCCATTGGTTAATTGGAAAACAATTGTTTCAACCAAAATTTATGGGCTTTTCATATGCAACTCAAAATTGCATATGTGTCCATTTAAATTGTGTTACCATGTCAACTAGTTTATTTTGATGCACCCATTAAATTGTCATGCATCATCCCATGATTGTGCACTATGCCATGATATTGATTGTTTACCTTTCTGCATTGTCTGTTTGCTTCTTCCCGGATAGACGACGACGTTGAGACCGACGATCTTTACGACACCCCTTCTGAGGATCTAGCCCAGTACCAGGCTACTGAGTTTGCAGGCAAGTTATCACTCACATGAACCATTGTGTTCCTTTCAACATTGATTACCGATACTTTCCGTTGTCTATTTCTGCTAGCCATATGTATCGTTGCTTCTGTTACGAACCTATCACATGATACCCTGAACCCTGATATTGCCTCACCTCCAGTCCCATAACCCCTTTGCTTGGGCCCGTGTCTTACTAGCATGCTTAGGGTTGTTTTGCTCGAGTCTGTTATCAGTTACTTTCTGTTATCATATTTGATTATGTTCTGGGGCTCGATGATAATCAACAACCTGTTAATTTGAGGTAATAATAATTTGCTGATAAGGCACCGGCAGGAGGCCCGGCGTGGTTTTGAGGCCTGCTAGTGTCGACCCTAATTAGGAAAAGGGTCTTGTCTACTGATCCATGATGAGCGCACTATCCGCATGTGGGAAGCGTGTATGGGCGCCCCCCTCAATTTGATTAGATTCGCATCTCGTCCAAATCACCACACTTAGTTCGGGCTTTCCATTTGATGCACGCATATGCAGGTACGAACCCGAGGCCAGGGTGGAACTTTTGTAGTCGGCATTTAGGGCGGCGTGGTCTTCCAGTGCTATGAGGGTCCCCTTTTCTTCGTGGGGCTCGATTAGCCGCGCACGCACAGCATGTGGTGCTTTGGGCTTGATGCGAAGAAGAGTTGAGTTGTGTTGAGTGCCCCGCTTGGTGGGAAAGGCCTTCCCATCTGGCGGGTTATTCTTACGTGTACGGCCAAATTGGTGCACCCCTGCAGGGATAAATCTTCTCGAGAAGCCGTGTTTTCCGCGGTTATGGTTGACTTGGTGAAAGTGCTGGCTAACAAGTACTCAGAACAACTTACACCTAACTAATTGATACCTTGACTAGTAATAGCCTTATCGACACAATAACTTGAACCATCATTAATCCAACTGTGTGAGTTATCCTCGGATTGCTTCTTTGGATAAGGGGCGAGATCTAGGATGGGTTTGTTTGGTGGTTAGTTGTAGTTGGTTACGATACGCTATCTTATCCCCCTTTCTGATAGCCGGATTTGGCAGTATGTTCTGTAGTTGGTTAGTGCAGTCAGTTGCAGCATCTTTATACCCCTTCTTTCCGCTGAACCCAAGGCATTTGTGCTTGGTGTTGACGGGCTACACTTTGGTGAACTGTGAGTCTTGCTTGCCAGTACGTTTATGTACTGACCCCTTTGGGGCTGTGGTTTCCGCAGACTACGCTTACGAGGATCCCCGTGACGGCTACTACGTGGAGTTTGACGAGGCTGCTGACGAGTAGGTAGCGGACCCGGGCAGGATCCGAGACTACGTGGATGGGCTCCGTTTTCATTTCATTCCCGGCTTCTTAAGCCAATTTGGATTTGTCTGTACTCAGACCCCTTTGAATGCTTCCGCTGAGTTGTAATGATGTTATGTTGGGACATGTGTCCTCTGGATGATTGTATTTGCTATTCTCTGCCCTAGTGAGGGCCAGTTTCAACTTATTTCAATCTTTTGTGTCTTAGAGATATGTTGTGTTATCATCTTGTTCAACGCCGTTGACGTACCATGTGTGTATGGTATAAAGTACGTCAATGGTAGTGTCCTGATTTCTACGGGATAGTTTACATCGACGGTGAATAGTAAAGATTGGTTGTCACACATAAGTGTTGGCCTACTCGTAAGAGCTGCGGGTGCCGGTACGCCCCGTAATCCAATCAAAATACTGTTCAGTTCGTACGGTGAGTATCCTCTAGAAGTCCGGGTGCGACAAATGGTATCAGAGCCTGTCTGCCTGTAGGATCCCTTTTACTGGTCGCAGTTGAGTCTAGAAACTATTTTGTAGCTACATAGGAAAAATGAAACGTGAGAGTAGGAATTCTGCCATTTTTCTTCTTTCCCCACCCACCCACCCTTTTCTGGTAAGGAAGTGCAACGTTGTTTTCTTTTCTCACCTAAACTTTCAAGTTAGGTTTTCACGAATCATGGTTTCTCTAGGATAGTTATATCTACTAGACCATAGGCATGGAGGTGGTTGTGACATGATTTATCATGTTGCCTACTCATGATTGAGAACGGAGGCGTGTAAGCCCCGGAAGCAAAGCCTCTATCCCTTAAGCAGTAGATATTGATCCTTTAGAAGCCCGGATGGGTTTTCCGTAGTACCTCAGGAGTTTTTGATCTCGTGTTTCCCGTTGTTGCTTCGATATCCTGTTCTTCTCAACATCCTTTTCGTCCGTTGAAACCTTGTTGTTGCTTTCCACTTCAGTTCTCTACCGGCGTCTAATCAAAACTTCCCCGATCATCTGCAGATGGATCTCAGGTTCTTCCCGCAGGTGGTTCGGATGACTCGTTGCGAGAGCACTGCCGGTTATCCGGAGATGCTGAGAGACATGGTCACTTATCTGGGGTTCCGTTGGGCACCAGAGTACCAGGTCTACGAGCAGCAGCGAGAGTTTGACCAGACCTACTACCAGGCTATCGTCTACATTCTGTCAGATGATGGCATGAGCGTTGTCCACTACTACGAGGCAGTAGGTTCCACAGTGGATATGGCCGTGCAGCAGGCAGCTTATGTGAGTCTCACCGTCCTTCGTGCTGACTACTGGGGATTTGACGATTCTATCTATCGCCACATCCCCCGTGGATACATCACTTCGGAGGGAGCTCACTTCACTCTTTACGACAACTTGGATGTCTACGAGCATGATAACACCAGGCTGCACACCACCGCTCAGTTTGTGAGGCACAGTGACGCAGTTGCCACCACACTCTCTCAGGAGTTGGCTTCAGTCAGAGAGCAGCTCTACCTTGCTTTGACTCGTCTGGCGACGTACACCACAGACTTTGTTGGAGACGAGCGCTTTGCACGTTTCGAGCAGCCAGTTGGTCGTACTCTGCCAGATGCTGGAGGTTACGAGCCGATCAGAGGTCCACTCCTCAACCTCGGTGCTGGTTACACTGGGATTCCGCGCTTTGGAGCACAGGGAGCTGACGCTATGTACTTCACCACACCTAGAGTCGCTCTCAGGCCACGTCAGATCTATGTGGATCGTCGTTCTACCTACTTTCGTGGGCCTCCTCCTCATCGTACCTCTCGCCGTACTACTCACCGCCGTCCTGCGTGATGAGCATGGGAGTACCGATGTATCCATTCCTAGCTATGATAGTTATCCTTTGGCATTCGAACCATGTATTGGTGTGTTGGATATTCTGATGTATTTGAACATGTAATGATGTACCTGTTGGTTATCTATTCAGGCGTCGGAATAATCTCTCTTTCGGTTACCAAGTCTATCCTTTTCTGTTGTTGTGCTAAAATGCATGTCTATTCAGGATGCCGCCAACAAGGAACAACCCGCCTGAGCCACCGCCAATCACGGAGCTGTTGACTCAGATGACTCAGGTCGTGACGCAGATGGCCCAGTTCCAGGCTAATCAGCACAACAACCAGAATGCTCCACGAGTCAGCATTAAGGAGTTTCTGAGTCTGGGGCTGAGAGCTTTCGTGGCAACACGTGAGCCTCTGGATGCTGATGATTGGATCCGGGAGATGGCCAGGGCTCTGGACATTGCTCACGTTGCTGAGGAGGACAAAGTCAAGTATGCCACCTACCTACTGAAGGGTCAGGCAGCTACCTGGTGGGAGAACTACCAGACCATGAGAGCTGGATACCCAATCACCTGGGGTTGTTTCAAGGATGCCTTCCTGAAGCACCACATCCCAGATGGTCTCATGGAAAGGATGCGTGAGGAGTTTTGCTCTCTCAAGCAGGCCAAGCTGGACGTCATTGGCTATCAGAATGAGTTCAATCGCCTCGCTCGTTACGCGGGTGATGAGGTGTCCACTGAGGCTAAGAAGATGGCAAGGTTCCGCCGAGGTTTTAACCCGGAACTCAAGTACGCCCTCACCAACATCAAGTGTAAAGACTTCGAGGAGCTCGTGAACACCGCGCTCAATGAGGAAAATGGGCGCAAGGCGTTCGAGGAGTCTCGCAAGCACTCGCGTGAGGGTGGTTCCTCCTCCAACATGACCACCCCTCCGCAGAAGCGCCGCATCTGGGTGCCAAATGGTGCTGTCACTCGGGCTCCATATGCCCAAGCTTCTCCAGGCTTCGCTTCCCGCCCACCCAACCCATCTCAGATGCAGGCTCAGAGGTTCTCAATGGGGCAGCCAAGGCCAGATGCACCTCGTGTCGTCACTTGCTACAAATGCAAGCAGACAGGGCACTATGCTGACAAGTGCACTCAGAGGCAGCTACCTCCACCACCTCCTCGCCCCAACACCAACCAGGCAATGGTGCGTGCTCCTCCGGCTAAAGCCTTTCAACTCCAACAACAGGCCTGTCGGGAGGACCGCGAGGGTGAATCATATCAAGGCCGACAAAGCTGAGGAAGCTACTGACGTCGTTCTCGGTACATTCCCCGTAAACTCTAACCCAGCTAAAGTGTTGTTTGATACCGGAGCATCGCATTCTTTCGTGTCAAAGATCTTTGCGACAGCAGTTAAGCTCCCTTTTGTTGGTTTGGGTTCCCCGCTAGTAGTAAACTCCCCTGGAGCAACTATGCAAACTTCCAAGATCAGTCATGAGAATCAGATCCTAATTGGAGGTCACATATTCCTTGCTTCCCTCATTCTGCTTGGCAATTCTGACATTGATGTCATTCTTGGCATGGATTGGTTGAAGGCCAATAAAGCTACGATTGATTGTGCTCAGAAGTCGATAACTCTGTTCCACCCTTCAGGCCAGATAGTCTATTCTCCAAATGAATCAAGTTCTGTTCAGCTGTACACCCTCGATGCTAAACCTCTACCTCTACTTGAAAATGTTTGGGTGGTTTGTGAATTCCCTGACGTCTTTCCAGAAGAGTTGCCAGGGATGCCTCCGGACAGAGCAGTTGAGTTCGTGATCGAGGTTGAACCAGGTACTGCTCCAATCTCTAAGCATCCATACAAGATAGCTCCTCCTGAACTGAAATTGTTGAAGGAGCAAATCGATATGTACATGGAGAAAGGTTACATTCAACCTAGTTCTTCCGCTTGGGGTTGCCCAACTCTGTTCGTTGCCAAGAAGGATCAAACAAAGAGACTCGTGGTTGACTATCGTCCTCTCAACGATAAAACCATCAAAAACAAGTATCCAATTCCTCGTATCGATGATCTTTTTGATCAACTTGCTGGAGCCTCAATATTCTCAAAGTTGGACTTGAGGATGGGTTACCATCAAATAAAGATCAGAAAGGAAGATATTCCAAAAACAGCTTTCACCACTCGGTACGGTCTATATGAATACACCGTCATGTCCTTTGGTCTCACCAATGCACCGGCGACATTCTCTAGACTCATGAATTCTGTCTTCCATGAATACCTCGATAAGTTCGTTGTGGTATATCTGGATGACATCCTGGTCTACTCAAAATCCGAGGAAGAGCATGGAGAACATCTTCGTCTCACTCTCATGAAACTTCGCGAGCATCGTCTATATGCCAAATTCTCCAAATGTGAGTTCTGGATTCCAGAAGTTGCTTACCTTGGTCATGTCATCTCAGCCAACGGCATAGCCATTGATCCAGAAAAGGTTAAAGCAATTGTTGATTGGAAACCTCCTAGAACGGTGAAGCAAGTCAGAAGTTTTCTTGGCTTGGCTAGCTATTGCCGTCGTTTCGTCCAAAACTTCTCCAGGATTGCCAAACCTCTCACTGATCTCACAAAGAAGGACAAGAAGTTCGTTTGGTCTCCACAATGTGATGAAAGTTTCAATCTCCTGAAGACTAAACTCACTTCTACCCCAGTTCTGGTTGGCCCAGATACTACCAAACCTTTCCAGATATTCTGCGATGCATCTCTCCAAGGTCTAGGTGCAGTTCTTATGCAAGAACGTCAAGTTGTGGCTTATGCTTCACGTCAGTTGAATGCCCATGAGCAAAACTATCCCCCTCATGACCTAGAACTTGCAGCAGTTGTGTTTGCCCTCAAGAAATGGAGACAATACTTGTTGGGTAACCGCACTGAAATCTTTTCCGATCATAAGAGTCTGAAATACATCTTCACTCAACCAGATCTAAACCTCAGGCAAAGGAGATGGATTGAAAAGATTAAAGACTTTGATATCACAATTTCTTACACTCCAGGCAAGGCTAATGTTATGGCCGATGCTCTCAGTCGCAAGTCCTATTGCAATAATCTCATGATCATGGAAAGCCAACCTCCACTTCATGAAGAATTCCAGAAGCTGAACCTTGGTATTGTTCCTCAAGGCTATCTTGCTAGCTTGACAACCAGTCCAACTCTCGAGGACAAGATTCGTTCTGAACAACTTCGTGATGCTGAAATCAAGAAGATGATAGAACACATCAAAGAAGGCAAGGAGAAATTTAAGTCCTTCTCAATTGATGACAAAGGAACTGTGTTCTTTGAAGGACGCATTGCAGTTCCTCAAGTTCAAAGTCTCAAAGATATCATTCTCAAGGAGGCTCATGAAACTCCTCTTTCCATTCACCCTGGAAGTACAAAGATGTACCAGGATCTTAAGACATTGTATTGGTGGCCTGGCATGAAACGTGAAATTGCTCAATACGTTTCTGAATGCGACGTTTGTCAACGTGTTAAGGCAGTCCATCAGAAAACAGCCGGTCTACTCCAACCTCTCAAAATTCCTGAGTGGAAGTGGGACATGATTGAAATGGACTTCGTCACTGGTTTCCCAAAGTCCAAGAAGGGCAACGATGCAATCTTCGTTGTTATTGATCGTCTCACTAAAGTAGCTCACTTCTTTGCTGTCAAAGAAACAATCTCAGCTAGCCAGTTAGCAGAACTCTACACAGCAAAGATTGTTCCTCTTCATGGTGTTCCATTGGAAATAAGCTCAGACCGTGGAAGCATATTCACTTCTCATTTCTGGAAAAGCTTTCAAGAAGCATTGGGCACCAAACTTCTGTTCAGCACCGCTTATCACCCTCAGTCTCAAGGGCAAGTCGAAAGGGTCAATCAGATTCTCGAGGATATGCTCAGAGCATGTGGTATCTCCTTTGGCATGAAATGGGAGGATTGCCTTCCATATGCTGAATTCTCCTACAACAACAGCTACCAGGCAAGCCTAGGCATGGCACCATTTGAAGCACTCTATGGCCGCAGATGCAGGAGTCAAATCAATTGGTCTGGAGCTGGTGAACGTTCACTCTTAGGCCCTGACATTGTTAAGGAAGCCGAGGAGAAAGTTCGCATCATTCGTGACAATCTCAAGATTGCCCAGTCTCGTCAGAAGAGCTACTATGACAGCAAGCACAGGGATATGATCTATGCACCTGGTGACAAGGCATATCTCCGTGTAACTCCCCTCAGAGGCACTCATTGTTTCGGTGTGAAAGGAAAACTTGCACCAAGATACATTGGTCCTTTCAACATTCTCTCAAGGCGTGCGGAAAATGCCTATCGTCTTGAACTTCCAGAAAAACTATCCAAGGTGCACGATGTGTTCCATGTGTCACAGCTCAAGAGGTGTTTCAAAGATCCAGATCGTGCAGTTGATCATGATTCCATTGAACTGCAAGATGATCTCTCTTATGAGGAGCACCATGTTCGTATTCTCGATGAGACCGAGCGTAACACTCGCAACAAGAGCACCAAGTTCTTGAAAGTGCAGTGGTCCCATCATTCCGATAAAGAGGCAACGTGGGAGACCGAAGAGGATCTTCGCAAGAAGTATCCGGACCTTTTCCTTTCTCAGTAGGAATCTCGGGGCGCGATTCCTTCAAGGGGGGCGTTTTGTAACATCCCAAGTATGAAAACCACCTCTAGAATGTTTGATTTCTTGTTTTATTAAAGTATTGCATCATGTCATCATATTCATTAAGTTGTTTGCATTTTTTTTACCTTGTTTTCCATTTGTTTGCTTCTGTTTTACTCTGTTTTCACACTTCAAATTCAAACATTATGCAAGCATTTATTTTCATACTTGCTCTGTTACAATCTTTTTCAAATAATAATGTCAAATCAAACCCTTATTTGTTTCCATTTTATTCCATAATGCTCACTTATTAAAATGATGGTTTTAATCAATCAATTAATTCTAAATCACATTCAAAAATTCAAATACATTTTAAAACAGCACCCAAGTTGAAAATATGAAAATTACCAAACAATTATAATCATTTAATCAAATTAAACATAGGGTTCACCCTATTAAAAAGTTTGTTTTCATTAATGTTCACTTAATATAAAAATCAACCAAATTTGAATTAAAATACAAACATCAAGTTATTTTGAAAATTTTGAAAATCAAAGTTGCAAAGTGGTTGCTGTTGATCTATTTAACCCACCCAAATTTTCCCAAAATTTTCCTAATTCAAAATCCCATCTATTTCTTCCATTTCCTTTTTCTGCAAAAAAAACAGAGGGAAAAAATTCAAAAAATAAAACTGGCGCCAGGGGGCAGTGGGCTGCGCCCAGCCCACCTTCTCCTCTCTCCAGCGCGCAGCCCAGCCCGTTTTCTCCCCCCCCGCTGGCCCGGTACCGCTTCGCGCTGCCCCCCCTTTCTTTTTCCTGTACGGCAGGAGATCGAGCGGTGCCACGGCGGCAGCCGGCCGCGCCGACGGCCATCCTCGATCCCCTAGCCCTATTTCTACCCCCTGGACCCGCGCCGCTGCCCTAGACCCTAGGTTACCCCTTCTCCCTCGCAGCGCGCCGCCAACCTCTCTCTCACCGGCGCGAATCTCTCACTGAACCTCTCGGCAAACACCTCACCGGAGCGCCGCTACTGAATCCTCGACGACCACCGCCGCCATGGACATCCTCCAACCTAGCTAGCCTCTTGATCGAGTCCACCTCTCCTCCCTCCTCCGTTTAAACACCCTAACTCCCCCGGAGCACGTCCAGATCGCCGCCGCCGTCCACGTCGTTGCCGCCACCGGAACTCCCTCGGGCCTCTGCTCGACGACATTCGCCGGTGAGCATCACGTGTCCTCCACCTCCCCCTTCTCTGCACGAGCACCGCACCACTGTGCACACCACAACACCCCACGAGAACCACCAGCAGCACGGCGCAGCAACGCCTCGGAGCTCGCCGCCGGCGTCGTTTGCACTGTCAAAGTTCAGACAGCGCGCACGCGTTTAAATTCAGTTAACGCGCAGGGAAACCTTATCCTCACCGCGTCGCGTACTCTGACAGAAACGTTCGCACACCCCACTGGTTTCAGAGCTAGCGAGCGCACGGGCAGGTCGCGAGTTCGATCCCTCGCGCCCGCGGAATAAACCAAGTTTTTGTGCGGCTCGTTGACAGGGTGGCCCCCCCTGTCAGCCACTGGTGATGCCACGCAAGCGCACGTTAGCCCTAGGCCCACTGCCAGTGTCTAGGGTAGACAACAGTGCGGTATAAAATGTTTTTAAGCCTTTTTCTTTTCTGTTTAAGTCCTAAACAATTGCAATTTGGTCCCTGAAACTAACAAGCTAATAACTTTTATTTTATAATTCCAAATAACAAAAATAAAAATATGTGTGGTGATCCAAATTTAATTCTCTATCTAACTATAGCATTTGTTTTCTGTTTTGAATTTTCCAAATGCATTCAAAATTTGAATTCAAACAAAACATTTGTAATTTGATAAAATCCATAACTAGTTCATAATTAATCCAAATAATGCAAATAAAATATGTTTTCCATACCATTTTGAACCACCTATTCAAATATAAATTTTGTTTCATGGTTTGAATAATTAAAATTGCTTAAATCATTTACACCTTGTTTAAATCATTTAAATTTGCTAAATTCATAACTTGCTCAAATCAAATTATTTTTGAACATGTAAAATATGTTTTCAAACTAGAAAAGTATAGACTTTTCAAATATGAGTTTGAATTTATGTTTGGAACAAATAAAATTCAAATAATATTCAAACTTGTTTTAAATTCATTTAAAACTTGTTTAATTTTGTTTAAGTCATAATAAATTCATCCTAATTCCTTTTTCAATATTTGAAACATGTAATCCACCCAAAATTTGATGATCTTTTCAAATATGAATTTTGTTATTTATTTTTCACAATTTAAATTGGTGAAAACAACAACTATTTGTGTAATCCCTTTAAGGGACCAAAAAATTCCCTAACTTAATTAATAAATTTCTAAATTGGTAACACCCATTTTCCAACTGGTTCTATTGTTGTTATTTTGTTGTTTTCCTCATACATGCATCATACTAATCCACTTTCACCCATTGGTTAATTGGAAAACAATTGTTTCAACCAAAATTCATGGGCTGTTCATATGCAACTCAAAATTGCATATGTGTCCATTTAAATTGTGTTACCATGTCAACTAGTTTATTTTGATGCACCCATTAAATTGTCATGCATCATCCCATGATTGTGCACTATGCCATGATATTGATTGTTTACCTTTCTGCATTGTCTGTTTGCTTCTTCTCGGATAGACGACGACGTTGAGACCGACGATCTTTACGACACCCCTTCTGAGGATCTAGCCCAGTACCAGGCTACTGAGTTTGCAGGCAAGTTATCACTCACATGAACCATTGTGTTCCTTTCAACATTGGTTACCGATACTTTTCGTTGTCTATTTCTGCTAGCCATATGTATCGTTGCTTCTGTTACGAACCTATCACATGATACCCTGAACCCTGATATTGCCTCACCTCCAGTCCCATAACCCCTTTGCTTGGGCCCGTGTCTTACTAGCATGCTTAGGGTTGTTTTGCTCGAGTCTGTTATCAGTTACTTTCTGTTATCATATTTGATTATGTTCTGGGGCTCGATGATAATCAACAACCTGTTAATTTGAGGTAATAATAATTTGCTGATAAGGCACCGGCAGGAGGCCCGGCGTGGTTTTGAGGCCTGCTAGTGTCGACCCTAATTATGAAAAGGGTCTTGTCTACTGATCCATGATGAGCGCACTATCCGCATGTGGGAAGCGTGTATGGGCGACCCCTCAATTTGATTCGATTCGCATCTCGTCCAAATCACCACACTTAGTTTGGGCTTTCCATTTGATGCACGCATATGCAGGTACGAACCCGAGGCCTGGGTGGAACTTTTGTAGTCGGCATTTAGGGCGGCGTGGTCTTCCAGTGCTATGAGGGTCCCCTTTTCTTCGTGGGGCTCGATTAGCCGCGCACGCACAGCACGTGGTGCTTTGGGCTTGATGCGAAGAAGAGTTGAGTTGTGTTGAGTGCCCCGCTTGGTGGGAAAGGTCTTCCCATCTGGCGGGTTATTCTTACGTGTACGGCCAAATTGGTGCACCCCTGCAGGGATAAATCTTCTCGAGAAGCCGTGTTTTCCGCGGTTATGGTTGACTTGGTGAAAGTACTGGCTAACAAGTACTCAGAACAACTTACACCTAACTAATTGATACCTTGACTAGTAATAGCCTTATCGACACAATAACTTGAACCATCATTAATCCAACTGTGTGAGTTATCCTCGGATTGCTTCTTTGGATAAGGGGCGAGATCCAGGATGGGTTTGTTTGGTGGTTAGTTGTAGTTGGTTACGATAAGCTATCTTATCCCCCTTTCTGATAGCCGGATTTGGCAGTATGTTCTGTAGTTGGTTAGTGCAGTCAGTTGCAGCATCTTTATACCCCTTCTTTCCGTTGAACCCAAGGCATCTGTGCTTGGTGTTGACGGGCTACACTTTGGTGAACTGTGAGTCTTGCTTGCCAGTACGTTTATGTACCGACCCCTTTGGGGCTGTGGTTTCCGCAGACTACGCTTACGAGGATCCCCGTGACGGCTACTACGTGGAGTTTGACGAGGCTGCTGACGAGTAGGTAGCGGACCCGGGCAGGATCCGAGACTACGTGGATGGGCTCCGTTTTCATTTCATTCCCGACTTCTTAAGCCAATTTGGATTTGTCTGTACTCAGACCCCTTTGAATGCTTCCGCTGAGTTGTAATGATGTTATGTTGGGACATGTGTCCTCTGGATGATTGTATTTGCTATTCTCTGCCCTAGTGAGGGCCAGTTGCAACTTATTTCAATCTTTTGTGTCTTAGAGATATGTTGTGTTATCATCTTGTTCAACGCCGTTGACGTACCATGTGTGTATGGTATGAAGTACGTCAATGGTAGTGTCCTGATTTCTACGGGATAGTTTACATCGATGGTGAATAGTAAAGATTGGTTGTCACACATAAGTGTTGGCCTACTTGTAAGAGCTGCGGGTGCCGGTACGGCCCGTAATCCAATCAAAATACTGTTCAGTTCGTACGGTGAGTATCCTCTAGAAGTCCGGGTGCGACATATGAACAACCAAAAAACTCATCAAAGCATCACAAGAGAAAAATAATAGTTGGGGTGCTTCGAGAAAGGTAACACGTATCACAAAGGCAAATGTTTTGAGAATTCATCAATATTGCATATGAGAGACTTTGAGTAGAAGTTGCTAGATTAATATATTTGGGATTGGTCCTGCAATTGATCAAGCTGCTCTGTGAACGATTTGTAACAATTTTTCACCTGCTCGCCGACGTACCGTCTCTGCAAGTTGACAAACAAGTTAGTTCAACGAAATAAACATTTTCATAGAATGTGAAACAAATTTAAATGTTATACAAGTTTACCTCAGCAAGGTTGGTTGTTATGATGCCATACCTGGCTCCATGTTCGTCATGCAAGAGAGACCACTTCACAGGAGGATCTTTCTCTATCCACTGTTCAAGATTCTTTATCCTTGGTCCCTTTTTTCTCTTTGTTCCTGGTGGGTCGATTCCAGGCAAGTCACATAGGCCAACAGGCTCTGAATTTTGCATATGCGCTGCAACAACTTGTGCCATAGCCACCTACGTAGCTACGACTTGAGCCTTTTTCCTCTCATCCATTTGCTTGTTTGTGAATTTAGTTAGTCTATCCCACAAAAATTGATACTTCTTCTCCTGATTCTGATTGCATAGTCTTTTAAATTGATTCATCAGACGCTTACTCTTAAATTATGAGTAAAAGTTAGCGCCGAGATGACGCCTACACCATCTGCTCTGCATGTCGGGCCATGGTACTGGTTCGTCGGCAGTAGGTTGCTGCAATTCTTTGATAGGCTTCAGTATACCAGGATGTCTGTCATGAAGAATGCATACGTTTGGCCTATCTAGCACAACTGACAATTTCAAATGCCTGAAAAACCATATCCAGCTGTCATAATTCTCACCCTCAATAAAGGCAAAGGCAATTGGCACGATCTGTTGGTTCCCGTCCACACCTATTGCGGTCAGGATCTGCCCATTATACTTTCCTGTGAGGAACGTGCCATCCACGCACAACACCGGACGATAGTGGTTAAAAGCTTCAATGCATATAGAGAATGAGAAGAATAGTCGATAAAATATAGCAAACTCAGGCACTATATTTAACTTTCATAACAAGACATTGACGTATGTGCCAGGATTCCTCTCCTTCAGTGTGCTAACAAGACGGACAACATTATCATACGAGTCATAAAAAGTCCCAAATCTCTCCTCTAGAGCCCTCTGCTTAGCTCCCCAGGCTTTACCATACTTAATGTAGATAGACCATCTAGCCTTCACTGTTCTCTGGATGTGCTTCGCCACCATGTACTTTTTCTCAACTACCTCATTGAACAAGAGATGCACAAGGAGAGTGGAAGTTAGATTTGGATGATCATTCACCATACTTGAAATTTCACATGTGTGTGGCACAACATCTGACACCTGCCATGCCACGCCATACTTCGGTACGTAAGCGTGCACCCTAGCCGGACAATTAATGTCAACACAACTCATAGTCAAAAAAAATTGTTTGACACGTCCGTGTGGAAAACCCTCTGCATCGACAATGCCCACTGAATCACGGCTTCCCTTACCTGCTGCTTCGTGCTGTAGTCAGCCCCAATTTCAATATTATTCATGTGGTACTCCCAGGAAGATTCATGGATATCGTGCACGGTCGTGACGTTAGACTTGGACTGATTCCAAGATTGAGGAATAGTCACATCTTGCCCATGCTCTTCATCATATTCATCAGAACAATCTTTCTCAGAATCAAGATTATCTTCAAGTCCATCATCGTCCTCCTCCAACATCACTCCCTGCATTGTTCCATCATACTCATCTCCATCAGCCTCCCCAATTTCAGCAACTCTTGCTGAATTACTACTTAATGCTGGCTCATAATTATTAGATGTCCGACAGAGAGCCAAACAGATCAACAGTTTCTGCACCAGTTGCCTGACTACTCTCCCCGTGCTGAAAACCGCCGGCACTTTGTTCCAAAATATTCTGCTTCGGAACAAACATAAGTAGGACTTTTGGTTTACTCGCTCGATGCTTTCATGATGCTAGCCAAGACTGCCACCGGTTTGTCCGATCTAGCGGCAACAACTTCCAGAAAATATTTGAACGGGATTTGGTCCACAACGACTGACTAATAACAGTCCAAATATTGGGATCAAATC
This sequence comes from Alopecurus myosuroides, assembly GCA_028641055.1. NCBI lineage: Eukaryota > Viridiplantae > Streptophyta > Magnoliopsida > Poales > Poaceae > Alopecurus > Alopecurus myosuroides. Next base: position 347,379,368 of record CM054057.1, read on the forward strand.
CAAAATTAACCGTAAAAAATACTGCACGTCGCTTATTTTTACTTTATCTTGCTTATTCAACGGAACCTCCACATTTTGAAATTCACTCAGATCAACCCCTGAATCAGTTACACGGACAGAACCGTCTCCATAGTACATAACAACACTAAGCACTTCCATTTTCTAAATAAATTATTTATATCATCAAATACTATACACGAGATTAAGAGACAGTATAATGCATCGAGATAGGATTGCTCATAGCGTTTTCAAGTCTTTGGGCCTTATTTGCCATCTCTTGGGCTGCTGCTCTGGAAACTAATCTAGGTCAGCTCTGGTTAATCAGGCCAAATCCACTCTTTGCTGGACGTGAGCTATTGTTAATAGGTAGAATTTTTGGTGCTTATTTAGTTGGGCCCTACAACTAGCCTTCATCGAGGCAAAGCGGCCAAGGCCTATTCACTAGGGGGAAAAGACGGACACATCTTACATGATATGCCCTTACCGTAGGGATATAGATGGAGGTGAAGAGGTAGCCTTCATCGAGGCGAAGCGGCCAAGGCCTATTCACTAGGGGGAAAAGACGGACACAGCTTACATGATATGCCCTTACCGTAGGGATATAGATGGAGGTGAAGAGGTTTACTGATGTGATCCTCTCGGATGCGGCAGAGAGAGGCGAATCATCAGCGAAGCTTCGCCGCGGCTGCTGCGGTCGACTGATCCTCTCCTTTTCTTCCTCACGACCACGCCTGCGCCGAGATGAGGTGTAGTGCGGCTGATCCCAACACTGTTTCATGATCTTCTTTTTCCATGAACTAATTATGTGATTGATTGATTCAATTTGTTCCTCGCCACTGTGCTCTTTAGATGATGCGACAAATTCTTGTTTATGGTGGCTGCCTGTATCGTTGCCAATCTAAGCAAGATATTTTAGCGGTTTGGTTCTGCATGTTCCCATGGTTTTTGGAATCTCCCAAACAAGGGAAAAAAAGAGTAGTAGAATTTGTCCTCCATTTTATCTCTGGTTGTATTGTTCTTAGACTGGTCAAAAGGGAGCAAGATCTGGTGATTTGAGGAGGTAGGAGGCGTCCTTAAATCTGCTACATGAAGCACCGAGACAGTGAGAGATGCAGTATGATTGTTTTTGAGATGCTTGGTATAGTTTATGACAGCAAACTCTTGTTGATTCAGGTACCCTCTCATTCTCCCTTGTATTAATGTGCTTGCCGGTCATTTCTTCTCTAATTTTTATTTGTTAATATGTATAAGATCGTCGTCTGACACTGTGACGCCCCGAGATCGGGCACTATGCAGATTTCAGCATTTCCGCCAAAATCCACATAATAACCGATTCCAGGTTGCCACTTGTGATAACATTACAACAGTTCACGAATAATCCACAACAACAACAGAGGAGGTTTATACAAGACGACTCAAACGAGTCAAGGATACAACTGATACAATACAAAGATCCAAATGACAGCGGAAGAAACAACATAGTGTCCGGCTACGGACAAGATACAAATTGGACTAAGAGTCCTGAAGATAACCGATGGCGTCCAATCCCTGCCCAGGCCAAGCCGGAGGGATTCCCAAGCTAACGTCGTCAGACTTCAAACCTGTTGACTGCAATGTGGAATATGCAGCCACGAAATGGATTCGTGGGTCAGTACTATTAAGTACTGGCAAGTGGATAAACCATACTCACAAGATACCGGCGTAACCAATCATCACAAGATACAAATACTTTGGGTACAACGGAAAGGAAGGGATTATTGCAAAGAAGCGGCAGCGGGCTGCACTAACTAACTACAGAGATGCGCTACAACATCCGGCTAAAAGAAAGGGATAAGATAGCGTATCAGAACCAACTACAACTACTCACCAAACAATACCCATCCAATGTTACCCCCTACTAAGGAAGCAACCCAAGGAAACTCACACGGTTGATTAAGGTGACATTCATTTTTTTATGGTGAAGGTAATCTATATTACTAGTCAAGTTATCATCATTAGGTGTAAGTTGTCTGAGTACTTGTTAGCCAGCACTTTCACCAAGTCATCCATAACCGCGGACAACACGGCTTCTCGAGAAGATTTAACCCTGCAGGAATGCACCAATTTGGCCGTACACGTAAGAATGACCCGCCAGGCGGGGAGCAAACCCACCAAGCAGGCCACTCAACACAACCCAACTCTTCTTCGCATCAAGCCCAAAGAACCACGTGTTGTGCGTGCGCGGCTAATCGAGCCCCCACGAAGAAAAGGGGGACCCTCGTAGCACTGGAAGACCACACCGCCCTAAATGCCGACTACAAAAGTTCCACCCTAGCGCCAAGGGCTCGCACCTGCATATGCATGCATCAAATGGAAAGCCCAAACTACGTGTGGCGATTTGGACGAGATGCGAATCGAATCAGAATTGCGGGGGGCACCCATACTCGCTTCCCACATGCGGTTAGTGCGCTCATCATGGATCGGAGGACAAGACCCTTTTCCTAATTAAGTTCGACACTAGCAGGCCTCAAAACCACGCCGGGCCTCCTTCCGGTGCCTTATCATTAAATTATTATTACCCAATACATTAACATGTTGTTGATTAAGTTGAAACCCAACTATCAAACTAAACAGGTGATAAGACGGACAACAAGACTTGAGCGCAAACAACACTAAGCATGTAGCTACGACACGAGGGCCAACAAGGTAAACAAACAACAGGTAATAGGAAGTGGAAGGAAGGCTATATCATGGTTGCAGGGTAAACATATAATAGGATCGAGCCACAAGCATCGAATCATAAGGCTAGCATAAGGAAAACGGAAAGAATCGGTAACAAGTGATGAAAGGCAGCCATAGGCAGCAAGTGAGTATACTTGCCTGGAATCCAGCAAGTAGAGGTACATCCGCAGAACTTGTCGTTGCTCACATCATCTCAACGTCCTATCCGCGAAGAAGCAACGAACTAGAACAAACACCGGATGCAACAATTACTTCTACGGCAAAAGATCCAGCATGATCAAGATATGGATGCATGACAAGTTTAAGGATGCATCAAAGATAAACTAGTTGACATGGTAAACATATTTAAATGGGCCCATATGCAATTTGGATTGCATATGGAAAAGCCCATGAATTAATGTTGAATTAAATGATCTACAAATAACCATAATGTGAAAGTTGATTAGAATGATGCATGGATGATGAAAACAATAAGAAAACAACAATAGCTTCAGTTTGATATGTTGTTTACCAAGTTTGGAATTTTATTTATTAAGTTATGAACTTTGGCATTTTAATTGATTTAAACAACATTTGTTGTTTTCACCAATTTTAAATGTTCAAAACAGATAACAAAATTTATATTTCGAAAGAACACAAAATTTTAGATGAAATATATATTTCATTTGTTGAATTTGGATTTTAGATGAGCAAGTTATTAATTGACAATTTTAAATGCATTAATTAAGAAATAGTTGTTTTCAGCAATTTAATTTATTCAAAATAGAAAACAAAGTTTATATTTGGAAATATTATTCAATTTTGCATGGAAAACGTATTTTACATGCTGGAATTGGATTTGAATTGCCCAAGTTATGAATTTTGCAATTTAAAAGGTGTAATTAAAGTATTGAATTATTACTCCAATTTTAATTAGGAAAAACGGTGAACAAATTGTATTGAAAAGGTTGAAAACATGTATAAAATGTTTCAATGAACAATTTGAGCTATTAAACATAATTTTTGGATCATTATTGAATTTATTATGCATTTTTCCATAACCATTTTTATTCTGCCCTTTTTAGTAAACAGAAGGAAACATGTTCAAATTTAATTCAATTGTGACCAAATAAAATACCACTGTGTAGATTTTGTTAAGACAAATTTTTAGAGCCCAAGTTTGCTCAATTTGGGTGAACAAAACTCAAGTTATGAATTCCCAAAGTTTCCAATTTTTATTGCATTTTCTGTATTTAATTATTTAATGCAAAATTTATTACAGAAACATGTTGCAACTTTGTGACTAATAGAAAGAGCACAAGATTATGAATCCACAGAAACTTGAATCATTGAAATTGGAGCAATTTTCAATTTGTTATGGATTTTACAAATAAAGATGCAGTTCTGTTTTTCTGGATTTCGGGAAATAAAAGGAAAAGGCCAAAAAAAAGAGGTGGCTTTGCGCCTCGGGGGGATTCGAACTCGTGGCTTCCAGCGTGCGGGACAGGGCGCCAAGCCACTAGGCTGATGTGCGTGTTTGTGTTAGAATACAACTCTCACTTAATAAGAGGTTGCATCGTGCGGTTAACTGAATTTCAGATCGAACAGAAGCAGTTCAGAGGATAGGACAGAGACCTGGTCGGGAAGAGCTCGACGGCGCCGTTGGCTCGGGCAGCTCTGGCCCCCGCTTCTGCGAGAACGAAGAGGATGGAGTGAGGGTTCGATTCCCGGTCTCGGTTCTCCTTCTCGTCGACCACGGCCTTGGCTCCATGTCCTTCCATCTCCGGCCATGGAGGTGGACGTGGTGGAGAAAACAGGGAAGAAATGGAGTGGAGAGAGGGGTGGCAGCGGAGAGGAAGATGGGTAGGGAGAGGGGCTAGGGTTAGGAGAGGGAAGGGGTGCGGCTTGGGGGTAGTTAAAGGAGGGGAGAGGGGGACCATGGCGTGGGCAGCCACGGGAGGGGTCACGCCCTCCTCGTGATCGTACGGAGGTGGAAGGAGGGGGTGCGGGCTGGCTGGGCTGGTTTGGTGGGGTTGTAGGTGGGCTGGCCCATTTGGGCTGGCCTGCCTCCCCCTGTGTTTTTATTCTTTTTCTCTTCTCTTTTTTTTTGTAAACGAATAGGAAGAGAGAAATAGTAATTATAGGGGTTTTACACATGCAAAAATTATGAAATAAATTTTATTGCATTTGGAATTGAGAATGCCCAAGTGCACCAATTTTTGTTTTTCAAAATTCCAAATATTTATTGGTTATTTGAATTTGAATTTGAAACTCAAATTAGGGTCTTAATAAAAGGTGATTTATTTAACCAAGCAAATATTAATTCCAATTCAATTTTTATTGAAAACCAATTGATGTGTTCTGTTAATGATTTGATGTGAAAACATTGAAACATGTTTGAATTTTTAAATTGTTTTGAGTTTTCTTTTAAGATCGATTTGAAACAAATGTGCAATGCATATGATGCATGATGCAATGCAAGGCAAAAACAAAACAACCAAATCTAATTGGGGGGAAATCCCCCGGGTGTTACAGACACTCTCCATATCACTTCATATTCTGCCATAATCACGTGGAGCTCCTATGTTCATCAATTAGGTTTCCTTTATCTACGCATCTGCTAAAATCCCCCCACCCTCCATGATCCCCTCTTAAACCCAATGGTTTCAATGTGTTAATGTCTTTCATAGTTGCATTATTCTACATATAGTGTTCAGCTGATACTGGCGAATTTTGAAGGTTTGGATATTTCTCCATGGAGTTCTTTACCTCAGAATTTGCGATTGCTGCCAGCTACATAATTAGTTCAAGTGTACTGACATATCTTTTTTGATATGGGGTGGCCCAATCTTCTCAATGAGCTTCTCACTCTTTTTGTGAATTTTCTGATAATTGGATAACTAGTGCTACACTGAGACCTCTCACTCAGCTGACCCCTGTTGCCAGATGCAACAACAATCATGCTCTTTGGATATTCTCAACTACACACTCTTGCACAAGTAATCAAAGATCACAAGTGGTCCTGTATCCCCCTATTCCCAGATGGAATAACAAGATATCACGCAACTTTGCAGGGTAAAATTCAAGTAGTATGCTTAGCAGCAATACACACTAGAGGCTAGGGTTTGTATTTTGGTTTAAACTTGATCTACCTATACCACACGCAGGTGGTGGACATATATAGGTGGAGGGTGCGGCCACAAGGGCTCCTTGCGCAAGTCCCCTCCTCCTACATGGACTAGGACTCCTACTAGGACTAGGAGTCCAACTATGACTCAAAGAGAGATACAAACCGATCCACCATTAAGGGATTCGGCCAATTATGGTATACAAACCATACCTATTATGAATAGGATTTTCTATGGCGCATTTGACTTGGTGGAGGCGCCTATCCCCTTGTCTTGAAGAATAACAATTGTTTTATTGACATAACAATTGTTATTTATTTGTTTTCTCCATCTTGGACACTTGTTTTCACCATGGCATTATTGTTTTCACCATCTTCTAACATTGTTTTCACCATGGCTCCTTTGTTTTCACCACTTGTATAATCATCTTCTAGCTCCTATTGATTGTTCACCTCCATCATGTTTGTGTTATCAGTAAACCTAATCATACATAAATGCATAGACTTAGGTAGTATAAAATTCTCATAATCATAAATAGCATAATCAATGAGGATTGAATTCACGTGTTGTTCTAGTAGCTTGGTCCTTGATCTTGTCATTGGTCCAAGTCTCACTTCATCTTGTTTAAGTGGCAATGTACTAGGGATGTCCTCATCATCCTCCCCCCCCCTTGAAAAGCCTTGATGCCCAAATCAAGATTCTCTCCATGATATGGTGTCAAATCCGAAACATTGAAGGAATTACTCACTCCAAACTCATCAATTGGAAGATCTATCTTGTAAGCATTGTCATTTATTTTTTCAATCACTTTGTAAGGACCAGCACCTCTTGGCAATAATTTTGATTTCCTTAGCTTAGGGAACATATCCTTCCGAAAGTGTACCCATACCAAATCTCCCTCTTGAAAAATAACCTCCTTTCTCTTTTTGTTTCTCCTTTGAGCAATATCCTTCCCTTTCTTCTCTATTGCATCCATTATTTTCTCATGTATCTTCTTCACAAAATCAGCCCTTTTGGATGCATCCATGTTAATTCTCTCTTGAATAGGAAGTGGTAATAAATCAAGTGGTGTAGTAGGCCGAAATCCATAAACCACCTCAAAAGGACATAGTTGAGTAGTTGAATGCACAACTCTATTATAGTCAAACTCCACATGTGGCAAACAATCTTCCCACTCCTTCAAATTCTTCTTGATCATAGTTCTCAATAATGTGGACAAGGTTCTATTCACCACCTTGGTTTGTCCATATGTTTGGGGGTGACATGTTGTAGAAAACAACAATTTGGTTCCAAGCTTCCCCCATAATGTCTTCCAAAAGTAACTCATGAATTTCACATCTCTATCCGAAACAATTGTCCTTGGTACTCCATGTAGTCTTACTATCTCCTTGAAAAAGAGTGTAGCAATGTGGGAAGCATCATCACTTTTGTGGCAAGCAATGAAGTGTGACATCTTGGAAAATCTATCCACCACCACAAAAATTGAATCATGTCCCCTCTTTGTCCTTGGCAAGCCTAACACAAAATCCATGCTTATATCTTCCCATGGTGTAGTTGGTGTTGGCAATGGAGTATATAATCCGTGGGGCTTCAATTTGGACTTGGCTTTGTTGCATGTGATACACTTTTGCACAAATCTATAGACATATCTCCTCATATGTGCCCAATAAAAAATTTCAGCCAACATAAGCAATGTTTTCTCTCGTCCAAAGTGACCCATCAATCCACCACTATGAGATTCCTGTAATAACATCAAACGCAAAGAACACTCGGGAATACATAGTTTGTTAGATCTAAACAAAAATCCATCATGTATATGATATTTATCCCAAGCCTTCACATTAGAACATTTACTATAGGGTGTAGAAAATTCTTTATCTTGAGCATATAGTGGTTTTAATTCTTCTAAACCCGAAACTTGCACATCCAATTTAGTGAGTAGCATATTTTTCCTAGACAAAGCATCAGCTACCACATTATCTAATCCTTTCTTGTGTTTAATAATGTATGGGAAAGATTCAATAAATTCTACCCATTTAGCATGTCTCTTATTAAGACTGGATTGATTCTTTTAAAATTTCAATGCCTCATGATCAAAATGTATAATAAATTCCTTTGGCCACAAATAATGTTTCCAAACCTCAAGTACTCTAACAAGTGCATACAATTCTTTATCATAGACAGAATAATTCAATTGTGCTCCATGTATTTTTTCAGAAAAATAAGCAATTGGTTTCTTATCTTGCATTAACACTCCTCCAATACCTATGCCACTAGCATCACATTCAATCTCAAATTGTTTATTAAAATTAGGTAGCATCAATAATAGAGCCGAAATCAACTTATTTTTCAAAGTATCAAAAGCAATATCTTGAGCAACCCCCCACTCGAAATTTACACCTTTCTTAGTCAAATCATTTAAAGGGGCAACAATAGTACTAAAATCTTTCACAAATCTTCTATAAAATCCAGCTAGTCAATTAAAATTTCTTACTTGACTCACATCCATGGGAATTGGCAATTTTTAATTGCTTCAATTTTAGATTCATCAACTTCTATCCCATGCTTAGAGACAACATAACCAAGAAATATGACCTTATCTTTGCAAAAAGTGCACTTCTCTAAATTTCCATACAATTTATTTTCTCTTAGCACATGCAAGACTTGTCTAATATGATCAATGTGTTCATGTTCATTGTGGCTATATATGAGAATATCATCAAAGTAAACAACCACAAATTTTCCAATAAAATCTCTCAAAACATGGTTCATTAATCTCATGAAAGTACTAGGTGCATTAGTTAATCCAAAAGGCATTACTAACCACTCATATAAACCAAATTTTGTTTTAAAGGCTGTTTTCCACTCATCCCCTTCTTTCATTCTTATTTGATGATAACCACTACGCAAATCAATTTTAGAGAAAATAGCACTACCACTTAATTCATCTAACATGTCTTCCAAACGTGGTATAGGATGACGATAACGAATAGTGATATTGTTAATTGCTCTACAATCTACACACATGCGCCAAGTACCATCTTTCTTAGGAACTAAAATGACAGGAACAACACAAGGAGATAAGCTTATTCGAATGTAACCTTTATCAAGAAGATCTTGTACTTGTTTCTGAATTTCCTTGGTCTCTTAGGGATTTGTCCTATAGGGACCTCGGTTTGGTAATGAAGATACAGGAATTAAATCAATTTGATGCTCAATCCCTCTCAATGGTGGTAATCCCGAGGGCACTTCTTTTGAAAAAACATCATCAAATTCCTGCAAAACATTAGAAACACCAATAGAAAGAGGAGTCATGACATTAGAAACCAAAATTTCCCCCTTGTGCATGAGCAATATAGGTAGTAGGCTAGGATCATCCTCAAACTCTCTCAAATCCTCTTTGGTGGCTAAGATTGTCAAAAGGCTCACTCCCTTATTTTTTCCACTCGGCCTAGGTTTGTTTTCACCCATAGAAGTAGTGTTTTCACTCTTATCTTCTCTCTCACTCTCCTTCTCAAGATTCACTTCCACTTTTGTCTTGATTCATTCACTATTTGTTGGGGTGTCATAGCCCTCAATATGATATCCTTATTGTTCCAATTCAATTGATAAGTGTTTGCTCTCCCATTGTGTATAACTTTTCTATCAAATTGCCATGGCCTTCCAAGCAATAGATGGCAAACCGACATGGGAACCACATCACACTCAATAGTGTCCTTGTATGGTCCAATTTGGAACTCCACTCTCACAATTTGGCATACTATTATTTCCTCCTTCTCATTGAGCCATTGAATATAATATGGATGTGGGTGTGGAATATATCTCAACCTTAGCTTTGCACATAAATCCTTGCTTGCTAAATTTCTGCAACTTCCTCCATCAATGATCACCTTGCAAGCCATGTTAGGACCAACAATTGCTTTGGTTTGAAACAAATTGCATCTTTGACTCTCATCATTGCTAGGAACAATACTCAATGCTTTGGTGCAAACAATACTTGGATAATTTGTAGCATAGGCATCAATAGGACCATCATCATCATCATATGCATCCTCCTCATTGGGATCAACATCATATCCAGTCTCATACTCATCATTAGCATTGAGAAACATAACTTTCTTGTTTGGACAATCCCTCTTAAACTGACCTTTTCCTCCACAAGTATGGCATGGCATGTCTCTATTTCTTGGAGGAGGTGTAGCACCACTAGAACCCGAAGTAGATGGTGTTGGTTTCTTGGAATTTGAAGTAGTGTTCTCGGGTTTGGTACTATAATTCCCACGGGTTGTAGCACTTGGAGGTGTAGGTGATGAGAAATTTGATTTTTGTGATGGAAAACTCCTCCTTGCACTTACTTGTAGCTCCTCATTCAACCTCTTTTCAGCCTCCCTTGATTGATGCAATAATTCACTCATATTGGCATAAGGAACATGCCTCACAATGCTTCTAATTTTGAATTGCAATCCACTCAAGAATCTTTGCATTGTTTGTTCAGGTGCCTCTCTAATCCGAGCCCTTTGTATGATTAATTCCATCTCTTTGTAATAGGCATCAACTTTCTTGGATCCTTGCTTCAATTGTTGTAATTTGTCATAGAGAGTTCTAATATAATTCTTGGGAACAAATCTTTCTCTTAGCAATTGTTTCATCTCTCTCCATGTGTTCACCTCTTCCTCTTCATTTTCTTCTCTCAATCTTGTAATGCCATCCCACCACAAGAGAGCATAGCCATCAAATGAAGAAGATGCAAGTTTTACTTTCCTCTCCTCGGGGTAGTCATGGAGTCTCCATAGTTTCTCAATTTTTAGCTCCCACATCAAGTACTCTTCCACATCTTCAGAATCACAAGCAAGACTAGGGATAGAGAATTTTGGTTTTCCCAAGCCATCATCCTCTCTATTGTTTTCCAATGGTACTCTTCTTGCCAATCCTCCACGGCCTCCATTAAAATTTCCTCTCCCATCATCAATTGGAGCAATATCTTGAGGTCTTTGTTGTAGTTGTTCCACTAGATTTGCAATTGTAGTCACTTGTTGTGTCAATGTCCTCAAAGTGTCTTTAATCTCATTGACAGATTCTTGAGATGCACAACCATCTATCCTCAAATCAAGAGTAGTCATCTCCTTTCTCAAATCTTCATCAGTCTTATCAACTTCATCAGTAATCCTTTTGTACATGACATCTCTCAATGCCTCATACTCATTCCACTTGACAATTTCCTCGGGCTTCTTCTTTGCCTGCACATCAACATCACTAGAACAACTCATGATTAACTTGTTAGTAACAAAATAATCAATGGGTTTGTGGTGCCTCTCTCAACTCACTCAAAACCAAGCAAAGATGGCTTCACTTAATGTTCCAAGAGAGAAAAGGATAAACTTACCAACAAGGAGCAATGAATAATGTGCTTTGGTGTGAGAAGAGAATATCCGAGCTATCAAGTATCACAATGCAAACAGGGTTTTTGGTGGGGCTTGGTTGGGAATCCTAACAACACCAAAATAACAACTCCAATGCACTGCTTAATGTGATAAAAATTACTAAGGAAACACACTCACACTTGGAGACAATTGTGGCGTAGAAAATATATGGTAGAGATTTTGCAAGCACTAGAAAGACACTAGCAAATACTCAATGAAACAGACACAAGATTGCTCAATTTGTCCACAAAATATCCAATATGAAATAGCTTCCACTAGTGATAAGTAGCACGACCTCTTTTGATTTTTCTTTCTTTCTATTTTTTTATACTTTTTCCTTTTTTATCTATTTTTTTTATTTTTTCAATGGCCTTTGAATCAACTAGGAGCAACAATATGAAGAAAACAGAAAATTGTGGACAGATTTGATCAAATGAGCAGCCTGCAGAGCAATTAAACAACTAGTCTTATGGGTTTTGGTACCTAAAGTTTGCTGTAGAAAGGAAGTGGCTAAGGCTTATCAAGGATCAGAACAAGAACCTAGAGATAACAAGGAAGAAAACAAAAGAAAAACTACTAAAAACTATCAAGAAACGAGCTCATGGCAGCACTTTTGGCTCACGGCAGGAAAAACCGCAGTTTTGTATCGTACGACAGAGAAAACGCGCGAAAACAGCGCGCGGCAGAGCTCACCGAGTAAACCTGAGAATCTGATACCAAGATGATATGGGGTGGCCCAATCTTCTCAATGAGCTTATCTCTCTTTTTCTGGATTTTCTGATAATTGGATAACTAGTGCTACACTGAGACCTCTCACTCAGCTGACCCCGGTTGCCAGATACAACAACAATCAAGCTCTTTGGATATTCTCAACTACACACTCTTGCACAAGTAATCAAAGATCACAAGTGGTCCTGTATCCCCCTATTCCCAGATGGAATAACAAGATATCACGCAACTTTGCAGGGTAAACTTCAAGTAGTATGCTTAGCAACAATACACACTAGAGGCTACGGTTTGTATTTTGGTTTAAACTTGATCTACCTATACCGCACGCAGGTGGTGGACATATATAGGTGGAGGGTGCGGCCACAAGGGCTCCTTGCGCAAGTCTCCTCCTCCTACATGGACTAGGACTCATACTAGGACTAGGAGTCCAACTATGACTCAAAGAGAGATACAAACCGATCCACCATTAAGGGATTCGGCCAATTATGGTATACAAACCATACCTATTATGAATAGGATTTTCTATGGCGCATTTGACTTGGTGGAGGCGCCTATCCCCTTGTCTTGAAGAATAACAACTGTTTTATTGACATGAAAATTGTTATTTATTTGTTTTCTCCATCTTGGACACTTGTTTTCACCATGGTATTATTGTTTTCACCATCTTCTAACATTGTTTTCACCATGGCTCCTTTGTTTTCACCACTTGTATAATCATATTCTAGTTCCTCTTGATTGTTCTCCTCCATCATGTATGTGTTATCAGTAAACCTAATCATACATAAATGCATAGACTTAGGTAGTATAAAATTCTCATAATCATAAATAGCATAATCAATGAGGATTGAATTCACCTGTTGTTCTAGTAGCTTGGTCCTTGATCTTTCATTGGTCCAAGTCTCACTTCATCTTGTTTAAGTGGCAATGCACTAGGGATGTCCTCATCATTTTTGTTATCCATGAACCATGTCAAGGTTTTTTTGTTATTTTATGTGACAGGTTGCTTTGCTTAGAACAATATAGTGAAATGCGGAAACGAGCGCAATTAGTCTGCCCAATATGGAGGCGAAACAACAGAACATATGACCTATTACGTTTTTTTATTGCCGCTAGAGCTTTCTAGAGGTGACACAGGCCCTGCAACCCTAGAGTTTGTGTAACCGTCTTTGATGCCACTGCAGCTCATGCCCTCATTGCGCTTCACGGATAGAAATAGCTTCTCATCCATTAGTGATACTGAATGAGCGTGAACCTTGACAACTTTTCCTTTCTCATCACACATAAAAAGAAAAGGCTGAGCTGCAACTGGCAGACAAAAAGCTCTCAAGAGAACCTGATAACAAATATCATTGTTTTTCCTTCAATTCTCTTGCTTCGCATTTACTAGCCTTACTATCTCTTTGTTATTTTGGTTTTTAATACGTTTTCACTAAAATATTGACCTTTTCTATGCAGGTTAAGAAATTGCAGAAAAATCTTTGTTAATCATTAACAACCAGGCTTGACCCCGAAAAGGTATGGCCCTCCACAAAAATATCTCATACTGGTCAGATATGAAGCATGCCCTCTCCAATTCTCGGCACGTCATACATGAACGATGCTATACATACGATAAAATTTGTACGATTTTGGTACGACGCCTGAGGTGAACCATTTATCACGTACGGTGCATGCAACACCATCATTGGATCAATTGTTGTAAAGAAATCATACACTCATTCATCATACACGTAGTAGTTTCGGTCATACATTCATCATTTCTGGATATATAAATGAAGTATAAAAATAATTTTAGCAAAAATCACTACAATGTGAGTATTTTGTTGCGCACACTCGTGAGGTAAAGGATGTGTTGTAATCTGAAAAAATTGTGTTGAGACCAACCACACTCTGCACTCTGATCGATATTCAAAGTGGAAGACAAGCAAAGTGTTGGGAATACTTGCCTATGATCTTCCTTACCTGAGCAACATTATCGCCCCCCCAGTTTCCAAAGCTGAGGTGAAGGTTTATTTGATTCTCGCTATGCAGGCCCAGTAATATGAAATCTAAGACCTCACTTCATGAAAACAAATTCAACGAGGAGGAAAGCTATATGATCACCATGCATCCAGACACAGCGAACAACTCACTCAACTCCGGTCCATGATGAAAATGTGATAAACTGCTGCACCCTCATGAACGAAGTATGGCATAAGGATAATCAGATACATCCAGTTGGCATTGCTAGGCATTTTCCAAACCACAAAGTGCCATCTTATGTGTGCTCAAGTGCTCTACTATCTTAAATAGAGCTTCTGAAGGTTTATAATGTCTTGACATTTTAGTTCTGAAGGGCTGTAACGATTTTGATCTACTCAAGGAATCACCATTCTATGTGTTTCCCCGGAATGCATTAATTGGAGCATAATACTACTACATGAGAATTGTTCTCTTGAAAACATATTATGCGCTCTCATATTAGGTGATGCGATCAATTCTATATTATCAGTGTATCATGGACTATGATGTTAACATATTTGTGGGTAATCATATTTATTTAAATTTACATGTCTATATCATCGTGCTATCTCAATAAATTTATACCAACCTACCTCAGGCTGGACGGGTGCGGCAACGCGCACTATCATGGTCTAGTATATCTTATTATGACTTAGTATGATGAACACCTAAAATATAACGACCAACTAAAATAGATCAAACACCTAAAATACGACACCGACTGCATAATACAACGAAAAAATATATCTACGCTAATATATAGAATGTATATACGCTCATGTAAACAATATTAACATTTAGCCTAACAAAATCTCATGATTAGGGTTTACCCTTGACGCTGCGATGCCCTCTGCTATTGCCCGTCTTCAATCTTCCAACACCAACACCACTGCTGCAGCACCACACCACCACACACCACCACTATCCACCATTGCTCCACCTCCACACCCCCAAATATCTCCACAACAAACTATCCCATCAGCAGATCGGGAATACCCTCACCCTCCTCTCTTCTTTTCCTATTTTCTACTAGTTTCTAGCAATTTTTTAGGGTAAGAATGAAGCTTTTTGTGAAGAAGAAGGGATAACAAAGGAAGAACAAGAGAAGAACAACCAGTTGCGTGCGAGGAAGAAAAAAGAGAGGAAGAGGAGAAGAAGTACGGTGCGAGCACTTATCCACAACCTTTCGGCAGGGGCGCTGCCAAAACCTCCTTTCGACGCGGGCCACGCCGAAACGTGTGGGCCCGGGCGCTACCGAAAGCTGCAGATTCTTGCATGTCGGCCTGGCCCATGGATAACAACCTTTCGGCAAAGCCGGTGACGAAACTTGGCACTTTCGGCACGGCCGGTGCTGACAGCATGCTATTTCTCAAAATTTTCAATAACACGTGATATTAGTGAAATACTCCATCCGTTCCTAAATGTAACATGGTTTAGGTTTTTCCACATGAGAGCTGCTACACGTCCGATGAAATCTGTCCGATACTTGTCCGACACCGAAATCAGTCCATCGGTCTCTTTACTGCCGTAGCATCTCACGGCCAGAGGAAGCGTCGGACAGACGTCGTACATATTTCGTCGTACACACAGCAATTTCGTTTCCACATTCACACATGTCTACATGTATCTAGACAACTTTTTGTATATATGTTCACTCATATTAGTATGTATCTAGACTACATGAACAATAGCTGCAACATCTTATATTTAGGAACGGAGTGAGGGAGTACATTTAAAAAAATATTATTTTAAAAAATCGTCAGGTGGTAGATGAACGAGCAAACGCGGAGAGGCGCCGACACGTACGGATGGCAATGGGGCCCCGAAACCCGCAAACCCGACGGGTACCCGCCTTAAATGGGGAGGGTTTGGTAAAATGTTCGACCCACCAGGTCTAATGGGGCGGGTATGGGGGTGGCAAACCCGTACCCGCATACCCGTAGACCCGTTCTAAGTGCTAATCATATCCCTAATAATCCTATGCCTGACCACACATCCATGAGTTATGGACCCCAAACCTCACACATCACATGGACCAGTTCGAATCTGGAGTCCCGGAGACAACACACATACACACGTGTCTATTCCCACCAACCTCATCCCAATATTCCATTGTTTTATTTCCCACATGTGTCGGTGTCGCTCCTTAAATGGGTACCCGTTGGGGCCCCGAACCCGGCCGGGTCGTGGGTATGGTAAGAAATGAGACCCGACAAGTTAAATGGGGCGGGTATGGGGGGCGCCGACCCGGCCCCGGACCCGGTGGGTGCCATCCGGACCGACACGGGCTGCGAGAACCCATGTGTAGGAATCGGCCCAATAAGCGCGTGGCTCAATAAGGTGTCGGCGGAGTCTGATCCGGAGACAGCTTCTAGCTAGCGGACCCGCACCCGAAGGAGGGATGAGTCTAAAAAAAGACCGGGCGCGACGGGGCAATCGGGGTCGGACTCGGAGTTTGGGATCCGATTCGAAGGTGGTGATCTAGGGTTGGGTCCCTATACATACCCCCGTCCCTGCGATCTCTCCTCCCCCACACAATCGCTTGCGCCGCCACCGCCCCCAACAAGTCCAGATCAAGTCCTAGGTTGAGAGCGAGGAAGAGGAAGGAGGAGATGGCGAGCCAGCCGTTGGTGATGGGTCCTCTTCCGGGAGCGCCGGTTTCTCGCTTGGACTTCAGCAGGAGAGAGTTCGTCAAGACCCCCAGCCCCAGCCCCGAGTCCAGCCCCGAGAAGGAGGAGGTGAGCCGCGTCGAGGTCGGCCTCGCCGTTCTGGACATCCACGGCGAGCCCGGCAAGATGGCGCTGAAGACTGGAAAGGAAGACAAGCCTGAGGCGGCAGCCAGGGGTTCCGACATTGTGCCTCCGGCCAAGGAGGAGCTGAGCCACCGCGAGTATGACCCGTCCGACTTCTTCGATGTTCTGGACATGCTGTCTGAGGGGAGCCTCGGGGATGACTTCCTGAGCCAGATCCCTGAGTCGCAGGACGTGGCGACCGGAGAGGGCAAGGCTCCGATGCTCAGCGTCGGTGAGATCTTTGCGCAGTCTGCAGCCAAGATGAAGAAGTACAAGACTGTCACTCGCTTGGTGAGCCAGGAGGACATCGACCGTCTCATCAGCCGGCCACCTCCCCCTCCCATCCCCAGCTTCTTCTTCGAGCACGAGGGCCTCGACAGTGACATTTCTGAAGCTCTGGCGTCCACTGCTGCGACCGTGCAGGCGTTGATCGATTCTGAGAAGGATATCGTCGACCAGTACTACGCGAATGGCTACGCATACGCCAAGTTCACCGTCTTCGACTAGGAGCCATTGCTTGACTTCACTGCTAGAAACCTTTGTCTGTTTCTGATCCATGACTGCACTGTTAAGTTATGAGTAACGTCCAACATTGTTATGTACTTTTGGTGTTTATATATTCCTTGTTGAACTCATTGTCTACGGATGCCTACTTCTTATATTCATTAATATTTGGTATGGCGTGTATTATAAGACAAGCATCTTAATCCATGCTTTCAAGTGTTGTATCTAAGTGGACTAATATAAATTTGGCGTGATTGGTCTAATCAATTTTTTCTCTATGATCTCCTGCTAGAGCTCTATGCTAAATAAGTTATTATTTGGTTCGTCGTGTTTTGATGCTACTAGATGATACCCTGCCTTGCCACGGAGATGTGAGCATCTTTTTTCTATTAAATCTAAAATCGGAAACTATGAGAAATTCTCAGATTATACTCCCTTTGTTTTTATTTACTTCACGTCCTGGGGTTTTCAAAATCAAAATTTTAAAACTTTGACCAAATATATACAAAAATATATGAACTTTTATAATATCAAATATATATGTAATATGAAAATTTATCTTATAAGGATTATAATAATCCTAAATTATATTGTACATGGTTATTTTATATATATATATTTGGTCAAACTTTATAAAGTTCGACTTTAAATAAACCTAGAATGTAAAGTAATTGTGAACAGCGGGACTATTAATATCATAAACCTGGACATTGGAGGACAATAAGTGGGCGAGGTATACAAAACTCACAAATGAAAATGCAGTTATTAGGGCATCTCCAGCCGTTGCGCCCCCCAGGGCCCAAAACGCCGCCGTTTTGGTGCCGCCGCGGCGCTAAACGGCGCTATTCTGGAACCTGGGGGGGCGCGTTTCCTAGTCGCGTCCCGAGCCCAAGAATCGACCCAAACAAACGCAAATTGAAAAGAGGCGAAATTTTATTGAAATTTGGAAACCGTGTACATATTCGGCGCGAATTTAAAGCTATTACGAAAAATTTAAACTAAAGCTAACTACTTAAGCCCGAGGCTGGCGGCGATCGCCTGGCTGTAGTCGCCGCCGTCGTCGTCGTCGTCGCTGGGGGCGTCGCCGGGGCGCTTGTTTCCCCCTGTCCCTCGTCGCCGCCGCCGCAATCCCACCTGCTCACCTCGAGCGCCTGCTGGATCACGCCGTCGTCGTCGGAGTCGAAGGCGTCGAGAACGATGTACACGTTCTCCTTCTGCGGCGGTGGGGGAGGGACTCGGAGGCGGGCCGCGTTGGCGGCGGCCTCACGCTCGCGCGCCGCCTTGCGCTGCTCGGCTTCAGCCAGCAGGCGGCGCTGAAGGGCGAGCTCGGCCTCGGTGGTGTCGCGTAGACTCCACTGAGTGGCGGCGTCGACGTCGAGCGGCTGCAGCGTGTCCAGCGACAGCTGCTCCGCGACCTTTTGGTCGGGCCACTCGACCTCGTCGTCGTCGTCGCCGCTCTCCGTCTTCGGGCGAACCACGCGTTCGAAGCGTGGCTCGCCGATGCGGAGCGCGCCGCCGCTGCGCCTGCGGGCGGGCGCGCCGGCGTTTAGGAAGGGGGGGAGGTGGAGACGGAGTGCCCGGCGGAGGAGCTCGACGTCGCGGACGAGGAAGACACGCCGGTCCGCCGCGCCACCCACGGCTGGGTGGCCTGCGGC
This sequence comes from Alopecurus myosuroides, assembly GCA_028641055.1. Taxonomy (NCBI): domain Eukaryota; kingdom Viridiplantae; phylum Streptophyta; class Magnoliopsida; order Poales; family Poaceae; genus Alopecurus; species Alopecurus myosuroides. The sequence continues at coordinate 347,398,297 of CM054057.1, forward strand.
GGTGGCATCTCCAGACGCGGCTGGTTGCCGGCGTGGATGTGCTGGAGGACCTCGTCGAGGGTCCTGCCAGGGGCGCTCCACCAGCGGCGCCGCCCGTGCGCGTTGAAACGGCCCTTGACAGGGGCGTTGTCGTTCAGGGAGTCCAGCTCCCGGGCGCGGCGTGCCGTCAGCCGATCCCACCAGAACTGGTCCACGCCGGTGAGCAGGTTGTGGCGTGGGAAGCCGTTCGCCGCCGCTCCGTCAGACATTGTCGTGGAGAGAAGGGAGGAGGAGAGCGTCGAGAGGAAGACGGGAGAGGAGAGCTCGCCGGTGTGAAGAATGGTGGGGCGCGGCGCGCGGCGGGGGGGTTTTATAGCGCGGCGAGCGGCCGGGCATTTACTGCGCGCGCGCGTCCCCTCGCTGCCGCCCGCCACGCCATTACGCCGGCAGCCTTTGGGCGGGGCGCATGCACTGGGCGGCCGCCACGCCATAAACGCCGGCAGCCTTTGACCGCGCGGTAGCCGAGAAGACGATCACGGGCGGTTCTGTTCCCGCGCTTTCTCGTCGCGTCGCTGACAGGGCTGGCCCACGCGCGCGGCCGCGCAGTTTCGCCCCCCCAGGCCGAACCCAGCGGCCTGGGTTTGGCCTGGGTGCCGCGGCGCTATTTAGCGCCGAAACGGCGCTATTTGGGCCGCTGGGGGGGCCGAGTGGTGAAGAAGCGGCGCTATTCGCCGCTTCCGCCGCGAAAAAAGCCCCCTGGGGGGCTCTGGGGGGGACGGCTGGAGATGCCCTTAGATCAGATAAAAGATCCAGGGCATGTTACCTAAGAAAAAACACAGCATACGAGAATAGTCATTGAATTTCCACAAATTGAAAAAGAAAAAATATAGAATTTTGTATAACGTGCAATTATTTTAGACATTAGAATGGCGTGAGCTCAAAGAATATAGTTCATTTGTGAACTGTTCTATTAGAAAGATGTTGAATCTTTAAGGTACTGATAATAGCTAGTGCCTGACATATAAGGTCCAGAATTAACAATGGATTTTACCAAGCACATTAGAAAGATTTCATTATTGGTTCTAGGCTAAACATTTAATTGAGAAGAATTGAGGTAATTTTCTAGCAGAAAGCGGCACTTTGAAGTTGATGGTTTACCTGGCGTAATGCACGTTCTGTATTCAAGTCTTACCTATTGAGATGGAAATGTAGAACTTAAGCCTGCGTTTAGTACAGTACAGAAAACTTTTAGTATGTCTAGTCCTTGCTAGCTTCAGGCAAAGAGAGCCAAGCTACATACCAATAAAAGATAGTGAGCTTTTAAGACAGCCTAATGACAAAAACAAATACATCAGTTAATAAAAACATAAGAGATATCCACAGCTAAGGGCATCTCCAGCCGTTCGGCCCCCACAAGTTTCAGTTCGGCGCTTTTTAGCGATAACGCCGCTCCGCACCAAAACCTGGGGGGGGGGGGGGGGGGGGGGGGGGGGGATTTTACAAGTCATTCGACGGCCCAGAAAACAGAACGCCGAATAATTTTTAAAAGTTCCTCTTCCCGCCCCAAATAGAGACCGAGTTCGGCGATCACAGCAGCCATAGTTTGGGCAATCATATTACAAAAAACGCCACAGTTGGGTGATCAAATAGTCTCGATCAAACCACAGTCGGGCGCGCGCGGCGTGCCACATTCGGCACAGTTGGGCGATCAAGCAGAGGCCTCGGCCGGTGTCGGAGCTGGCGCGACGGGCGCGACGGGGTAATCGGGGTCGGACTCGGAGTTTGGGATCCGATTCGAAGGTGGTGATCTAGGGTTGGGTCCCTATACATACCCCCGTCCCTGCGATCTCTCCTCCCCCACACAATTGCTTGCGCCGCCAACTAGTCCAGATCAATTCCTAGGTTGAGACTTGAGAGCGAGGAAGAAGGAGGAGATGGGGAGCCAGCCGTTGGTGATGGGTCCGCTTCCGGGAGCGCCGGTTTCTCGCTTGGACTTCAGCAGAAGAGAGTTCGTCAAGACTCCCAGCCCCAGCCCCGAGTCCAGCCCGGAGAAGGAGGAGGCGAGCCGCGTCGAGCCCAGTCAGAGGGTGGTGAAGGGCGACAAGGCAAAGCCTGCGGCGGCAGCGAGCATCCCGGCCGGAGCGCCTGACAAGGAAGCGATCCACGGCCCGTTCGACTTCTTCCACGTTCTGGACATGCTGGGAGAAGATGGCTTCGGCATCGACGACGACGGCAGCGAGCCCAAGCCCAAGGTCAAAGCTGCGGCTGTGGTAAAGAAGCATCCGGTGGGGTGCAGGCAGAGGAACGTGGTGCGTCCCTTTCTGCGCATCTCCGACAACACGGAGCTGGACCAAGATCTTGGCCCTGGACACCTCAGCTACGGGGCGATCTTGAAGGAAGCTGTGGAAAAGCAGCAGGCCGAGGCCGAGGCCTTCCGCATCGAGTACCTCAAGAACGCGCGCTGAGAGCATCTTAAGTGGAGTTTGGAAATTTAATTAAAAAAAAAAGTGGGGTGTGGAAATTTGGACGTGTATATGACTGTATACACACGCGCGCTGAGAGCATCTTCGGTGGAGTGTGGAAATTTGGACATGTATACGACTGTATACACACCTGTGTAAAAACTAAAAAGATTTCATTTTAGACGCTGTGGAGTGTCTAAAATTGAAACGTTTATAGTCTCTCTCCTATATTTTATAATATATTGTAATCGACCAATTTAAATTCGTTGATATCTATCTACAAATAATTGACACAAACATCATAAAATAATCAACACAATTCAGATAAGCTTGTTTAAAAAAAAAACTGAATTTGTATTTTGTCTTTCAAAATAATTGGGAAAAAATCTTAGACATAGATAAAGTCGAGATCTAAAATTGTGTAAATTTTCAAGTCAAAATTCATAGTGTTCTGCACTACATAAAAATAAAAAATGTGGCAAGATTTCAAATTTTTACTGTGGGGTCGACCAGTTGTTCCCCCTCTCCACATTTTAGGCCTGGCTGGAATGTGAACATATTCACATACGAGCCACAGTTTAAGGGTTGTGGAAATAATACACGTCTATTTCCACATGCCATTAGAGAAGGTCTTTTTTTTTCTCGGGCGTCTAAATTGTGTTTCCACACCTGTATATATAATCCACTAGGGATGCTAGAATACTTCTTACTTGCTTGATATATTTATTTGGGTCCGTCTAAGCTAATTCTATACGTTTTGTAAGCTGGTTTTGTTTTGTTCCGTCGGCTTTGTTTTGTTTAAGCTAGTCCATTTGTATAGTGATGGTGACAGCAAAGATTACGGGCCTTTTTGGGCCTACCTAGTTGTTCGAGCCCACAACTAGCTTCGTTTTTTTTTTACATGTGATAAGAACTTCAATAACGAAAGGTGATACAAACAACCAGTTTATGTTACTGCTGTAAAAAAAATACGAGTCTATGTTACTAGATCCGGGATCCTTTTAGCCACGATCGAGTAGTCACGCTCATTACTTTCCTTCTTCCATCGAGAGACAAACAAAACTAGGTGACCGAGCTGGAGCTCGTGCCGACGTGGAAGCGGCAACGTTGACGGAGCCGATGAAGAAACTTAGCGGGTGGGGATGGGGAGGTCTATCGGCGTAGGAGAAGATAACACTACCGGACCTAGAGGGATGGCCGCGGGCGGCATGGACCGGCGAAGGTGGTGGTTCGAGGCGGTCCAGCCGGCTGTGGCTGCGGGGGCGAACGGTGTCTGGAGTTTGGCACCAACAGTAGCGCTCCCTTCACCTCCCCTCCGGCAGCGGCGTTCTCATTTCCTTCTTTCCATCTCCGACGTTCCGACAAGAAAATTCAACTGTGCGTTCTCGGAATTTCGACCATGCCCACAGGGTGATAGTAAGCTAGCATCGGCTAGTTGTAACACACTTGCGACACAATTTCAAATTCAATCACATTTTTCTTTCATTTGCAACCTGACCTCCAAATAAAAAAAACCTCAGTTACAACCTGACTTGTAAGTAAAAAAAATGCAACCTGAATTGCAATTGAAAAAAGCTTAGTTGCAACCCTATTTGCAACTGAAAATCTCAATTGCAACCGAACCTCCAACTGGAAAATAATATTAGTTGCAATCCAACTTACAAATAAAACAAAAAAATCTTAGTTACAACCGGACCTGCAACTGGAAAATTCTCGGTTGCAACCTGATCTGCAACTGAAAAAAAACTTAGTTGCAACTCAACTTGTAAGTGATATTTTTTTTCAGTCGCAACCCGACTTGCAACTAGTTATTATTAGTTGCAACTGACAAAGTAAATTTTGCAAACCGTTTAGCAAATAAAAAATAATCGGTTGCGAACCGACCTTGGAAAATTCTAAGTTGCAAACTGACTTGCAACTAGAAAAAAATTTAGTTGCAACCTGACTTGCAACTTTGGAAATTTCTCGGTTGCAACCCCAGTAACAACCGAAAAGAAAATCTCAATTGCAAGACAAGTTTCAAATGAAAAAATCTCACTTGTGACTCGACTTGAGAATCAAAATAATGTCCGAAAGAATATCTAGGTTGTAACCTTGAAACTAAAAAAAATCTCAATTTCAAGCTAAGATGCAACTGACTTGAGAATCGGAAAAGGGACACATAGCAAATTCTTATAATCACATCCCTAAAAATTATCAAAGAAACACAATACAAAGAAGGCCTACCCAGTAAAGGGGAATAGGAAATATAATAAACTAGAAAACAAAATAAGTACAAGAAAAAGAAAACAAAACAACAACAAAAAAAATAGTACAAAAGTACCTCACTCCCATCAAAAGCAAAACAAACAGGACAAAAAAATGCATAGAGTCAACTTTGTAGACAAAAGGCCCATCATGCCAAGAGACGTTATAGAAAAGAATGCAAGCAAAAGGCCTAGATACACCTCGCCATGTACAGTTGAGATCGTACCTACGGGTTACAAACACAAATAATTCACGAATCTCCGAGCTAAAATCGAGTGCTAATGTTGACTGAGATTTAACTTAATTCTTAGCTAATTTAGAATTAGCAAATCCGTTACAATTTCGCATGATACGAAGATTGCATGCACCGGCCAGCCGACAACCGCTACCCCAGTTGCAATTAAGGTAAACTCAGTTGCACGAAAATCTTAGTTGCAACCGCACCCGCAATTGTTAATTGGAAAATCTTAGTTACCACCCCAGTTGCAAAGAAAAAAAACTTAATGGCAACCCATCAAGGCCCAAAAGAAATTTTAGAAAAACGGACCACACTTTCAATTAGGAGAAAAAGACACACTCGAGAGTTGTAAAGTAGTAAAGTCTCAGTTGCAACTCCACTTGCAACCGGAATAAATACGTTCTCAGCTGCAACTGCGCTTGCAGCTGGACAGAGGGACTCAATTGCGATTGCAGTTGCAACTCGAACAAAAAGGCACACCGAGACTATGAAAAATCTTAGTTGCAAATGTGATTGCAACTAGAACAAAAACACTCAATTGCATGTGTGCTTGGAACCGGAACAAAAAAAACTCATTTTCGATGACGCTATCAAAAGAAACAAATAGGCAGACACGAGAATATGAAAATCTCAGTTACGAGTACGCTTGCAACTTAAAGAAAGTACTCAAATTGCAAGCGCGCTTGTAACTGAGAGAGAAAAAACTCACTTGCGACTACGCTTGCAACTGCAAAAAAAAGGAACACCCTAGACAAAAAAAGCAATCAATTGTAATTGTGCTTGCAACCGGGAAAAACACTCAATTACAACTAGGCTTGCAACCAGAAAAAAAGGACAGACTTGTGACTATGAAAATCTTAGTTGCAAGTGTGTTTGTAACTAGGACAAAAGAAACACATGAGACTTTAAAACTCAGTTGCAAGTGCGCCTGTAATTTGAATAAAATACTAAAATTACAGGTATGTTTGTAACTGGGAGAAAAAACAAAGTTACAACTGTGCTTCCAATTGAAACAAAATGGTGCACTTGATACTATGAAAATTGTCGTTGCGATTGCACCTAGAAAAAATAATCAATTGAAAGTGCTCTTGCATCTAGGAGAAAAAACTCAGTTACAACTACGTTTACAACTGGAACAAAGGGCCATAAATTTAGAAAATACACAAAAAAAATTGAAGGCCACAAATTTAGAAAATATATTTAATAGAGTGTGTTAGAAAACCAAAAAAAATGTTCTAGACATATAAAATCACTGAAGTGAACATGAGAGAAGCTTTGTACATAGCATATTTCCATCTCCCATTATCAAAGGTCCAAGAAACAAATAAAACTAGCAACTATCTATCAACACATAACTACTCTCTCTGCCGGAACACTTCAAAAACTCACCGTTAGAACATATAATTAAACAACACTTGCAAAAGCGTAGGGAGTGGCCACTCACCTCGCTAGGTGATAACAAATAAATTCGTCCAACCAATCTTTTGAATTGAGAAATAATACCACTGACCAGATTTTGTGGTCTCCAACAAAAAAGCCCAAAAGGACAACCCAACCACTAGAAGCCCAGTCTAACACCGAATTAGCAAAACCGTATTTGTGTATGCTTTCACATGAACTTGCGGTCTATGCTACTATCGTGTATCATGTTCGATAATGCCTATGCTATGATCGTGTTTGCTAATCGTTGTGAAAGTTTCGTGACAATGTGATGTTGATTTGTTAATGTACCAGGTTATTGTGGAGAAATTGCTTTCGGAAAAGTTCATGTACTCCTATAAGATCTGGAAGAACTGCTTCCTTTCTTTGCATTAATTATCTGAAGGGTCGAGGTTTGGCACATCTCCATCTCCCCTTAGAACCGTCTTGTTCATCATACAGAACTCCTATCCTTATTACAAAAGGATCATAGCACATCCTACGAAACGTAGCGGAAGAATGGCATGAACCATCTGGAGTCACCGCTCAAAGGCACCCTGAAAACAAAAGCAGGAAACAATATTAATTGTCCGAATACACATCATGTCTAGGCTGCAGTATTTGTACACATAGCCAAGCATTTCTTGCCACTATTTCCATCCAATGCAAGTATTTTTCGACCATTTCTTCATTTTACTCTTTATATCGTATCAACATAGAACTGCCAATGAGAATCCAATTCGGAAGTGCTGAGCATACGACGATTGCAGGTACGATTGTTGTACGATGGGGTATCCACCATATGCACTTGATTTGTCATGTAGAATCAATGGATCGCACAAAACATCGTATAGAAATTGTATGGGAATCGTTTTAAAAAAAGAGAAATCACAATATGGCATTCTCTTTAGCTGTACGTTCCATGGAAAGCGAGCGATCTGAGAGCTCTGCCTCCGTTAAGTGAGTCTGCATGTGGACCTTCTTTTCGTTTCGTCGCTGCCTGTGGGCTCGTGCGATTTTCTGTCTCTGGCTCGGCTGGATGACGTGTCTAGGGTCGGTGCGGTGGGCCAGTGCACGTGTTGGGCCGTCGTTCGCGCGGGTGGGAACAACAGCCTACGACAGCTCACTTTTGCGTCGCTACGTCCGTGGGGCCAAATTGTCAGCGACTGTTTGGGTTGCTCTGCCGTTCTTTTGTTCTGCATCGGTTCATCCTCCTCTCTGGTTTTCGCCGTCTTGCCCGGAGGAGGGGAGAAGCAGAAGGTGCATCCGGTTCGGGACGACGCCGGCGACCTGGGGGCACGTGACTTCCCGTGCGTGGTGAGCAAGCAGATGGTGGGCATCCTGCTCACCGTCTGTGTCCGCGGCGACCTCCGCCGCTTCGTCCGCCGCCCCCAGCGTCTCCTGCGTCGGATGCGGCGTCATGGGCTGCCTCGGCAACAAGGGCGGTCTGTCCGTCAGGTTCTGGCTGCGGGACACGAGCTTCTTCTTCGTGTGTTCCCACCTGGCTTCCGGCCGCAGGGACGGAGACGAGGCTTACCGCAACGCCGACGTCACGGAGACCCTATCGCGGACCAGCTTCCCGCGCGGCCACTGCTCTTCCTCCTCCGCCGACTCGCTATTGTCTCCGTGGTAGTGCTCTTTTCGGTGCGGATTTGGTGGCTGCTGCCGCTGTTTCCGTCCGCGACGGGCTTTCCTTCTTCCTGGCATGTGGGGAAGTGATTGAGTTGTTGCTTTTGTGCTCCCGCCTGGGGTGGTCGGCCGGTTCCGGTGGGCAGGGTCATGTTGCGCAGCGTCTGCCATCAGCATTCTTGCCGAGTCTTCTTGCGTCCGTGAACTAGCCCATTATTTCGGTTTTTGTTTCTGGTTAACCTCCCGGTCCTGGTAGGTGCTGGGGGGCGCTCCTTTGGTTGCATCTTAAGTTCTCTGCTGCATCATGCAGAAGTGAAGTGATGCCATGGCGGTCTGCGCTGCTGGATCCCATGGTGAGGTCATCGTCCTTAGTATGGTACCACTCTACCTCCTTTATTTGTTTTCTTTTGCTGCCACTTATTCCTGTTCTGATATGAGATTTTTCCCCTTCCATTCTTTATTATATGGGTGCTGCTCCATTCTATCGCTAGAGGCTTTGTAGGGGCGTTATGGAGGCCGCCGTAGGCTCAGCAACACCGTGCAATTTTTTCAGACCATAAATATTTATGTGTACATTGTGTGTTGGCCTGATGGAGGTGGCGTTGGTGCTCTGCTTTTGTGCTTCAGATTGGCGGTAACTCCTCTGGTATATAGGCTTTGGTGCTTTTTTCTTGCAAGATTATAGATAGGTCTTGCTACACAGTAAAGTATGGTACTTAATTTAATGGTTTCTTAGGGAGGTACTTCATCCTCTGGACTATTTTCAAAATAGAGAATGTGTAGTATTTTTTTCTATCGTTTTGGATTTCACAAGAGGAAATTACCATACGGTAAATTCAGATATCATTTGATCATCAAATTCGAGCTGCTTCTAATTAAGTACCAATATGTATGATGAGTTCCATGTGAACATTGAGACTGAGTAAGCTTATTTGGTGCTATGAGCGTTGATGTACATCTTAGTTTGGTACCTGGAAAAGGTGAAGGAGTGCCGCAGGCCGAACATGGTGTGTAAGCTTGAAATGCATGCTCATATGATTTTTAATCGGCTGCAGTGGCTAAGTGTACTATTGATACTCATATTGTTAGGCATAGACCTTTCAGCCAAAGATGGTTATGGTTAAAATGAAACAAAGTACTACTAAATATTTTCGTCTTATGTGCATGGGCTTGCTCCTTGAGGTCGGTTGGTTTTCCATGGAAGGGGATTTTCCTGGTTTTATTTATTTATTTGATTGTTCATCGCTAAAGATACAATAGGACCAACTGGACAGTTTTCTAAAACTATGGAATTAATAGTCAAAGAATTGTGAATTAGATTAGCTGTCCTACACCAGCCACTCGAACTAGAAACAACATTCCGCGTTCAACAATTACTGCTGTTTTTCTATTACGTGTGCGCAACGGTGATCGTTTTGCATCGAGTGAATCAGCTATTGCACATCCCCTTTACATATTTGGATCATCCATTCATATTGTCCATCTTAACAATCCATGCTTGGCTCTCCTCCAGTACATGTTTATGGGTTGTCACGGTTGTCCTACTGCACTAACATCCTCTGTGGTCCTGCCATCCATACCGAGAAAACTTTGTTTTCTATTTTTTTGTTACATTAGTAGATGTACAGAAGAATATGCAATTTACCTCATCGGCCAAATGTATGCCATGGATTGCCGGAGGTGCACAATTCTTCTTTGTAAAAGGCCAGCCGACCTTCTTGATGGTATCATTTTCTCCTTCTTTATATGTTGTTACGGTTGTTCGTGCTGCTGTTCTATGTCTCATTGTGTATTTTCATTTCGTGTAGATCTCTGCCTCTCCGAGGATCGGCGGAGAGGCATGGTAGTTCCTTTTTTGATTTATTTTCTCCATTTCTACTCTTTTCATTTTCCTTCCCCATACAAATTTCTTTGACGGTTCCTCTTGGATTGCCGTCTTTCTATTGTTGTCTCTCCTGCACATATATACCCCTGTACTAAAGAAGATGGTTGTATCTAGGTCGTAACGGGAATGCAAACAACTTTGCAAATGATCTCTAACATGGAGGCCATGAATGGAAGATACTTGTGTGCGTCACACGCACCTAGGAATAGAAAGATTCAGAAATCTGTATGAATTGTATTTCATCATGGTCGACCGCGCCGTGCTATACAAGGAAACATTTATATGTTGCATGTTCAGTTAACTCACTTATTGGTGCACAACATTGGGTATGTATTTATTTCTGCAGAAACCTAAGATATATCTCTCATTATTAAAATATATATTGTCCTTTTATTACCAGATCAGTAGCTGTTGGTTGGCTTATCTACTTCCTCTTTTTATCTTCTAATGGATTCATCTAATTTTTTTTAAATGAAAGTAGATTATTTTGCTATAAAGTTTAAACCAATAATTCCCTCAATTGTAGCTCTATGGAATCAATAGTTGTATATCATTATTGTGGAAAATAATTAAACACCAGCACCGCCAAGCACCTACTTTTCTGCATTCCCACAATATTTAGTCTCAACGACTCATTAGGCAAACAGGTAACATACTTCTGGGATGTCTTACTTATAAGGTTAGCACATCAACTCGGTTTTATGTACCAGGGCTTATTTATAAGGTTAGTGCATTACATTCTTAGATATGATGTATGTGTTCTTTATAACTTTCATGTGACTACCAAAATCCATGTAATAAGAAGTCCTTGGTTGGTATACTGTTGTCATATTTATCTGCGTTGGTGTTATAATAAGAATTCTGCCTTGCTCAATATTGCAAGGAAACACAATGAAAAGTTATGTGTCAACCAATTACATTTTCCAGTTTAGAGAGCGAGAAAAGGAGGGGTCAACCTATACATTTCTGATGTTTATCGTGGCCGTACATGAAAGAATACAGACCAACAAACCATTCATGCAACATAGAATACCGGAGACACATAAGTTGTGCCCAGTAAGGCTATCAAAGAACAATCCACTCAGACATAGGCGAGGTAAGCAATGTTATGAAGGGAAGTTGGGATTTCAACAAATGATGTAAGTATGCAACTATCCTTACATGCATTATAGGGTTTTCCCTAACAAAGCTAAGCACCATTATCCACTGCCCACTTTGATGCACTTGTGCATGTAGTGTGTATACCGTTAATTGCATTGGTCTTACTCATGTATGTATGCAAAAATCATGTCCTTCAAGCTTATAAAGTTGACAATATTATGTGGAGTTCTTTGTTTTATATGTCACTACTTAAAATCATTACATTTACAAGCAATGAATTGCTTAACTTTATCATCCTTTTTTGTTTTGCTTGCTGCCACCGAAGTACTAAAAGGTAAATGAGAACCCACATGTAGGATGTCATCCTTTAGATTTTAGTTTAGGGCCTGCATTTTTTACCTTCCTTCTCATTTGGGATCCGATTTTCTTTTTCTTTATACGATTATACTGTATTTTGTAGGGACCTTCTCTCCCACCGATGATGAAGGATCACTCTATTGCCTAGCGGTTATGTTAGTTTGGTAGGCAATACCTGTTTGGTTTATCATTTTTCTGTCAAGATGAGTATTCCTAATGTTTGTACAATATCTCTGCAAACAAGGCCATGTCTCTAGGTGTAGTCAAAATTTCATCTGCCTAATTTGTCTGTAAGATAACAAGTAATCTCATTGCCTTTGTAGTGTACTGATATTATACTCCCGCTTAACCTACCTGATATTAGACAAGTTAAAAGATTTCCTTGCTGTTGGAAGAACTCCTGGGATGTCAGATCCCAAAGGTCACCCCGCAACGTTTGTCATCAAATCTGCGTTACTAAAATGTTTCCATGGTTTACTAATTTGCAGGTTTTGATTTTAAGTAGAAATCACGTGTTAGATCAATCCCTAGCTACACTCTTATGAAGCATGAGCTAGACAATGAATCCAAGACTAAATTGAGCGAATTATGCAAAATATATGGCACACATAGATAAAAACTTAAAACAATAAACTCAACACGTCAGGAACGAAACAGTAAAGTAAAATCAAAGATGCATTACACAAAATGTCTGCATACTCTTATGAAGCATGAGCTAGACAATGAATCCAAGACTAAACTGAGCGAATTATGCAGAATATATGGCACACATAGATAAAAACTTAAAACAATAAACTCAACATGTCAAGAAAGAAACAGTAAAGTAAAATCAAAGATGCATTACACAAAATGTCTGCATGTAAATTACATCAGCCACGTGATGCCAAACGTTATGCAGTTGGCGCGGCGAAGCGCGCATGTTCGTCTAGTATAATAAACACTACATGCCTTAGAGCATCGCACGGCGCTTTTCGCTTTTTCAGGCGCTCTAAAAACGGGCGTGCGTAGCTGCATAGATCTCAAACAACCAACTACCTACAACAAATTAGATCAAACACACACACACACACAATTAATAAAAATAATTTAATTATTATTACAATACAAACAAATAGTTCATACAAATACAAACAATAGTTCATAAAAAATATAACAAATTGTTCATCAAGTAGCTCTTGAATACAAACATACAAACTAGTAAGCTTGTTATCCATACCATTTCCACCACTCCTTCATGATGATATCTTCTTGAAGATCATCATGCACATCGTTATAGCGAATGGAAAGGTACGATTCAATAAAGCGGGCAACTCTCTCTTCTCTCATTGTCACCTGCACTTGTTGTCCTATCAAATCATAGATGGATTAGTCTACATCTTTTCAATGCTCGTTCTCTATGATTAGCTTATGCATGATCAGACAAGCGGTCATAATCTACCAAATGGTTTCTTGATCCTAAAATTTAGCCGGTCCTCACACAATAACGAATTGGGTTGCAAAATCCTAAATGCTCTCTCCACATCTTTCCTAACCTTGCACGCAGTAGTTGCTATGCTGCCGCCGGGCGCCGGCGCTGGAAGGTTTCCGCTTGAATCGGCGGCGGAGGGAATACAAGGAGGCGGCGGAGAGGAGATTGAGGGAGCGTCGCCGGTTGTCACCGCGGCAGCGCCGCACAGGCGGCAATCTAGGCGATGGGTGCGGGTCGGGCAAAAGCTGGGCCGACGCGGAAGCGCGGTGGTGGGAGATTCGAGCGCATGAGGAGCGGGGGGAGGATAGGGAATGGAAGCTGCCGAGGGCGCGCCGGAAGTTTCACGCGGCGGCTGAGAGTCCGCGTGCGAGCTCAGCCATCCATAGCGCGGAAGGGGAGGCACAAAATTATGGGCGTCGGCTCTAGATTTTTTGCACGCGCTGGTCAAATTTTTCGCGCACCAAATTTTAGCGTGACCGCTGAAGCCACCGTTTTTGCCCCCCGCGCTGGGAATCGGCGGTTTATTTCACGCGGCGCTATTTTACCGCCACTGCCACTAAGAGTGATGGGCGGTACGCCTATCAAGAGGAATAAAGGGAGTACCAGCAACTATAAACAAACAGAAGAGAACACAACGTCAGGAAATCCAAAATGAAAAATACAAAGGGCAACAAGGGAAGAACAGACCACAGAAACCATTGGGCATGTCAGGCCACCAGCCGACTTAGCAATAAAAATCCCTAAGCTAGAACCAACATGATCATCAGATAAACCGGCCAACAGAACTGGAGGAACAGACCGGCGAGAAGGGATATAAGAAACATACGGTAAATCAGCACACCACTAACAGCAAATTCAATAGTATATAGCCTATAAAAAATTGTCATGTCACTTATAAGTATAATAGTTAGCCAAAACAATGTGTTACTTTATGAGGACATGGCCCACCTACCACTCTCACAAGGTGTAGCTATTGCAAAAGAGCCCACCTCCCTTCTCTCTCATATTCTCTCTCCTCCATGTCATTTAAAATATACGTATTATTTTAACTCGTATAGTCTCGTGACATAAACTTATTGTACTTGCTCTAAGAAAAATCATTATGTCGTGGCATGTTACACGGCAGTGCCATAGATCGAGATTATCCGAAAATTAAATAGGATAATTCGATGGTTTTAATATGAATAATCTAATTTTCTTTTGAAATGTGTAACATAATAGAGAACAATTTATAGTTATTGAGTTACCAAGTACGCCCGCTTAACAACAACTCACTTAGTAATTTTATTACTACATACTGTAGAGTACAACTTTATCATGTTACTAGGTTGTTTAACAAAAAAATTGGTTCTAAGGGTTGATGATGTATTTTACGTGTACATATCCGATTTATTCTATTCCCTCTCTATTTCCGTTTAGAATCCGCAGTTACAAATATCCACATCCGATTCCGCAACCGGTCAATATCCGCTCCGCTCCGAATTTGACGAACAGATATGGTATAGGATATGGTAAAGGGAAAAATCCGATTTGATCCGTTTACATCCCTATCTTCACTTATGACTCTTCTTATTTCTTCCGCGAACCGGCGGATTGGTTGCTTGACTGGCTTGGCATCCGGCCTGACATGGAGCAAGCGCTTGGCAAACTCCCTCGGAACACCTAGCATGTCTTTGTGAGCCCATGCGGAGATGTCCTAATTCTCACCGAGGAAGTCGACGATCTCGCCTTCTTATTTATTGTTGAGGCCGGCTCCGATGGTTACGAACTTCTCGTTCGGCTGGCTGGTGTTGAGCGGGATCTTCTTGGAACACCGTAGATGCCTAACTTCACCAGCTACGCCTTAAATAGCCCATCGGAGCGACCTCGACGGGGGCCACGCATGGACTGTCCGTCGGTGGTTGTCTGTACGCCTCTAGGGCGGAGAAGAGGCACACCGCAATCGCCGACCGGACGATGAGCAGGGCGGAGGGATCGAAAAAGCGCCGTTGCCGTCGACGGGAGGCGGTCAGGGGACGGTCAGGTGGTGAAAAAATTAAATAATATTTTTAAATGTATTTCACTAATAGCACTCGTCGGTGGGCTGTGCCGAAACCAGGACATTTCGGCTTGGGCCCTGCCGAAAGGACCTTTTGGAACGGCCTATGCCGAAAGCTGCATGGCACCGGGCTCTATCGGCAGCCTCCTGTTTCGGTAGGGGCAATGCCGAAAGGTTCTATTTATTTCCATTTTTTTCCCTCGCTAGCTCCTATTTTGCGGTTGTTATTTCCCGGAGAATTTTCTGCAGTCATGTTGTGTCATTTTTCGCTAATTATTTATTTCCGAAACAAACTTTTTCAAATTAAAATATGATTGAAATAAAGATAGATCCATACAAACAACACTGAATCTTAAAATAAAAGGATACGACAGAAATTTAAAATTACACCGAGTAGTAAGATAATCTAACTATATGAAGTCATCGTCTTCATCTGAAGCTAAAGATTTAGCTGTCGTGGATGATTCACCTCTCTTACCCGTGCTAGCAGTCGTCGATGATACACCTCTCTTACGCGTGACGCTCAGCATGAAGACATCATTTTCATCCTCGCTCTCATCCACCCACCCATGAAAGAGGATTCTTTTTACAATAGCGTCGGGACCGTGCAGTCCTAAATTTCTTCGTTTTCCACCTTTCTGTATCCTCAGAAGTTCCTGACGTATTTCTTGGGGGGGGGGGGGGCTAATTGGCTATAGTTTCCGACGTAATATCTCATCTAACTCAGCGAGTAGACAATCACTACTAAGGAACTAATTACTGTCTACCCCTTATCTCGGCAGCTAAGACCCAAATTTGTGCTGACTCCCAGCTCACGCTGGGTGTTCGGGTTACCCGAAATATTCGGGACGGGTAATTCGGGTTTTAGAATTTTCGGTTTTCCAAAAACAACACCCGAGATTTTCCCGTAATATGTGCTACCCGATAAATTGGGTACCCGAAATTTCGTGTTCGGGGTCGGGAATTCCCGGTTGCCCCGAGATACAACACTAAAAAGAAAAATTATGGCGACCGTAAAGGTGACGCGAGGGGTTGGAAGTTGGCCAAAGCAGGAGGTCGTCGGGCGAGGTGGGATGGCACCGATAGAGGCGGGCGGGCTCAGTGGCTGGATCTCGCTGAGAGCAGCGGCCGGAGGCTGGAGCCGGCGTGCGCGCCGCTACTGGCCTGCTGCTAGTGATGCAGCGGGGAGGTTGGTCGGAGCGAGTAAGATGCAGAGGAGGGCAGCAGCGACCGCATGTGGGAAGCTCCAGGCAAGATTTCGGCGAGCAGGAGGCAGATCACATGAGGTCCTGAGCTGAGCGGCGGCCATGCGCCGTGGTGCCGACGTGTCGTGGTGGGCGTTGGTCTGCCCGACGGCACGCAGGTGTGAGAAGGGAATGCAGGAAGCTGGAGGCAGGGATGGCAGTCACGTGAGGGGCTGTAGGCCTAGAGGGAGGCAAACACGAACGACGAACGGCGCCAGTGCGGAAGGGCTGCGTGCTGCGGGAGATGAATGGCACCGTTGGTGTTGCATCCTCTCGCTTGAGGCTGCGTAGCCGTGGGAGACGAATGGCACCATTATTAGTGTTGCATCTTATGATGGTGGTTGGCAAGGAAGGCGTTGTGGTGGACGTGCGGAGATGATGGTGGTGGCTATAGGAAGAAGAATGGCGCCGTTGCAGTGTTGCATCCTCCAGTTGGGAGATGAATGGCCTGCGGGTATTGCATCCTCGAGGAGACGAATGGCGCCGTGCGTAGGTTGCATCCTGTTACAAATCGTAGGCACTTAATCGATCTACCGAGGACCAAACAATCACAGCACGATGGCGACACCGAGATTTGGTAACGCAGTTCAGCGAACTCGCCTACATCTATGGAGCTTGACTATGGGCGCTCCTCCCCATCGATACTGCTGCACCGGCCGCCTTGATCACCGGCACAAACCGCCGGCTCCCCTTGCGCGCATGCTGCTATCAAGTCGCCATGGGTTACAACATGTGGTGCCTCCTCATTATATGAGAGGCCCTAGGATACACGTGTTCGACTACAACACTACCGTATCCTGTCCACACCTATTACAACTCCAAGTCCTACTGTAACCCTACCCGTACATAATATTCGACACAAATACAACAAACTCCACCTTGGCGAATATCCTTCACTACTTTGAGTTCGTCAAAGCGTAAAACTTCCATGTACTCCGGACTTGGGTTGTCTACTTCGTAGCTTACCGAGAGCTACTCGACGAGTCTGCCGCAGACCCGCCGCCTCCGTGGAACACAGCTGCTACCCCCGTAACTCCAGTCTCCATGACTCCACCTGCAATAGTACTTCCTCGCAACTTGTAAAGATGCGAAGATGTCATCTCTCCCATCATCACGGTCACCTTGTCTTCCAAGATCCTCATGGTCTTCATATTCCGATCACAACGGAATATCATACCACCATCATGAAGAACTCCAAGCGAAATTAGATTCCTCTTTAGCCCTGGCACATGCCTGACTCCCCGAAGCACCCGCTCTACTCCGTCAAACATCTTGATTTTAATGTCACCTACTCCAGCAACACGGTGGCCCGTGTTATCACCCATGTAGGTTGTATCAAGCTCACCAGACTTGTACGACGAGAACCACTCCCTATTGGGGTCACATGAAAAGATCTAGCTGAATCCAACATCCACGCTTCACCTTTAGTTGACCGTCTATATGACACTAAGAGAGTATCGTTGTCTGAGTCATCCGTTTGAGTTACTACATTAGCACTTGACCCACCACTGAGATCTGGACAGTCATTCTTGATATGTCCCCACTGCTTGCACTTGTGACACTGCACCTTCTTCTTTTTCTTGTTCTTCCTTGCCTCGTATCCTTGCATGCCTTGCCCATCATTGACTAGCAAACTTTCACCATGAGCGCCTTCCTCTGTGTTGATCTTCTTCCTCATACCATAGGACAATAACGCCGCGGTGATATCCTCAAGTTGAACAGTCTCCTTGTCGTACGTCAACGTAGTGATCAAATGCTCATAGGACGGTGGCAACGAACAAAGAAGGAGAATATCCATATCCTCGTCGTCAATCTTCACACTCAGATGTGCTAGATCCGTGACAACCTGATTAAAGATATTCATGTGCTCCACAAAATCCGACCTCTCCTGCATCTTCAGCCTGTATAATTTTTGCTTCAAATACACCTTGGTCGTTGCAGTCTTTGACATAAATTGACTCTCCAATTTCTCCCAAACCTTTTTCGGCGAATTCTCATCCATCACATGATACATGACCTGGTCAGACAAACACAACCGTATGGTTCCGGCTGCTTGAATCTGCAACTCCTCCTAGTCATCATTGTTCATCTTAGCTGGCTTGACATCCCGCAACGCCTTCAAGCATCCCTGTTGTGCCAACAAATCCTTCACCCTTGTCTGCCATAACGCGAAGTTTCCAGTCCCGTCGAACTTTTGCACTTCAAATCTGGTACCCGTTGGCGCCATGATTTTTTCTGTATGGCTGATCCGCGAAGAAAAATATCCGAGCTGTTGTATCCCGCGTGCACGTAGCAAGAGAAATCTTCTGCATGTGCGTCACGTACCGCTGCTCTAAACTTGGCTCAACTTCCGATGCTGGCGATTGCCTTGATTTCGCCTGCTGTTCCGATGAATCCGTCCTAGTATCGCTTGATGAATTATCCGCTGACTTTGGTTTGCCGGCACTTCTCTACGACCGCCTCCCGCTACTTTTAATAGCCTGCAGGTTCGTCTCCGACACGCACGAGAAGCCGCCTCCGACTCGGACTCAGCCCCTTTTGTTTCCAAACCAATCTCGGTTTCCAATCCGTTGTTTCTGATCGATCGCTCTGCCCTAGCCTGCTCTGCTGCATACACCGTATGCTGCCAAGCTGGTCACACACGTGAAGTCCCTG
Source organism: Alopecurus myosuroides (assembly GCA_028641055.1). Classification (NCBI taxonomy): domain Eukaryota; kingdom Viridiplantae; phylum Streptophyta; class Magnoliopsida; order Poales; family Poaceae; genus Alopecurus; species Alopecurus myosuroides. The sequence continues at coordinate 347,417,019 of CM054057.1, forward strand.
GCCTGCTGCCGTTGCATGCACCGGTCTCCTTCCAAGCACACGCATGCATGTCACAGCTCCTTGGGCCTTGGGCAGCATGCACGCCAAGCTCAATGCCTGCCAAAATTGACCCACATGCATGCATTGATTCCCTGCGCTGATGCACTCTATGGCACTAGTGGAAACAACCCCTTTCGTCCAGGGGGCCAGGGGGCACCTGTCCCGGTTGCAACAAAATCCGGGACAAATGCTATGCATTGGTCCCGGTTTGTGCGCCTGGGGCAACAGAAATCGCCTGGGGCATTGGTCCCGGTTCGTGGGGAGACATTGGTCCCGGTTTGTGGCATGAACCGGGACCAATGCCTAGCCACAGGCCACGTGGCACGCGTATGGGCTGTTCATTCCACAAACCGGGACCAATGTCCCCCTTCCCCTATATATACTGCCCCACCCCCCCTCCATCTTTTTTTTGCTTGGAGGTGTGAGAGAGGTGGGTGTTAGTGTGTTTTATTTTACTATGCACACGAGGTGTTCGACGAAATTCCCGAGCCACACATAAGCTCACTGAAAATGGTATCTTCGACCGAGGTTAACAAACTTATCTTTTTCATCTGTAACTGATACATAAAAAATTAATATTTGTCGATGTACTGTGGTCATTTCTCTATTGATATGTTATTGTAATGTATTTTGATAAACTTAATTATACGATGCAGATGGATGCACGGCAGCGATGGATGTACGGTGACCGACGCACTTCCGAGTATATGGCAGGCCTGGATGCATTTCTTGTTGTAGCTCAGGCGAACAAAGATAATGGATTTATGTGTAGCCCATGTGTTGATTGTCGGAACGTCAGAGAGCACTCTTCCGAAAGAATCCTTCACGGCCACCTACTTCGGAGAGGTTTCATGCCCAGCTATAATTGCTGGACCAAGCATGGAGAAAGAGGGGTTGTGATGGAAGACGATGAAGAAGAATAAGAAGATCCTTTGTTCCCTGAATACGGTGAGACTGCAATGGAAGACAATGCAGAAGAAGGAGGTGATCAAGAACAGGCATCAGAAGAGCCCGATGATGATCTTGGCCGAGTTATTGCTGATGCAAGGGAAGACTGTGAAAGTAAATTGGAGAGGTTGAAGCTGGACAACATGTTATAGGATCACAAAAAGTTGTTGTACCCAAATTGCGAAGATGGTAGCACAAATCTCGGTACCACACTGGAGTTGCTGAAATGGAAGGCACGGAACGGTGTGACTGACAAGGCATTTGAGAGTTTACTTCAACTAATGAAGCCAAAACTTCCAAAGGATAAGAAATTGCCTGAGAGTACGTACGAAGCAAAGAAAGCTCTCTGCCCTCTAGGATTAGATGTGCAGAAGATACATGCATGCATTAATGACTGCATCCTCTACTGCGGTGAGAAGTACGAGAATTTGGATGAATGTCCGGTATGCACTGCACACTACGGTATAAGATCAAAGCAGATGACCCTGGTGATGTTGACGGCGAGCCCCCCCCCCCCCGTAAGAGGGTTCCTGCTAAGGTGATGTGGTATGCTCCTATAATACCACGGTTGAAACGTCTGTTTAAAAACAAAGAGCATGCTAGGTTGTTGCGATGGCACAAAGAAGACCGTAAGAAAGACGGAAAGTTGAGACACCCCGCCGATGGATCGCGGTGGAGAAAGATCGAGAGAGACTTCCCGGACTTTACAGGAGAGGCGAGAAACTTATGGTTTGGTCTAAGTACGGATGGCTTTAATCCTTTTGGGGAGCAGAGCTCCAGTCATAGCACCTGGCCCGTAACTCTATGTATGTACAACCTTCCTCCTTGGTTGTGCATGAAGCGCAAGTTCATTATGATGCCAGTTCTCATCCAAGGCCCGAGGCAACCTGGCAACGACACTGATGTGTATCTAAGGCCATTAGTGGAAGAACTCTTACAATTGTGGGGGCAAACCAGGCGTACGTGTGTGGGATGAGAACGAACAAAAGCCATTTGACCTACGGGTGTTTCTTTTCGTAACCATCAATGATTGGCCTGCTCTTAGTAACATTTCCGGACATACAAACAAGGGATACAATGCATGCACACACTGTTTAGATAAGACTGACAGTGTTTATTTGGATAAATGTAAAAAGGTTGTATACCTGGGCATCGTAGATTTCTTCCGATCAAGCATCCCGTAAGAAAGAAAGGAGGGAAGCATTTCAGAGGTGAGGCAGATAACCGGAAGAAGCCTGACCTCCGTAGTGGTAATGATTTATTCGATATGGTCAAGGACCTAAAAGTAATATTTGGTAAGGGTGATGGCAGCCAACCAGTTCCGAACGGCCCTGATAAGCGCGCACCCATGTGGAAGAAGAAATCTATATTTTGGGAGCTACCCTATTGGAAAGTTTTAGAGGTCCGGTCTTCGATCGACGTGATGCACGTGACAAAGAATCTCTGCATCAATCTACTATGCTTCCTGGGCGTGTATGGGAAGTCAAAAGATACGTCAGAAGCACGGGAGGACCAGCAACGTATGAAAGACCCAAGCAACAAGCACACGGATACAGGGCGCCATTACTTAAGCAGCTACGCTCTTACTAAAGCAGAGAAGGAAATATTTTTTGAAGTCCTTTACAGTATCAAGGTTCCGTCTGGCTTCTCGTCGAATATAAAGGGGATAATAAACATGGCAGAGAAAAAATTCCAAAACCTGAAGTCTCATGACTGTCACGTGATTATGACGCAGTTGCTTCCGATTGCATTGAGGGGGCTTCTACCGGAAAATGTTCGAGTACCCATTGTGAAGCTATGTGCATTCCTGAACGCAATATCTCAGAAGGTAATCGATCCAGAAATTCTGGCAAGATTACAGAGGGATGTGGTCCAGTGTCTTGTTAGTTTTGAGTTGGTGTTCCCACCATCCTTCTTCAACATTATGACTCATCTCCTGGTTCACCTATGTGAAGAGATTCAATTCCCGGTCCGGTATTTCTACACAATATGTTCCCCTTTGAGAGGTTCATGGGAGTCTTGAAGAAATATGTTCATAACCGTGCTAGGCCAAAAGGAAGCATCTCGAAGGGCTATGGAACAGAGGAGGTCATTGGGTTCTGTGTTGACTTTATTCTTGACCTTAAGACGATTGGTGTTCCTGAATCGCGGCATGAAGGGAGACTGAGGGGAAAAAGAACGCTGGAAAAGAAAACAATGATACCCAGGGACGGGCATTATTTCACCAAAGCACACTACACAGTTCTACAAAATTCTATGTTCGTGGCTACGTATCTCGAGGAACACAATAATATTGTACGCTCCACAAACCCGGGGAAGGATGACTCATGGATTAAACGCAAACACATGGAGACTTTCGGAAGTTGGTTGCAAACACATCTTATAAATGACACCACTGTTGAAGATCAGCTGTACATGTTGGCAGGGTCACCATCTTTGACTATTGGGAGTTTTCAAGGGTACGAGATAAATGGGAATACATTTTACACGATCTCCCAAGATAAGAAGAGCACTAACCAAAACAGTGGTGTCCGCTTTGATACAACAAACGAGAATGGAAAAAATGAAACATACTATGGTTACATAGAGGAGATATGGGAACTTGACTATGGATCTTCTTTTAAGGTCTCTTTGTTCAAGTGCAAATGGGTCAACCTGAATGGAGAAGGGGTAAAGGTAAACCCGCTTTACGGAATGACAACAGTGGATCTCAAAAAAATATTGGTTACAATGACAAACCATTCGTCCTAACCAATGATGTGGCTCAGGTCTTCTATGTGAAGGACATGTCCTCCAGACCGAAAAAAAGAAAAAATAAGCAAATAAATACATCATACGATGAGCCGAAGCGTCACATAGTTCTTTCAGGAAAAAGAAACATCGTGGGAATCGAGGACACGATAGACATGTCAGAAGATTATAATAAGTTTGTTGAAATTCTACCCTTCACAGTGAAAGCTGACCCCACCATCCCGTTAAATAATGAAGATGCTCCATGGTTACGGCCGAAGCGATCATAAGCAAGGGACAAGGATTCATGGACCATCTCTACACGAAGAAAATTGAGAAGACTAGATAGGGATGTTGTTGGTGATGTGTAATAATAAACGTGGAATACATGATCATAGTTCTGTTTGACCAATAATTTATATTGACCGGTCAAAAGCTGACAACTATGACCAGCCTGACTTCATTATTATCCCAACCAGCGGTACACCCACCCACTTTTCTGTTTCTCTCTCCTCCGTCTCGTTCATTGGGATGTGCGCTGCACACAAGGCCGCTGTAACCAGCCCTGTGTGCAGCCGCGCATCCGGAAGGAGCGCAACGGCCGGCACATATTTCCCCTTTATCCCGAACCCCCCGCTTGAAAACAGAGCATACGTCCTGCCGTGCATTTGGTATGCATATATGCACTCAGTAGCCACGGTCGGGCTGTAGGCTGGCGTTTCCGATTGTTATGTTCTACATCCCCCTTAAAGGTTCATCGACGGAATACAAATCACCCGGATGCCTTGTATGCTCTAGACTCCCTCGGAGGATCACAAGAGAAAACAAAAATAATACAAGATAAAGCAAAATGAAAACATAAAGGAAAACAATAGAAAACAAAATAAATGATGAAGATTGTTCATGGTTGGGGCGAAATCCGAACAAAGTGACACAGAAGAAGACGTAAACCGAAAAACTCTAGAAACTGATTTGTGGTTTTGTACGTAAACACTCTACGGCCAGTGAGATAAGGAGTCTGTTAATTATGTTGCTATTAATGTAATTGTTACTAATTTTAAAACAATATAAGATATTTATATTCAAATTATATGCAAATAGTAAAATACTAAATAGTTTGAATAGTTAGAATAATTATTTAGTTAAACAGAAAATGGATTTGAATTAGTTATGCAAATTCAAGCATTTTTCATGTTGAAATTTTTGTCAAATTCGAAAGTATATAAAAGTTATTCATGTGCATATTTAAACAATTTTCAAATTTTGGCGCTAAAACAATTTGGGCGCGTAGGGTGGCACCAAATTTCGAAATACTTTTGGTCCCGGCCTGTGCCACCAACCGGGACCAAAGGGGGTAACTCTCGTCACGGTTGGTTGCACGGGCCGGGACTAGAGGCCCATTTGTATAAATATCCAGGCCCTCTCTCCAGATCGAGCAACCACCCGGGACCGACCGGACTAGCCTAGGCGAAGCCCTGCCGGCGGCGGGGATTGATACGAAGATCCCGCCGGCGTTGGCTCCGCCGGCGGGGATGAATTAGGCCGTAGATTGGCCGGGGGACGATTTTGGGACGGGAATGCATTCATATATTAAAAAGGTCCGAAGACCGGTGCTTACATGGGGGGGGGGGGGGCGGCGCGGCCACAGGCGGTCGGCCGTTTCTTGACGACGGCCCTATTGGCCGTCCTTACATGCATGGGGCGGCGGCGCGGCCACAGGCGGCCTGTAACACCCCAATTTTTGATACATTAGGGGGTGTGGTGTGTGTTCATCTCATACATACATGAAACAAAAATTCAAATCATGTTTTAAACAATTTAAATTGTTTCAGAAAATCTCACAAAAAGTACTTAATGTGGGTTTCAAAATTTTGCACTGAAAAATATTTCAAATGCACCAAAGAAAAACATGGTTTTGTTGGAAATTTTATGAGGTTTCCAAAAAGTATTTTTGCCAAATTTTCTGTTTACAAAAAGGTCCTCAAAAAAATGTTTTATGTCCTGTTTTAAAAGAGAAAAGGGCTAGTTTGCAAAATCCAGGAACTTCAGGGGGTTTTGCGCAAAATTGCCTTCTTCAACCTTTGACAGAAGGCAAGCACCTGTGTGTCTTCCATGCCCCGTCGATGCCACCTCCTCCTTCCTGCCTCTCTTTGCGCGGATAGGGTCCAGGAGACGCCTCGATCTCTCTCACTTCCCTCCCACCTCGAGTGCTCCCTCCTCTCTGTATCCCTCCCCAGAGAGCAAACCCTAGTCGCGGCCGTGATTGGATGCCGCCGGCGACTAGAGCCCCGCCTCACCGTGATGAACCCATGGGGAGCTGCCCCGACATCCTCTCCATCACCTCGAGCAAGACAGGGAGCAGACATCGCGTGAATCGTCGCAATTTCGCCGTCGAACCTCGCTCTGGCCGCCGTCGTTTTCTGCACGCCGGCGCCGATTGCCGCCGCTCCTTGCACCACCGTCCACGCCATCGCGTTCACGGTAACCTTGCGAGCACTCCGGTGCCCTCCCCTCCCTCTCTCGCCTCCTGGTTCACTGTCGCGTCGAGCTCCGCCGCCGTCTGTCCCTGGAGCTCGTCGCCGGCGAGCTCCCGTCGACACTTCCGGCCGGCGCCCCCACTGTTCGGTTCCCCTCGGTCTCCTCCACCTCGTGGAGTATTTCGATCCGGGGAATTCGCGAGGAATCGACCAATTTCTTCCACAGCAGAGCCACTGCGCCATGGATGACGTCACCTGGACGTCATGATGACGTCATATCTGTTTTGTCTCTTTCCAGGAAATTACAGAAAAGTAATTGATTTTGGATAATTAATATCTCCAAAAATATAATTCAGAAAAATAAAAATGAGGTACCAAATTGATCAGAAAAATGTACTCTTTACAAAAATACCATTTTCACACATGTTTGAGAAAGTCTAAAAATGAGCATTATTTTAATGTTGTTTAATCATTTAAAAATAGAAAAATAAGTTTTTATTCAATAAAATTAGAAAATTAAAAGTTATATACCAATTTGCTCAAAATGACAAATGCAACCTAGTTATGATGTTTTCAACCTCATTTGAGCACTTTAACTTGCACTCACTTTCATAATCATCCGAAACCCCCTCCGGGGTCTATTTCGGTCTAATTTCAGTAAAAATGCTTAACTAACATACGAACCCTAGCAACCCAACGATCATGCATAGGGCTTTATTTCAGTGCATTAACCTGCTCATGCATACATATTGCGCATTGCATTGATGCCATGTGTTGATTGTTATTTCTCTTTCGGTGTTGTTTTCCCCCTCGGTAGAACGTGACTCCGAAGTGAAGGCCAACAATCCAATGGCGAATACTTGATCTTAACCGACAAGTCAAGCACTTATTCCAGAAGACATTTCAATTGGTTTTCTTATAACCAAGGCAAGCATAACCTCTTATCTGCTCATATATGTTTTCCAACAACATTTGATCCTCGTACTTTGCATTCGATTCTAAACTATTTGATGCTACTAGATATAGTTCACCTATATACTGCATTGCCACAATGACCTGATCCACTGCTCCTAGCCGCCATAGAATTGCTTGTGCGCATCGCCAGAACCTTATATCTGCTTCGCTTAGTCATATATGTTTGTTACCTCTGCTCCATCCGGTTGATGAATCAGAATTACGATAACCTAGTATGATATAATGACGTGGTGAGATGAGCATTGTGTGGTTAACATGACTAAGGCTTGGACGGGAGGCCACTTGGGAAGTGGTTCTTTGTCCTGTACTTGCCAACCCTAGGAGTAAGTTCTCGACGTGGAAACCAAGACTGAGCGTGCAACCACACGCGCGAGCCAATGAACCTCGCTCGACTAACTAACTTGTTTGGCCACATCCATGAGTCACGTAGTTTGCTATTTCCATCTGCGTGTGAGTCATAAAACGATTTGGAGAAAAACTAGGGCGTGACCGGGACAAGTGATGGACGTACACGGATCTTGATCCCGACTCACAGAACAGGTGCCGTCAGGAGGTGGCCAACTCCCTGTTGACGGGGTGGCCCTGTTTGGGATGACTCATGGATAGGGTCGAGCAAGGTAAAGGTCGGAGCCAACCACACTCTGCCGACACATCGTCGGAATTGTGCCAATAGCTTGGCATTAAGAGTCGGATGGTACGTGTGGGTAAAGTGTACCACCCTGCAGGGATAAATCTTTCGGAAAGCCGTGTCCACGGTTATGGACGACTTGGTGAAAGTCACGGGGTCATAGATAACTTGAAAGTGACGTAAAAGATGTTGGCAATGTTTGAAGGGTGCCTCCTCGGAGATGCCGAGAGGGGTGATCCTTGTAGCATGAGATAGTTTGGGAAAGAGAAGGACTTGGTGGAATACAAGAAGATGATGATTACAGTAGTGAGCTTCTCATCTGTTTTGAAAACATTCTATAAGACGTGCTATTCTTCCTCGTTTTGGAAAACAAAGATTGCTTTACGCAAAACAGCCTTCATAAAACCCTTTCGGAAACCAGCAGATATATAATAGGTTAACTAAGTCTTGTTGAGTACCTCCCGTACTAAGGTTTGCTTAATTTTGGTTCAGGTGGAGTTCGTCACTCCGGTGGTGTTTCAACGTGGACATCGACGAGTAGTTTGGGGTTCCCAGGTAGCAGCCTGGAATCTATTGGCTGGGACGTCGCCTTATGTTGCGGCCTCTTAGGCCTTTTTGGTTCTTGTTGTTTAGCAACATAATTTGCCTTCCGTTGTCTGATGTAATGTTGGGTCATGTGACCTCTGCTTGTAGGATATACTCTAGTAACACCTGTTTAATACAAGTTTCATGTTTAGTGTACTGCTTTGATCGGTTGTTGGTTTCGAGCTCATTGTTATACAGTTTTGGCTATGCCTGCATAGTTGTCGCAGTCGAGGGGTTGTGGAGCCGATGATCCATGTCCGAGCCCGCCTGTCGATGTGATCGGCCTGGGGCGAGGTAACCCCAGTAACCCTCGATTGTTGTTGCACTTGCTGGACACATAGCATCTCTGTATAGCTTTGGTCCCATTTCCTTCAGTTTCATTCGATTCGTGGACGCTTTGATATGCATAGTTGGTTATGACTAGCATGGATACAAGGAGTAGTAGACTGGGGATCCGGACTACGTGCCGATGAATCCAGTCTGCCTGTCGTTGTTTGTTGCGGCCGGGGCTGGTAACCCTGAAGCCCTTGTGGGTCCATGTCTAGGAGCACATAACAGTATGTATATCTCTGGGTCCGGGGTCGTGACAAGTCATGGTATCAGAGCAGGACTGCCTGTAGGAAAACCTTACTGCTTGGTCGTTGTCGAGTCTAGAGTTTATGAAAACTATTTTGAAACTCGAAATGGATTGTGAAAAACTTCTTAGGCTTCTTTTTACTCCGTATCTGGTATCGCTCTAACTCTGGGTCTCCTTACCTGTTTTGATTTGAAAAGGTTCTGATTATTCAAAACTTAGGTGCCTTCTATGGCAAGACGTTCTTTTACCCAAGTTGACCTAGTGTTAAAGTTTCTAGAGTCGTGTGTGTTCCTTACTCCGTTGATTGCTGTTCAACTAGGAGATTCCTTTCCATCCTAATCTCTCAGGGTTGTGTGGATTCCACCTTCTTACATGTTCTGAAGCCTGAAAATCCTGAACCTCGAGATCTTCTTTCCATCTCGAATGTATTCGTTATCTTCTGCTCAAGTTCTTCCGGAGCTATGCTTGTCTTTTGAAAGATACTCCGTGATTGCTAATTGTAGTGTCCTCTGTGGCACTCAGATAGTAGTTACTCTTTCCTTTGAGTTTTCAACTTTGGACTTGAACCGAAGGTCCCGGAATGTGCTGAATTGTGGTGGGTTGAACCATGTGGTTTCATAACCATGTGATGCTCACTCTATCAGTACAGGATGCTGACCTTTAACCCAAGTTCTGTTCCTTTGGATCTTGAGGAATCTGTTCCACCTCAGGATGGCTAGGAAATTCCAACTCTCATAGCCGTAGGCTTTCCTTTGGAACCAAAAGTGATCACAACAGGAGTGATCATTATGAGTTCCACATCTTTCTTCTTGGTTCAGCTATACCAACCTTTTGGCATGGGTTTTACAAATGAGTATTACCCTGTGCTTCAACTTGATCCGAGGATCTTCCCTGAGCATGATTCTACCCTTCAGTTGTTTTCAAATCTCTAATCGTTGTTATGGACACCAAGTTGCATATGGGTGTTGGATTCCTCCAATACATTTGCTCTTGGTTTCTGTCAGAACATTCCACCTTGGGATGTCAGGAGAAACAAACTCCAGTACCTCGTTCATCTCCAGGACCAGGTCAAAGTTTTGTAATCCACAGATTAAAGAAGTTTCATTAGCTTCTGTTCTGTTCTACCTTCGAGTATCACACTCTTACATATCAAGAGGTTGTGATAAGTTTCATGGCCTTATTGATGAAGTGATGCTCTTACCGTATTCACCCCCCCTTCCTCCAAGTTTGAATGCTTGAGTATGATGGGTCAGTGCATTGATGTGTGTGTCAGATGTTCCTAGCAATTCTTATTGCTTTGAAAAGTCTAAGAAACATCTGTATCCTTCTTAGCACTACTGGTCACCCAGCCTCTTTTTGAAGTTGGTCGTGTTACCAAACCTGTTCACTCCGGTGCACATTTCTGGTCAGAGAGTTAGGTTCATGCCAAGCTCTCATGTTCATATCAGTTGCTTTGAAAAGCAAGCCTCCTTTCAAATTCCTAGACCTAACGGTAGGTTGTGATATTCTGGTTGTCTTTCTAGAAGTATCACCAGGTTTTACTTGACCGTGATGTCTAAACCAGGAGTAATTTGAACCACTCCTTTCTCCAAGAACTCTGCTGGATATCCTGGACTAGTTGGTTGAGCTTAAACAATAAATTGGAGAGTTGAAAGACAAAAGCTCCGCCTAACTTGATCCTTCGTTATGGGATGTCCACTTTCCTTTGCGTTGAAGCATGATAGTATCTCCTTAATGGACATGCTATCTTTCCACCCTTGATTTGGTTTGGGCTATCGTCAGATCAAGTCCAGATTCAAGGCTCATCTTGATGGTGTTCTCACTCATGGTGTTTTGCTCGAGTACACCTTCATGTCCTTTAGTCTGACCAATATTCTGCCTTGTTCATATAGCATATGAATCCCTCTTCTTGGAGTGTTTTGATAAGTGTGTTTTCGAGCCCATCGATGACATTCCTATTTTCTCCAAGTTGCGAGCGGCTCATGTTGAACAATTGGCAACAATGTTGGAAACTTTTGAGAACCAACCTTGTGATATCACGAAGTTGTGTTCTGGATGTTCGAAGTGGCTTACTCCAGTCCATGTGCTTATGGTGAAAGTTGTCGACATGGATCTGAGTATAGTTTCCTTGTTCCTTCGAGAATAATCCCAAGTCGGTCATGCATGTGTGGACTATTCTTGAGATGGTAGGTTGTTACCTCCATCCTTTGAAAAAGTTCCCATCCACACTAAGCCACCGTCTGATTGTTCGTAAAAGAGAAGAAGTCCAAAAACTTCGTTATCTCTGTAACCTCCTTCTAACAAGGACTCTGATGTGTTCCTTTGCAAGTAAACCATGTAGGTGCAACCATCTTTCACAAGTTGCTAATACATGAGTTTTGCAATATCACTCATCCCCTTGAGTGTGACATTGTAGTCCATGTCTTGAGAATCCAGTAAATGTATCTCAATTGCAACCGGTGCAATTCCGTTGATCAAACATACTGAGTCTTGTTTATCAACCCACTAACCAGAGCTGAATCTCAAGCAGCAACAATGGTTGGTGTTCCCTCAAAGGTATTGAATTAGGTCTTTTCAGAATCCGGCATGGTTGATGTGGTGGTTGACACAATCAGCCGGAAGGCCTAACCTTGTAACCCTTTGAATCCGTAAGAACAACCACTCCCCGTGAGAATTCTGGTGTGGCTCATTCTAACCAGTTTCCCCTTTTCATCCTTCCAAACCGGAGTTTTACTTTCACTTGATGACCTACAGAAGGCTTGCCGTGAGCCCGTTGTCTGTATCTAGAACCTCCAGGAGAACCTGGAAGTTGATATTTCCAATATCTCTCCGTTGAACCTCCAAAACCTTAGTTCTCGTGAAAACTAGTTCCTCGTGAGAACATCTCTTGGTGTTTTGTAACCCCATTGATCGGTTCCCTTTCTCAAGTTGTTTATACTTGAAGTTCTGTTTTTCTCACACATTGTGTGAATTTGTCAGTCACTTCAGCCATGGGATCTTAACTATGTGGTAGATGTATTGCTACGTCCAAACCACAATAAGAAAGAGATACCCTATTTCTACCGGTGTTTCAACCCTCGCTGGTTACCCATCCTTATGGTGTGATCAAGAATTCCTCCTTTGTTACGGTGTTTCCACATCTTTCGGTTACTCATCTTCTGTTGTGAAGTAACATCCCGATCTTTGACAAAGTTTTCGACAAAATTTGACGGAATGAAAGTTCCGTTATCTTCCGTGTCCACTCCGAAGAGTGAACATGATCTTGTATCGATTTTTCTCCGAAGCACGATTACAGCGTTTTCTCATGTTCTCCCTCGTCTACGGATATTGCGTTGTGATATCCGAGACAATTCTTTCCATCTTGGTCATCTGTTTGAAGAAAACCTCGATATCATAAGTTGTCCAACCTTTCTTTTTCAAAAGGATTTAAAGTCTTGTGCAAAGCTCATACTCAAAATCCTTTCAAGACCAATCGTCCGCAAACTTGAAACCATCTTCTACTCACTCCGTTACCTTGATGTGTTTCATGCATGATAACTCAACAGTTCTTTACGAACATTCTTGTCATGAGTTGTCCATGAGATACTCGATCTTCGTGAAGATCATTTCCTAAGAGTTTCCCTCTTACCTAAGGTGTAGCCTCTGGAGATCTTCGCAAGTGCTATGGATCAACCTCTTCAAGAAGAGAACCGTAAGGTTCGAGAAGATCGTTCAAAACCGGTGTTCCTTCTTTCTTCTCCTTCGGGAATCTCGGGACGAGATTCTTGTAAGGGGGGTAGATTTGTAACACCCCAATTTTTGATACATTAGGGGGTGAGGTGTGTGTTCATCTCATACATGCATGAAACAAAAATTCAAATCATGTTTTAAACAATTTAAATTGTGAATTTAAATTGTTTCAGAAAATCTCACAAAAAGTACTTAATGTGGGTTTCAAAATTTTGCACTGAAAAATATTTCAAATGCACCAAAGAAAAACATGGTTTTGTTGGAAATTTTATGAGGTTTCCAAAAAGTATTTTTGCCAAATTTTCTGTTTACAAAAAGGTCCTCAAAAAATGTTTTATGTCCTGTTTTAAAAGAGAAAAGGGCTAGTTTGCAAAATCCAGGAACTTCAGGGGGTTTTGCGCAAAATTGCCTTCTTCAACCTTTGACAGAAGGCAAGCACCTGCGTGTCTTCCATGCCCCGTCGATGCCACCTCCTCCTTCCTGCCTCTCTTTGCGCGGATAGGGTCCAGGAGACGCCTCGATCTCTCTCACTTCCCTCCCACCTCGAGTGCTCCCTCCTCTCTGTATCCCTCCCCAGAGAGCAAACCCTAGTCGCGGCCGTGATTGGATGCCGCCGGCGACTAGAGCCCCGCCTCACCGTGATGAACCCATGGGGAGCTGCCCCGACATCCTCTCCATCACCTCGAGCAAGACAGGGAGCAGACATCGCGTGAATCGTCGCAATTTCGCCGTCGAACCTCGCTCTGGCCGCCGTCGTTTTCTGCACGCCGGCGCCGATTGCCGCCGCTCCTTGCACCACCGTCCACGCCATCGCGTTCACGGTAACCTTGCGAGCACTCCGGTGCCCTCCCCTCCCTCTCTCGCCTCCTGGTTCACTGTCGCGTCGAGCTCCGCCGCCGTCTGTCCCTGGAGCTCGTCGCCGGCGAGCTCCCGTCGACACTTCCGGCCGGCGCCCCCACTGTTCGGTTCCCCTCGGTCTCCTCCACCTCGTGGAGTATTTCGATCCGGGGAATTCGCGAGGAATCGACCAATTTCTTCCACAGCAGAGCCACTGCGCCATGGATGACGTCACCTGGACGTCATGATGACGTCATATCTGTTTTGTCTCTTTCCAGGAAATTACAAAAAAGTAATTGATTTTGGATAATTAATATCTCCAAAAATATAATTCAGAAAAATAAAAATGAGGTACCAAATTGATCAGAAAAATGTACTCTTTACAAAAATACCATTTTCACACATGTTTGAGAAAGTCTAAAAATGAGCATTATTTTAATGTTGTTTAATCATTTAAAAATAGAAAAATAAGTTTTTATTCAATAAAATTAGAAAATTAAAAGTTATATACCAATTTGCTCAAAATGACAAATGCAACCTAGTTATGATGTTTTCAACCTCATTTGAGCACTTTAACTTGCACTCACTTTCATAATCATCCGAAACCCCCTCCGGGGTCTATTTCGGTCTAATTTCAGTAAAAATGCTTAACTAACATACGAACCCTAGCAACCCAACGATCATGCATAGGACTTTATTTCAGTGCATTAACCTGCTCATGCATACATATTGCGCATTGCATTGATGCCATGTGTTGATTGTTATTTCTCTTTCGGTGTTGTTTTCCCCCTCGGTAGAACGTGACTCCGAAGTGAAGGCCAACAATCCAATGGCGAATACTTGATCTTAACCGACAAGTCAAGCACTTATTCCAGAAGACATTTCAATTGGTTTTCTTATAACCAAGGCAAGCATAACCTCTTATCTGCTCATATATGTTTTCCAACAACATTTGATCCTCGTACTTTGCATTCGATTCTAAACTATTTGATGCTACTAGATATAGTTCACCTATATACTGCATTGCCACAATGACCTGATCCACTGCTCCTAGCCGCCATAGAATTGCTTGTGCGCATCGCCAGAACCTTATATCTGCTTCGCTTAGTCATATATGTTTGTTACCTCTGCTCCATCCGGTTGATGAATCAGAATTACGATAACCTAGTATGATATAATGACGTGGTGAGATGAGCATTGTGTGGTTAACATGACTAAGGCTTGGACGGGAGGCCACTTGGGAAGTGGTTCTTTGTCCAGTACTTGCCAACCCTAGGAGTAAGGTCTCGTCGCGGAAACCAAGACTGAGCGTGCAACCACACGCGCGAGCCAATGAACCTCGCTCGACTAACTAACTTGTTTGGCCACATCCATGAGTCACGTAGTTTGCTATTTCCATCTGCGTGTGAGTCAGAAAACGATTTGGAGAAAAACTAGGGCGTGACCGGGACAAGTGATGGACGTACACGGATCTTGATCCCGACTCACAGAACAGGTGCCGTCAGGAGGTGGCCAACTCCCTGTTGACGGGGTGGCCCTGTTTGGGATGACTCATGGATAGGGTCGAGCAAGGTAAAGGTCGGAGCCAACCACACTCTGCCGGCACATCGTCGGAATTGTGCCAATAGCTTGGCATTAAGAGTCGGATGGTACGTGTGGGTAAAGTGTACCACCCTGCAGGGATAAATCTTTCGGAAATCCGTGTCCACGGTTATGGACGACTTGGTGAAAGTCACGGGGTCATAGATAACTTGAAAGTGACGTAAAAGATGTTGGCAATGTTTGAAGGGTGCCTCCTCGGAGATGCCGAGAGGGGTGATCCTTGTAGCATGAGATAGTTTGGGAAAGAGAAGGACTTGGTGGAATACAAGAAGATGATGATTACAGTAGTGAGCTTCTCATCTGTTTTGAAAACATTCTATAAGACGTGCTATTCTTCCTCGTTTTGGAAAACAAAGATTGCTTTACGCAAAACAGCCTTCATAAAACCCTTTCGGAAACCAGCAGATATATAATAGGTTAACTAAGTCTTGTTGAGTACCTCCCGTACTCAGGTTTGCTTAATTTTGGTTCAGGTGGAGTTCGTCACTCCGGTGGTGTTTCAACGTGGACATCGACGAGTAGTTTGGGGTTCCCAGGTAGCAGCCTGGAATCTATGGGCTGGGACGTCGCCTTATGTTGCGGCCTCTTAGGCTTTTTTGGTTCTTGTTGTTTAGCAACATAATTTGCCTTCCGTTGTCTGATGTAATGTTGGGTCATGTGACCTCTGCTTGTAAGCTATACTCTAGTAACACCTGTTTAATACAAGTTTCATGTTTAGTGTACTGCTTTGATCGGTTGTTGGTTTCGAGCTCATTGTTATACAGTTTTGGCTATGCCTGCATAGTTGTCGCAGTCGAGGGGTTGTGGAGCCGATGATCCATGTCCGAGCCCGCCTGTCGATGTGATCGGCCTGGGGCGAGGTAACCCCAGTAACCCTCGATTGTTGTTGCACTTTCTGGACACATAGCATCTCTGTATAGCTTTGGTCCCATTTCCTTCAGTTTCATTCGATTCGTGGACGCTTTGATATGCATAGTTGGTTATGACTAGCATGGATACAAGGAGTAGTAGACTGGGGATCCGGACTACGTGCCGATGAATCCAGTCTGCCTGCCGTTGTTTGTTGCGGCCGGGGCTGGTAACCCTGAATCCCTTGTGGGTCCATGTCTAGGAGCACATAACAGTATGTATATCTCTGGGTCTGGGGTCGTGACACGGCCGGCCGTTTCTTGGGGGGTAGCGACCTAGGTACTAGTTGGCCGGGGGCGCGCCGGCGCCGGCCTAGTCCTCCTCGTCGGAGGAGATGTAGTGGTAGGGAGGTTGAACCCACAGGTGGGCAGGCAGCTGGGGAGCGCCCGCCGGTGGCGGCTACGGAGGCATCTGGGGCTACGGAGGCATCGGGGGCGCGCCCTCCGGTGGCGGTGGCAGCTCCTCTGGCGGCGGCAGCTCCTCCGGCGACCATTCGTCGCCGGTCCAGGCCCAGCTCATGTCGTACTCGAGGCCAGGGGCAGCGGCTGTGGCGCGCCCTAGTCCGTCGCCGCCTCCCTCTCGGCGTTCATCGCTTGCCACCACGGCGCCGGCGGTGGAGGGGGCGGCATCGCGGCTGCGTCGGCAGCCGCGCCGCTGGCCGCGTCGGCGAGGACCTGCTCCCAGCGCTTAATCTCGTCCTCGACGAGGGAGCGGCGGGAGGCCTCATAGGCGGCCTCCATAGAGGCCTGCAGCTCGGGGTCCTCATCGTCGTTGAGGATGTCCTCCTCGAACCACAGCTCCGGCTCACTGCCGGGCGGCGGCGGTGTACGTCTCGACGTTGGGCTCCTCCGGGGGCGTAGGGAAGTAGGAGCGGCGGCGCTGGTCGTGCTCCTGCTGGAACCACACGTTCTAGTTCGGGGAGTTCCACGCGTAGGCGGGGTCCCTGAGGAGGTGGGCCGGCAGGAGCGCGCGCCGGCGAGCTATCTCCTCGCGAGCGCCTTCATTGGTCGGGACCGGCGGCACCGGGATCCGCTGCGAGTTGAGGTGTCAGCCGTCCGGGAGGTGGACGTCCGGCCAGAAGACCGGCGTGGCGTGCTCCCAGTGCCTCGTGCTCGTTCTTGGCGCGCTTGAACCAGCGGCGGGGCGACATGGCTAGGGTTAGGATTCATGCTGGGAGCGGGGTGTGCCGATGTACGGGGCGGCGGGGCCCTTTAAAAAGGACACGGGTGGGGATGGCATGCCAACCGGCGGCGAGAACGTGGCGGCGGTGGCAGGTTGGGCATGAATGCGCGGCGAAGCCGAGGCAGAAGCGTGTGGCCACTGGGTTGCTGGCCGGTGGGCCCTTTTTGACCGTTCGTGGCCACGGGTTGGGAAGTGGGGGGCGCAGGGAAGCCGAGGCGGCCACTGGGTCGCTGGCCAGTGGGCCCTTTGACCGCGCGCGGCTGTGGTTATGATTCTTAATTAAAGACGTGGGGACGTGGGAGCATGCGAGGCAACCACTGGTTAGCTGGCCAGTGGCCGCGGTTGGGGAAGGCGAGGCGGCCACTGGGCCGCTGGCCAGTGGGCCCTTTGACCGAACGTGGCCAGTGGGCTTAATTAAAGACGTGGGAAAGGCGGCGTCCCTGGCCAGTGGACGCGGTTGGGGCAGGGGAGGCCGGTTGGGGATTACGAGGTAGGCATCCGCTGTGTCGCTGCCTGTCCCTGTCCCTTAAAAAAAATTGGTCATTTTTTTGTGCTTCTATTATATGAGCTGGCCATTTTTTTTTACATATTTTTTGTGCTTCTAAATTGGACCCCTCTTATGTTTTGTTCACTCTCCACCAATGGCTACAGGAATGACGCTGGAACAAACACAGCAACTGGAACAAAGACAGGAACAAACATCTCCGTCTAATATATTCGTCTGCGAGTTCATTCGTCAGACGGGAACCACCTTAATGTACGTCAGTCATCAATCTTTATTATTAGCATATATTTCAGTAATATATATTGACCACTCTTCTTTATATTAGATCGAACGGCTCCGGGACGGTCTTCTACCAAGGGAGCGCATACGAGCAATTCAGGAGGAAATTACGGGCTAAATTTTATTTTGTAATTCCATCGGTCATGTAATATGCTCCATATTCTTAGCTTATGTAATATAAGTGTTCCTTATTTTTCTATATATACGTATTACTTATTCACGGAGGTCCGGGGAGGGGCCACCGAGGCTCCTCTCTTGTCGTGGGATCCGGAGGTCCGGGGAAGGGCCACCGGGCTCCTCTCTTCTCCTGGGATCTGGGAGGTCCGGGGAGGGGCCAACAAGGCTCCTTATCAGTGTATGGTGACAGGGGGTATCGTAAAATGGAATTGGTTGCAAAAAAAAAAGGAAAACAATAAAGCGGAAAAAAAAATCTGCCGCGGCAGAGAAAATGGCAAAACTGCTGCCGCGGCAGAGGAGGCATTCATCCCGGTTCCTGTTAAGAACCGGGACTAAATCCCCTTGCCAGGTTCGCCACGTGGTCAACTCCATTTGTCGCAGGTCCTGGCACAACCGGGACCAATGGGGGAGGGGCATTTGTCCCGGCTGGCCCATCCCGGTTGCACAACCGGGACAAATGGGCCTTACCAACCGGGACTAGTGCCCCTGTTTCCACTAGTGTGGCCCAGCCGTGGCTTTCTCTCGCACGAGCACTCCTTGCTACGATCGGATCAAACAGCAAGATGTCTTTCATCCAAGAAATTTCCAATCCATGCCGATATCGTTGACTGATCAATGTTCTCAGATCCCTCTAGATCAACAAATCGCAGCCTTTGAACCTTGCTCTGATACCACTTGTTACAATTCGTAGGCGCTTAGTCGATCTAC
Organism: Alopecurus myosuroides; assembly: GCA_028641055.1. Lineage (NCBI taxonomy): Eukaryota > Viridiplantae > Streptophyta > Magnoliopsida > Poales > Poaceae > Alopecurus > Alopecurus myosuroides. The sequence continues at coordinate 347,435,906 of CM054057.1, forward strand.
CGAGGACCAAACAATCACCGCACGATGGCGACACCGAGATTTGGTAACGCAGTTCAGCGAACTCGCATACATCTGCGGGGCTTGACTATGGGCGCTCCTCCCTGTCGATACCGCTGCACCGGCCGCCTTGGTTGCCGGCACAAACCGCCCGCTCTCCTTGCGCGCCTGCTGCTATCAAGTCGTCATGGGTTACAACATGTGGTGCCTCCTCATTATATGAGAGGCCCTAGGATACACGTGTTCGACTACAACACTACCGTATCCTGTCCACACCTATTACAACTCCAAGTCCTACTGTAACCCTACCCGTACATAATATTCGACACAAATACAACACATCCTTCCGAAGGGAGACGAATGACACCGTTGTGGGTTGCATCCATCGTCCAGTGGGGAGAGGAGGAAGGAAGGCGGGCAGCACATCCCACTTGTCAGGGAGGTGTGAGTGGCCGTGGAGGCAGGGGCTATGGTTCGGCGTGAAGGCTGACCTGATCCTTGTTTTGGTTTTGCGGTGAGACTGCCGGTGAAAGCCGTGCTCCTGCCATGGCCGGAGTCGTCCATGGCAGCGCCTACAGGCGTCGCTCCCTTGTTGGAGGCATCGATTTAGTTATTCTCACCCTCCTACCCGGACATGCTCCAGGGAAAACCCTAGGTCTAGTCTTCTAAATCGAACGGTGGCGACGCTACTTGCGTCGTGGTCTCTCTTGGGGGCATCGTTTGGGAGTGGGATTCGGTTAGGGGAACTTGTGGCTCGCTTGGATGTTTGGCTTTCCGTTTTGTGTTTGTGGTTGTGTGGTGTTTGCTGAAAGGCGTCTGTATGGTTTTTGGGTCTGGTTTCCCTCATAAACTGGACCAACCTTCTATCTATTCAATGAATTTAGCAGTTCTTCTGGTAACATTCAAAAAAAGAGTAGTAACCTAAATTTTCCAGTGTAACGTGAAACTAGGTGATTTTTGGGCTGGGATGTCTCTTGGAGTGTGATGTTTACGGGGCCGCGAATTATTTCGGGCTGCTCGTGAAATTCGGCTGTTGTGGCCTTTCACCCTAATTAGCTGAAAAATTTTAGGTTTCCAGATCTGTTACCCGATGTAGTACTCGTGTTTTTGGGGTTCGGGATATACGGGTTCGGGATCGGGGTTTTTCGGGTTCAGGATTCGGGTATCGGGTTTTATTCCCACTGTGACTCCTAGCTATGAAAACTCCTATCATGAGGATAATCTAACATATTCGACTACAATGCACCGGATTACCCATCTCAGAGAGGGGGCTTTATAGGAAGAATATGGAGAGAGAAAGGCGCGGGAACAAAGGGAGGGAGAAAAGGGTGGGAACAAAGGGTGGGAGAAAAGCACGGGAACAAAGTAGGAAAAAACCTGGGAAAGAGGGAGGGAAAAATTTTGCGGGAAAAGGGGCGGGAATATTTGCGGTATATAGGGACATGATAAAATTGCGGGAGAAAAGAAAGGTAGTAAAAAAATGATACATAAGTGGATAGTCATATGTCTGAAAAATATAGAATAGGCTAATGTCTTACAGAACGATTCTAATATGTCTGACACGAATATAAAATAGACATATGTCTCGTACATAAGAGGATAGTCATGTCTCTAGTGGTAGCGCGAAGAGTACAACATCTCTGTGAGGACGATATCGCGCCTGTCTCCGTTGACGACGCCCAGAAGGTGACAAGCGGTCCGGACTGCGATGCTGGCGCATCCCTCGGCCCTGCAACGGCTCCTCCTCCTGTCGCTGTGTCACCTGTTGAAAGCCCATGTCTCCTCTGATGATTTTGGTGATGATAACAACGCGGGTATGATTACTAACCATATGGTTTAAGTGTCTACATATGGCATCATATATATATAATTCACGATGATATTCTTGAGAAGTTACACAAAGGATTTCTGAAGAAGGAAAAACTGCTGCCGGAGTCACTTGCCCGGAATTTCCGGTGGATATAGGCCGGAATATCCGTCCTCAGTACCGGAATATTCCGTCCCTCTCGAAACTTCAAAAGATGAATTTATGTCCTCCAACTGCCCGCTCGTAGAAGCTGGGGCTGAAATTTGCCCGGAAATTTCTGGGGCAAATTTCTGGCCCCTTGGTCCTTAGCAGATTTTGGAGGTGTCGCTAGTGCCCACTCGCATAAGATGGGGAGGAAATTTTCCCAGAATATTCCAGGGCAAATATCCGGCCCCTGGTCCATGACGAAAAATCAGATGGGCGCTACTGCCCGCTTGCAGGGATAGGGGCGGATTATTAGCCGGAAAATTCCGGCCCCGAATTATTCAAAAATCCCCCCCCCCCCCGGATATTTCAAATATCCGAAATGGCCGCCCCGGAAATTTGCGGTACTAACACCAGAATATTCTGGCCCTGGAGAGCTGCAACGGTCAGATCTTGGAGGAGGCTATAAATAGCTATCTTCTTCCTCTAGACAGCTAGTGCGTCCATTCCTTTCTCTCCTCCATTGTTCAAGAGCTCAAAACGCCCCGATCTCCCTCCTCCCCCAACCAAACTCGATGCCCTTCAAGAATCTCATGGAGGAGTCCTACATCTACCTTTCTACCAAGCCAAAAATTATTTTTCCATATCATACCCCTTGGGATCTTGTAATCTCTTGGTTGCTTTGTCATCCTAGAGAAACCCTAGTGCTTGTAGCTTCCACCTTGTAGCAAGAAGCTTTGGATTGTTGAGAGCCTCCATCTCACTTGTGGAGTAGCCTCACCCCCCTTGTAAAGGTTTGGTCAACACCTTCAAGTCGACCTCATAGTCGAAACAAGAATCTCCCTCGCCGGAGAAGCTCAAGGAGAACAAGGTGTGCACAACCGTGCTATTGAGGAGTGCCTAGGTGGCTCCCCACCTCTCCAACGTAGACATACTTCTTTTAAGAAGGAACTACGGGAAACATATGCGTTGTCTCCGTGTTTTCACTTGTGGTTATCTTGTGCCGTGCATTTACTTTCGTTGCATACTTGATTATTATCACATTGGGTGTCTACCTAGTTGCACATCTAGATAACCAAGTTGGTTACTTGCTAAAGCCCATCTAAAAGTGAAAAAGGATAGAATTTGTAGGTCACCTATTCACCCCCCCCCCCTCTAGTTGACCTACAAGCCTATGAAAACCCCCATGTCCACGACTATTGACTTAAAACCCGACCCGAATGGTAAAGAGGTAGATCAAAACGTATACCGCTCCATGATTGGCTCTTTGCTCTACCTTTGTGCATCTAGACCCGATATCATGTATATCGTAGGTAAATATGCAAGGTTTCAAGCCTCTCTGAGGCAAAGTCATTTTGAAGCGGTTAAGCGCATCTTTCGCTATTTAGTTTATACCCCAAACTTTGGTCTTTGGTATCCCAAGGTTTCAATCTTTTAGCTCATCGGGTACTCGGATGCGGATTATGCGGAAGAGAAGACGGATAAGAAGTTCACATCCTGTGGTTATCAATTTCTTGGTCGCTCTTTGGTATGTTGGTCTTCCAAGAAGCAAAATTGCATCGCTTTCTCAACCACCGAGGCCGAGTACATCTCCGCGGCAAGTTGTTGTGCTCAATTGCTATGGATGCGACAAACTTTGCGAGATTATGGTATCGACTTTGAAAAGGTCCCCCTCTTGTGCGACAATGAGAGTGCTACCAAGATCGCCTACAATCCCGTTCTTCACTCCAAGATGAAGCACATTGAAATTCGCCATCACTTCATTTGGGATCATGTTGAGAAGGGCGATATTGACCTCTCCTATGTGCCCACCAAGGATCAACTTGCGGATATGTTCACGAATGCCCTTGATGAACCAAGGTTTTGGGGTTTGAGGAATGAACTAAATATGATCGATGCGTCTAACTTCACTTGAACCTTTGCATAGATACCTTCACCACACATGTTATCTAGGTTTAGATGTAGGCATGGACATAGGGGGAGCGTATTTCAACTCATGAACCAACACTCCTCCTATCATGCGCAAAACAATCAAAACTTCATGCATATCTAGTCATTATGTGACTTATTGTGCTTTAACGTGAGTCGTGCTTTTGGGCCCAAGATATTCGCGACTCCTTGGTATACACTCAAACACGGTGGCTCCGACCACCAACATTTCTCTCTTTGTTATGTTGATTGTCTCTTTTGCTCTTTTCTCGTTTTTGTGTTCGTGTGTTCATTGCCGTTGTTCTTATTTTTCTTGTTTTTGACGGCTCATATCTTATCTCTTGTTTTTCAAAACTCAGTGTGTGGGGGAACCCCAGAAATTCCGGCCCTGTGATACTTATATCAGAAATTTTCCCTCATTTCCTCTGTGCCAGCTCACAGAAGGCACTCCGGAAATTTGAGCAGAAATTTTTGGGGCAAATATCCTAGGGCCAGAATATTCCGTGGCTTAAGCCCGGAAATTTCCGGGTTTCGAGATTTCCCCGAAAACTCAACCCCAATCCGTTGTGCCCCCTCGAGAAGTCACCATGGGTTTTGGGGCGGAATTTCCGGGCGAAATCTCCGGCTCCGGAAATTTCCGGCCTTAACACCGGAATATTCCGGGGTAAGCGGCTAGGGGCTATAAATAGGCGACGGGAGGGGAGTTCCCAGATCTTTTCCCCTCCCATCGCCTCCACTCCATCCCCAACCGCATCCGCCGCCTCCGAGCTCCCCGGGAGGCCTCCTCGCCTCCCTTTTTCGTCTTCCGGCTACCTTTTATGGATCAAGAGGCCGCACCTCCGTGCCCATGCATGGATCCCGGTATGTGTCATGTTTTCTCCGCAATCTAGGGTTTCTCGGTCGATTAGATCTCGGTAGATTGGACCCCCCCACGAGTTTAGGGTTGGAACTCCCCTTTACCAGTCCAATTTATTCCTTGTTGTTCCTCCCTTTGCACTCCCATCTTGTTTTAGATTCGTTGCAGGCCTGGATTCGTAGCTTGAAAACGATTTTTCCAGGGTCGGAAATTTCCGCCCCCCGGAAATTTCATCAAGTGACGGAATTTCCAACCTGCTCTGATTCTTTGACAGAGACCTCTTATTCCACTCATCAAAAGATATGAGCCCCTATTTGATGTTAATTTTTTCTTTTCTCTTTGGTTTGCATTCGCTTTTCTCACAGATGGTTCAAGCTCTAGGCCCACCAAGGTGACTAGCTCTTGCAAGAGGTGGAGCAACCTAAGGGAGGATGATGATGGTGTATTTGTTGACGAGGCCGAGACTCGTCGACGCCAGCGTGAGGAATATCAAGAGTATGAGCGTCAGCGCAACGCCGACAGGGCAGCTCGTAGGGCCAACAAGCAACAGGGCAAGGCCGCTCTCAACGTGGCCACCATGTCTGTAGCTGAGTTCAAGGCATGACGCAACAAGGCCTGGTACACTGATGGTCCTCAGGACCCAACTATTGATTCCTTCTTCTAGCATGTGGAGCAGTAGACTCTGTTCAAGCAAGTTTACACTATGATGAGCAAGCCAGCCTGCCCAATGGAGTATATCAACTTTGCACACATGGCTGCCAATCATGCCTACTTCAGTAACTCTGTTAATCTTGCTGAGCTCCTTGGACTGCGCCATCTCATGGAGACCCAATGCTCCTACAAACCTTCATCCATCAGTTCTTCGCCACCCTGGTTATTGATGAGTTTGAGGAGATTGGTATGTCCTGAATGTCTGGCCCTCCTCACTTGCTCACTGCCACGTTCCATGATTTTGTTGCTGAGCTCGGGTATCCATTTGTTGGCCTCAATGTCCCTCAGGATGCTCGCATGCACATTCATTGCATGGAGTAAGAGAAGAACAAGTTGGTTGAGCTGTATGGTCCTTGTGGTGTTGTGGGTTCTACCAAGGTACTCTATGCTATCTATGACATCCTTCTGCGCATGTTTCGGGAGATCATTGCCCCTAGCGGTGGCAACAATGATGAGATATGTGGCGGCTTGGTGAACCTCATGCACCATGCCTTCCTGACTTTCACCAAGGGCAATCTCGAGGATACTGAGCGCCACAAGATTGATGTGATGGACTTCATCTTCAACGAGATTCACTATGCTCTCTTCCACCGCAAGGTGCCACCTTATGCACCATACATCATGAAGATCATCAAGTCCAGGTAACCCTTTGATCTTCGTGATGATCTTGAGTTGGACTGTGAGACGCGCAAGGATGTGAAACTGTACAAGAAGAGCGCCCACACTACGCAAGCTGCACATGATGTTGGTGCCACTGGACAGAGCCACAGTGATCCTCGCATGAGACATCCTCCTCCAGGTACAAAGAAGCGCTCTTGGATTGTTCGTGCCATTGAGAAGGTGATGTGCAAGAATGTTTTCATCCACAAGGAGAACTATGATGCATATGTCGAGCGCCGCACCATTCTTGAGAATCAGCGCGCCATCATGACATCTTTCAATGTGCCCAACATCCCTGCTCCTCAACATGCCAAGATTCCCTACCGCAACTAGAACAACCGTGATGTGGACTGGGATCTCGATGTGCCAGATGATGATGACATCGCCACCGCTAGTAAGGAGGAAGACTATACCGAGCATGCTGCTGATGAGGATGATGATTCCATGGCCTAGAGCTTGTTCCTTGGGGCTTAGTGCATTCTTCTCTCTTTTTGGTATCCTGATGTCAAAGGGGGAGAAGATCTAGAGATCGCGGGATTTGCTTGGGTGGGCTGCTTGTTTTTTATTTCTCGTGCTTTTCGAACAACTTCGTTTTTCTTCGTGGATTTCCTATTCGTGAACTTATATTATTGGGAGGCATGTATCCTAAGTTATGATTATCTGTGTTATTCTATTTCCTATCGTATTGTTGGATTATCACTATGCAAATACCCGTGTTATCATCACTCACTAAAAAGGGGGAGATTGAAAGCTCATGTCTGGTGATGATAACAACGCGGGTATGATTACTAACCATATGGTTTAAGTGTCTACAGATGGCCTCATATATAATTCACGATGATATTCTTGCGAAGTTACACAAAGGATTTCCGAAGAAGGAAAAACTGCTGCCGAATTATTCAGGTCACTTGCCCGGAATTTCCGGTGGATATAGGCCGGAATATCCGGCCTTAGTACCGGAATATTCCGGCCCTCTCGAAACTTCAAAAGATGAATTTCTGGCCTCCAACTGCCCGCTCGCCGAAGCTGGGGCGGAAATTTGCCCAGAAATTTCCGGGGCAAATTTCCGGCCCCTTGGTACTTAGCAGATTTTAGAGGTGTCGCTGGTTCCCGCTCGCAGAAGATGGGGCGGAAATTTTCCCGGAATATTCCGGGGCAAATATTCGCCCCCCTGGTCCTTAGCGGAAAATCAGATGGGCGCTGCTGCCCGCTTGCAGAGATAGGGGCGGATTATTAGCCGGAAAATTCCGGCCCCGTATTATTCAAAAATACGCCCCCCGGATATTTCAAATATCCGGCCTGGCTGCCCCAAAAATTTCCGGTACTAACACCGGAATATTCCGGCCCTGGAGAGCTGCAACGGTCAGAACTTGGAGGAGGCTATACATAGCTGTCTTCTTCCTCTAGACAGCTAATTCGTCATTCCTCTCTCTCCTCCATTGTTCAAGATCTCAAAATGTCCCGATCTCCCTCCTCCTTCAACCAAACTCGATGCCCTTCAAGGATCTCATGGAGGAGGCCTAGATCTACCTTTCTACCAAGCCAAAAAATGTTTTCCCGTATCATACCCCTTGGGATCTTGTAATCTCATGGTTGATTTGGCATCCTAGAGAAACCCTAGTGCTTGTAGCTTCCACCTTGTAGAAACAAGCTTTGGATTGTTGAGAGCCTCCATCTCACTTGTGGAGTAGCCTCAACCCGCTTGTAAAGGTTTGGTCAACACCTTCAAGTCGACCTCATAGTGGAAACGAGAATCTCTCTCATCGGAGAATCTCAAGGAGAACAAGGTGTGCACAACCGTGCTATTGAGGAGTGTCTAGATGGCTCCCCACCTCTCCAATGTAGACGTACTTCTTTTAAGAAAGAACTACGGGAAACATATCATTTTTCTCCATGTTTTCACTTGTGGTTATCTTGTGTCATGCATTTACTTCTGTTGCATACTTGATTCTTATCACATAGGGTGTCTACCTAGTTGCACATCTAGATAACCAAGTTGGTTACTTAGTAAAACCCATATAAAAGTGAAAAGGGATTAAAATTTGTAGGTCACTTATTCACACCCCCTCTAGTTGACCATTGTGTGCTTTCACCTGTGTGACGGGCGGTGGTGGAGTCTGGTACATCGAGTCCTCCTCAAGCTCTGCGTGTGTAGACTCGTCCCCGCCTCCCCCCACCTGCATGTGATACGTCAATTATCCATGTATGTGAATAAGATAAAAAAAGTGTGACGACTAAATAAACTTACCAAGATTCCCCATATGCTGAGTCAATGGCACATGAGACGAGTTCCACTGAATATGTTGAGGTGACTGCATCGGGAAACCACTCGGCATCATGTAACCCATCCCGTATCCGTAACTAGGCAGCATATCGTACGCATACGCAGCATGCTGCTACCACGACAAACTACGAGGCTAGAAAGGATCTGGCTAGGAAAGACCTGGCTGGAACAAACCTGGGTGGAAAGGACCTATATGGAAAGGAGTTGGCTAGGAAGGAGATGGCTAGGAAGTACGTGGCTGAGAAGGACCTGCCTGCTGCGAAGAACTACCAGGCTCGTACGTAGGTGTCTGTAGTGGTGTAAGACGTGGTCACGGGCTCTGCCGATGTGTAGAGTGCTGGGAGGGCGATACATGTACATCTCGAGCGAGTGAAGACAATCGCGTAAGATGCGGAGTTGTACGGAGGGGTGCAACATCCACACAGCCCGAACAGGTAAGCAACGTGTAGACACGTCGTAGTTTATCCTCAAGATGCTTGAACCACGACACATGTTGCGGCAGCGGGGTATATCTACGAACGCCACCATGAATGTCTTCTAGCAACTCTGCCTATAATAGATAAAATAAACTCAAGTGGGTACATGTACGACATAGTTAAAAATTATAAACTCTTTGTGATTATTGATACATACCACGTAGTTTCTACTCCCCGCCATAGTCTCAAGTGGGTACATCTCCGTAATAGAAGGAGGTGGCATCTGATCAGGCTGAATCGTCGGCACTAAGCGTAGTCGAGTGGACTGCCTGTACGTCTGGAGGGGCGTGAGAATCATCCTACTGAAATGGCTCATCCTCGGGCCATACAGTAGTAGTTGCAGTCTCCCATTCTCCTATATACGGCTGAAGTGTCTACTGCCACGCTGATGCAGTTCTTTCCCCTTGGCGTCCAAATCTGAAACATGTTTGTGCATTGTTAGTAAAGATGTACTATTATGAATGATTACGCACTATAAGTAAAATAACTTACTTATGTATATGCACAGGCAGACAAGGAAGTCTAGCGGAAGGCTCTGGCAATTGACGCTTACCAAATTGCCGCATAACCCGCTGCTGGGACATCACCTCCACCATGACATCAAAAAACAATAAAAGATTTAGTGAACGAACAACGATGTCGTCTAGAGGGAGGGTGAATAGGCAATTAAAACTTTTCCGGTTATGGTTTGCTAAATGCTGAAATAAACTAGGTGTTTAAATTAACAAGTACACAACCTAAATATTCTAGGCTCAACTATGTGCACCAATAACTTATGCTAAGCAAAACAAGTAACAAGGTGATAGCAAGATATATAAATTCAAGCACGAAGTCTATCACAATGTAAATTGCATAAATAAAAAGCTCGGGTATAGAAATAACCAAGGCACACGGAGACGATGATGTATTGCCGAGTTCCTCCCACAAGGGAAAGTACATCTCGTTGGAGGGGTGTGAGCTCGCCACAAGAGGCCTACTCAACGCCACAAAGGCCTCAGCCTATTCTCCGATGAATCTCGCCACAAAGGCCTAGTTCACCTTCCACTATTGGCAACCTTCAATCTCGAGGCACAAATCCACAACTCAATTGGAGACTCTCGATGCCACCACAATCTTGACACACATTCACAACTCAATTGGAGGCTCCCAAGAACACCACAAGTTGTCTAGGGTCCAAGACCCAAGTGTAACCAGCTCACAAACTTTCACTTCCACGAATCCTCGTGGAGAGAGCAAACCGATGCAACCTATACAAATGGTAAGAGCACAAGTGCTCGAATCCTTCAATCTCAAATTCCAAAAAAGCAACAAATGCTTATGGGGAATAAGAGAGGAAGAACAAAGGAGGATAAACACCAAAAACTTCAAGATTAAGATCTACTAGGTTTCCCTCATTAAGAAGGAAGATGGATTGTTGAAAATGTAGATCTAGATCTCCTCTCACTTTTTCCTCAAAGAGATGCAAGAATCATGAGAGGGATTGAGAGGGGGAAAACTTTTCCAAGGTCAAAAATGGTGGGATAGAGAGTGGAAAACGTGCTTGGAAGAGGCTTAGGTCTTTGGGGAAGAGGGGGGCCTTTTATAGGTCCCCACGAAATAGATCCGTTGGCAACTGTAAATTTGGACCGGAAATTTCCAAACTCGAACCGGAATTTCCACCTAGTTTTCGGGAGGTAAAAAATAGGCTAAGAATTTTGGAGTGGAGGTTACAGATGCCAACCAGAAATTTGGACCGGAAATTTCCAAACTTGAACCAGAATTTCCGCCCCCCCCCCCCCCGTCAGACAACAAAAACAGTAACATGAAAACTGCAATAACTTTTTCATCCGGACTCCGTTTTTGATGATCTTGGGCTTGTTGAAATCACCACAACGAGCACTAAAAGAATATTTAGAGAAACAAAATTGTCCAGCAATAGAAGATAAAATAAAATGGGGAAAGTTTTGACCTCTCTAAAAAGAACAACCGGTAAAACTTCGAACAACGAAGACGCACATGACTTCTGCGAATGAAGTCCGAATGAGGTTAATCCAAATGGGTTGGAAAGATAACAATAAGGACTATCAAAACAAAAGTATGGAGAAGTTGCCACACATGGAAGTTGTGAGAACGTTCTCAACCACTAAAAACGCAACAAGTTTTTCTTACGAAATCCGTTTTCGATCAACCTTAGCTTGTCATGAAGATCACGACAAACACCAAAAACCAAGGAGATAAAAGCCAAATAAGAACAAAAAAAATATGATATGCATGTATGCAAAGGTTAAAGCTCTCCAAAACGATTCGATCAAGTTACTCACTTGAGAGACCCTCTTGATAGTACAACTATCGATCCTATAACCCGGTCTCCCAAAGGCATGAGACCGGTAAAATAGAAAAACCTATCAAGATCGTACATTTTCCTTGAGCATTCCACTTGAGCTAGATGATTACGGTCTTGATTATCTCAAGTTGTATCTTCTTTCTTGATCGACATTGCTATTACAAGTTCCGCTTGATGAAGACTTGCAAGTTGCTCCCCCATACACGATTATGGGAGAGACCTTTTAGGCATATCTTCAAGAAGCCACAATCTCCAAATGAGTGGCAAGCATCAAGAAAATAATATCTTCGAGATGCTTCACTTGAGATTCCACGTCAAGCTTGATGACGAACACCGCTTGACGACAACATAGACCATGGGCTATATGAAATCTTTCTTTTGATGCATGCCCATGGAAATATACCTAATCACACATAGAGATGCCATACACACATCATAGGTTAGTTCACAAAGATATATGATCAAATTCTTACCATACCACGAGATACACAATCCCACTTGGTACATCTTGTAGCTTTGTGTGTTGATCACTTGTTTGATCAACCTTGTGTCTTTGCTTCTTCCTTTAATAGAAGATGTCTTGAAGATAATCATGAAAGATAACCTAATCCTTTTCTTCAAGACACTTGCAATAAGCTCAACTCAAACAATCCTTGAAAATAACAATGTCCATCAAGGAAGATAATAGAGTTCAACATATGAACTCCATTATTTCCTATGGACAAGATCTACAAGGATAACTCAATGCAAACATTAGTCCATAAGGATTGTCATTAATTACCAAAATCACATACGGGGGCACCATGCGCTTTCAATCTCCCCCATTTTGGTAATTGATGACAATCCCTTTTTACGAGGGTTTATATGATGAATTAAGCAACCATGCACAACAAAGAGTAAGGATTCAAGAGCATGGAAGGCTAATGCTTAAGAATGAAACTAAAGCATAAAACCAAATTCACTTAAACCCTCTAAACTTCTCCCCCATTGGCATCTATTGCCGAAATGGGAGGAAAAACTTAGAAGGTCAATATAATATGAGCTCCCCTATAGTGTATGCAATCCTCATGATATGAGTGAAGTCAAGTGCATATATCCAACTACGAATAGATGGAGGGAGATCAAACTATAGAGAGGATCCAAAGATTTCCAAAGAATATAAAATTTAAAGATACTTTAACAAAGAAGCACCAAATGATCCGAAAAACCATTTGACCAAAACAATATTATGATAATATCAACCAAGTGTTCTAGAAAATCAAGAGGGAACTCCCCAAGGTACATGCACAATGTTAAATTTGAATTAATATAACGTGCACAACATGGAATAATCACTCCCTTCTAGATAATTTTGAACACAAACAAGTGCAAGCGAATAGATGGGAAAGGAAGCAAAGAAACTTGCAATCAAACAATAGTTGAGAAATTAAGATCAAGGAGCAACAAATAAAGACTTACTCAACCGAAGTAGATAGGTGTGACAAGGAACAACATTTTTTAGGAGACTAATAGCATGATAAGATCATCAACATAGTCTTTAAATATATGAGGCACATTGTGCATATCATGTCTTTCGCTTAGACACAAACCAACGAGGGTAAAACACATAGGTCCACAAGCTTATTAAGATACAAAAGGAATACCAAATGAAAAGCAAAGCTTGTGGCTTTTAGGAACTGGCGTGGGGATGACTCCTGGACCTATCGGGTGAGCCTACCCAGTCCAAGGCCCAAGACCTAGGCCCAAAGAAAGGTGTTATCCTGTGCTACTAGAAGGCCCAACGAAGGCCCACCCGCAAGACTTGCGGGTCAAGACAAGAACTCCTATACGTACTCTAGTAGGACTCATGTAACCCCCTCCTGTCTGCATATATAAAGCTAGGAGGGAGGAAAGAAAAAGACATCCAATCTGGGATCCAATCTAGAGAGAGGAAGATACAAGCCACAACTAGACTAGGCAATACACGAGATACCCCGTACGCCTCACCATGGCATCGTCATTGTAAACAGCTCGACTATCTCGCCATAATACAGATCAGACAATCAGGAGTAAAGGTTTTACCTCTACAAGGGCCCCGAACCTGGGTAAATCTTGCCTCCTTGTTATCCGTGGAGATCACCAGCGCGTACATCGTTCCTCTACTCGAAACCATACCGGATCATCCGAGTGATTTGTCGACACGACTCTTCGACAATTGGCGCCGTCTGTGGGAACGACACGCGCTGGATCTACGGTCTCGCCGGCCTCATCTACATCAAGCTTTGGGTCCTCAAACCCATGGATTCGATCTACTTTCAGCTCCTTCAACTTCACCGAGCACTCGCCGGCCTCGCGCACGGCCGTCATCATCTACAATCGAAAATCGACATCGTTCTTCACGCGCAGGCTGCAGGACAGCAGCAACGTACATATTGTGGACGTCATCAACGGTGGCTCGAAAGTCATTTGGAAAATTCCTTCCGTGGAAAGATGCAAAATCAAATTATGTACCGGCTCCAAAATGAATCGGCGAATTCCGACGGTTAGATCTCCGTGGATGATCCGAACACTGAAGGCCTGTCAGAATCTAACGGAACTCCGCGCGACTTTGGGAAAATAATTCTCAGTCGACTCGGACATCAATTCGAAGATCACACCGTTGAACAGGTGCGGAATACAATCCCGCACCACTCCGTCTTTTTTCAGCCAATTCCAACGGTTAGATCTCTGTCAGCGTCTCGCGCACTGCGACACGTTTTGGATCTCTGCGAGTTCGCGAATTCAAATCGCGGATCCGGATCCTATTTCGGCAATTTGCGAGTCGACACAAAGACCAAGCAACGTCAACAAAAGATGGAGACTCGCGATACTAGTGCTCGGGGGCCCGACATCAACATTGCCCTCCGTGTACACACAACAAATCCTCGCGACTCCGCCGCGTCGAATCGGTCCGCCGCGTCGAGTCTTTCGGGTAAACATCGCGACTCCGCCGCGTCAACTCGGTCCGCCGCGTCGAGTCCTTCGAACAAACATCGCGACTCCGCTGCATCGACTCGGTCCGCCGCGTCGAAGTCCTTCGAGCAAACATCACGACTCCGCCGCGTCGACTCGGTCCGCCGCGTCGAGTCCTTCGGGAAGCATCGCGACTCCGCTGCGTCGAGTCCTTCGGACAAACATCGTGACTCCGCCGCATCGACTCGGTCCGCCGCGTCGAGTCCTTCGGACAAACATCGTGACTCCGCCGCGTCGACTCAGTCCGCTGCGCCGAGTACTTCGGGAAGCATCACGAGTCCGCCGCGTCGACTCGGTCAGCCTCGTCGGGTCCTTCCGGGAAATATCGCGACTCCGTCGCACAACTCCGCTACATCGAATCGTCTCGACTAAGCGTCTCGGGGGCTGTCCTTCGCCGCAGCCACACTCGTTGCTCGGGGGCTACGCTACAAAGTAGACGCACTCGAGAATTCGCCGCAGCCGCACTCGACACTCGGGGGCTGAGGCGCGAAACAGTCGCACTCGACACACGAGTCCGGTTCATCGATTCCGGCGATATCACTCGGCACCGCCTCGTCGACTACGGCAGTGTCATACAAAGATAAGTTACTCTTATACAAGTCGACAAATTTACTTTTTCATGTCTATAATCTGTTGTGAAGCTACACCTGACACTCGGGGGCTGCGCCCCGCAAACTAAATGAATAGTCGAGACCCGTCATGCTGCGCGTTACACTACCGCATTTACACGCTACAACCCGATTAGCTGATATCGCCTGACGTCGACCCTTGACTCCGACCCGGTTTGAAGCATCAACTGACAGGTCGGCGAGGAGCATAGACAATGGCTGTGAGGCTAACGAAAGGGCACAACGTACGATGCAAAAGTGTCGCGTAGGGTCAAATCATTGCCTACCAACAGGCCATACTCGACTCTGCGAGTCGATAGATTGTTGGTTCACAACCAAGATTAACCCGAGCAATAATTTGTTCTGTACATTTTGCTAGACACAGCACTACTTTTACATTATTTAACCATATCCGATTATATGGTTGCAACTGTAACGCAGAACTACAACGTCGGCTGCAACTTCGACAGTCGACACAATCCTCCGTTCGGAGTCGACAGTCGACACAATCCTCGCTCGGAGTCGACACATATCCCCCGCTCGGAGTCGACAGTTGACACATATCCTCCGCTCGGAGTCGACAGTCGACAGTTGACATAGATCCTTCGCTCGGAGTCGACACATACCATCCTCCGGCAGTCGACGCATGTCCTCATCCGCGAGCCAACAGAAAACAAACACACGGGGTTAGCTTCAGAACAACTTGAGCCTATGCCCGACTCTGCGAGTCGAACATAGCCTCGGGGGCTACTCCCATCGGGAGCACTGACGTGCACCCGACAAATCGAAAAAGCAACGTTACAAGATCTTTGAGTCTATGCCCGATTACAAATAATCGCACATAGACTCGGGGCTACTCCCATCGAGAGCGCTGGCCGCGCACCCAATGAGCGCTGGTCGCGCAACCGACGAGCGCTACGGGCGCCCTCGACGTACTACCACGTCGGAAGTATATGACACGTTGGCCGCGTACCTGAGGAGCTCTGCCAGATTTCTTCGTCCGGATCTTTATTGTGGTCGTACAGACCGCATATTAACTCGGATAAAGAAAAACGAAAGACCAAATTTGTTCGTCCCGACGAGGCGCATATGACAACGCGGGCCAATTCGCGAAATCAGAACATATTGAAGACTTTTCGGGTCTATCTTCTTGTGTGGACTCGGTGGCTGAGCATCCGCGTCAACTGCACGACTTCCACGTCGTCGTGCGACTCCGCCACGTCCACGTCGACTACACGACTTCCTCGTCGACTTCGTCCGCCGTGTCGAGTACACCTCCACCGCGTCGACGCCATCCGCCTCGGCGTCTACACGACCTCCTCGTCGACTCCGTCCGCCGTGTCGAGTACACCTCCACCGCGTCGACTCCGTCCGCCGTGTCGAGTACACCTCCTCCACGTCGACTCTGTCCGCCGGTGTCGAGTACATCTCCACCGCTTCGACTCCCTCCGCCGTGTCGAGTACATCTCCACCGCGTCGACTCCCTCCGCCGTGTCGAGTACACCTCTTCCGCGTAATTACTGCACGTCCTGCGGAAAAACGAGCGCACGACGACACACTTCTGGTCAAAAGCTGACACGATGGGCACTACGTGCCCTGCCCCACAAACGTCACGTCCCATCGGGAGCAGGCGAGTGCGCGGTGACGTCATTGCGCACCTGACAAACACGAAAACTCTTTCGTACGAGCATCAAGACGCGAAATTTCTTTCCAATAGTCACCCTGACACGAAATCTCTTTCGTATGGGCACATCAAGACGCGAAATTTCTTTCGCATAAGCACCCTGACACGAAATCTCTTTCGTATGGGCACATCAAAGACGCGAAATTTCTTTCGCATAAGCACCCTGACACGAAATCTCTTTCGTATGGGCACATCAAGACGCGAAATGTCTTTCGCATAGTCACCCTGACACGAAATCTCTTTCGTATGGGAACATCAAGACAAAATTTCTTTCGTGTAAACTTCATAACGCGAAATCTCTTTCGCACAAGATCAAGAAGGAAGATATCTTCACCCGAAGAATCGCAAGAACATGACCAAGGTAAAATCGCGAGTATGCGGCTCCCGCAACTCTATCACACGATGTATTTACACATCCTTATCCTGGATCGTTCGGCCGACTAGGCACATCCGGATGCCGTATTCTTTCGAGTACGAAGGTAAGACCCAAGAATCTCTCTTTTGGGCCTGGAATCACACTCAAGCTGCGTCCTCCGGTAAACTTTCCGTGTCAACAACACGAAGAAAAATCCTAGCGGACGCGCCGGGTACCCCTTTAGGTTAAGTTCGACTCGGTAAGACCTCAATGGCCCAGTCGCAACGATCACCTCGCCGGATTCGAGTCGGAGGTCTCGAATTCGTGGCCAGAACCGTTTTTGCCCTAGATGCAATTAATTGGCCCTGATCTTTCGGGAGAGCCAAGCGACTGAGCCACATCCTTCTGCGAAAACAGCCAACACAAGGCACATTTATCACTCGATGCTCGAGTACGTGAGCGCTTCGCGCACAGGGTATACACCCTCAAAAACAGGCGATTGAATGACCAATCGAAGAAATCAAGAACGAACTTTGAGTGCTTACCCGACTATTCTCAGTCGAATAAACACTCGGGGGCTACTGACGTGGGGATGACTCCTGTACCTATCGGGTGAGCCTACCCAGTCCAAGGCCCAAGACCTAGGCCCAAAGAAAGGTGTTATCCTGTGCTACTAGAAGGCCCAACGAAGGCCCACCCGCAAGACTTGCGGGTCAAGACAAGAACTCCTATACGTACTCTACTAGGACTCATGTAACCCCCTCCTGGCTGCATATATAAAGCCAGGAGGGAGGAAAGAAAAAGACATCCAATCTGGGATCCAATCTAGAGAGAGGAAGATACAAGCCACAACTAAACTAGGCAATACACGGGATACCCCGTACGCCTCACCATGGCATCGTCATTGTAAACAGCTCGACTATCTCGCCATAATTCAGATCAGACAAGCAGGAGTAAGGGTTTTACCTCTACGAGGGCCTCGAACCTGGGTAAATCTTGCCTCCTTGTTAGCTGTCGAGATCACCAGCGCGTACATCGTTCCTCTACTCGAAACCCTACCGGATCATCCGAGGGATTTGTCGACACGACCCTTCGACAAGAACCACCAAACAATATAAAGCAATAAAAGATGGTCACTAAAAAAAGAATACCAACTAAAGATGTAACTATTCTCGTGTGTATAAGTTTTTAAGTGGAGACCAATCACAAAGATATATCTTCACAAAGAAATACGCACACACAAAATAGGTACGAAGGTGAAGAACATGATATCCAAGAGAAAATCATAAATATACTAATAAGAGTTTTGCTGGAAAGCAAAGCACAAAGCTCAAATTTATCTTAAAGGGATATATATGAACAACCAAAAAACTCATCAAAGCATCACAAGAGAAAAATAATAGTTGGGGTGCTTCGAGAAAGGTAACACGTATCACAAAGGCAAATGTTTTGAGAATTCATCAATATTGCATATGAGAGACTTCGAGTAGAAGTTGCTAGATTAATATACTTGGGATTAGTCCTGCAATTGATCAAGCTGCTCTGTGAACGATTTGTAACAATTTTTCACCTGCTCGCCGGCGTACCGTCTCTGCAAGTTGACAAACAAGTTAGTTCAACGAAATAAACATTTTCATAGAATGTGAAACAAATTTAAATGTTATACAAGTTTACCTCGGCAAGGTTGGTTGTCATGATGCCATACCTGGCTCCATGTTCGGCATGCAAGAGAGACCACTTCACAGGAGGCTCTTTCTCTAGCCACTGTTCAAAATTCTTTATCCTTGGTCCCTTTTTTCTCTTTGTTCCTGGTGGGTCGATTCCAGGCAAGTCACATAGGCCAACAGGCTCTGAATTTTGCATATGCGTTGCAACAACTTGTGCCATAGCCACCTACGTGGCTACGACTTGAGCCTTTTTCCTCTCATCCACTTGCTTGTTTGTGAATTTAGTTAGTCTATCCCACAAAAATTGATACTTCTTCTCCTGATTCTGATTGCATAGTCTTTTAAATTGATTCATCAGACGCTTACTCTTAAATTATGAGTAAAAGTTAGCGCCGAGATGATGCCTACACCATCTGCTCTGCATGTCGGGCCATGGTACTGGTTCGTCGGCAGTAGGTTGCTGCAATTCTTTGATAGGCTTCAGTATACCAGGATGTCTGTCATGAAGAATGCATACGTTTGGCCTATCTAGCACAACTGACAATTTCAAATGCCTGAAAAACCATATCCAACTGTCATAATTCTCATCCTCAATAAAGGCAAAGGCAATTGGCACGATCTGTTGGTTCCCGTCCACACCTATTGCGGTCAGGATCTGCCCATTATACTTTCCTGTGAGGAACGTGCCATCCACGCACAGCACCGGACGATAGTGGTTAAAAGCTTCAATGCATATAGCGAATGAGAAGAACAGTCGATAAAATATAGCAAACTCGGGCACTATATTTAACTTCCGTAACAAGACATTGACGTATGTGCCAGGATTCCTCTCCTTCAGTGTGCTAACAAGACGGACAACATTATCATACGAGTCATAAAAAGTCCCAAATCTCTCCTCTAGAGCCCTCTGGTTAGCTCTCCGGGCTTTACCATACTTAATGTTGATAGACCATCTAGCCTTCACTGTTCTCTGGATGTGCTTCGCCACCATGTCCTTTTTCTCAACTATCTCATTGAACAAGAGATGCACAAGGAGAGTGGAAGTTAGATTTGGATGATCATTCACCATACTTGAAATTTCACATGTGTGTGGCACAACATCTGACACCTGCCACGCCACACCATACTTTGGTACGTAAGCGTGCACCCTAGCCGGACAATTAATGTCAACACAACTCATAGTAAAAAAAATGTTTGACACGTCCGTGTGGAAAACCCTCTGCATCGACATTGCCCACTGAATCACGGCTTCCCTTACCTGCTGCTTCGTGCTGTAGTCAGCCCCAATTTCAATATTATTCATGTGGTACTCCTAGGAAGATTCATGGATATCGTGCACGGTCGTGACGTTAGACTTGTACTGATTCAAAGATTGAGGAATAGTCACATCTTGCCCATGCTCTTCATCATATTCATCACAACAATCTTTCTCAGAATCAAGATTATCTTCAAGTCCATCATCGTCCTCCTCCAACATCACTCCCTGCATTGTTCCATCATACTCATCTCCATCAGCCTCCCCAATTTCAGCAACTCTTGCTGAATTACTACTTAATGCTGGCTCATAATTATTAGGTGTCCGACACAGAGCCAAACAGATCAACATTTTCTGCACCAGTTGCCCGACTACTCTCCCCGTGCTAAAAATCGCCGGCAATTTGTTCCAAAATATTCTGCTTCGGAACAAACATAAGTAGGACTTTTGGTTTACTCGCTCGATGCTTTCATGATGCTAGCCAAGACTGCCACCGGTTTGTCCGATCTAGCGGCAACAACTTCCAGAAAATATTTGAACGGGATTTGGTCCACAAGACTGAATAATAACAGTCCAAATATTGGGATCAAATCCAAAATTAACCGTAAAAAATACTGCACGTCGCTTATTTTTACTTTATCTTGCTTATTCAACGGAACCTCCACATTTTGAAATTCACCCAGATCAACCCCTGAATCAGTTACACGGACAGAACCGTCTCCATAGTACATAATTATGTAGCCCACCGTATTCCACCAAGCACAACATCGATACGCAACAAGGTGAACTCACTCCTATCTCCGTACGTTTCCGGTGACTTGGTGAACAGTGCTCTACCTCATGAAATACCCCTCTACATGCATAGGTGGGATCACCACATGGAGACCCAAGATGGTGCCCAAGATGCTCAAGAACACATCCAAGAAGGTGCACACGAAGCTAGGAAGAACGTGGGCGAAGACGGCGTCAAGATCGGAGTTCCGAGGAGGAAGAACGGAGGGAAAAGGGGTCTCCCGGCCTCCCCCCCCCGGCCAGGCTGGCCTCCCCCTTCCCAGGCCGGCCACCTGCCCGAGCAGGCCGGCCTCCCTCACCCCCACCCCGGCCTCGGGCTGGCCTCCCAGGCCGGCCCCCTGCCCGAGCGGCCCGGCCTCCAGGCCGGCCTCCTCCTTTCCCACCCCGGCCCCAGGCCGGCCACCCCTCCAGGCCGGCCTCTGCGCCCCACCCTGGCCCCAGGCCGGCTCCCAGGCCGGCGTGGCCCCAAAATACACGGCCACCCCTCCAACCCGTTTTTGCACCGTTTCGACCCCCGTTTCGACCCCGGGCTATATAAGGGACCCCGGTGGCTAGATCTAGGGTTTAGGGATGATTTGAGAACTCCGGGCTTTGCCCTTGTATCTCTCTTGTGAGGTGACTCCTCTTACGAGTCTACTCCTACTATGTGTATCTAGGACCGTATCAAGATCTCTCCAAGGAGCTACTCTTTCACCTTGTGATTCTAGTAGCGCTTGCCAACCTTCCCCTTGCGGCTTCTGTTGGATCGGTGGACCGACCGGTGAGAGGAATCGGTTTCAATTAGCGTGTTGTTGACTTGGGTTTGCGATCCCTCGTAGGCTTCACGAGTTATCTTCCCCCTTTTGTGTTTCCACGTGTTTCCCCTCGATTCCCCCTCTCGTGTTCATCGTGTTCATCGCGTTCTTCGTGCGTTCTTCGTTCGTTCTTGTCGATTCGTGAATATCGGGCCACCCTAGAGGCCAAGCCTATATCATCTGGTATACAGAGCTAGATTGACACGAATCCGACACCCCACCCCCTCCCCTACCACCATTTTTTCTTTTATCCACCATAAATTCAAAAATTTGACCAAAAATAGCCGAAAGGGATTTCGACCGATCTCTTGATTCGTTGAGTTTTTCGTGGTTTTGCTTCATAGATTTGTTGCCAAAAACCATTCCCCACCTTTCTATTCTGCCACATTTCTCAAATTTGTCCAAAATTTTTCTTGATTTGGGAGAAATTTCGAATTTGAGCAAAAATTTCAGAAAAATCCTGCTCTTCGATTCTTGGACAGATTTTGTATCTTGTTTTTCTTTGTCGTTGTTGCTCCGATTTAAGTGAGGCAAGTTCCTACGCGTCGCCATCGATATCGCCTACGCATCTACATCATCGGATCCACATGACATCGACATCCACCGGCCGCAAGTCCGAGATCATCCACCGCATAGGTATAACTTGCTTCCGCTTGAACTAATCCTTTCCTTTGTGTACCTTACCTACTTGGACTAGTTCTTTTACACCGCTTGACATCGCATTGTGGCACCGAGAGTGCGAGTTTTGCGCTTGTGAGAGACTAGCTACGAGTAGGCATTGGCATTTGGGAATCATCTCCGCATCATCATCATCAAAAATCCAAAAAAAAAGAGGAGAAAGAGCACAAGAAGCAAAAAGAGCCAAAAGAAGCAAAGATCGATGCCAATTGCTATCATTTGTAGGAACGCATAGCTTCGAGTTGCGAGAGAGAAGAGAGTGACCGGTTGCCACATTGTGAATCTTGTTGCCTCTACTTAATTGCGGTTTGAGCTAGCGTCCTCCTTGCGTTGGTGTGGCATTGATCTTAGTCTTCGATAGGTACATTTCGTCCCCGCTCGTCCATTGGCCGCACTAACCCCATTTATCATTTGTGTGTGTGTGTTTTTCGTTTCCACCATATCATTTTCCTCCACTAGGTTTGGTTTTCGTGCTAACTTTTCTTTGATTCTTCTCCACGTTTGACAACAAACTTTTCTTTGGATTTGTCGTTTTCCTCGCCACATTTCTAACCCATTGCCATCCACCCATAAGCCGTGTGTGTTTTGGAGCATGTTTTTGGGATCTTTCGAACTCAAGTCACTTCATTCTTTTTGTTATTGGTTTCTCTTGGCTTGGTCCACTAGTTTCCAACATTTGCTAAAAGGTGAGGTTTGAGCTCTTAGGTCCTCATACTCCATATATACACTTGTGCTTGTGACTAACCATGTATAGCGAGAGCGAAGAATTTGGAGGCCATGATGATCATGATGATGAGTCCATGATGGACCACTACGACTACAACGAGCTAGACATGGACCTCCACTCCTACGAGCATGAAATGGTGGACGACCACTACTCCGAGCACGACATCGTGGATGACCACTACTACGAGCATGACATGGTGGATCACCACCACCACTACGACCACGACGTCGAGCTCTACACCGACTACTCCTCCCCAACCATCATCGACATGGAGGAGTACCACAACCACCACGCCACCTTCGACTCCATGAGCTACATCGACATGAACCACTACTCCAACAATGACACCGCAAGCTTGGATGACGAGAGGGAGCCCTACTACACCGACAACGCTTCCTCGAGCATGGCGGAGTTCTACACCGACAATGACTCCGACATGGACGAGCTCACCTACAAGCGCTTCCTCGCCAAACTTCGGTGGCCAAGACATCACATGTCCGATGGTTCATGCTCACCACCATGGAGCTTCAAGGAGAATGCCAAGGCCAAGACACGACAACGACCTTCAACCTCAAGATGGCGCAACGACAAGAAATCCGACAAGTTGGCAACGTCAAGATGGTCTCCTTCAACATCAAGACGGCGCCACAAGAAGGACATCATCGAGGCCCCATCAAGCGAGAAGGCCAAGAAGCCAAGGCATCCGAATGACTTTCAGCGTCATCCCACACATGAAGTGCGGGAACGCTGCAAGCTTCGTCATCAACAAACTTCAAGCTCTCATCACCACGCTCATCACCAATTCCGTCGCCGTGATCACCATCGCCATATGGAAGAGAGTGGTACACCCACCTCACCGCATCTTCCACCACAAGTTCCGCGACGACATTGGTTAGAGCATCGCTCGCCATCACCACTACCTCGACCTCGACACCGACAAGGCCGTGGTGTTTTTGACCCTCTTCAAGATCACCCTCTACGACCGGATATTCTTCATCATCCACCTTCTCCAAGCTCGACTCATGACTATGGTCTACATGGCTTCGTGGATGGTGCTTGCCCACATTCAAGGCTTCCAAGGCAAAATGTGTGTCACCACCACAATGACCACCAAGACCAAGTCCATTCTCAAGAAGGTGCCTTCGACATGGCTTCTAGTGAATGCCTCCCTCGACTCTACCACAAGAACCACCGGCGCCATCCTCTCCATCATGATCGCCATCGCCAAACCAACGAGGATGACCCACATGAGCTTCCACCGCCTATCTTTGATGAAGACCCAAATGAGAGCCCTTCTCAACATCAAGCGAGTGCGAATGCTCCCTATGGCTTGTCTTTCCCCATCTTCGAGGAAGACCCCATTGAGCGCCACCATCGACAACAATCAAGTGGGATTGCTCAACATGCTACTTCACTTCCCATCTTTGATGAGGATCCCTATGAGCACCACCCTCATCAACAACCAAGTGGGCATGCTACAAATGATCTCTCACTTCCTCTCTTTGATGAAGACCCCTATGAGCGCCCACTTCGACCACCACTAGGCACGGATGCTAATCATGATTTCTCATTTCCCATGTTTGATGAGGAACCTCTTGAGCGACCACTTCAACAACAAGCAAGTGAAGATGACCTCTCACTTCCTATTTTTGATGAGGACCCACATGAGCGACCTCGTCAACATCAAGCAAATGGAGATGCTATCCATGTTTCTTCTCCTCCCATATTGTATGAAGCACCACATCATCTAGGCAATGAAGACAACGACTTGAGCGCCGTTTGCCTCAATGTTACAAGGTGCAAGGACCATGAGCGTCATCATCCATACGAGGAATGGGAGCCTCCGCCTCATCTTCACCAAGATTGTGCTTTCTATTCGCACCCCGCCTTCGACAAGGAGCAAGAACATCCTCGCCATGGACACTATGATACCACTACATCGTCAAGGCAAGAGGCGAGAGATACTTCTCCACCAACAATCAACCACAACTTCCATGAGCGACATTCTATGAGGATGAACAATGACCTTCATGATCAAGGCCATGAGTTTCCTTCATCGCCACAAGCGCAACACCAACATCAAGAGTGTGAAGCTATTCCTCCCATGACACGAGATCAACATCACCATATGCATGAGGAGACCACTCTACCACTCTTCGATGAAGACGTTGATGCATGTGACATTGTCAAAGAGGCTCATCCCTTGCCATCATCTCTAAGGCTTTCTTCTTCTTCGTCTCCAATGACACAAGTGCCAACTTCGACCATCCACAAGAGAGCTTCCAATGCTACCAATGAGATGATCATGGTTGCCAACCAAAATGGTGACCATGCCTACATGAGTGAAGGCCAATACTATGCCTTGCACCAACTAGCTCTCAATTCCTTGGACATGCCGACCAATGGTGACGAAAGCGTCTATTGCAATGAGGCCGCGAATTCATCGCGAGTGTTGACACGAGTTCTTCAAACCTATCCTCAAGATAGGGACCAACGATGCAACCTCTCTAGAGCCGGCATCAATGGCTCATCTATCATTGATGGAGGTAACGACGAATTGGGTGACACACTCCCCTTGACTTCAAAGCATCTCATGCCAACCTCCACAAGGCCACGCTCAAGCCACCATTCTAGCCAAGGATATCTTCTTCATCATCATCATCGACAACTAGAGGATGCTACAAGGCATGGCTTACTCTACCACATCATGGAGATGTTGGAGCCTTATTTGACACAAGCCATGACCCTACCTCCTCCTCCAAGAAAGCCACCCTTTCCACACTTGGAGATCAACCCAAGCAATGAGATGATCGAGTCCTCCTTGCCACATGCTATGACACTACCGACTCCAAGCAATGCAACGACTTCGACAAGTGCGCACACCTCAAGTGCCAAGACTTTGGAGCCTTCTAGTGTCCCTTCTCAAGCTTCTAGTGAGATGAGTGGTGAGAGAGAGATCCACCATCACGTGAGTGAGAGCCACAAGCCCATAATGAGTGGAAAAAGCATGAGTGTTCGTAGAGGCCTCGCCTTGATAGCCACCAAAAGTGAGATGAGAGTTGAGAGCAAAACCCCATGTGTGCTTATCGACACTAACGGCTTACCAACTTTCTCTCCATCTTTGTTGTCTATTTTGCAGAGATTTGGTGACCCTATCAAGCATCCTCGACATCATCGCCTTCTCCACATACAAGGTTCTCCACATCGCATGAACATCGACACCGACTTGAAGGGTTGGAAGGAGCACATTCCGCTCATCATGATCCACATGGAGATTGACAAGAGCTTCTACGACAAAGCATCCTTGTAACACCTGGGGTGTTACCCTAACTAGGAAGTTGTTTGTTTTCTTTTGCTAGCATCACATGCATCACATGAGCATTGCATTCTATTTTCAAGACAACTCAAAATTCAAAACCAATTTAAACTTTCACACATGTTCAAAATTCCCAATTTCAAAATTGCAAACTAAACCACTCAATTGTTTTTCAATAGTTTGAAGTTGTTTTAATCAAATTGCCTGCTAAATAAAATTTTCCCTTTTGTTAAAACCCTAATGGCAAATTCAAAAATTCAAAAGCAAATCAATCCTACTTATCATATTTCAATATGGGTTTAAAAATTAAAATTTTGCAAACAAATTAAATTAAATAATGCTTGCAAAATTTCTTGAGCTTATTAAATAAAATTTGTTTATTTCCACAATTCCCAAAATCAAACCTTATTTGAAATTCAACTAACCATTTAAAATCAAACTAATATTCCCAATTTTGGAAATCAAAAACAACCTTGCTTTCACTCATTGTTTTGCAACTTAATAAAATTTAATTATCAAAATCAAAACCCCAAACTCTATTGGGAAAATTCAACTAAAAACTTTAATTCAAATTAAAATTACAAACTTGTGAAATAATGTTCACATTGTTTTAAGTTTCTGTTTTGAAAATTAACACAAATAATCCATAAAAAGAAAAAACCCTATTCCTTTTCTAACCCTCTATTCCTCTTTTAACCTTTACAAAAAAAAGGGAAAAGAAATCCAAAGGAGAGGAAAGCAGCCCACCCCATCCTCTTTCCCCCCCAAGCCCATTTCTTTTTTTCTTCTGGCCCATACCCTTCTGTTGTCGTCTTCCTCCCCCCCCTGTACGACTCCATCTCCTCCCTCTGATCAACCTCCACCTCCACCCGATGCTAGCCGTACGAGCTCGGCCCCCCATATAACCTACCCCCTAGCCCTGCTCGCCCTATCCCCTACCCCTCTTCCGTTACCCTCCGCCGCCAAGTTTTCCCTCTCGGGTTCTGTCCTCGGTGACCAACCGATGCACCACCACCGTTGCCCTCCCATGGCGCCGCCGCTGTGGACCACCTAGGCACCTTCCTCCATGTCTAGGATGTGGCCGGAGGCCTACTCCTCCGATTCCCTACCTCGCCGCAACGTGCTGCTCTCCCTGTCCCCTCGAAGCACATCTGCCCGAGCACGCTCTGCCACGCCATGGCATCAAGGAGTCGAGCTCGGTGCCACGGTGGTGCACAAGGCATCGAGTCCGTCCCCTTCGCCAGGAGCTCGTCTACGCCTACGTGGAGCCCAAGGAGCTGGAGCCGGATCCGTGGAGGCTGTGGATGCGTCAAGGGCTTCCTCGACGTCCGCCGGCCACCGAGCGCGCCTCCAACGTCTCCGGCAGCGGCACGTCGTCCTCCGTCCTCTTCCACCTCTCAAGCCCCCCTCGAGGTGAGCCTCACCCCCACCGTACCGCTCCTTCCTCCCCTGCCTTGCTCTGGGTGCGAGCCATCGGGCCGTACCGCGGTGATCACCGCCGCGTCGCTGCTGTTCCCGTCAGTTTCAGTTAGCGCTGTCGAAGTTCAGTTAAAATTGCCAAGTACATTACTTCCTTCGTTAGTCCCCCTTACCTGACAACGAATTCAGCGCATCGCACTGGTGCCGTTCCTTGCGTGCTCGCTTCAGGTTACGGGTTCGAACCCTGGGGAAGGCGAAAGCCCCCCACTTTTTTGCTCTTCTCCGCGCGCCCAGGCCCCACCCGTCATACTCCCTAATGCCACGCACTGCACACCCGCGCCAGTCAGCGCTGCGTGGCCCTCGGGCCCGCGCGTCAGCCGCAGGGGCTGGCTGCAGCCCGGTGAGAAAAGGACCAGATCCAGATCTGGATCCGGATCTTTGCACCGAGGCCCCTGCCTTTCTACCTTTTGCACCTAAGCCCTCCCTTTCTCTGTTTTCATCACGGTCAAGTCCCTGTCTTTTGCAAATAAAACCAAAAACTTCAAATGCTCACAACTTTCAAACCACAAACCCAAATGACACAAATTTTATATGTATCCCAAACAAAATTTCATGAACTTTTCAAATATGCTTTTTGTTTTCTGTTTTGATTATTTCAAATACATCCAAATTTCAAATTCAAACAAATCCTCTTAAATTTGGATAATTCCATAATTAATTCATAATTAATTCAAATAACCCAAATAAAATATGTTTTTCAGTCCAAATTCAATGTACTTTCTGTTTATCAACTTTGTTTTGCATTTTGAGCAATTAAAATTAATGTTATTTAATAATTCTTAAAAATGACAACTTAAATGGCATAATTAATAACTTGCAAATGGTTGCTCCAAATTAAATACTCAAAACATGAATTTCATCCTAAATCACATGCCACACTTGAATATCAACTTTGTTTTCTGGTTTGCCACATTTAAATTGAATAATTGTTTCATCTCTTATTTAATGCAATTAAATTGGTACTATGCTTAACTAAATCATTTGAACTTGTTTTCCAACAAATAAAATATGTTTTCAAACCAGAAAAACATAACCTTTTCAAATATGAATTTGAATTTGTGTTTTGAACAAATAAAATTCAAATAATATTCACACTTGAATTAAATTCAATTAAAACTTGTTTAACCTTGTTTAATTCATAATTAAATCATTGTAATTCCTTTTTCAATATTTGAAACATGTAATCCACCTAAAATTTTGTGTTCTAATCACATATGAACTTTGTTAGCTGTTTTGCACAATTTAACTTGCTGAAAACAACAATTGTTTGTGTGACACCCTAAAGGAACCAAAATTTTCTAACTTAATAAATAAATTTCTAAAATTGGTAAACCTTATTTCCAACTGGTTCTATTGTTGTTATTTTGCTGTTTTCCCCATCCATGCATCATGCTAATCCACTTTCACCTATTGGTTAGTTGTAAAACAATTGTTTCAACCATAATTCATGGGCTTTTCATATGCAACTCAAATTGCATATGGGTCCATTTAAACCTGTTTATCATGTCAACTAGTTTATTCTGATGCATCTTTAACTTGTCATGCATCCATATCTAGATCATGCTGGATCTTTTGCCGTAGTAGTAATTGTTGCATCCGGTGTTTGTTCGAGGTTCGTTGCTTCTTCCCGGATAGGACGTTGAGATGATGTGAGCAACGACAAGTTCTGCTACCTTGCTGGATCTCAGGCAAGTATACTCACTTGCTGCCAAATGGCTGCCTTTCATCACTTGTTACCGATTCTTTCCGTTGTTCTTATTCTAGCCTGTTGATACGATGCTTGTGTCTCGATCCTATTATGTGTTTACCTTGCAGCCATGATATAGCCTTTTCCTTCCACTTTCTATCAACTGTTGTTTGTTTACCCTGTTGGCCCTCGTGTCGTAGTTGCATGCTTAGGTTTGTTTGCGCTCTAGTTTTGTTTTCATTTGTTCTGTCACCTGTTTAGTTGATAGTTGGGTTTCATTTCAATCAACAACATGTTAATGTTTTGGGTAATAATAATTTGCTGTTAAGGCACCGGCAGGAGGCCCGGCGTGGTTTTGAAGCCTGCTAGTGTCGACCCTAATTAGGAAAAGGGTCTTGTCTACTGATCCATGATGAGCGCACTAACCGCATGTGGGAAGCGAGTATGGGCGCCCCCCTCAACTTGATTCGATTCGCATCTCGTCCAAATCGCCACACTTAGTTCGGGCTTTCCATTTGATGCACGCATATGCAGGTACGAACCCTTGGCGCCAGGGTGGAACTTTTGTAGTCGGCATTTAGGGCGGCGTGGTCTTCCAGTGCTATGAGGGTCCCCTTTTCTTTGTGGGGCTCGATTAGCCGTGCACGCACAGCACGTGGTGCTTTGGGCTTGATGCGAAGCAGAGTTGGGTTGTGTTGAGTACCTCGCTTGGTGGGTTGATCCCCCGTCTGGCGGGTTATTCTTACGTGTACGGCCAAATTGGTGCACCCCTGCAGGGTTAAATCTTCTCGAGAAGCCGTGTTTTCCGCGGTTATGGTTGACTTGGTGAAAGTACTGGCTAACAAGTACTCAGAACAACTTACACCTAACTAATGATAACTTCACTAGTAATAGTCTTATTGACACAATAACTTGATCCATCCTTAATCCAACAGTGTGAGTATCCTTGGGTTGCTTTCTTAGTAGGGGGTAACATTGGATGGGTTTGTTTGGTGAGTAGTAGTAGTTGGTTACGATACGCTATCTTATCCCCCTCTTTTAGCCGGATGTTGTAGTGAGTCTCTGTAGTTGGTTAGTGCAGCCCGTTGCAGCTTATTTGCAATAACCCCTTCCTTTCCGTTGATCCCAAAGTATTTGTATCTTGTGATGACTGGATACGCCGGTATCTTGTGAGTATGGTTTATCCACTTGCCAGTACTTAACCGTACTGACCCACGAATCTTTTTCGTGGCTGCATATTCAACATTGCAGTCAACAGGTTTGAAGTCTGACGACGTTAGCTTGGGAATCCCTCCAGCTTGGCCTGGGCAGGTATTGGACGCTCTCGGTTATCTTCAGGACTCTTAGTCCAATTTGTATCTTGTCCGTAGTCGGACGCTATGTTGTTTCTTCCGCTGTTATTTGGATCTTTGTATTGTATCAGTTGTAGCCTTGGCTCGTTTGAGTCATCTTGTATACATCTTTTCTGTTGTTGTTGTGGATTATTCGTGAACTGTTGTAATGTTATCACAAGTGGCAACCTGGAATCGGTTATTATGTGGATTTTGGCGGGAATGCTGAAATCTGCATAGTGCCCGATCTCGGGGCGTCACAAATGGTATCAGAGCCCAGGTTCCGATTCCCGAGATTGTTTCGATACGAATGGTTATCGAAGCAACGGGTCCGCAAAGCCTGTAGGATAACCTCGCTAACGGTCGTTGTTTCTAGAGTGTCGAAAACTATTTCTACTAAACTATTTTGGAAAACCTCTCAATAGGATTCTTGTTTTTCTCCTTATCCCTATTCTATTTCCCCTCCCATCTTATTTGTTTTGGAGTCTCCCCCCCTTGTCTATCTTTCAAAGTGTTAGGATCCTACGTGGGTGGACGTTTTCTGAGCCTTTAACCTAATAGGTTCGATCATCGGAAGATTCCTGGTGGAAAAACATCGTCATCACTCCGAGCAAGAATCCCTTGTTAGTGGTGTCGAGGAGAATCAACTGGAAGCGTGAAGCATCGATAGTCGAACTTCTTTCCCCTCCAGGGTTAGCAGGTGGATTGCGAGGGCGCAATCCCTTGTTAGTGGTGTCGTCTGTAACACCTGGGGTGTTACCCTAACTAGGAAGTTGTTTGTTTTCTTTTGCTAGCATCACATGCATCACATGAGCATTGCATTCTATTTTCAAAACAACTCAAAAGTCAAAACCAATTTAAACTTTCACACATGTTCAAAATTCCCAATTTCAAAATTGCAAACTAAACCACTCAATTGTTTTTCAATAGTTTGAAGTTGTTTTAATCAAATTGCCTGCTAAATAAAATTTTCCCTTTTGTTAAAACCCTAATGGCAAATTCAAAAATTCAAAAGCAAATCAATCCTACTTATCATATTTCAATATGGGTTTAAAAATTAAAATTTTGCAAACAAATTAAATTAAATAATGCTTGCAAAATTTCTTGAGCTTATTAAATAAAATTTGTTTATTTCCACAATTCCCAAAATCAAACCTTATTTGAAATTCAACTAACCATTTAAAATCAAACTAATATTCCCAATTTTGGAAATCAAAAACAACCTTGCTTTCACTCATTGTTTTGCAACTTAATAAAATTTAATTATCAAAATCAAAACCCCAAACTCTATTGGGAAAATTCAACTAAAAACTTTAATTCAAATTAAAATTACAAACTTGTGAAATAATGTTCACATTGTTTTAAGTTTCTGTTTTGAAAATTAACACAAATAATCCATAAAAAGAAAAAACCCTATTCCTTTTCTAACCCTCTATTCCTCTTTTAACCTTTACAAAAAAAAGGGGAAAAGAAATCCAAAGGAGAGGAAAGCAGCCCACCCCATCCACTTTCCCCCCAAGCCCATTTCTTTTTTTCTTCTGGCCCATACCCTTCTGTTGTCGTCTTCCTCCCCCCCTGTACGACTCCATCTCCTCCCTCTGATCAACCTCCACCTCCACCCGATGCTAGCCGTACGAGCTCGGCCCCCCCATATAACCTACCCCCTAGCCCTGCTTGCCCTATCCCCTACCCCTCTTCCGTTACCCTCCGCCGCCAAGTTTTCCCTCTCGGGTTCTGTCCTCGGTGACCAACCGATGCACCACCACCGTTGCCCTCCCATGGCGCCGCCGCTGTGGACCACCGAGGCACCTTCCTCCATGTCTAGGATGTGGCCGGAGGCCTACTCCTCCGATTCCCTACCTCGCCGCAACGTGCTGCTCTCCCTGTCCCCTGGAAGCACATCTGCCCGAGCACGCTCTGCCACGCCATGGCAGCAAGGAGTCGAGCTCGGTGCCACGGTGGTGCACAAGGCATCGAGTCCGTCCCCTTCGCCAGGAGCTCATCTACGCCTACGTGGAGCCCAAGGAGCTGGAGCCGGATCCGTGGAGGCTGTGGATGCGTCAAGGGCTTCCTCGACGTCCACCGGCCACCGAGCGCGCCTCCAACGTCTCCGGCAGCGGCACGTCGTCCTCCGTCCTCTTCCACCTCTCAGGCCCCCCTCGAGGTGAGCCTCACCCCCACCGTACCGCTCCTTCCTCCCCTGCCTTGCTCTGGGTGCGAGCCATCGGGCCGTACCGCGGTGATCACCGCCGCGTCGCTGCTGTTCCCGTCAGTTTCAGTTAGCGCTGTCGAAGTTCAGTTAAAATTGCCAAGTACAGTACTTCCTTCGTTAGTCCCCCTTACCTGACAACGAATTCAGCGCATCGCACTGGTGCCGTTCCTTGCGCGCTCGCTTCAGGTTACGGGTTCGAACCCTGGGGAAGGCGAAAGCCCCCCACTTTTTTGCTCTTCTCCGCGCGCCCAGGCCCCACCCGTCATACTCCCTAATGCCACGCACTGCACACCCGCGCCAGTCAGCGCTGCGTGGCCCTCGGGCCCGCGCGTCAGCCGTAGGGGCTGGCTGCAGCCCGGTGAGAAAAGGACCAGATCCAGATCTGGATCCGGATCTTTGCACCGAGGCCCCTGCCTTTCTACCTTTTGCACCTAAGCCCTCCCTTTTTCTGTTTTCATCACGGTCAAGTCCCTGTCTTTTGCAAATAAAACCAAAAACTTCAAATGCTCACAACTTTCAAACCACAAACCCAAATGACACAAATTTTATATGTATCCCAAACAAAATGTCATGAACTTTTCAAATATGCTTTTTGTTTTCTGTTTTGATTATTTCAAATACATCCAAATTTCAAATTCAAACAAATCCTCTTAAATTTGGATAATTCCATAATTAATTCATAATTAATTCAAATAACCCAAATAAAATATGTTTTTCAGTCCAAATTCAATGTACTTTCTGTTTATCAACTTTGTTTTGCATTTTGAGCAATTAAAATTAATGTTATTTAATAATTCTTAAAAATGACAACTTAAATGGCATAATTAATAACTTGCAAATGGTTGCTCCAAATTAAATACTCAAAACATGAATTTCATCCTAAATCACATGCCACACTTGAATATCAACTTTGTTTTCTGGTTTGCCACATTTAAATTGAATAATTGTTTCATCTCTTATTTAATGCAATTAAATTGGTACTATGCTTAACTAAATCATTTGAACTTGTTTTCCAACAAATAAAATATGTTTTCAAACCAGAAAAACATAACCTTTTCAAATATGAATTTGAATTTGTGTTTTGAACAAATAAAATTCAAATAATATTCACACTTGAATTAAATTCAATTAAAACTTGTTTAACCTTGTTTAATTCATAATTAAATCATTGTAATTCCTTTTTCAATATTTGAAACATGTAATCCACTTAAAATTTTGTGTTCTAATCACATATGAACTTTGTTAGCTGTTTTGCACAATTTAACTTGCTGAAAACAACAATTGTTTGTGTGACACCCTTAAGGAACCAAAATTTTCTAACTTAATAAATAAATTTCTAAAATTGGTAAACCTTATTTCCAACTGGTTCTATTGTTGTTATTTTGTTGTTTTCCCCATCCATGCATCATGCTAATCCACTTTCACCTATTGGTTAGTTGTAAAACAATTGTTTCAACCATAATTCATGGGATTTTCATATGCAACTCAAATTGCATATGGGTCCATTTAAACCTGTTTATCATGTCAACTAGTTTATTCTGATGCATCTTTAACTTGTCATGCATCCATATCTAGATCATGCTGGATCTTTTGCCGTAGTAGTAATTGTTGCATCCGGTGTTTGTTCGAGGTTCGTTGCTTCTTCCCGGATAGGACGTTGAGATGATGTGAGCAACGACAAGTTCTGCTACCTTGCTGGATCTCAGGCAAGTATACTCACTTGCTGCCAAATGGCTGCCTTTCATCACTTGTTACCGATTCTTTCCGTTGTTCTTATTCTAGCCTGTTGATACGATGCTTGTGTCTCGATCCTATTATGTGTTTACCTTGCAGCCATGATATAGCCTTTTCCTTCCACTTTCTATCAACTGTTGTTTGTTTACCCTGTTGGCCCTCGTGTCGTAGTTGCATGCTTAGGTTTGTTTGCGCTCTAGTTTTGTTTTCATTTGTTCTGTCACCTGTTTAGTTGATAGTTGGGTTTCATTTCAATCAACAACATGTTAATGTTTTGGGTAATAATAATTTGCTGTTAAGGCACCGGCAGGAGGCCCGGCGTGGTTTTGAAGCCTGCTAGTGTCGACCCTAATTAGGAAAAGGGTCTTGTCTACTGATCCATGATGAGCGCACTAACCGCATGTGGGAAGCGAGTATGGGCGCCCCCCTCAACTTGATTCGATTCGCATCTCGTCCAAATCGCCACACTTAGTTCGGGCTTTCCATTTGATGCACGCATATGCAGGTACGAACCCTTGGCGCCAGGGTGGAACTTTTGTAGTCGGCATTTAGGGCGTCGTGGTCTTCCAGTGCTATGAGGGTCCCCTTTTCTTTGTGGGGCTCGATTAGCCGTGCACGCACAGCACGTGGTGCTTTGGGCTTGATGCGAAGCAGAGTTGGGTTGTGTTGAGTACCTCGCTTGGTGGGTTGATCCCCCGTCTGGCGGGTTATTCTTACGTGTACGGCCAAATTGGTGCACCCCTGCAGGGTTAAATCTTCTCGAGAAGCCGTGTTTTCCGCGGTTATGGTTGACTTGGTGAAAGTACTGGCTAACAAGTACTCAGAACAACTTACACCTAACTAATGATAACTTCACTAGTAATAGTCTTATTGACACAATAACTTGATCCATCCTTAATCCAACAGTGTGAGTATCCTTGGGTTGCTTCCTTAGTAGGGGGTAACATTGGATGGGTTTGTTTGGTGAGTAGTAGTAGTTGGTTACGATACTCTATCTTATCCCCCTCTTTTAGCCGGATGTTGTAGTGAGTCTCTGTAGTTGGTTAGTGCAGCCCGCTGCAGCTTATTTGCAATAACCCCTTCCTTTCCGTTGATCCCAAAGTATTTGTATCTTGTGATGACTGGCTACGCCGGTATCTTGTGAGTATGGTTTATCCACTTGCCAGTACTTAACCGTACTGACCCACGAATCTTTTTCGTGGCTGCATATTCAACATTGCAGTCAACAGGTTTGAAGTCTGACGACGTTAGCTTGGGAATCCCTCCGGCTTGGCCTGGGCAGGGATTGGACGCTCTCGGTTATCTTCAGGACTCTTAGTCCAATTTGTATCTTGTCCGTAGTCGGACGCTATGTTGTTTCTTCCGCTGTTATTTGGATCTTTGTATTGTATCAGTTGTAGCCTTGGCTCGTTTGAGTCATCTTGTATACATCTTTTCTGTTGTTGTTGTGGATTATTCGTGAACTGTTGTAATGTTATCACAAGTGGCAACCTGGAATCGGTTATTATGTGGATTTTGGCGGGAATGCTGAAATCTGCATAGTGCCCGATCTCGGGGCGTCACAATCCTCCATCCACACTCCTCAAGTCAAGATCTACACGGCGCGTCACAAGCACTTCGACGACAACGACTTCTACGCCTACAAACCTCATGTCAAGATGTACTTGGAGTTCCACACGCGCATCCCCGACAACGACTTCTTCATCTACATCCCCTACGTCACGATGTACTTGGAGTTCGACAAGCGCGTCAACGACAATGACTCCCACGACTACATACCAATTGTCAAGATGCACTTGGAGTTCGACAAGCGCCTCAACGACAATGACCACCACGACTACATGCCAACCGCCACGATGTACATGGACTTCGACACGAGCATCAACAACAACCAATGCATCAAGTTCATCTACACTCCACCGCTTCCGCAAGGTCATCCTCACCCATCCATGGAGGATCATGTCAAGATCGTCATCGCCTTTGGACCACACCCTCCACGAGCATACCTTGGCATGATCTTTGATAAGAGGCTCAACTTCAACGACTACACCGCCGCGCAAGTTCTTCACCAACCTTCCAAGGAGGAACCTTTCATGATCTTCATCACCTTTGGACCACACCCACTACGAGCCTACCGTCACATGAACTTCGACAAGAGGCTCAACTTCAACGACATCTTCGTTGTCGACATTCCTTCTCCCGCTCACATATGGATGGAACGAGAGTCGAGGACGACTATTTTTCAAGGGGGGGGAGATGATGTAGCCCACTGTATTCCACCAAGCACAACATCGATACGCAACAAGGTGAACTCACTCCTATCTCCGTATGTTTCTGGTGACTTGGTGAACGGTGCTCTACCTCATGAAATACCCCTCTACATGCATAGGTGGGATCACCACATGGAGACCCAATATGGTGCCCAAGATGCTCAAGAATACATCCAAGAAGGTGCATATGAAGCTAGGAAGAACGTGGGCGAAGACGGCGTCAAGATCGGAGTTCCGAGGAGGAAGAACGGAGGGAAAAGGGGTCTCCCGGCCTCCCCCCCGGCCAGGCCGGCCTCCCCCCTTCCCAGGCCGGCCACCTGCCCGAGCAGGCCGGCCTCCCTCACCCCCACCCCGGCCTCGGGCTGGCCTCCCAGGCCGCCCCCTGCCCGAGCGGCCCGGCCTCCAGGCCGGCCTCCTCCTCTCCCACCCCGGCCCCAGGCCGGCCACCCCTCCAGGCCGGCCTATGCGCCCCACCCTGGCCCCAGGCCGGGCTCCAGGCCGGCGTGGCCCCAAAATACATGGGAATTGCCTGTTTTTGCACCGTTTCGACCCCCGTTTTGACCCCGAGCTATATAAGGGACCCCGGTGGCTAGATCTAGGGTTTAGGGATGATTTGAGAACTTCGGGCTTTTCCCTTGTATCCCTCTTGTGAGGTGACTCCTCTTACGAGGCTACTCCTACGATGTGTATCTAGGACCGTATCAAGATCTCTCCAAGGAGCTACTCTTTCACCTTGTGATTCTAGTAGCGCTTGCCAACCTTCCCCTTGCGGCTTCTGTTGGATCGGTGGACCGACCGGTGAGAGGAATCGGTTTCAATTAGCGTGTTGTTGACTTGGGTTTGCGATCCCTCGTAGGTTTCACGAGTTATCTTCCCCCTTTTGTGTTTCCACGCGTTTGCCCTCGATTTCCCCTCGATTCCCCCTCTCGTGTTCATCGTGTTCATCGCGTTCTTCGTGCGTTCTTCGTTCGTTCTTCTCGATTCGTGAAGATCGGGCCACCCTAGAGGCCAAGCCTATATCACATAACAACACTAACCACTTCCATTTTCTAAATAAATTATTTATATCATCAAATACTATACACGAGATTAAGAGACAGTATAATGCATCGAGATAGGATTGCTCATAGCGTTTTCAAGTCTTTGGGCCTTATTTGCCATCTCTTGGGATGCTGCTCTGGAAACTAATCTAGGTCAGCTCTGGTTAATCAGGCCAAATCCACTCTTTGCTGGACGTGAGCTATTGGTAATAGGTAGAATTTTTGGCGCTTATTTAGTTGGGCCCTACAACTAGCCTTCATCGAGGCGAAGCGGCCAAGGCCTATTCACTAGGGGAAAATACGGACCCAACTTACGTGATATGCCCTTGCCGTAGGGATATAGATGGAGGCGAAGAGGTTTACTGATGTGATCCTCTCGGATGCGGCAGAGAGAGGCGAATCGTCAGCGAAGCTTCACCGCGGCTGCTGCGGTCGACTGATCCTCTCCTTTTCTTCCTCACGACCACGCCTGCGCCGAGATGAGGTGCAGTGCGGCTGATCCCAACACTGGTTCGTGATCTTCTTTTTCCATGAACTAATTATGTGATTGATTGATTCAATTTTTTCCTCGCCACTGTGCTCTTTAGATGCTGCGACAAATTCTTGTTTATGGCGGCTGCTTGTATCGTTGCCAATCTAAGCAAGATATTTTAGCGGTTTGGTTCTGCATGTTCCCATGGTTTTTGGAATCTCCCAAACAAGGGAAAAAAAGAGTAGTAGAATTTGTCCTCCATTTTATCTCTGGTTGTATTGTTCTTAGACTGGTCAAAAGGGAGCAAGATCTGGTGATTTGAGGAGGTAGGAGGCGTCCTTAAATCTTCTACATGAAGCACCGAGACAGTGAGAGATGCAGTATGATTGTTTTTGAGATGCTTGGTATAGTTTATGATAGCAACCTCTTGTTGATTCAGGTCCCCTCTCATTCTCCCTTGTATTAATGGTCTTGCCGGTCATTTCTTCTCTAATTTTTATTTGTTAATATGTATAAGATCGTCGTCTGACACTATCCATATCACTTCATATTCTGCCATAACCACGTGGAGCTCCTATGTTCATCAATTAGGTTTCCTTTATCTACGCATCTGCTAAAATCCCCCCCACCCTCCATGACCCCCTCTCAAACCCAATGGTTTCAATGTGTTAATGTCTTTCTGTCACGTGCTTGGAAATTCAAGGGCTGTGACGTAGAGCGTAGCTGATAGTCGTGATATACCGGAGGCCGTGGACGGAAGTCCCGGCGACCCGTGTTGGCAGCAAGGGTGAGAGAGGCGCAGGGCGCAGGAGCACGTGGTGAGAAAATAGATTTAACTTTTCTGGTTGTCTATTGCTCACATGAGGGGTGGCTATAAATAGCCAATTACACTTGAGGTTACAAAGAAACTTTAATTGGAATCAGACTAGGCCTTGGAAACAAACTAGGACTCTAATTAAACTAGGACTAGTCGGGGGGGAAACCTTCTTCGGGACAAAACCCTTTCCGACTACTACTCTAATTCTACCCTGGACTTCTACTCTGACAGGCCCTTGCGCCTGTATGTTTGGCCCCACATGACATCACCCCCTCCATTCTGAAACAGCTTGTCCTCGAGCTGGAAGCGTGGATAACGATCCCGGAATGCAGGAACATCCTCCCAAGAAGCATCAGACGCAGATTGGCCTTCCCACTGAATCAAAACCTGTTGAAGACCTCTAGCTATGCGAGCACGTAGTGCCTTGCTAGGAGTAGGGTGTACGCGCCCTTGAAATATCGGAGGCAGTACTGGAGGACTGTCAGGAGGTGGCCCATGATATTTCTTCAGCAGCCCAACATGGAAGACATCATGAATACGGGCGCGAGCTGGAAGTTCGAGTCGATAAGCCACTGAGTCAATCTTGGCAACAACTTGGAACGGCCCATAGTACTTAGGTGCTAACTTGCCCTTTGAACTGGCACCCAAGAATGCGGCTGGTCTGTGATGAAGGCGCAACCAAGCCCTTTCTCCTATGTCAAAGGACAGAGGGCGATGCTTGCCATCGTAGTAGTGTTTGTAGTGTTGCACCGCCTAGAGCAGCCTCTCACGAACATCGATGAGGAACTGGTCGCGGTTGACAATCTGTTGTTCCACTGCTTGGTTGCGAATCTCCCCGGGCGTGTAGGCTCGGAAAGAAGGAGGATCTCGACCGTAGACCACTCGGAAGGGAGTATCTTTGAGTGCTGAGTGATAGGAGGTGTTGTAGCAGTACTCAGCCCAAGGAAGCCAATGGAGCCACTGACGAGGGCGATCTCCCATTAGGCATCTTAGATACATGCCGATCACCCTATTCACTGCCTCAGATTGGCCGTCTGACTGGGGGTGAAAAGCAGAGCTCATGTGTAGACGAGTTCCAGTAGCAGCAAACAAGGCCTTCCAAAATCCCGAAGTAAAAACCACGTCACGGTCAGAGACGATGGAAGCTGGAAATCCATGCAAACGCACAATGTTGGAGAAGAACGACTTGGCCACAGACTCTGCCGTATAAGGATGTGCCAAAGGAATGAAGTGCGCATATTTAGAAAATCGGTCAACGACCGTGAGGATGACACACTTGCCACCCACTTTAGGCAACCCTTCGATAAAATCCATCGCAATGTCCTCCCAAATGCGAGATGGTACCATCAGTGGCTGAAGCAAGCCGGCTGGATGTAGCTGCTCCGTTTTGTTGCGTTGGCACACAGTGCATGCACGAATATAATCTTGGAGTGCCACACGAGCTTGAGGAAGGTGAAAATCTCGGCGTAGTCGATGAAGCGATTTTTTAACACCTTCATGGCCCATATCATGGGGAGCAGCCAATACGTCAGTCACAAGTGAAGAGGTGGGAGGTACATATGCTCTCTGCTCGAATGTGACGATGCCGTCTATGAGTGCCCAAGGTGAGGTCAACTCGCCAGCTTCTAGTTGCTCTCGGAATGCCACCAAAGCCGGTTCGGTGTGTGCAGCCTGGCGTAAGCTGTCGAAAAGGTCGAATGAGGGCCCTGTGATGGCGCACAGATGGTTCTCGGACACGTTGCACCGAGAGAGAGCATCAGCGACAACGTTCTGGCGACCTGGCTTGTACTCCACGATGAAGTCGAAGCCTAACAACTTACCGACCCAGTGATGCTGAGGGATAGTCGCAAGCCGCTGGTCTAGGAGGAACTTGAGGCTGTAGTGGTCGGTCTTGACGACGAAGGAACGCCCCCAAAGGTACGGACGCCAATGATGAACTGCCTGGACCAGACCAATCAGTTCCCGCTCATAAGCCGCTAGGGAGGCGTGTCGTGGGGCGACTGCCCGGCTGAAGTAGGCGATGGGACCGCCATCTTGGTGGAGAACCGCGCCGAACCCCGAACCTGAAGCGTCACACTCCACAATGAACGGCTTGGTGAAGTCAGGAAGCTGCAAGACGGGTGCAGTAGTGAGGGCGGTCTTCAATGCATCAAAGGCACGACGTGCATCCTCAGACCACAAGAAACCCTCTTTCTTCAGAAGTCCGGTCAGCGGTGCTGCAATTATGCCAAAATCGCGGATGAATTTCCTGTAGTAACCAGCCAATCCCAAGAAGCCACGTACCGCCCGAACCGTTCGTGGAACCGGCCAATCGAGGACAACTATTATCTTGTCAGTGTCCATGGCGACACCCTCGGCGGAGATGACGTGACCAAGGTATGACACTGACTCCTCGCCGAAGTAACACTTGGAGCGCTTCAGGTAAAGCTGATGTGCTCTCAAAGCCTCCAAAACGAGCTTGACGTGGCGTAGATGGTCGGACCACGAGGAGCTGTAGATCAGGATGTCGTCAAAAAATACGAGCACAAATCGGCGTAAGAAGGGACGAAGAACATCATTCATTAATGCCTGGAATGTGGCGGGAGCATTGGTTAGCCCAAACGCCATCACCACGAACTCGAAGAGCCCTTCATGAGTACGGAACGCCGTCTTGTGAATATCTTCTGGAGCCATGCGCACTTGATGATAGCCGGAACGGAGGTCCAGCTTCGTGAAGTAGCGGGCGCCTTTCAGCTCATCCAACAATTCATCGACGACGGGAATAGGGAATTTGTCCTTGATGGTGACACTGTTGAGTCCCCGAAAGTCGATGCAGAATCGCCATGTACCCTCGTGTTTCCTCACCAATAGCACCAGTGAGGAGAAAGCCGAGGAACTGCGTCGGATAAGACCACGCTCCAACATTTCTGCACATTGCTTCTCTATTTCGTCCTTCTGCATTGCCGGATATCGGTACGGACGAATGGCTACCGTTTGTGTGTCTGGCAACAGGCGGATGTGGTGGTCGTGTGCACGCGGCGGTGGAAGCCCTGTTGGTTCGGCGAAAATGTCAACGAAGGAGGCTAGCAGGTCATCCAAAAGCTCTCTACTGACACATACGTGGAGCTGGCTAGGACGTCCGGTGGAGGCAAGTCCATGCCATTCGACCCGATGGTCAGCACGCCAAAAGGACATACATTGGGTGGAGAAATCCCACAAAATCGGCCCAAGTGTCTTCAAGAAGCGCGTTCCGAGGACGACGTCAAAACCACCCAAAGGTATGGCATGTAGGTCCACAACAAAACTTTCCTTGTCAATGACGAGCGAAACATGTCGAAGGAGGCCCCGACAAGTGACATGGTCGCCATTGGCGACTGTAACACGGAGGCAGCACGCATCTGAGAAGGTTGAGCCGACCAAAGTGGCGAGGTCCTCATTAATAAAATTGTGGGTGCTGCCAGAGTCAATCAGCGCAACGAGTTTGTGAGTGTCGATGCGCACAACAACTTGCATGGTGTCGCTCGTAGGAACACCGGTGACCGCAAGGAGAGAAATCTGTATATCTTCGGAGTCCTCACCGGGGTCATCGTCATCATCAGCGGATTGGATGTAGAAGATCCGTTTGCAACGATGCCCGCGAACGAATTTTTCATCGCAGTTGAAGCATAACCCTTTAGCACGTCGATCGTCCATCTCGGCGTTGGTGAGTTTTTTGAAGGCTGGAGGTGGAGCTACGCCTGCAGCATCAGGTAATGTCGGAGCTGGCATCAAGGTAGCCGCGGTTGGCGGATCGGGCAAGACGGATATGCTGCCGCGACTGTTGACACGGTGTTGAGATGCTCGAAGGATACAGCCAGGTCCATGGCTGCTTCCAAGGTAGCCGGCTTCATCATCTCAACCTGCGTTTTCATGGGTTCACCTAAGTTGTTGGTGAAGATGTCCCGCTCCTCAGCATCAGGAGTAGGTGTAACACGAGTCAAGTGTTCGAGGAAGCGCTTGGTATAATCCGCAACAGTGCCGGAGCGACGAATCGAGATCAACTCGCCAAAAGGATTTGCGCGAGTCGGTGGCCCAAAGTGATTCGAGATGAGTGTTCGAAACTCTTCCCAACTTGGTCGGCCGATCTTCTCCTCCAAGTGGCCGTACCACAACGTTGCAACGCCCGTGAGATGGTAGGAAGCCAGCCAGGTCTTGTCGGACTCTTGCGTTCGTTGACCAAGGAAGAAGAGATTGCATCTGGTCAGCCATGGACGTGGGTCACTCTCCCCATCAAAGGTAGGAAAATCGATCTTGTAGAGACGAGGAGCCCGCTCAGATCCTTCAGCGAAAGTCGGCGTTGTCAATGTCCTAGATTTATCCGAGGACGGGGCTGGCAGCATACCGAGCCCACCCAAACGCGGCGCCGAGTTTCCTTGCTCGAGTCGGAGTATAGACTGGTTTTGGGCCCGCTGTTGTTGCGATGCCTCGGTCGCGTGTTCCTGTAGTGACTTGAGCGATGCAGCGATTTGATCGAGCGCCGTGAGCGCGGTGTCTAGCTTCTTGCGATCAGCGCGCCGTTCGTCATCGGCGACTTGGAAGTCGCTAGCGAGGCCGTTGAAGGCAGCAACCACACCATCATGGTCCTCACGTTGCCTGGTGATGAGTTCCTCAAGTGTTGTGGGCGGTGGCGGCGGCGTTGTGTCCGGAGGCGGAACCATGGGTGCCGCTGGGATCGTAGATGAATCTGATACCAAGTTGTCACGTGCTTGGAAATTCAAGGGCTGTGACGTAGAGCGTAGCTGATAGTCGTGATATACCGGAGGCCGTGGACGGAAGTCCCGGCGACCCGTGTTGGCAGCAAGGGTGAGAGAGGCGCAGGGCGCAGGAGCACGTGGTGAGAAAATAGATTTAACTTTTCTGGTTGTCTATTGCTCACGTGAGGGGTGGCTATAAAT
This sequence comes from Alopecurus myosuroides, assembly GCA_028641055.1. Classification (NCBI taxonomy): domain Eukaryota; kingdom Viridiplantae; phylum Streptophyta; class Magnoliopsida; order Poales; family Poaceae; genus Alopecurus; species Alopecurus myosuroides. The sequence goes on from CM054057.1 coordinate 347,479,915, forward strand.
AGCCAATTACACTTGAGGTTACCAAGGAAACTCTAATTGGAATCAGACTAGGACTTGGAAACAAACTAGGACTCTAATTAAACTAGGACTAGTCGGGTGGGGAAAACCTTCTTCGGGACAAAACCCTTTCCGACTACTACTCTAATTCTACCCTGGACTTCTACTCTGACAGGCCCTTGCGCCTGTATGTTTGGCCCCACATGACACTTTCATAGTTGCAATTTTCTACATATAGTGTTCAGCTGATACTGGCGAATTTTGAAGGTTTGGATATTTCTCCATGGAGTTCTTTACCTCAGAATTTGCGATTGCTGCCAGCTACATAATTAGTTCATGTGTACTGACATATCTTTTTTGATATGGGGTGGCCCAATCTTCTCAATGAGCTTCTCTCTCTTTTTGTGATTTTTCTGATAATTGGATAACTGGTGCTACACTGAGAACTCTCACTCAGCTGACCCCTGTTGCCAGATGCAACAACAATCAAGCTCTTTGGATATTCTCAACTACACACTCTTGCACAAGTAATCAAAGATCACAAGTGGTCCTGTATCCCCCTATTCCCAGATGGAATAACAAGATATCACCCAACTTTGCAGGGTAAAATTCAAGTAGTATGCTTAGCAGCAATACACACTAGAGGCTAGGGTTTGTATTTTGGTTTAAACTTGATCTACCTATACCACACGCAGGTGGTGGACATATATAGGTGGAGGGTGCGGCCACAAGGGCTCCTTGCGCAAGTCTCCTCCTCCTACATGGACTAGGACTCCTACTAGGACTAGGAGTCCAACTATGACTCAAAGAGAGATACAAACCGATCCACCATTAAGGGATTCGGTCAATTATGGTATACAAACCATACCTATTATGAATAGGATTTTCTATGGCGCATTTGACTTGGTGGAGGCGCCTATCCCCTTGTCTTGAAGAATACAAATTGTTTTATTGACATAACAATTGTTATTTATTTGTTTTCTCCATCTTGGACACTTGTTTTCACCATGGCATTATTGTTTTCACCATCTTCTAACATTGTTTTCACCATGGCTCCTTTGTTTTCACCACTTGTATAATCATCTTCTAGCTCCTCTTGATTGTTCTCCTCCATCATGTTTGTGTTATCAATAAACCTAATCATACATAAATGCATAGACTTAGGTAGTATAAAATTCTCATAATCATAAATAGCATAATCAATGAGGATTGAATTCATCTGTTGTTCTAGTAGCTTGGTCCTTGATCTTGTCATTGGTCCAAGTCTCACTTCATCTTGTTTAAGTGTCAATGTACTAGGGATGTCCTCATCATCCTCCCCCCTTGAAAAGCCTTGATGTACACATCAAGATTCTCTCCATGATATGGTGTCAAATCCGAAACATTGAAGGAATTACTCACTCCAAACGCATCAATTGGAAGATCTATCTTGTAAGCATTGCCATTTATTTTTTCAATCACTTTGTAAGGACCAGCACCTCTTGGCAATAATTTTGATTTCCTTAGCTTAGGGAACCTATCCTTCCGAAAGTGTACCCATACCAAATCTCCCTCTTGAAAATAACCTCCTTTCTCTTTTTGTTTCTCCTTTGAGCAATATCCTTCCCTTTCTTCTCTATTGCATCCATTGTTTTCTCATGTATCTTCTTCACAAAATCAGCCCTTTTGGATGCATCCATGTTAATTCTCTCTTGAATAGGAAGTGGTAATAAATCAAGTGGTGTAGTAGGCCGAAATCCATAAACCACCTCAAAAGGACATAGTTGAGTAGTTGAATGCACAACTCTATTATAGGCAAACTCCACATGTGGCAAACAATCTTCCCACTCCTTCAAATTCTTCTTGATCATAGTTCTCAATAATGTGGACAAGGTTCTATTCACCACCTCGGTTTGTCCATCTGTTTGGGGGTGACATGTTGTAGAAAACAACAATTTGGTTCCAAGCTTCCCCCATAATGCCTTCCAAAAGTAACTCATGAATTTCACATCTCTATCCGAAACAATTGTCCTTGGTACTCCATGTAGTCTTACTATCTCCTTGAAAAAGAGTGTAGCAATGTGGGAAGCATCATCACTTTTGTGGCAAGCAATGAAGTGTCACATCTTGGAAAATCTATCCACCACCACAAAAATTGAATCATGTCCCCTCTTTGTCCTTGGCAAGCCTAACACAAAATCCATGCTTAGATCTTCCCATGGCGTAGTTGGTGTTGGCAATGGAGTATATAATCCGTGGGGCTTCAATTTGGACTTGGCTTTGTTGCATGTGATACACTTTTGCACAAATCTATAGACATCTCTCCTCATATGTGCCCAATAAAAAATTTCAGCCAACATAAGCAATGTTTTCTCTCGTCCAAAGTGACCCATCAATCCACCACTATGAGATTCGTGTAATAACATCAAACGCAAAGAACACTCGGGAATACATAGTTTGTTAGCTCTAAACAAAAATCCATCATGTATATGATATTTATCCCAAGCCTTCACATTAGAACATTTACTATAGGGTGTAGAAAATTCTTTATCTTGAGCATATAGTGGTTTTAATTCTTCTAAACCCGAAACTTGCACATCCAATTTAGTGAGTAGCATATTTTTCCTAGACAAAGCATCAGCTACCACATTATCTAATCCTTTCTTGTGTTTAATAATGTATGGGAAAGATTCAATAAATTCTACCCATTTAGCATGTCTCTTATTAAGACTGGATTGATTCTTTAAAAATTTCAATGCCTCATGATCAGAATGTATAATAAATTCCTTTGGCCACAAATAATGTTTCCAAACCTCAAGTACTCTAACAAGTGCATACAATTCTTTATCATAGACAGAATAATTCAATTGTGCTCCATGTAATTTTTCAGAAAAATAAGCAATTGGTTTCTTATCTTGCATTAACACTCCTCCAATACCTATGCCACTAGCATCACATTCAATCTCAAATTGTTTATTAAAACTAGGTAGCATCAATAATAGAGCCGAAATCAACTTATTTTTAAAAGTATCAAAAGCAATATCTTGAGCACCCCCCACTCGAAATTTACACCTTTCGTAGTCAAATCATTTAAAGGGGCAACAATAGTACTAAAATCTTTCACAAATCTTCTATAAAATCCAGCTAGTCCATTAAAACTTCTTACTTGACTCACATCCATGGGAATTGGCCAATTTTTAATTGCTTCAATTTTAGATTCATCAACTTCTATCCCATGCTTAGAGACAACATAACCAAGAAATATGACCTTATCTTTGCAAAAAGTGCACTTCTCTAAATTTCCATACAATTTATTTTCTCTTAGCACATGCAAGACTTGTCTAATATGATCAATGTGTTCATGTCCATTGTGGCTATATATGAGAATATCATCAAAGTAAACAACCACAAATTTGCCAATAAAATCTCTCAAAACATGGTTCATTAATCTCATGAAAGTACTAGGTGCATTAGTTAATCCAAAAGGCATTACTAACCACTCATATAAACGAAATTTTGTTTTAAAGGCTGTTTTCCACTCATCACCTTCTTTCATTCTTATTTGATGATAACCACTACGCAAATCAATTTTAGAGAAAATAACACTACCACTTAATTCATCTAACATGTCTTCCAAACGTGGTATAGGATGACGATAACGAATAGTGATATTGTTAATTGCTCTACAATCTACACACATGCGCCAAGTACCATCTTTCTTAGGAACTAAAATGGCAGGAACAACACAATGAGATAAGCTTATTCGAATGTAACCTTTATCAAGAAGATCTTGTACTTGTTTCCGAATTTCCTTGGTCTCTTAGGGATTTGTCCTATAGGGAGCTCGGTTTGGTAATGAAGATCCAGGAATTAAATCAATTTGATGCTCAATCCCTCTCAATGATGGTAATCCCGAGGGCACTTCTTCTGGAAAAACATCATCAAATTCCTGCAAAACATTAGAAACACCAATAGAAAGAGGAGTCATGTCATTAGAAACCAAAATTTCCCCCTTGTGCATGAGCAATATAGGTAGTAGGCTAGGATCATCCTCAAACTCTCTCAAATCCTCTTTGGTGGCTAACATTGTCAAAAGGCTCACTCCCTTATTTTTTCCACTCGGCCCAGGTTTGTTTTCACCCATAGAAGTAGTGTTTTCACTCTTATCTTCTCTCTCACTCTCCTTCTCAAGATTCACTTCCACTTTTTGTCTTGATTCATTCACTATTTGTTGGGGTGTTGATGGCTAGGTTGAGACTCCAAGTGCAGAGTGTGTAGCTAGTGGCAAGCCTTCTTCCCCACGAGGGTGACTCGAGGGTTTATATCGAACTCTTGGGGAGCCAGTATTTCAGCAGTTGTCTTCCAAGCTTCCTCCAGGATACTGCAAACAAGTAGAGAATTTTGTGCCCTCAACCTCACCAAGTGGTTGTCAAGCACAAGGTGTGAGACTTCTAAATTGCAATGCAAAACTGAAAGTAAATGTGCAATAATTAAATCTACTACTAAATGCAAATGAGAAAATAAATATGCAATGGATTGTTTTTGTATTTTTGTGATGCAAGTGGTGATGGAGATAATGTAAATTCGAATTGGAGATGCAAGTAAAGTAAAGTGCAAGTAAAGTAAATTGCAGCAAAGTAACTAGAGTGTTTTCTTATATTTAAAATAGGACCGGGGTTCATGGTTTCACACTTGCATTCTCTCAAATAAAGTGGTAGACGGTGGACATAAAGAATTACATGTGAGATTACAATAACATGTTTAACATTGAGTACTTTCATATGGGCATCACGTCCTAGCATAGAGATCTCTACGGTCATATTGATCCCTCTTATACTCCACCAAGATACGAAATAAATCATAACACCTCGATAATTAAGGAAAAAACAGAGTATAGCTTTAAGCAATGTGACATGAAGTTGAAGTAAGAACTTGCTAGATATAGTCATGGATATTGATTAGTGTCACTTAAAATCCCCGGTAACAAGGTACTCCTTTTTATCCCTAGTGAGGTAACTAAGAAAGGTTTAACAAAACCTAAGTGGATCGCTGAACTTCTGTCACTTTCACAACACTAGCCACCCCTCGTTACTCCAACTAATGCACCCATCACCCCACACATGCTCTCAAGAACTAGATTGATCAAAGCTAGCAAATAAGAACGGGGTACATAAGATACATCTACTCAAATAACTCAAGAGAAACAATTGCAATCTCAGATTCAGTAACTCATAGAAAAGATCCACCACATAGGAATTACAACGGTGCCCGTGATCATGTGAGGCAGCTCATACGGATCTAATTAGTGAAGCACATAGAGAGAGAGATACAAGTGCTACTTCCACAAACCCATAGCCCTGGGGTGGACTACTCCCTCTTCATGGAGATGTCGATGGAGATGACGTTGGAGGGGTAGGAGATCACACCGGCGGCGCCCCGCCGGAGTTTTTCCCCTCCAATCTGGAACTTCTGGTCTCTGTTTCGGTGTTTCGGCGGCGCTCCCCTCCGTAAGGGTACGGGGGACCCTTTTTATAGTCGGTTTTAGGTCAAGACGGAGTCGGCAAGTCGAAGATGGAAGGAATTGGGGCCACAGGGGCCAAAAGGGGGCCTCTCCCGCCGCCAAGGAATCTGGCCGCGTGGAGGGTCCTCTTTTGGGCCTCCTTGCCCAATTCTCATGGATCCTTCGCCCGCAAGTCTTCTCCTTCCAAGAAAATGACCCCCGCAGATTTTCAGGTGATTTCGCGGAAGTTTGCCCCCTGAAACGTCAAAAATATAGAAAACAGGGTTTCTGACAGGCAGGGTTAATTCCATAAAAGTTGGGGGACTTTGTAATTTAACCCCAAAATACTATAAAACATTGAATTATACCCTTATATGATGCAATATGTAATAGAAAACCATGTGAAAATATGCAAAATTCATCTATGCATTTTACATGCATCAGGTGTCATAGGCCTCAATATGATATCCTTATTGTTCCAATTCAATTGATAAGTGTTTGCTCTCCCATTGTGTATAAATTTTATATCAAATTTCCATGGCCTTCCAAGCAATAGATGGCAAACCGACATGGGAACCACATCACACTCAATAGTATCCTTGTATGGTCCAATTTGGAACTCCACTCTCACAATTTGGCATACTCTTATTTAATCCTTCTCATTGAGCCATCGAATATAATATGGATGTGGGTGTGGAATATATCTAAACCTTAGCTTTGCACATAAATCCTTGCTTGCTGAATTTCTGCAACTTCCTCCATCAATGATCACCTTGCAAGCCATGTTAGGACCAACAATTGCTTTGGTTTGAAACAAATTGCATCTTTGACTCTCATCATTGCTAGGAACAATACTCAATGCTTTGGTGCAAACAATAGTTGGATAATTTGTAGCATAGGCATCAATAGGACCATCATCATCATCATCATATGCATCCTCCTCATTGGGATAAACATCATCTCCAGTCTCATACTCATCATTAGCACTGAGAAACATAACTTTCTTGTTTGGACAATCCCTCTTAAAATGACCTTTTCCTCCACAAGTATGGCATGTCATGTCTCTATTTCTTGGAGGAGGTGTAGCACCACTAGAACCCGAAGTAGATGGTGTTGATTTCTTGGAATTTGAAGTAGAGGTCTCGGGTTTGGTACTAGAATTCCCACATGTTGTAGCACTTGGAGGTGTAGGTGATGAGAAATTTGATTTTTGTGATGGAAAACTCCTCCTTGCACTTACTTGTAGCTCCTCATTCAACCTCTTTTCAGCCTCCCTTGATTGATGCAATAATTCACTCATATTGGCATAAGGAACATGCCTCACAATGCTTCTAATTTTGAATTGCAATCCACTCAAGAATCTTAGCATTGTTTGTTCAGGTGCCTCTCTAATCCGAGCCCTTTGTATGATTAATTCCATCTCTCTGTAATAGGCATCAACTTTCTTGGATCCTTGCTTCAATTGTTGTAATTTGTCATAGAGAGTTCTAATATAATTCTTGGGAACAAATATTTCTCTTAGCAATTGTTTCATCTCTCTCCATGTGTTCACCTCTTCCTCTTCATTTTCTTCTCTCAATCTTGTAATGCCATCCCACCACAAGAGAGCATAGCCATCAAATGAAGAAGATGCAAGTTTCACTTTCCTCTCCTCGGGGTACTCATGGAGTCTCCATAGTTTCTCAATTTTTAGCTCCCACATCAAGTACTCTTCCACATCTTCAAAATCACAAGCAAGACTAGGGATAGAGAATTTTGGTTTTCCCAAGCCATCATCCTCTCTATTGTTTTCCAATGGTACTCTTCTTGCCAATCCTCCACGGCCTCCATTAAAATTTCCTCTCCCATCATCAATTGGAGCAATAGCTTGAGGTCTTTGTTGTAGTTGTTCCACTAGATTTGCAATTGTAGTCACTTGTTGTGTCAATGTCCTCAAAGTGTCTTTAATCTCATTGACATATTCTTGAGATGCACAACCATCTATCCTCAAATCAAGAGTAGTCATCTCCTTTCTCAAATCTTCATCAGTCTTATCAACTTCATTAGTAATCCTTTTGTACATGACATCTCTCAATGCCTCATACTCATTCCACTTGACAATTTCCTCGGGCTTCTTCTTTGCCTGCACATCAACATCACTAGAAGAACTCATGATTAACTTGTTAGTAACAAAATAATCAATGGGTTTGTGGTGCCTCTCTCAACTCACTCAAAACCAAGCAAAGATGGCTTCACTTAATGTCCCAAGAGAGAAAAGGATCAACTTACCAACAAGGAGCAATGAATAATGTGCTTTGGTGTGAGAAGAGAATATCCGAGCTATCAAGTATCACAATGCAAACAGGGTTTTTGGTGGGGCTTGTTTGGGAATCCTAACAACACCAAAATAACAACTCCAATGCACTGCTTAATGTGATAAAAATTACTAAGGAAACACACTCACACTTGGAGACAATTGTGGCGTAGCAAATATATGGTAGAGATTTTGCAAGCACTAGAAAGACACTAGCAAATAATCAATGAAACAAGCACAAGATTGCTCAATTTGTCCACAAAATATCCAATATGAAATAGCTTCCACTAGTGATAAGTAGCACGACCTCTTTTGATTTTTCTTTCTTTCTATTTTTTTATACCTTTTCCTTTTTTCTCTATTTTTATTTTATTTTTTCAATGGCCTTTGAATCAACTAGGAGCATCAATATGAAGAAGACAGAAAATTGTGGACAGATTTGATCAAATGAGCAGCCTGCAGAGCAATTAAACAGCTAGTCTTATGGGTTTTGGTACCTAATGTTTGCTGTAGAAAGGAAGTGGCTAAGGCTTATCAAGGATCAGAACAAGAACCTATAGATAACAAGGAATAAAACAAAAGAAAAACTACTAAAAACTATCAAGAAACGAGCTCATGGCAGCACTTTTGGCTCATGGCAGGAAAAACTGCAGTTTTGTCCCGTACGGCAGAGAAAACGCGCGAAAACAGCGCGCGGCAGAGCTCACCGAGTAAACCTGAGAATCTGATACCAAGATGATATGGGGTGGCCCAATCTTCTCAATGAGCTTCTCTCTCTTTTTGTGGATTTTCTGATAATTGGATAATTAGTGCTACACTGAGACCTCTCACTCAGCTGACCCCTGTTGCCAGATGCAACAACAATCAAGCTCTTTGGATATTCTCAACTACACACTCTTGCACAAGTAATCAAAGATCACAAGTGGTCCTGTATCCCCCTATTCCCAGATGGAATAACAAGATATCACGCAACTTTGCAGGGTAAACTTCAAGTAGTATGCTTAGCAGCAATACACACTAGAGGCTACGGTTTGTATTTTGGTTTAAACTTGATCTACCTATACCACACGCAGGTGGTGGACATATATAGGTGGAGGGTGCGTCCACAAGGGCTCCTTGCGCAAGTCTCCTCCTCCTACATGGACTAGGACTCATACTAGGACTAGGAGTCCAACTATGACTCAAAGAGAGATACAAACCGATCCACCATTAAGGGATTCGGCCAATTATGGTATACAAACCATACCTATTATGAATAGGATTTTCTATGGCGCATTTGACTTGGTGGACGCGCCTATCCCCTTGTCTTGAAGAATAACAATTGTTTTATTGACATAACAATTGTTATTTATTTGTTTTCTCCATCTTGGACACTTGTTTTCACCATGGTATTATTGTTTTCACCATCTTCTAATATTGTTTTCACCATGGATCCTTTGTTTTCACCACTTGTATAATCATCTTCTAGCTCCTCTTGATTGTTCTCCTCCATCATGTTTGTGTTATCAGTAAACCTAATCATACATAAATGCATAGACTTAGGTAGTATAAAATTCTCATAATCATAAATAGCATAATCAATGAGGATTGAATTCACCTGTTGTTCTAATAGCTTGGTCCTTGATCTTTCATTGTTCCAAGTCTCACTTCATCTTGTTTAAGTGGCAATGTACTAGGGATGTCCTCATCAATTTTGTTATCCATGAACCATGTCAAGGTTTTTTTGTTGTTTTATGTGACAGGTTGCTTTGCTTAGAACAATATAGTGAAATGCGGAAACGAGCGCAATTAGTCTGCCCAATATGGAGGCGAAACAACAGAACATATGACCTATTACGTTTTTTTATTGCCGCTAGAGCTTTCTAGAGGTGACACAGGCCTTGCAACCCTAGAGTTTTGCAACCGTCTTTGATGCCACTGCAGCTCATGCCCTCATTGCGTTTCACGGATAGAAATAGCTTCTCATCCATTAGTGATACTGAATGAGCGTGAACCTTGCCAGCTTTTCCTTTGTCATCACACATAAAAAGAAAAGGCTGAGCAGCAACTGGCAGACAAAAAGCTCTCAAGAGAAGCTGATAACAAATATCATTATTTTCCTTCAATTCTCTTGCTTCGTATTTACTAGCCTTACTATCTCTTTGTTATTTTGGTTTTTAATACGTTTTCACTAAAATATTGACCTTTTCTATGCAGGTTAAGAAATTGCAGAAAAATCTTTGTTAATCATTAACAACCAGGCTTGATCCCGAAAAGGTATGGCCCTCCACAAAAATATCTCATACTGGTCAGATATGAAGCATGCCCCTCTCCAATTCTTGGCACGTCATACATGAACGATGTTATACATACGATAAAATTTGTACGATTTTGGTACGACGCCTGAGGTGAACCATTTATCACGTACGGTGCATGCAGCACCATCGTTGGATCAGTTGTTGTAAAGAAATCGTACATTCATTCATCGTACACGTAGTAGTTTCGGTCATACATTCAGCATTTCTGGATATATAGATGAAGTATAAAAATAATTTTAGCAAAAATCATTACAATGTGAGTATTTTGGTGCGCACACTCGTGTGGTAAAGGATGTGTTGTAATCTGAAAAAATTGTGTTGAGACCAACCACACTCTGCACTCTGATCGATATTCAAAGTGGAGGACAAGCAAAGTGTTGGGAATACTTGCCTATGATCTTCCTTACCTGAGCAACATTATCGCCCCCCCAGTTTCCAAAGCTGAGGTGAAGGTTTATTTGATTCTCGCTATGCAGGCCCAGTAATATGAAATCTAAGACCTCACTTCATGAAAACAAATTCAACAAGGAGGAAAGCTATAGGATCACCATGCATCCAGACACAGCGAACAACTCACTCAACTCCGGTCCATGATGAAAATGTGATAAACTGCTGCACCCTCATGAACGAAGTAAGACATAAGGATAATCAGGTACATCCAGTTGGCATTGCTAGGCATTTTCCAAACCACAAAGTGCCATCTTATGTGTGCTCAAGTGCTCTACTATCTTAAATAGAGTTTCTGAAGGTTTATAATGTCTTGACATTTTAGTTCTGAAGGGCTGTAACGATTTTGATCTACTCAAGGAATCACCATTCTATGTGTTTCCCCGGAATGCATTAATTGGAGCATAGTGCTACTACATTGAGAATTGTTCTATTGAAAACATATTATGCGCTCTCATATTAGGTGATGCGATCAATTCTATATTATCAGTGTATCATGGACTATGATGTTAACATATTTGTGGGTAATCATATTTATTTAAATTTACATGTCTATATCATCGTGCTATCTCAATAAATTTATACCAACCTACCTCAGGCTGGACGGGTGCGGCAACGCGCACTATCATGGTCTAGTATATCTTATTATGACTTAGTATGATGAACACCTAAAATATAACGACCAACTAAAATAGATCAAACACCTAAAATACGACACCGACTGCATAGTACAACGAAAAAAATATATCTATGCTAATATATAGAATGTATATACGCTCATGTAAACAATATTAACATTTAGCCTAACAAAATCTCGTGATTAGGGTTTATCCTTGACGCTGCGATGCCCTCTGCTATTGCCCGTCTTCAATCTTCCAACACCAACACCACTGCTGCAACACCACACCACCACACACCACCACTATCCACCATTGCTCCACCTCCACACCCCCAAACATCTCCACAACAAACTATCCCATCAGCAGATCGGGGATACCCTCACCCTCCTCTCTTCTTTTCCTATTTTCTACTAGTTTCTAGCAATTTTTTAGGGTAAGAATGAAGCTTTTTGTGAAGAAGAAGGGAGAACAAAGGAAGAACAAGAGAAGAACAACCAGTTGCGTGCGAGGAAGAAAAAAGAGAGGAAGAGGAGAAGAAGTACGGTGCGAGCAATTATCCACAACCTTTCGGCAGGGCGCTGCCAAAACCTCCTTTCGACGCGGGCCACGCCGAAACGTGTGGGCCCGGGCGCTGCCGAAAGCTGCAGATTCTTGCATGTCGGCCTGGCCCCTGGCTAACAACCTTTCGGCAAAGCCGGTGCCGAAACTTGGCACTTTCGGCACGGCCGGTGCTGACAGCATGCTATTTCTAGAAATTTTCAATAACACGTGATATTAGTGAAATACTCCATCCGTTCCTAAATGTAACATGGTTTAGCCTTTTCCATATTCACACATATCTATATGTATCTAGACAACTTTTTGTATATCTGGACTACATGAACAATAGCTACAACATCTTATATTTAGGAACGGAGTGAGGGAGTACATTTAAAAAAATATTATTTTAAAAAAAATCGTCAGGTGGTAGATGAACAAGCAAACGCGGAGAGGCGCCTACACGGGCTGCGAGAACCCATGTGTAGGAATCGGCCCAATAAGCGCGTGGCTCAATAAGGTGTCGGCGGAGTGATCCGGAGACAGCTTCTAGCTAGCGGACCCGCACCCGAAGGAGGGACGAGTCTAAAAAAAAGACCGGGCGCGACGGGGTAATCGGGGTCGGACTCGGAGTTTGGGATCCGATTCGAAGGTGGTGATCTAGGGTTGGGTCCCTATACATACCCCCGTCCCTGCGATCTCTCCTCCCCTACACAATCGCTTGCGCCGCCACCGTCCCCAACAAGTCCAGATCAAGTCCTAGGTTGAGAGCGAGGAAGAGGAAGGAGGAGATGGGGAGCCAGCCGTTGGTGATGGGTCCGCTTCCGGGAGCGCCGGTTTCTCGCTTGGACTTCAGCAGAAGAGAGTTCGTCAAGACCCCCAGCCCCAGCCCTGAGTCCAGCCCCGAGAAGGAGGAGACGAGCCGCGTCGAGGTCGGCCTCGCCGCTCTGGACATCCACGGCGAGCCCGGCAAGATAGCGCTGAAGACTGGAAAGGAAGACAAGGCAAAGCCTGAGGCGGCGGCGAGGGGTTCCGACATTGTGCCTCCGGCCAAGGAGGAGCTGAGCCACCGCGAGTATGACCCGTCCGACTTCTTCGATGTTCTGGACATGCTGTCTGAGGGGAGCCTCGGGGATGACTTCCTGAGCCAGATCCCTGAGTCGCAGGACGTGGCGACCGGAGAGGGCAAGGCTCCGATGCTCAGCGTCGGTGAGATCTTTGCGCAGTCTGCAGCCAAGATGAAGAAGTACAAGACTGTCACTCGCTTGGTGAGCCAGGAGGACATCGACCGTCTCATCAGCCGGCCACCTCCCCCTCCCATCCCCAGCTTCTTCTTCGAGCACGAGGGCCTCGACAGTGACATTTCTGAAGCTCTGGCGTCCACTGCTGCGACCGTGCAGGCGTTGATCGATTCTGAGAATGATATCGTCGACCAGTACTACGCGAATGGCTACGCATACGCCAAGTTCACCGTCTTCGACTAGGACCCATTGCTTGACTTCACTGCTAGAAACCTTTGTCTATTTCTGATCCATGACTGCACTGTTAAGTTATGAGTAACGTCCAACATTGTTATGTACTTTTGGTCTTTATATATTCCTTGTTGAACTCATTGTCTACGGATGCCTACTTCTTATATTCATTAATATTTGGTATGGCGTGTTTTTAGGCCTCTACTGTATTGTATTATAAGACAAGCATCTTAATCCATGCTTTCAAGTGTTGTATCTAAGTGGACTATTATAAATTTGGCGTGATTGGTCTAATCAATTTTTTTCTCTATGATCTCCTGCTAGAGCTCTATGCTAAATAAGTTATTATTTGGTTCGTCGTGTTTTGATGCTACTAGATGATACCCTGCCTTGCCACGGAGATGTGAGCATCTTTTTTCTATTAAATCTAAAATCGGAAACTATGAGAAATTCTCAGATTATACTCCCTTTGTTTTTATTTACTTCACGTTCTGGGGTTTTCAAAATCAAAATTTTAAAACTTTGACCAAATATATACAAAAATATGAATAGTCATTGAATTTCCACAAATTGAAAAAGAAAAAAATATAGAATTTTGTATAACGTGCAATTATTTTAGATATTAGAATGGCGTGAGCTCAAAGAATATAGTTCATTTGTGAACTGTTCTATTAGAAAGATGTTGAATCTTTAAGGTACTGATAATAGCTAGTGCCTGACATATAAGGTCCAGAATTAACAATGGATTTTACCAAGCACATTAGAAAGATTTCATTATTGGTTCTAGGCTAAACATTTAATTGAGAAGAATTGAGGTAATTTTCTAGCAGAAAGCGGCACTTTGAAGCTGATGATTTACCTGGCGTAATGCACGTTCTGTTACCTATTGAGATGGAAATGTAGAACTTAAGCCTGCGTTTAGTACAGTACAGGAAACTCTTAGTATGTCTAGTCCTTGCTAGCTTCAGGCAAAGAGAGCCAAGCTACATACCAATAAAAGATAGTGAGCTTTTAAGACAGCCTAATGACAAAAACAAATACATCAGTTAATAAAAACATAAGAGATATCCACAGCTAAGGGCATCTCCAGCCGTTCGGCCCCCACGGGTTGGGGGGGGGGGGGGGGGGGATGATTTTACAAGTCATTCGACGGCCCAGAAAACAGAACGGCGAATAATTTTTACAATTTCTTCTTCCCGCCCCAAATAGAGACCGAGTTCGGCGATCACAACAGCCATAGTTTGGGCAATCATATTACAAAAAACGCCACAGTTGGGTGATCAAATAGTCTCGATCAAACCACAGTCGGGCGCGCGCGGCGTGCCACATTCGGCACAGTTAGGCGATCAGGCAGAGGCCTCGGCCGGTGTCGGAGCTGGCGCCGAGCTCGGCGCGGCATCCTCCAGATCGACGACAGGCGCGACATCCTCCAGGTCCACGACGGGAGCTGCATCCTCCAGGTCGACGACGGGCGCGGCATCCTTGTCGACGACGGGCGCGGAATCCTCCAGGTCGACGACGGGCGCGGCATCCTCCAGGTCGATGTGCATGGCAGTGGCGTAGCTCGTGTCGTCCGACGTGGTTGGGGCCGGAGCCGGGCTGATGTCGCTCAGGGTGAGATTACACTGCGTCAGGAACCATGCTCTCGCCTCGGGGGTCATCGCGGCCGGGTCACCCCCCGTGAGGAAGGCGAGGCCGTTGTTTCTCTTCTTCCCCGCGGTGCCAGTCCTGAGGAGGTCGATCTTGACCTGGGAGTTGGCCATGAGCGCCGCCCATCTCTGCTTCGCGATCTCCTCCCTCTTGCCGGACTGGGTCTGGGCGTCGGCGATGCAGGACTCGATGGACGCCTCCAGCTTTGCCGCTGCCGGCGCGCCGTCCCTCACCGACTTGGCTTTCTTGTGGCCCGTCGGCGGAGGTCCTTCGGACGCGCATGCAGCCACCGCGTCGGGGACGTACTCCTTGCCCTTGCCGATCGACCGGCGCACCTCCGCCCACTTCTCGCACCCCTCGATGATGACGAAGACGTGGAGGAACTTGAAGTCGGAGCCCTCGTCGTTCTTGTACGCCTCGAGCATCCGGACGAGCTCCATCTCGCGGTTGGCGCCGCTCTTCGGCCTCATCGCGACCTCCTCCTGGATGCCATGCCACTTGTTGCAGGCGGGCTGGATGTTCGCCCAATGGTTCGCCATGGCCTTCTGGCCGCGGTCGGTGACGCATGCGGCGAAGTCGGGGTTGATCATCCGGCGCTCGTCGTACGCCGTCTTCACCCGCTTCCAGTAGTTGTCGACGTGCTGGTTGGCGCCGACGATCGGGTCCAGGCTGATCGTCTTCCACGCCTCGGCGAGGAGGACATCCTCCATGTGCGACCACTTGACGCGAGGCTCGGTGGGCAACGAGGGCGCTACCTTGGGTTCCTTGCGGGGACGGCCAGGACCACGGCGTGGACGGCGGACCTCCTCGGCCGGATCTGCTCCCTCTGGTGCCACATGCGTCTTGTCGATCTCGTCGGCCTCCGTTCCCTGTGTGCCGCCAGAGCCGCCTTCGCTGTAATCACCGCCGCCCTGCACGAAAAACTCCCCACTTTGCTCGAGGAAACCCGGGCTTGCCGCCGCCGCCTTCGAGCCGGCGACGATGATATCCTCCATGAAGCTGCTGTCCTGGGTCTGCAGCCCGGCCATCATCGCACGGCGGTGGGACGGGGAAGATGCGTAGCCCAGCGAGGCGCCGTACATTATCGGCGGATGGTAGGGGAAGGTGAGGTTGGGGTTGAAACCACCAAGGGGGTCACCTTCGACGTACCATGCAGGTGTCGAGCGGGGCGACGGGCGCGGTGACGGCGATGGCGACTGCTTCCATCCGGCGAAGATAGGGGCGAAGCCGGCCCTCCGCTTGACAGGCGGCACCGCAGATGCGACCGGAGTTGGCGGCTCATCCAGCGCCTCCCCCTCCTCCTCCTCCTCCTCCTCTTCCTCGACGGCGGCCTGTTCCTCGGCCTGCAGCTGTGCCATCAGCTGCCTCTGCCAATGCGCCGCCTCCCTCCCCTGGCGCTTGACGTTGGCCGTTGTCAGGTGCGTCTTTTCGGCGATCCAGTCCTTGTTGGACATGCCGGGCGGCTTCTCCTTCGGTGCTCTTGGCTTGCGTGGATTCTTGCCGAGCTCGTAGGTCGCGGGGATGGCAACGGCGATGGCGGTGGCGCTGGGTCCTGTGAATCGGGCGGGAGCCATAGCGGCTAGATCTGGGGGGAAATGGCGGGAATGGAGTGGGGGAGAGGTATATGTGGGTGAAAAGTAGAGGGAAACGCCGGAAAATAGAGGGAAATCGTCTTCCGTCGTCGAAAAGTCTGGCCCACGCACGCATTTTGCCCCCCAAGCCGAACCCAGCACGCTGGGTTTGGGCTGGGTTCGACGGTGCGAAATGGCGGAAAAACGGCGGAAAGTGGTGCTAAACCGAGTCGGGGGCGACTGGTGGCTTTTCGGCGCTTTCGGCGCTAAAAAGGCCTTCTGGGGGCGCTGGGGGACGGCTGGAGATTCCCTAAGACTAACTATTATTATCAGTACCTTGAATCCATACAGGAGCGCCCTTTGAATTACTCGAATATATATGAAACATATGTCGTGTTACTGCATTAAAAAAATGAGTACAAAGGTGATACAAATTCTTGAATCATTACAACTGACCAATGTTACACATACTCTTGGATCAAGGACATGTGAACCAAAAAGGGGAATATAGCAAGAATATTGGATACAGGTGAGCAGCAAGAGGAGTGTAAATGCTGACATCAATCCCAGAATTGTAACCTCATGTTTCTGCCCGCACCAGAGGTACCAAGAGTCTATACAATAATCTCAGAATTCAAGGACTATTTACTTTTCAACCCATTAAATTTCCGATAACAAATAAGTTTTAAATCATTGAGTAGTTTTTCTTACGAATACATAGTAAGAAGTTTAAGAATAGATGGAAGGAATGATCTTCATGCGTGAAAGCTCATGTATCCTCTAATTGTTTTGGTGGTAATGACAACACGGCTATCCTACTAACATCTTATTTAAGTGTTCACAACTGGAATTATGGTTTTGATCAAGAATAGAAGAAACACTTTGGAAAAGACACAAGCAGAAAAGGAGTCCGGAATATTCCGTCAAGAGGCCGGAATTTCCGGTGGCTAAAGAGCGGAATTTCTGGGTCTGTCCCCGAAAATTTCCGGCATGTGTGAAGACCAGCCCCAAAGGATTGTTGCGCCTCAGTTGCCCGCTCTCGGATGCCGGGGCGGAGATTTGGCCGGAATATTTTGGGGGAAATATCCATCCAATATATTCACTCACGAAGACGACGCGTTGCGGCTGCCCGCTCTCTAGAAAAGGGCGGAAATTTGGGCCAGAAATTTCCGTCCCTCGGATTATTGAAATATCCGTCCCCTCCCCCCCGGACTTTTGGAAATATCCGGTCCACGTGCCCAGAAATTTCCGGCACTTATCCCAGAAATTTCCGGCCCTGGTGGACATCAACGGTTAGATTTCGAAGAGGGCTATATATAGTTGTCTTCTTCTTCCAGAAAGCTTGCTCGTCCATTCCTTTCTCTCCTCCATAGATTCAAAACTTAAAATGCCTAGATCACCCTTCTCACCCAACAAAACTTGATGTCATTCAAGAATTTGGTGGAGAAGACCTAGATCTACATATTCAGTGAGCCAGAAATTGTTTTCCCCCACTTTCCCCTTTGGGATCTTGTAGATCTCTTGGTTGCCTTGTCATTCTAGAGAAACCCTAATGCTTGTAGCTTCCACCTTGTTGCAGAAGTTTCGGATCGTTGAGAGCTTCCATCCAACTTGTGGAGTAGCCTCAGTGATATGGAGGGTTGACCTCTAGGGTGGACCGATCTTCACGAATCGACCAAGAACACGAAGAACGATCGATGAATACGATGAACACAAGAGGGGAATCGAGGGGAAATCAAGGGGAATCGAGGACAAACAAAGAGGATAACTAGCGGGAACTAAAAGATCACAAATCTCCCATCAACTAAGCCGCAACGGCCGCCTACGGGACGATTGATCCAACTGAACTCACCTTATCGGAAACCGCTTCAACACCACGTGGCCGGTCCACCACATCAATAGAACCTCAAGGATTAGTTGAGATAGATTGGAAAGTCCCTAACTGATGCCCAAGGGGCAAGGATAGGTAACCCAGTGTAACCTTGATACAGTCCTAGATACAAATCATAGGAGTAGTCTTGGTACGGTCCTAGGTACAACCATAGGAGTAGCCTCACAAGAGGGGTAGAAGAGCAAAGCTCAAAGTTCTCAATTCACCTCTAACCTAGATCTGGTCCAAGGGGGTATCTTATATAGCCTAGGGGGTAGGTGGGGTGAAAAGGTGGGGTTTCACCCACTTTGGCGAGCTGGAAGGGAAGCTGGCCTGGAGGTCGGGCGGCTCGGGTTGGTGGCCGGCTTGGAGATGCAGGGAAGCTGGCCTGGGCCGGGGCGGAGGCCGGGCTGCTCGGGCAGGGCACCGGGCTGGGCGCACAGGGAGGCTGGCTTGGGCTGGGCTGGAGGCTGGCCGGCTCTGTTAGGTCGCCGGGCTGGAGGCCGGGCGTCTCTGTTAGGTCGCCGACCTGGAGGCCGGGTTTCCTGCACCCCTCCTCCTTTTTCTTCTCTCCTTCTTCTTTGGTGTCTTCTTCTTGGGCATCTTCCATGGCTTCTTGGGCATCGTCTTGGGCACGTTCTTGGGGTTCCTTGGTGGGGTCCAACCTAAGCACGCAAAGGGTGGATCCATGAGGTAGCACACCATTCACCAAGTCGTCGAAGGAATAGAGAGAGAGGATTGAGTTCACCTTATCATGTATTGCCTTAGCTCGTGATCTTGTCATTGGTCCACTTGGTGATGGGCTTGGTGGAATAGGGTGTGCTGCATCATCCCCCCTCCCCTTGAAAAAGAGTCGACCTCGACTCGTGATCTTCCTCATCACTTCGGTATCCATGGAAGGGAGAGAGATCCTTGACGTTGAAGGAGTTGTGGACGAGGTACTTGGATTTCGGTAAGTCGAGCTTGTACGCGTTATTGTTGATGCGCTTGATGATCTTGAAAAGGTCGTCGCGTCTTGGCTTGAGCTTGGAGTTGCGTTCTTGTGGGAAGCGGTCCTTGAGCAAGGGTAGCTAAACAAGGTCACCTTCTTGGAACACCATGGCCTTGTTGTTCTTGTTCATGATAGATGCGCGGTGCTCGGAATGCTTCTCGAGGGTAGCTCTTATGGATTCATGGAGCTTCTTGATGTAGTTGGTGCGCTTGTCGATGTCCATGTTCGCTTGCTCGCGTAGAGGCAATGGTAGTATGTCGAGAGCGGTGTTGGGGTTTAAGCCGTAGTCGATCTCGAAGGGGATTCGCTTAGTATCTTGGTGTAGCGCTCGATTGTAGGCGAACTCGGCATGTGGGATGCATTCCTCCCAATTCTTGAGGTTGGGCTTGATCAATGCCCGTAGGAGTGTAGAGAGCGTGTGATTCACCACTTTGGTTTGGCCATCCGTCTGTGGGTGATAGGCCATGGTGAATAGTAGCTTGACGCCGAGCTTGGCCATCAAAGTCTTCCAAAAGTATGGTGTGAACTTGACATCTCGATCCGACACAATTGACGTGGGCACACCATGTAGACGCACAATTTCCCTGAAAAACAAGGTGGCAACATGTGACACACCGTCCGTTCGATTGCATGGAATGAAATGTGCCATATTAGAGAAATGATCAACAACGACAAATATTGAGTCCATATTTGTTTTAGTGTGTGGGAGTCCTAACACAAAGTCCATGCTAATGTCACTCCAAGGTGCATGTGGTATAGGTAATGACAAATAAAGACCATGAGGGTTGGAAGTAGACTTAGCTCAGAGACATGTAGGACATCGCTTGGCGAGTCTTTCAACTTGATGCCTCATCTTAGGCCAATAGTAGTGGTTGGAGAGTATGGCATATGTCTTGTCCCGGCCAAAGTGTCCCATGAGACCTCGTTCATTTGATTCCTTCAATAACAACAAACGAAGAGAGGACTCGGAAATACACAATTTGCTAGCCTTAAACAAGAAACCTTTGTGAAGATAGTAGGCATCAAAACCTCAATTGTGCAAGCATTTCTCAAAAATTGGTCCAAAGAAAACATCTGAAGAGTATAAGTCTTTGATCTCATCTAAACTAATCACATTGATGTCAAGGCGGGTAAGAATACACTCTTTTCGAGACAAAGCATCCGCTACAACATTCTCTTTACATTACTTGTACTTAATGACATAACGGAAAGATTCTATGAATTCTACCCATTTATCATGTCTCTTGTTCAAATTAGATTGACTTCTCAAATATTTCAAGGATTCATGATCGGAATGAATGACAAATTCTTTAGGACAAAGGTAGTGTTGCCAAACTTCTAAGACTCTAACCAAACCAAATAGTTCCTTGTCATATATTGGGTAATTGAGTCGAGCACCATCTAATTTCTCACTATGATAAGAAACGGGATGTCCATTTTGCATAAGAACGCCACCAATGCCTATTACACTAGCATCACATTCAATCTCAAATGTTTTCTCAAACTCCGGCAAGACAAGCAAAGGAGCTTCGGTCAAACATTTCTTGAGGGTGTCAAAATCTTTTTGTTGCGCATTGCCCCAAACAAAAGGTACATTTTTCTTTGTAAGTTCATTTAAAGGGCAAGCAATTTTGGAAAAATCCTTCACGAAACGGCGATAGAAACCGGCAAGGCCATGAAAACGCCTTATCTCACCCACGGAAGTAAGGTTAGGACAATTCCTAATTGCCTCGACTTTCTTGTTGTCGACTTCAATTCCATTTGAAGAAAGCACAAATCCCAAGAAAACAGGCTTGTTGGTGCAAAATTACATTTGGAAAGATTGGCAAAAAGTGTTATTTGCGAAGAGCCAACAATACTTGAGAAATATGATCAAGGTGATCCTCCAAAGATTTTCTATAAATGAGGATGTCGTCAAAGTAAACCACGACAAATTTTCCAATGAAAGGGCGCAAGACTTCATTCATACGACGCATAAAAGTTGAAGGAGCATCTGAAAGACCAAAGGGCATGACAAGCCATTCATACAAACCAAGTTTTGTTTTGAAAGCTGTTTTTCATTCATCACCTATGCTCATGCGAATTTGGTGATATCCACTTTCAATTTTGGAAAAGATAGTAGCACCACTCAATTCATCAAGCATATCATCGAGCCTGGGGATGGGATGTCTATATCTAACGGTGATAGCATTGATAGGGCGACAATCCATGCACATGTGAGAAGTATCATCTTGCTTAGGGACAAGGATAACCGGAACGGCACAAGGGCGAAGAGATTCGCGAATGAAACCTTTGTCAAGTAGTTCTTGTATTTTCCGCTCGATCTCCTTAGTCTCCTCGGGGTTGGTGCGGTAGGGAGCACGGTTTGGAAGTGGTGCACCCGGAATGAGGTCAATGCGGTTCTCGATGCCACGTAGGGGAGATAGCCCCAGTGGCAGTTTGTCGGGAAACACGTCTTCAAATTCCTGCAACAATGGTAACAAGGATGGAGGAAATCTTGTTATGGCGTTAGTTTCAAGTGAGTCTCCTTTGCACACGAGGACAAAGTGAAGAATGGACGGGTCATCTCGTAACTCTCGCATCTCTCTTTTGGTGGCAAGTAAGGAAAGGCCTTTGGGAGCACTCAAACTTTTTCCACTCATATTTGTCTTGTGGCTCTCACTCTCTTTGAGGTGGATCACTCTCTCACCACTCATCTCACGATATTTGAGCTCTTCTTGTTTACGTGCAAGGGTCTTGGCGTTGTCGGCGATCACTTGGCTAGAAGACATGGGGTGGAGCACAAATGTCTTGTTATTCCACTTGAAGCTATAGTGGTTGGTATGCCCATCATGAATAGCACTCTTGTCATATTGCCAAGGTCGTCCAAGAAGAAGATGGCACACGGTCATAGGCACAACGTCACACTCAACCGTGTCTTCATAGGGGACAATCTTGAAGTGGACGGAGACCATGTGTTGTATCTTGTAGGTGCCGGAGTCACTAAGCCATTGTACATGGTAGGGATGAGGGTGTTGCTTGTAAGTCAAGTGGAGTTTGTCGCAAAGCTCTTTGCTAGCCAAATTGTGGCAACTACCACCATCAATGATAACCTTGATAGATTTGCCATTGATGCCGGCACGAGTTTGGAAGAGATTGCAACGTTGGTCATGCTCATCTTGAGGAGAAGTAGTAAGGACTCTTGTCACCACTAGCGATGGATTCTTGTCCTCATTGCAATAGACGCTTTATTCACCATCATTTGGTACATCCAAGGAATTTAGAGAAACTTGGTGCAAGGCATAGTATTCGCCTTCACTCATGGAATCACGTTCACCATATTGGTTGACAATTATGATCATCTTGTTGGAACACTCTAGGACTTGTGTCCACTTCCACCACATTTGAAACACGAATTGTGCTCGATTTGACTTGAGGAGCATTAGAGGTGGTGGTAGAAGGCACTTGTTTCTTGAACGGTTGCGGAGACTTGTTGGTAGCATTAGGAGCTCTAGAAGTACTCTTGGTGTTGGTCGGTGTGGTCACTTGTGTCATTGGATACGAAGGAGAGGGCCTTGATACAAAATAAGCCTTTTGCTTATTGTACTTGAGGTCTTCTGCAATTTGGCGTTCGGCTTTGAGAGCTTGATGGACAAGAGCAACGATGTTGTCATATGGTTGATACTCGACAATCTTCCTTATGGGATAGTTGAGGCCATTGATGAAGCGGGCCATTGTTTGTTCTTGAGATTCCATCACATGGGCCCTTATCAAAGCGGCCTCCATCTCCCTGTAGTACTCATCAACTGACTTCAAACCTTGTCTAAGCTCTTGAAGCTTCTTGAAGAGGTCACGCTTGTAGTGTGGAGGAACAAAGCGAGCATTCATGAATTGCTTCATCTCGTTCCAAGTTTCAATAGGAGCAATCCGGTTTCGAACTCTTTCCACTTGGAGACGATCCCAACATAAGAGTGCATAGACTTCAAACTCCAAAGAAGCCATAGCAATCATCTTCTTGTCACTAAAGTTGTGGATGACGAAGATCTTGTCTATCTTGAGAGCCCAAGCAAGATATTCTTCGGGATCATTTTCACCATTGAACTTTGGGACGTTGAAGCGAAGGGTACTCATGTTGTTGTCTTCATGTTGTCGATGGGGTCGCTCATGTGGGTCTTCATCATAGATAGGAGGTGAAATATCATATGGCTCATCCTCATTGTATTGGCGTTGGCGGTCATGGCGAGGAGGATGACGCTGGTGATCATTAGGATGGAGTTGGTGATGACAGTGGAGTCTTGCTTCACGATGTTCACTATCATCATTGTCACGGTCTTGTTGTTGAGGACGCACATGTTCACGGCGATGGTGTTGAGGGAGTTCTTGCTCTTGGTGAGGTTGTTGAGGACACTCTTGTTCGTGGCGGTCATTGTGGTGGTGATGCACATTGCGCCTTGGTGGCATCCGATGTTGGCGAGCACCATCTACGAAATCATTGTGACCATAGTCATGAGCAAGATCTTGTCGAGGTGGGTGTTGATGTTGTTGAAGGTCCGGTCGTCGAGGGTTATCTTGAAGAGGGTCACCACGGCCTTGGCGGTGTCGAGCTGGTGGTGATGGCGAGCTATCGTCATACCAATGTCGTCGAGGAGCTTGTGGCGAAGGAGGTGGTGGTGGTGGTTGTTGTTGAGGTCCTTGTTGCGGTTGTTCACCATCCTCCATGTTGGGGTTGTGATCATGGCGACGAGCTTGGTGATGATCTTGAGTGTGGTGGCTTGAACGTCTAGACCTTGAGGACGATGATGATCCAGGGCGGTTGGCAAGGTTGGCCAAGTTGATGTTGATGCACGTCATTTTATCATTCAATCGAGCCTCTTGTTCTTGGAGTCGACGTTAATAGCGCTCCAATCCGTCCTTCACGAGTTGGAGGAGTTGGAAATGGTCGTTGTGGGTGACGAAGTTGTGGTAGGCGTTGTCGTTCTCAGTTAAGAAAGGGTTTCCTTCATCTTCCGAGCTCGTACTTGTGAACACTCCTTCCCTAGCCATCTCAAAAACACACAAGGGTGATATGAAGAAATGTATGTCTCACTTACCCAACATTACTTTTTCGGTCGTATTGAGGCTAGTGGACGAGCCAAGGTGTAGGACTGTATGTCCAAAGTGAGTCCAAAAATATTGAAAGAAAATCGCAAGCGACAACACACACACTTTATGTGGAAGGCAAGTGGGCGAGAAAAGTGGCAAGAAAAAACAACAAATCTGAAGAAAAGTTTGTTGTCAAACGTGGAGAAGAACCGAAACTAAATGTTAGCAAAAGAACCAAACCTAGTGGAGGTAACAAAAATGGAACGCACACACACACACAAGGGATAAATGGGGTTAGTGCGGCCAATGGACGAGCGGAGACGAAATGTTCCTATCGAAGACTAACCTCAATGACACACAAACACAAGGAGGACGCTAGCTCAAACCGCAAACTGTAAGAGGCAACAAGATTCGCACCGTGGCAACCAGTCACTTTCTTCTCTTTTGCAACGCGAAGCTACACGTTCCTACAAGTGATAGCAATTGGCATCGATCTTTTGCTTTTTTTTTCTCTTTTTGATGATTCCAAAATGCCAATGCCTACTCGAAACTATTCTCACACAAGTGCCAAAGACGCACTCTCGGTTCCACTAATGCGATGCCAAACGATGTAAAAGAGCTAGTCCGAATGGGCAAGGTACACAAACAATGGGTTAGTTCAAGCGGAAGCAAGTTATACTTATCTTGTGGATGATCTCGGACCTACGGCCGGTGGTTGTCGATGTCGCGTCGATCCGTTGGTGTAGATGCGTAGATGATGTTCTGGGATTTGCGTGGAAACTTGAATCACTGAAATTGGACCAACAACAACAAAGAAAAACACGTTTGAAAATCTGTCCAAGAATCGAAGAGCAAGATTTTTCTGAGATTTTTGCTCAATTTCGAAATTCCTTCCAAATCCAAGAAAATTTTGGACAAATTCGAGGAAAGTGGTTGAATAGAAAGGTGGGTAATGGTCTCAAGCAACAAATCTATGGATCAAATCCACGAAATACTCAACAAATCCACAGATCAGTCGAAATCCCTTTTCGACTATTTTTTGTGAAATTTATGAATTTATGGTGGTAGAAGAAAAATTGGGTGAAAAGGGGGATAGTGGGGGTCGAATTCGTGTCAATCTAGCTCTGGATACCAGATGATATGGATGGTTGACCTCTAGGGTGGCCCGATCTTCACAAATCGACCAAGAACATGAAGAACGAACGATGAACACGAGAGGGGAATCGAGGGGAAATCAAGGGGAATCGAGGGGATCGAGGGAAAACAAAGAGGATAACTAGCGGGAACTGAAAGATCCCAAATCTCCCGTCAACTAAGCCGCAACGGCCGCCTACGGGACGATCGATCCAACCGAACTCACATTATCGGAAACCGCTTCAACACCACGTGGCCGGTCCACCACGCCAATAGAACCTCAAGGATTAGTTGAGATAGGTTGGAAAGTCCCTAACTGATGCCCAAGGGGCACAGATAGGTAACCCAGTGTAACCTTGATACGGTCCTAGATACAAATCATAGGAGTAGCCTTGGTACAGTCCTAGGTACAACCATAGGAGTAGTCTCACAAGAGGGGTACAAGAGCAAAGCTCAAAGTTCTCAATTCATCTCTAACCTAGATCTGGTCCAAGGGGGTCTCTTATATAGCCTAGGGGGTAGGTGGGGGTGAAAAGGTGGGGTTTCACCCACTTTGGCGAGCTGGCAGGGAAGCCGGGCTAGAGGCCGAGCGGCTCGGGTTGGTGGCTGGCCTGGAGATACAGGGAAGCCGGCCTGGGCCGGAGTGGAGGCCGGGCTGCTCGGGCAGGGCGCCGACCCTGCTGCGCAGGGAGGCCGGACTGGGCCGGGCTGGAGGCCGGCCGGCTCTGTTAGGTCTTCGGGCTGGAGGTCGGCTGTCTCTGTTAGATCCCCGGGCTGGAGGCCGGCCTGGCCGGGCTGGAGACCGGGTTTCCTGCACCCCTCGTCTTCTTTCTTCTCTCCTTCTTCTTTGGTGTCTTCTTCTTGGGCATCTTCCATGGCTTCTTGGGCATCATCTTGGGCACGTTCTTGGGGTTCCTTGGTGGGGTCCAACCTGAGCACGCAAAGGGTGGATCCATGAGGTAGCGCACCATTCACCAAGTCACCGAAGGCATAGAGAGAGAGGATTGAGTTCATCTTATCATGTATTGCCTTAGCTCGTAATCTTGTCATTGGTCTACTTGGTGATGGGCTTAGTAGAATAGGTTGTGCTGCATCACTCAACCTTGTGTAAAGGTTTGGTCAACGCCGTCAAGTCGACCTCATAGTGGAAATGATAATCTACCTCACCGGAGAAGCTCAATGAGAATAATGTGTGCACATCCGTGCTATTGAGGAGCGCCTAGGTGGCTCCCAACCTCTCCAACGTAGATGTACTTCTCTTGAGAAAGAACTACGGGAAACATATCCTTGTATCCTTGTTTATACTTGTGGTTTTCTTGTACATTACATATTGCTTCTGTTGCGTACTTGATTTCATATCACATAGGGTATTCATCTAGTTTCACATCTATACAACCGTGTCTTTTACTTGCTTAGCCCAATTTAAAAAGAAAAAAGATTAAAATTTGTAGGTCACCTATTCACCCCCCCTCTAGTTGACCATATTATACTTTCAATTGGTATCAGAGCCTCGGCTCTTTTATCGGGCTTAACCACCTAAGAGTATTATGGCCAACGGAAATTACCCCAATGCTTCTAAGGAGGATATCTCCAAAATTTCCGACACTATAGCTAACCTACAAATGACGGTTGGTACCCTCCAAACAAAATTGACTAAGGTTAGCTCTAGTGGTTGTTCGGAGGTTTCTAGCATTAAGAAGATGTTGGAGGTCAAGATGGGTAAGTCTAAGGGGTCCGAGGAACCTCCACATGTTTCCTATGCGGAAAGTTCGGATAGTGATACTATCCCGGACACGGCCGAAACGGAAGCAAACATTGCGAAAGCCAAAGCGAAAGCCGCATAAAAGGCTAAGGTAGGGGAGAATTCCGGTGGCTACAAGTCTCAATCGGCTAATGGCTCGGGGAATAACTCACAAGTTCCACCACCTCCCAATTATGACTCTATCCACCCCATTGTCCAAATGCCACACATTTTAAATGATGGACCTGCTCCCATGCTTAAGACTAATGAATTTTCCTCTTGGAAGTTTGAAATAGAGTCTCACATTTCCAGTTCATGCATCGCCTTGTGGATAAGTGTGGTTCATGGATTCCATACCGACTATGCAAGCAACTTAACTCTAAGGGAAGGCGTGGAATATCAACTTAACAAGACCGCCCTCAACATCATCCAAAAGGCTCTCCCACGGGAACATCTCACTCACATTCGAGTTTGCAAGACTATTAGGGAGGCTTGGGATAGTCTAAACACTTTGTTTCAAGGAAAGAGAGCATCCAAGTATGATGTTGCTCTCGACAAGGCCGACAAAAATTATGCAAGAGGATGAGACTCTGTAAGAGCTTTATAGAAGAACCCTCACCCTTGCGAATCAATTGAGGGATTTTGGAAAAGAGAAGACCACCGATGAGTGGATCAAGAGGAAGTTTGTCAAGGCCATCACCCCTTTCGAGAAAAACCTCGCTACGAGCATTCGTACACGAGCGGACTACAATTATCTCAACTCCATTGGTGTTCTTAGTGAGTTCATTGCTATATCGCTATCTCACAAGAGCGCTGATTGAAGGGAATATGCCCGAGAGGCAATAATAATGTGGTTATTATCTTATTGCTTGTTTATGATAAATTTTTATTTCTCATGCTAGAATTGTATTAACCGGAAATGTTGATATATGTGTTTCTAATAAACAAACAAGAGTTCCTAGTAACGCCTCTTGTTTAACTAGCTCGTTGATTAACTGATGATCAAGGTTTCTTGATCATGAACATTGGATGTTGTTAATAACGGGGTCATGTCATTGGAAGAATGATGTGATGAACATAGACCCAAAGTGAATATAGCAACGCGACCAAATCATTAAGTTTACATTGTTATATCAAACATACAAAGTAACTCTAATCCTTAGACCATGATATCATGTCAATCACTAACACCGAAAGAATGCTTTGATGTCATCAAATGTCACGTCGTAACAGGGTGACTATAAAGGTGTCGTTGGGTATTCGGAAAGTATTAGTTGAGGCTCATGGATCAAGAGTGGGATTTTTCCATCCAAATGACGGAGAGATATACTCTGGGCCCTCTCGGTGATATCACATCGACACCGCTTGCAAGCACGTGACTAGGTCACAAGGATGTCATATCACGGAACGAGTAAAAGAGTACTTGTCAGTAACGAGATTGAACTAGGTATGGCTGATACCAATGATCGGATCTCAAACAAGTAAAATATCGCGAGACAAAGGGAATTGGTTACGACGTTTATGGTTCACACGATCACTAGATTCATCGTTGAATGTGTAGGACTCATTGATGATCTCCAAGTACCGTTGTTGACTATTGATCGGAGAGGTGTGTCGATCATGTCTACATTATTCACGAACCGTAGGGTGACATACTTAAGGTTTGATGACACGATTGAGTGGATACGGAATATCGGAGAAAAGTTTGGACAACACCGAAATTGTTTCGGGGAATATTGAAATAGTCACCGGAATTGTTTCGGGGAATATTGAAATAGTTCAAGGTGGTATATGTTAATGTTTGATTAACAAATAGTTAAAGGGGGTAAGTGTTAATTTTTGGTAATTGAATTAACAAATATTAAAATAAACAAATGAAATTGTGTTATTTTTTATTAAAGAAAACCCTTGAAATTTTGAGTGAGAATTGATGAGAGAATGAGTGGGTTGAGTAAAGACTCCACCCACATGATGAGGGGAGAGGTGGAGGCACCAAAATTTTGTGGCTGCCTCCCCCTCCTATATAAAGAGGGGTTGGACCTTCCTCTCCCCACACACTTGGTGTCATCTTCACCTCCCTCCTCCCGCTGCTCCACCTCATGTTCATGCGCTTGGTGAAGCCCTGAACGAAGTTTTATCCATCACACCACGCCATCGTGCTGCTGGAGTTTCAAGGGATCCTCTACTTCTACTGCACCACTGGATCGAGGGAACGGAGGTCGTCATCAAGTTGTACGTGTGACCGAGTGCGGAAGCGCTGCCGGATTGCATCGCTCTTCTTCACGATCTTGATATCGATGTGAGTTCAACTACATCACCAAGGATATTCGATCTCGTAACACTTTGTGTCTTCGATGGTATGTTCTACTTAAGACTTTCTCTATGCCCGTTGCTTACATCTCCTAGATTAGATCTTGGCCCTTTGGGCATCTCTCGCATATGGTTTTTTTTTGTTTTCTATGCAACGAACCCTTCAGTGGTATCAGAGTCGGATCTATGCGTAGATGATTTGTACGGGTAGAACACATAGGTGTGTGTGGGTATTGATGATCACGTTATTGCCTCCTTGAGTATATTATGATCTTAGTAGCATAGTAGGATGAAGCTGCCCTAGACAAACTTTACGTGTACTTTGTACGCAAGACCTGTCTCACGTATGGCTGACGGGTGTCCGTTTCTCCTACTATAGTTAAGATCTAATCTACGAGAGGTTGTTAAAAAATATGTTTATCAACATTGTGGTGCATGTTCGTAGGTATGAACGGTTCTATCCTCGAAAGCCCTAAGCCACATAATATATGCAAAAATAAATTAGAGACGTCTAACTTGTTTTTGCAGGGCATGTGATGTGATATGGTCAATGTTACAAATTTGATGTATGAGATGATCTCTTTTGTAAATTATTGACATACCTGTAGGAGCCATATGGTTGTCTTATTATTTATGGCCTACGTGTTGTATATCATATCCATGTGATATGTTGTAATTCTGATAGACAATCAAGATGGAGGTGCCATGAACCTTGGTGCCACGCCGGTGGAATGATGGAGATCATACCATGATGCACAAGATGGAGATCAAGTGCAAGAAGGACCATATCATATCACATTATCCATGCATGTGATGTTAATCCTTTTTATGCATCTTATTTTTCTTAGATCGCGATGGTAGCATTAATAATATGATCCCTCTCACTTAATATCAAGATAATAATTTGTTCTTCCTTAGTATGCACCGTTAATAAAGTTCGTCGTTTTGAGACACCACGTGATGATCGGGTGTGACAGACTCAACATTCGCATACAACGGGTGCTGACGAGCCTAGCATGTACAGACATGGCCTCGGAACACAGGCAATACTACGGTTCTACTTCGAGAGGCTAGCATGTATAGACATGGCCTCGGAACACATAACCGAAAGGCAAAGCATGAGTCATACGGATGATATGATGAGCATGTCGATGTTCACCTTTGCAACTACATCATCTCACGTTGATGATCAATTTTGGTGTAGTGAATTTGGTTTGTGTAATCACTAAAACGACTAGAGGGATATTGTTTTTGAGTGGGAGTTCACGTAGTAATTTTGAATTAACTTGAAATTATTTTATCATGAACAACCAATCAAAGTGAATTTGAATAAATTGTAGTATTCATTGGCATCAACAAACTACCTTACACTTATATTGTTAATTGAGATATAACTGTTATGATCTGGTAAAACCATTTAAAATTGGTAGCATATTAGTGAAATTTAAAATTGAGTCCGATTTTAGATTTTCTATATAACCTACCTAGCTCCATATGATTAATGACTGATTGATCTATAGAGCAAATAATTCCTACTTAGAATACAATGTCATGCTTGCTTCCATAATACTTTATCTTCAAAATAATGTTTTGTTGATCAAGGCAATTTAGGAACTGAAAAAAATTGTTTCTAGAAACAATCAAGTGAAAGATATATTGATATCTAGAAACTTATTTGTGGCCACATGATTGAGTATAATTTAGTGTGACAATGTATGCTTATATTATTTGAATATATGCAATGATTGAAGACGCTAGGCTTTTAAATCTTCCAAGAAGTTGGGCGCTAATATTATCCTCTAAATTCTTTCCTTCGAGCTATAGTAGCTTCATCAAAAAATTGTTATGATGGTATGGATTAAAAGTATTGGTAAAATCGTTTACCTTGCTTGGAGAATAATAAGAGTGGAATCCGGAAGAATGCTATTAATATGGTGATATTATTATAACAATCAAACTCAAAGTATGACTCAATGGATGATAGTATATGACTAACACGACAAGGAAAATATGCTAGTATGACTAGAATTGTTTGATGTTGAATGATTCTTATATAAAGAAAAGGGAATATTGAAAATAGAATTACAAAAAGGTATATGGCAGAAAAGAAGATAACTGGAAAAGTCCAGCTCGGGAGTATATGCTTGATATACAAGTTATAGATGTATTACTAGTTAACAAAGTATTTTGGGTATTTTAATACCAGATTGGTTGGTATGAGTTGTCATACAAAGCAACACAATCGAAGAAATACAAGAGCCTAAAAGGAACTAATAGTAGATGTGGAATCGATTATGACAAGAACAGAAATAAAGTGTTATTGTGTTCATTGTCGTATCGAACCAAGCATTCAAGATTTATTTTAAGAACTTAATAAGTTGTTATTTTGTTCTGGTATTTTGTGAGAACAAATGAGATTGTTCAAACTATGACCATATTCCATAATTTATGGATGATTTAATATAAATCGTGTTGGTAAAGTAAACATCTATAAGACTAAATGCTAAACGTTGCAAGACGTAAAGGAATTTTACTTAAATTGTGACACCACTATTTTAGTTCATATAGGAAAGGAAAACATGAAGGAACTCCATGTTAATGGACTTCCGGAGTCATTTTGTTTTGAATAAAGTGACGCTTGTGAGATCTCTTCCAAAAAGATGACTAAAATTCCATTCATAGGCCAAAGTAGAATGGACAACTAATTTAGTGGATATTGCACTCTTAACAGCGCTGCTGCTGTATTGAGTTTGACTACCGGAGTGACCGAGTGGGTAGCTTGTGTGAGGACAGCAGGAAAGATTTTCCAGAGTAAGTAAGTTTCTTGCTAGTTCGTCACAGGGTTCCATCTTTGTTACATGAAATGGGGTTTTTGATCATAGCTGGTTTACACATATACTCCTAATATATGTACTCCTTGTGCACTGCTTAGTGCTTGCTTAAAATTAATTCTCCATTCTATAGCCCAACCAATCTTATGGGGGCTGCCAGGTGGGCCCCATGACACTACACCATGGCGCATTGTTCTTCCTCCATTTTCCCCATGATTTATTTGGAGATAAAAAGAAAAGGAAAAAAGGAAAACAAGAAGAAAAAAGGAGGTGGATTGGACTCCACAAGGAAGTCCAATCCGAATTCCCCTAGGAGGGGGTGTGGCCACCTCTTGGTGTGGCCACCCCTTGGTGGAATTGGGGAGAGACTCCTCCCTCCCAAGAAAGGTCTTCCTACTCCTCCACCTATAAAAATGACCCCAAGAGTCAAAGCAAAACATATCAATTGGCTCTCAATCCCCCCCTCTCTAGTAGAATTAGAGGGTCTAATTAGAGCCCTATAATTGAGTTAGAGCTTCTTCTAATTGGGGTTTTGAGGTGTCCTCTCCCAATTAGATCGAGCTTCTAATTGATCTCTCTCTAATGTGTTGAGAAATCCACCTTATTATACACCTGTGGCGTCTAGTCCTGGACGGCGAAACTTTCCAGAACTGGTCCCGACGTATGTGTGCGAACTCTCAGAGGGGTAACAAGTGAGATCCTCACTCTATTGGATCAAGGTGCTGGATACGGGGAGTAGGCACCATCCTCACCCACAGACTTGTGTGTGAGGATCTTCCACAGGCTTCATCGACATTGTCACCGGCATATCTTCCGCTTCTACGGTGTCTGGTACACGGTCTCAAATTAGATCTGGGAATCGTTATTCAGTTGTATCTTCATAGATTGATCTTGTTGGTGGTTTCATAGAATGTATGTCGAAAATTTTAAATTCTCGTACACGCAACCCAATATAGGGTGATCAACCCAGTAGGATTTCAAATTTAATCAGTAGGTTGCTTGTTGTCTGGTGCTTCAACAAGAATGGACATGTACAAAAAAATCAAACTCTCTCTTGCTCCCAAATTCCAGGAAGGTTGCCAATCTTCCTGCCTTGCTGTGAACACAAGGATTAAACATATCGAGTGTATTGAGATTAAAAGAAGAATGGAACATCGACCAAGCAATGAAGAAAAGCAAGTAAGCAAGGTTGTAATCAATTTAAATTAATGAACTGGGGGCCATAGTTTCACTAGTGGTGTCTCTTCATAGAACAATAAACACATTGGGTAAATAAATTACAGCTTGACAGTTGACAAATCAAGAGGGCATAAAAATGCTATTATGACAAGATATAGTTCATGTGTTCTAATAATGTAGGCATTACGTCAAGGTATATAGACCTCTATCCAGCATGCATCCATATGTAATAATCCACCTCAAGAAAATTATCCAGCAAATCTCTTGGTATTAAGTTGCAACAACGAAATGATTGCCTTTGAGCAACTTACAATTTCATAAAGGAGAATATGTAATGTAAGCAATAATTCTTATCACACAAACAAGAACATCGATGTTTTCTCCCTAGTGGAAACAACACACCTCCCTTACACGTTTCCGTCAGTCGAGCGCAGGCAACAAGGAGGCATGAACTCACTATCTACCATAAACTCCATCTTAGAGATACATACAACTACTTGGCCAGAAAAGCCATACACATCGGAGTGTGTGTGCAAGAAAAATATTAAAAATCTCTAAAGATATAAGTGAAACTTGTCATAAAGACATGAACAAACCGATCATAATGTCATGATTCATCAGATCTAAACACACACAACATGTAGCAATTAAATAATAACGATCTTGATCATCTTAGGTAGCTCACAAGACCGTGGCATGATAGCACAAGGAGGACATATCACCATCGAGCTACTGTTATGGATCCGTAGTCTAAGGATGAACTACTCAGACATCTGTCTAAGAGCAATCATGGTGATGTAGAGGTCTCCGGTGATCATTCCCCTTCCGGCACGGTGTCAAAATATGACTCCAGGAACCCTAGATTAGACTTTTGAGGTGACGACCTCTCTGTATCTGTTTCGTGAAAAATTTCTTCGTCCCCATGGGTTTTAAGTCAGAAGACAATTTATGGGCGAAGAGGCGGTGCCAGGAGGTGGATGGGCCCACCAGGCGATTCCTAGGCGCGGGCCCAGCCGCGCCTAGAGGTCATCTGGTAGGGTCCCATCCCTCAGGGTGCTGATCTTTGGACCCGTCTTCGTTCCGGGTAAAAACCGACCTCCATGAATTTTCAGGATTTTCGCGAATATTTTCTGTAGAACTTTTCTGAAATACAAAAACAACACAAAATAGGAACTGGATCTAGGAACTAGGTTAATAGGTTAGTCCCAAAAACATGGGAAAACATGTACAAAACAAGCATGGAGGAACCAAAAATTATAAATACGTTTGCGACGTATCAATAGAAAGCAAGATCTTGGTCCTTAAACAAAACAAAAAACCATATCAATACGATTTTCGACGCTCTTCGTCCGTCCTAGAGGGGAGGGGTGGACCCGAGGGGTTTAGTTTTCTGCGATGGTGGACCAAGTTTGTTCGTGCCGAGCTAGAATCTAAACTGGATCGTGATTGAATTTGGGAGTGATCACTTTAAATGGTCTCCAAGTTTCAGTGGTGCTTGAGAATTTTTATTACTATTGTCGTTCATCAAAGTTCTAATTTGATAAGTTATAAACATTTGAATTGTGTGATTGATTTACCATATAATGCGTGGAACGATGTGTGGGGGAAGAGATTTCATGCTCGGGCAGTTTGTTAAATTGGATATGAACAAGAATGGTCTGGTTGATCCGCCGTATCTCATACTCATAGCAAGGGTTTTGATCAAAGTGATAGAACCTATAACGCGCTTTGTTGGGGAATAAATTTTCTTGTATGCTATCAATACGAGCTTTTTTCCTTACTTTTGATTCTCTTGTGCTTTGCTTGGTCATCCGGATTCACGATGTACAACAACGGCGAAGAGAGATGCAAATTTTGATATGTCATGGGGAACACATCTTTGAGCTCCTAATGACAGAAAAAGAGGGCTCCTCCATTTGTT
The DNA here is from genome assembly GCA_028641055.1 of Alopecurus myosuroides. NCBI lineage: Eukaryota > Viridiplantae > Streptophyta > Magnoliopsida > Poales > Poaceae > Alopecurus > Alopecurus myosuroides. The sequence continues at coordinate 347,515,316 of CM054057.1, forward strand.
GAAGGTGTCTATGATGGGTTTCCTGACTAGTGTGAACTAGAAAAAGCTTATGAAGGTGACGTTGATGCCACTAGAGAGGGTTCAAATAGAAGAATATTATGAAAGTGATGTTAATTCCACTAGAGGGGAGCCCTCTAATCCACGGCTTCAGTTCCATTCAAATCAGTGTGGGGACAGGGGAGGTAAATCAAGTCAGGTCTATCAGAAAGAACATCAAGATGAATTTTTTGATGGACCGTGAAACTGCTCATGATCAGGTTTTAGTTAAGGACATGGTCACGCTTGATCCAAAAGCGTTGGGGTCAAAGAGGGAGAAGCCAAACAGATAAATTTAATAGAAGGTTTGACCCCATATCCAAATAAGAATCGAGTGGCTAATATCTCAAATTCATCGGCGTCCTCTGTGATGCAGCCACACGAGACAAATGAATTGCATGAGCGCGAACTGCCAAGGGTTTGGGAACCCTTAGGTGGAGAAACTTGCTATCAACTTCATTATACTAGAGGATTGGTTGTGGATAGTGATGGTTTAAGTGGTGCTATTGGAATCTTCTTGCTGTCAGTTGTCACCGTCGATTTACATAGTTTCAGTATGCACCATATTGGTGCTTTGCTTTAGTGTGATGATAACTTGAGTTCTAAATGGAAATCCGGTCATGTTTATGATGAGCCAAGACGTGAGAATAGACATCAAACATGTACATCGACGATACGCTTGCATGGGCTCCAAAATCTTCCGTTGTACTGTGTAGGAGACTTCAATGAAATTTATATTCCACGGAGCATTTAGTGAGCATAACCAAGATGAGTGGCAGATGCAAGACTTTCCGGAGGAGCTGGAGGATCGTGACCTACAAAACCTAGGCTTTGTCAGTGTGACTCTTTTAAGACAATCGACAAGAGGGGGCAGTTAATACTAAATCTCATTGGGATAGGACTTTTGGTTCACAAGCTCCGAGAAAAATGTTCCATTCGATCAATGTGAAACATATTATTACAATACAACCATATCATATTTGATCTTAACTGAATTGAAGAGATAAGGGAATAACAACTTGTCTGGTGTGCGCATGTTCCGCTATGAAAATGTGTAGCAAACATAAGGTGACTATGATAAGGTGGTTAATGATATGTGGCTTCACCCTGACACACATGTTCGGGTCTAGATAGTTTTGCAAATTCCTTCAATAGTGGCGCCCGATACACATGTGGCAAGATAGCAAACACCACTTTTTTTTGAAAAGAAAACCCATAAAGAAATTTTAAAATTGAACATTTAGAGAGAAAAATAAAACTTCCATAACAATGAGAAATACTCTCGAAAAGTTCCGACTCAATACAAGTACAGAAAATCACAGAATCTCGTAATGTTCCAAAGTTCCCCCGTTTTCATTTTTTTGAATTTCCATAATATTAAAAAAAATCCCTAGACCAGTCCTAATTTCCTATATTTAGGCCTTTTTCTACTTAGTTTTTACATGCTAATCTTCACTTAAAAATATGTTTTAAAATAAATTCCATTTTCTTAGAAGATTTTTCTGACTTGTTTTTTTTTTTGTTTTCTGAAAATAAAACTTTTCTTTTTCCCCCTCTTTTGCCCCCATATTTCTTTCAGTTCCAAAGCGGCAACTAAGTCATCATCCTTAAAACTCAATATAGCATAATATCAAATCTTCCTGTCTCTAACATTCTTTTTGTCAAAAAATACGGCACTGTTTCTGCTAGGAGAGTAGAAAATGTCCGATACAAGCTAGCTAGGGAGAAACTTGCCAATTAAAGGAAGAAAACAAAGTGTGGATTCCACTTTTTACTCTCTATTTGTATATTTCTGACACTAATTAAAAAAAATCTAGATTATCTATTTAAAAAACTTTTTTTTTACCATTTTGACGTATTTTTGTCGGCAAGGTGTGAGGTGATTACTGAGATTTAAAAATATCATGACAACGACAATAAACTGAACATATGGTGAAGAGAAATCCGGCCGTTATCGTCGATAGAGCGCTCCGATCTTTACATACTTTGACGCACTATATGATCCCTAAATACCGGTATATTCTAAGGAATCATTCGGAGTGCGAAAAATAGGATAAAACAGAGTTATTTGTTTATAAATGGTGTGTTTCTATTTTTTTCTGCGTAAAGTGTCATGAATACACAAATGTGGGGTAAAGCGGAAAAACAAGAGAGCTACCGATCACAAATCTGATTACTCGCCGTCGTTAGCCTGAAGGCCCGTCTCAGTTTGGCTTCTTTTCCATGAGATAAGAACCAAGCACGAAGAGATCATCCTTGATACACTCAACCAGTTGAGTCTCCGCCATATCCTTTTGCTGGAAGACACGGCGGTAACACTCCTTCGAGACGTGCCAGACCCCATAGTAGCGATCATTAGTTCATCCGTGGAAATAGTCGCCGTCATAAAGCTTCACCAATCTGTCGGATTGCAGAACTGAGCTGGTTGAATTTCGAGCGCATGAACTTGAGCCCAATCAACAATCCTGGCGAGTGGCGAGAAAGAACACTCCAAGGCCAGTGCGAGCCATCTCAGTCACCTGATCACAGAGGACGCAGACGTCCTTATGGTTGTTCAGGCCACGCACCAGTAGCATGTCATCAGTGCGGATCCGCTTTCTAAGCCATAGCCACATGAAGAATTTGCACCTTTGCTTTCCAAAGCTTCGAGTAGTCAATTTCTGAAGAAGATCCCGTGAACTGCATTGCATAAGCAGAAGCCGAGCTATACTGCCTTGACGCAGAGAATTTCCACTCAACCTGGACCTCCTTGGCACAGAGATTGAAGTCATGAGGCTTAATCCAAAGGTTTGTGTATTCTTGAAGCTGAGCCTTAGTGTTGATGCGATGAAGATCCTCAGTGAACCATTTGTCAGAGTGGAGAACCTGGGCCACTTTTAACTTCATCTTTCTAGTTAACCGAAATAGCTGAGGCGGAGTGCCATTCAACAATCTGGACGTCCAAAACTGCGAAGTGCAAACCATCACCTTTGCCAACTGAAATCTGATTGCAAGCGTCAAAGAGGGAGCATTCGGTCTGCTCACATGGCACCGAAGTACCAACCCACTCAATGACTCCAACCATTTACATCCAAGATGAAGAGCTCGGCTAAAATTTCCCAAATTCAGGATTGCAAGTCCCCCAAGTATTTTCGGGCGACAGACGGTCTTCTAGTTAACCAAGCAAATACCCCGGTCGCCATCGCTTTTGAATTTCCAAAGGAAGACACGCCGGATTTTATCAATTTTTGGATGGCTCACTTGCGAAGTTGAAATACAGTTAGCATATAACCATGAGGAAACTTGTAGACCACAGCAATCAGACAGAGAGAAACCACATCAACAAAACTCTGATGACAACAACAAACTCAATGATGACAGATAGCATCAACGGAAGCAGGCCTAAACGCAGATAACAGTCTAAGCATACACACAGCCACACAGCCGAGGGCAGCGACAGCACAGACACAGACAACCTTAACTGAAACTTAAGCAAACACTACAGCAGACGAGTTGGGGATCGCCTGCACTCGCACCATCCAAATGGACACAAACATAGAAACCTTGAACAACTCAGGCCAGGAGTGGTGCGCATATGCCACAACATGACGACCCCTGGCCCTACTTGCGCCGCCGGACCCACCCAGCTCTCCTCCTTCGGCCGTAACATTTGAGAGACCCAAAATTTCTGGTATAAGAGTTAAGGGACCAGACTTGAACTTGCCAATAGCTGAGGAATAAACATACTTTTTCCATTAATATGAACTTCTTAGCGCATGGGTATTGGATAGTCGCAGCCAGGAAAAGTAAGAAGAAAAGGCATCGTGATATTCCTAACTCGCTACATTTTCGTTTTTTTTTTCTGAAGGTAGCAACATTTTCACATGCTAACTCGCTGCTACAAGCGCACGACGACCCTCCGTATTCGACTTCCTCTGTTGCTTGTCAGTCCGCTTCCTGCTACGCCACAGTATTCGGATAGGTGTTCCCGGGAATCCAGCGTCAGACCGGAGCTGCTTGTGCATGTACCTGCGATACGGCTCAGGGAACAGTTTCGCGTCATTCACGAAGAGAACAAATGTTGGTGGACGAACAGCAGCCTGCAGGAGAAGAACAAGGTTCCTTTAGCTCAGAAGAAAGTTGCCAAAAGAAAAGCTCACAAGAATGGAAGTGCTGTAAGGCAGTTTCGACATGAAACTGTACAGACTGAAAGCAGTGGGGATCGCCTCTTTCCAAAGAGGTGAAAGGATCTACAAAGATGCCGGACTACCTGACTTGTCAAGATGTAAACTTATACTGAATTGTTTTCAAATACTTCAGCGGGACAATTAGTATAAAAAATATATCTTTGAGCAACTGACAAAGAGCATGGAGTTTGATATGAAAATCTTTACACGACTAATCTACATTTAATACTCCCTCCATCTCATATTAAGTGTCACAAAATTCGACAAAAATGGATGTATCTAGACTAAAACATGTTTGATATTAAGTTTTCAAATACATCCATTTTTATCCACTTTTACGACACTTAATATGAGACGGAGGGAGTATAAGCAGATACATAAATGGGCAATGCGATTTTTGATTATGGGTTCAGCTTATTCAACAAGTTATCTCATAAACACTATGACTTAATTAGTAAATTATGTGACCTAAGCTTGGAGCAAGGCCATAGATTACCTGTGTTGTGTAATAAATACGGCCTCTTTTGCCACCTCTTGTTCTTGGCGGCGCTTTGAATGATACAGCTTCTCTAACCACTTGGTTAAGAATGGAGGTGCCAAGTCTTCTAGACCTTTCCTTTTCAACCAAAGCAGCGGCAGAAATAATCCTGAGAACAAATCCACCCAAAATATTTATTAGAGAATGAGACTAGAGGACAATGCTCTATATGCAGTGCTGGTGTCCAGAACAAAAGTAACAGGAGATTACTAATAGAGGCATGGACGACTCATCAATATAGGAGGAAAACATGTAGAACTAAAATTGATACAATACCATGACAAGCAACATACAGCTTTGCTTAACAGTGAAAAACATGTAGAACTGGAGGCTTTTGAGAACAGAAAGAAAGAAATCGTAATACCATTATCTGCAAATTTTCTACGCCAGAACCCAGTCAGCCACTACACCAGCACTTGGCATTTGAAGTATGAAACAAAACATAGAAATGGTGTTCTAGAAGAAGAAAAAACTGGAAATGGCTGTCCGCTGTATAAATTATTCCTGGCGGAGGTATAACCCAAACTACTAATTAACTATCACCCGTTGGATGATAAGTTGCTAATTCATGTTTATCACAAGGAATGCAGGTATAGATGGACAGGGAACAAATTCAGAGCACAATTATACATCATGATTTGAACATTGGTAAATTGCACAATCATCACAAGGATCTCCGAGTTGGAACATACACTCCAGTGTGTAAATGACATGTGACCTAGGCCCCACAACTGAATCAAGCATTGTATGCTACTCCCTCTGTATCATAATATAAGATGTTTTACCTATGGACTACATACGGAGCAAAATGAGTGAATCTACACACTAAAATATGTCTGCAAACATCCATACCTAGTACGTGTTGAAATAGCTAAAACATCTTATATTATGATACAGAGGGAGTAATTTCCAATTTATACATCTCCGCAATGGTACTTTAGAAATGATAGCAAGGCAACAATGAGGGATTTATGAAACGAGCACAAATATGAAAAACCCAGTAAAGATATCATAAGTCAGAGTGAAGTGAACACACTAAATCCCGTAGGGTTATACAGATAATATCTGAACGGATTATCAAAAGACTGAGATTAAGATAAGGGATTTACTTTTCAACACTGTTCCCATTTATCGCAGAACAATAAACAATAGGTGCCCAGTCAAGTACACGAAGCTTCTCTCTCACATCCACTTCATAATGTGTAGTACTCTCATTGTTCTTGTTTGGAATTGTGTCCCATTTGTTCACAACAATGACACATGCCTTTCCCTCTCTCTCAATCCTTTCTGCAATTTTATAATCCTTGGCACCGAAAAAAAAGCTCACTGTGTTAGAACGAATTTCATATCTATATGAATTTTTTGTGTGCACATGTGAATGGGTTGGTGAGATAAATACCTGCTCCGTGACGCATGCCATCGCTTCAATAACAAGGGCAACTACATCAGATCGACGAATTGCACTAAATGCACGTTTTACTGAAAGCGTTTCAGTTGTGCTGCCAGCAGAAGCAACTGCTGCTCTGCGTCGGATACCAGCTGTATCAATGAGTTTGTATTTCTGCAGCATTTGAAATAACAGCATATCAGTGTTGAATTGTGATGACGTCTGAAATAATGAGCGGCTCTGTATTTAAACGGCAGCATAAAGTATCTAAACTTTATAGTTATACAGATAAAGAAGCACATTTAAGCGGATACAGTTGGGCTGTGTACTAAACTAGTGAAGCGGCTCTGTATTTAAATGTTCAAGAGTCTGATGAAGAAACCTGCCCATCCTCTGTGGTTAACTCAGTATCAATGGCATCACGGGTGGTCCCACTAACTGGGCTCACAATTGTTCTATCTTCTCCAACCAAAGCATTTAGAATACTACTTTTCCCAACATTTGGTCTTCCAACAATGGAAATAGCAGGAATACGGTTTTCTTCATCTTCAACATCATCCAATCCTTCTAGTCCCTGTAATGCCCAATCTTTATATCAAAAAGGATGTCATGAATGTTCCCAATACCTTCAAATAGTATCCATGCATGCATGCAAGATAAATATCATGTGAACAAATATTGCAATACCTCGAATTTTTTTAGTTCTGAACAGACCATATCAAGGAGCTCTCCAGTTCCAGTGCCGGTAATAGCGGATATTGGTATAGGTGTAAATCTAGTAGGAATAATGGAAAAGATGAGCCAAGCAGCAAACAAATATAAATACAGCCAACTGCTGCATAGCTAAGGAAAAGAAACACCATCGTGGTTTATGGCAAGAAGGCAACGGAGTTGAGAGTCAATTGATTTAAATAGCATAACTAAATGATGTAGAGGAGTTTTGGGATCTCACATGTCGAACAATTAAATTATGCTACTTCATGGTGCTATCGCCTATACAGTTGAAACAATACTAACGTCTTATCTGCTATTTTTATTTTAGCAGCACAAGCATAAGAATGTCTGTACAGCGTGAAGTTTTCAGTAGCTGCTATTGTCCAAAATGTAACATAAAAAAAATTATTCCAACATTGTATAATATTTTTGAAATGTGACTGAACTAAATGCTATGCAATCACAGTGTGGGCATAGTGTAAGTTGTACTTTTTATAAGCTCACCCTAATGACCAAAATTCTAATGCTTGCATTTGCCCTTTCCGTGGTGATTCACACTTGTTTACAGCAAGTATGATGCACTTGTGTGAGAAGTTGCGACGTAACCAATCAGCAATTTCTATATCAGCAGCCACAAGACCAGCCTGAAAGAATTTGAGACTATCGTGTTAATAAGGACAAGGTTTGGAACAATTTACAGGTAACAACAGGTGACGAAAAAAAGTTAGGGAAACAAAGACACCAGAGAAACACAACATGTGTCATCAGGAGGTAATATGCTGAGCCGTCCATATTAAAGTAAATAGCGGTCGGCGCCTTGATAGAAACTATCAAGACCAAGGCTCGTTCTTGGGTGTGCGCGGGAGCACGCGGCCTCGGACTTCTTCTCCCCTAGACTAGGTAGTGGGTCGAGTTGTATGGTGTGGGGTCGCCTGCTCGCAGGCTTGTACATAAACTCTTCTTTTCTATCAATGCATCGAAACGCAAGGCTTTTGCGTTTTCGCGAAAAAAATTTAAAGTAAATAGTGCTACTAAGATTAAAAGATCTAATGCAACAAAATTTACACATAAAATAATTGCTCCAAATATAAGATGATAAATGCCTAAACCTGCCTGACCATCCACAAGGAATAGAAGGACAGTTGCTTCTTCAACAGCAGCAACAGCTTGCTTTTCAATCATTGATGGCATCCTAGCAATAGCAGCTTCTCTAGATGCCAGAGGAATTCCATCCATACCAACAGTAGTTGTGATGGCAAGTTCTTCCATTACACCTGCTTGAGACTTCGATAGAGTAATCACACCCCCAGTATCAATAACCATAAACTCTTGATCACCCCAAAAAGATCGCCCGTACAAACGATCTCTGGTTACACCAGGTTCATCAACAACGATAGCCCTGTTTCCCTGTTAGATTTCATAATACAATAGCCCATCAACTTTTGTATTCGGTTCAGACATACAATGGTCTGTACTTCATAAACAAACTAAAGTTATGGTCATAGAAGTAAGTGGCATACCCCGACAAGACGATTGAATAGTGCAGATTTACCAACATTAGGCCTACCAATAACAGCCACCTTTGGAAGATTATTGTCTGGGATCTGAAATGGTTGAATAGTAAATCAGTTAACTTCATTTTCCACTTTACAATTCATTAGCATGTCAACTAGACGATACACTGACATGTTTAGCTGTTGACGTCTTATCCCTCATGGTTCTTCTTTTCTCCCGAACATCACCATCTGAAAAAGGTCGAGATGTAGTATATGAAGATGTCAAATGAACGGTGTAAGCTTTTAGAGGGATATAAACCAGCATAGCATTCTGTTCTACTTGAAAACACAACTTCTACAGTCAACAATGTGATTTGCTGCACTACTACAAATTAAGGTTAAACTCTATATATTTGTCTTGCTAATTACCAACATATAGATGACTAGGGTCCATAGGAGATCATCCCCGTCCCGTGGTGATCCTCCCCACTGGAACACCACCGGAAAACCAAAACCATAGTGCCCTCCCACGTCCCTCTCCTCCTCCCCTACCGCTGGTGATCACTGACAGCGGCAGGTTCCCTCCCCCCTCACTTGTTGTTGCCGTAGCTCGGTACTCAGGCGGGTTAGAGAAATTTTGAGTCAGTAGGTGGTGTTAAGGTTTCCTGTACTAAAAAGTTGACTGTGAAACCTTAACCAATCGACTAGAAAATTTCTCATCGGGTTGCTCTACAATATTACTCAGTGTTCAGAGGCAAAACTTCTACTTATATCACACTGCACTTCAAAATTGCGAAGGGCAATTATTACCGCAGGCTTCACACTATAAATGCCGAGGGACGAGCCAACTCCAGTAAAATTTGCCAGACCAGAGGCAGTACACAAACGGCGGCTACCACAGGCAGATTCAGATATCCGCACGAAAGGCGGAAACCAAATGGACAATAATTCCTCTCACCTACGCTGAGCTCGCGGTCGAGGCGCGCGGCGAGGTCGGCGGCGGCGCGCCGCGCCTCCTCCTCCATCGCCTCCACGTCCATCTCCTCCTCATCCTCCTCCTCGCTGTAATACTCCTCCTCCGATTCCCGCTCTTCTTCCTCCTCTCCATCGTCGTAAGCGGGTTGCTGTACGGCGGCGGAGGCAGCGGCCGCACGGAGGTCGCGGGTAGGACCAGGCGGAGCGAAGGACAAGAGCAGCGGGCGAGGGGCGGCAGTCCTGGAGGCGAGCGGGAGGAGGCGGGGAGGGTTTGGGGTTCTGGAGGCCGGTTGAATGGGAGGCGGCCGCGAGGAGGAGGAGGTGGAAGCCATGGCCATGGCGCGTCTCCGGTGGAGTGCTGAGTTCTAGGAAGCGGGAGACGGAAGGGGATAAGGAGCGAGTTAGGGGCTGAAGCCGTTATGGGCTTATGGCTACGGGTGGCTGGCGTGTGGGACCCAACGGTCAGATGGAAATGGTCGTGGTAACTGGATGACGGTGGTACGTCTAGTCGGCTGGTTAGCTCAAAACCCGTCAGATGTTTTCCTTTTCAAATTGTAGCCGTTGGATCCTGGTATGTGGTCTCGTTTGGCTTCTGCTCAGTTCGAGATTACGGCGTTCCGGTAATAATTGAGAAAAACACTACGAAACTCTGGATGAGGAAATGGCATTTCGAGTGAAAATGTACTAGAAAGCTTATTGATATTGGAGCCGATGGTCGTCCGTTTGCTTTTTTTATTTTTATCTCTGTCTTTTTTAAATACAAAATTATATTAAGCTAGCAATTCGCGTTATTAAAATCTTTCAGTACCTGATAAGGAAAATGATGCGTCTGAAATTTGCTGCAACGAGTTTACACAAGTGTTACATTATCCGCTAGCACCCCACAAGAAAATCAGGGGGGTCATCTATCCAGACAATAGACGAATATCCCTCTGCATGATCTGCATGACTAGCTAGGGTATGAGCGACCACATTGGCTTCCTGTTGGGGTTATGGCGAATGGGATACCAATCGGCATAGTCCCTAAGCCGGAATGCCAGGGTGGCCCAAGAGGTTATAGAGCAGAAGGCTTTATAGCGCGGCTCAGCAGGCCGAAGCACGGGTGGAGGCATTCGGCGTTACCAAAGACGGAGGCCCACTAAGACTCCTACTTGGAGAAGAAGCTTGACACTGTAGCTATCTAAGATAGGTTAGATACGATGTGAGGTTGAGGTTCTTCCCTGTAAGTCCGGTCCGACTGTCTATATAAATCCGGACGGAGCGACCTTGAGGGGTCAGCTAAATTGTAACCCTATCTCGGCGTATTGCCTTATAGTCGAAACTGCAGGAAGTAGAGAGCCACAGCCGGCTAACATGAACCTGAGTAAAACCGTGTGTCCCGTCTTCGGTACCCTCCTCCCTCTTACCCCACATCTCTACTTCGAGACATGGCACCGCACGCCGTGCCAAGTTCTCCGATACACCAACAGTTGACGCCAACCATGGGGCCAACCACGTCTAGGGTTTCGTTCCGAACGGGAATACTCGGCGGCATCGGAAACACGATCGTTGTCAGAAACATCGTTTTCAACAAGGAATGCTCCTACATTCCGACGAACAATCACCTCGTCAGCGCAGACCTCTTCCCCATCAGCCGTCACAACATCTTCACCGACATGACGGTCGAGGTTGTGGGAATACGCGCATAAATCCAATTTTTTCGCCCACCATCCACCCCATCGAAGACGAATTCGATGAAGGGCTCGGATCCGATTTGGCATACACATATGTGGGAGCCAATCGAGATTACATTTGTGCCAGCCGCGAGGCCAAAGTCGCCACTATTCCTCCAACGAGAATGGTGAATGCTGAGTATCATTATGTCGGCATGATCTCAACGGAGCAGGCTTCGGCCACGGAAAGCTCCGAACATGAATCGATCTGACCCGTCTTAAACAGAAAAGTCGACTCAGAAGTCGTATATGATAACACCCTTACAATGGCAGCTGCAACAGATTTCGATGACGAAGAATCCGTCATGAAATTCACCGCTAAGTTGAAAACTTTTGGAGGAAATCATGAGGTCTTAATGACCGCCCCCGCCGCGAAAACTTCAGGCAAAGTAAAGGAGAAATCCGAGGACCCCCCCTTCTCTAGCTGGCCATCATGTCGAGGACGAGGCTAAGGAAACAACGACCGCAGAAGAAGCGGCTGCAAAAGAAAAGGCGGCCACTGAGAAGAATCTTGCTGATAAGAAAGCAATCAAGGCAGCTGCCGAAGAGAAGGCGGATAAGAAGATGACCGATAAAAAGGCGGTCAAGGCAGCCAGCAAGAAGCACAGAGCACACACCCGACACTTTGAAGTTGGCAACTGCAGTAAAAATCCTGAAGACGTCTGGGACGATGAGGACGATATAAGGCTGCTCACAACACCTGTCGGGAAAGAAGAAACTCCGGCACTGTTAAAAGCAAGGAGAAAGTCCATCATCAACCAAGCCGCTGCTTTGTCAAAATATAGAAAAGATCTCCAGCCGACAGCTTAAGAAAAGGAATTCAAGCACAGTATGGAGAAAATCTCGCTAAAAAAAAGAAAACTCAGCGCCGCCCTCGACGATCTAAATGAAGAAGACCTAAAGAAGGACCCAACCTTCAGGCGGATCAACGATGTAGACTAGTTTGTAGCCGCAACCAGAATTAACTCAAAAGAGCAGAAGGTGTTCAGGGCGCTGATAATAAACACAACGACGTCCTAAAGAGTGACAAATATACACCAGAGGTGAAGCTTCATCATGCTGAAACTTGCTAGGCACGGCTCTCGAATGACATGATATAGCGGAAGCCTCTAGCAAGCTGGTTGGCGACTCAAAAGCATGCCGGACAGCTGTAGGAGGCGGCGGTTCGCCAGATGATTCAGAAAATTCTAGCGCTCGCGACAAGGACGAAGACGCGAAGGATCCGAAGAAGAAAGTCAGAGAACGAGATGTCGTATCCAGCACTGGTTCAAGCTTAAACAAAGCCATATATCCCTATTGTAGCGCTGATCCAAATCATCACCGTGAGAAAGACACGGCTCCTCCACAAGCCGGGCGTGAGGGCCGCCGTAAAGACGACATGCACTAGGAGCAAAGGGAGCGAGAACGGAAGGAAGATAGGAAGCACATGCCGCCACCCAGAGCGAGCGGAAGAAGACATGAAGCACCACCGCCGCATCAACCAGCTGTAGGGCGAGACAATCATGTTCCCCAATATCGTCGGCAAAGATCTCGAACCATCCACGTTCCACGGAAGCAGAAACTAGGCCTCAAGCCAGAACACCTCCGCAGTCACGAGAAAATAGCGGACATCATTGCGATCCAAGGCACAATTTTTCATGCAGTGATGGCGTGCGCCGACTCATGGCTAACTCTAACGCAGTAAACTCGGATGCTCGCACTCATCTGAACGCCATAATGGCGACGAAAAGTCCGGCGTGCCTGGGGCCACCGTGTTTTGGAGAAAACATACGGTACATTGAGTTACCCGTCAGCTTTGCCAAATTAAACGGCACTTACGTCAAATATGAATGATCTAATGACGAAACATGGCTGGCTACCACACCGTTGTCCAAATCAATGGCGGCTCAAACCTAGAGGCAACGTGGTTTCTCCCACTTATGATTCTAGACGTAGCTAGAACATGGATAAACGGATTGCCGGAAAGAAGCATCCACATCTGGAACGGTATGTCGGCCGTGTTTGTGCAGCATTTCCGAGGGACATGAAGACGACCTAAGGAGGCATTTCCATCAATGAATTTTGATATTGACCGAGACATTAAGGACCATAACTTTTAAAAAATAGGTAGTGTAGATGAAGCAACGCAATTTTTGGTCCTCCTTAGTGCTCCCACTGTAGATGGTAACAAGAGCGTACCAAGAGCACACCGCCACGAAATCCTCCATCATTCCAATGGCTAGTGGAACATTTTAGTATTCTTTCTGCATCCACGGGCCAAAAAATATCCCTAATTATCTTCTCACCCCAGGCGTTAGACTCAAATTCAATAATATCAGAAACTCGAGTGTACATAATATTCCTTCTCCTTGTTGCAATTCTCCTTGCATGACTGTTTGGGATCCATGGGTCTTCCCAAATATTTATGCCTGAGCCATCTCCTACCCTCCATATATGGCCATGCTTAAAGATTTGGATCCCTACCCAAATACTCTACCATGTATATGAACTTCCCTTCTTGAGTTCATAGTTTAGAATATCACTCGAGGGGTAGTGCTTAGCTTTTAGGACCGATGCATAAAGCGAGTCAGGTTATGAGATCAGCCTCCAACCTTGTTTAGATAACAGCGCTAGTTTAAAACATTGTAGATCACTAAAACTCATTCCCCCTTGCCTCTTGGGTACACATATCTTCCATCATGCAAATCAAAGCATCTGTTTTTTATTGATCATCATCTCCCACCAGAATTGGGACATTGCAGTTATTATCCTTTTGATTATATGTACTGGCATCTTGAAGACTGACATCGCATACGCATGAATAGCTTGTATGACGGCTTTCAACAACATTTCCTTCCCTCCAAAAGACATATTTTATCTTTCCATCCACTAAGAATCTTGCACACCCGATCAATTAAGTGCTGGAAACAATCTGATATGTCCACCCCAACAAATGATGTCAATCCCAGGTATCTGTCTGTTATTGATTCAATCATGATATTCAGTGAAGAACAAACCTCTACTCTTGTTTCAACATTTGTATTAGGGCTGAAAAATATGCTTGATTTTGCTTCGCTGACCAGCTGACCTGAAGCTTCGCAATATTCCGTAAGCGCATGGCAAAGGTCATTGGCATTGACCTTGTCAACTTTCATTGGAATCAGTGAATCATCTGCGAACAATAAGTGTGACACATCCGATGCACTTCTACACACCTTCGCCTCCACCAAGTTTCCCGCCATCTCTTCAAATCTCAGGATACTAGAAAGTCCCTCCGCACACAATAAAAACAAATAAGGTGACATGGGATCACCTTGACTCTGGTTCGGTAAATATAATCCGAAAGGCCATTATTAAGTCGTACCTGATATCTAACTGAAGTGACACATGCCATAATGAGCTCCACCCATCCTCCGTCAAAACCCAACCGAATCAAGATTTTCCTCAAAAAAATTCCACTTTACCCTATCATAGGTCTTATGCCTGTCAAGCTTCACCGCGTATAATCCATACTTGCTTGTTCTTTTATTCTTTATCGAATGGTGGGATTTGTAAGCAACAATTACGTTATTTGTTATAGATCTCCCTGGAACAAAAGCGTTCTGAGTCGTTCCAATAATCTCTTAAAGCAGTGTTTTCAATCTTTGCGCAATCAACTTGGATATTACTTTATACATGATGTTGCATAGACTTATAGGACTGAACTGAGTAATAGACTCCGGACTCGCCACCTTCGGAATCAACACAATAGTTGTGTTGTTCCAATCCTTTGGTATGATCCGAGAATTAACCACCTGTACAACTTCATTTGTTAAGTCTTCACCAATAATGTGCGAGAACCTCTTGTAAAAAACAACGTGTAGCCCACCCGACCCCAATGCCTTCAGATCACCTATATTAAACATATCCTTCTTTACTTCTTACCTCGTATACAACGCTAATAAAGATTCGTTCATTGCCTCTTTTACATAGTGTTTCACCTTGTAGATCACATTTTGGATAGGTTCTGGTACTTCAGGCGTAAATATCTCCCCAAAGTAATTCGCTGCTAGGCATAGGAGTTGATCCGGATCCTCAATAACATCACCCGCCTCATGCTTCAAAGATTTGATAAAATTCCTATTGCGTCGTGCTATCGCGAAGCGGTGAAAAAACACCATGTTCTGGCCCCCATGTTGTAACTAGTTAATTATGCCACGTTGCACCCAGTAAATTTTCTCATGCTCTAGTAGGTTCTCTAGTCTCATTATCTCATATTATTTCGCTACTGCCTCATTCGTTAACGGCCCTGACATTACAATGTCTAGTTCCTTCTGCAACTCCCTCAGCCTCCTCCTTGTCCCTTTCAAAATTTCTCTATCCAAACGATGCAGCGCCTCGTGCACTTCCGATGTATGATCACTCAATGACTCCTCGGCATGTAACAACTTAGCACACTCCGACACAATTTGGATAATAGTTTCCATGGGCTGTTCCCATAGCCATCTTGCCTCAAACCTTATTTGTGTTGGTTGTTGAATAGTCTACATGCCAGAATTGTGTTCAGTATTTGTTAGAATCAGTTGATGATCTGAATTAGTGAATTCCTCGTTGACAACCGCCGCAGTTGGAAACATCGCTGGCCACCTTGGGTCGCATATAGCCCGATCAAGCCTCTCCCTTACCCGACCTCTACGCCAAGTGAAAATGTCTCCAAAGTACCCCATGTCTTCTAGGTTGCAGTCAATTAGATCATCCCGAAAAGATTGCAGGAATTGAGGTGGGCGGATCAGCAGAAAAGAGTAGGATGTCGTCAAGACATGGCGTTTATATGGCTCGAGTGCTCAGCAGCATTTATACTGCTTCACACTCGGGGGCTACTCCCATCGGAAGAGAAGATAAAATAGGGAGACAAGTTATGCAAATCTACAAGGAAAAATAACTTTTGACTCAGAGAGAGAGATAGCCAAGCATATTTTCCAATTCATTAGCAGAAGAACAAAACATCTGAACGAACAACGATGTCGCCTAGAAGGGAGGGTGAATAGGCGATTAAAACTTTTCCGGTTAAAACATGCTAAATGCAGAAATAAACTAGGTGTTTAATTTAACAAGCACACAACCTAAATATTGTAGGCTCAACTAAGTGCACCAACAAATTACGCCAAGAAAGACAAGTAACAAGGTGATAGCAAGATATATACCGTCAAGCACGAAGGCTATCACAATGTAAATTGCATAAGTACAAAGCTCGGGTATAGAAATAACAGAGGCACACAGAGACGATGATGTATTCCCGAGTTCCTTCTTTTGAGGGAGTACATCTCGTTGGAGGGGTGTGAGCTCGCCACAACAGGCCTACTCAATGCCACAAAGGCTTGACCCTATTCTCCGATGAACCTCGCCACAAAGGCCTAGTTCACCTTCCACTATTGGCAACTTTCGATCGAGGAACGCATCCACAAATTAATTGGAGGCTCTCGATGTCACCACAATCTTGGGGCATGCATCCACAACTCAATTGGAGGCTCCCAAGAACAACACAAAGTCGTCTAGGGTCCAAGACCCAAGATTAACAAGTCCACAAACTTTCACTTCCACGAATACTCGTGGAGAGAATGCAACCGACGCAAATGTCAAGAGAACAAGCGCTCAAATACTTCACTCTCAAATTCCAACAAAGCAACAAGTTATTATGGGATAATAAGAGAGGAAGAACAAGGATAAGAAACACCAAGAACTCCAAGATCAAGATCTACTAGGTTCCCCTCACTAAGAAGGAAGATGGATTGGTGCAAATGTAGATCTAGATCTCCTCTCTCTTTTCACTCAAAGATATGCAAGAATCATGGGAGGAATTGAGAGAAGGGAAAGCTTTACAAGGTCAAGAATGGTGGAGAGAGAGGGAAAAAAATTATGCTTGGGAATCTTGACTCTTTTGGGGAAGCAGGGGGCCTTTTATAGGTCCCAAGAAAAAGAGCCGTTGCAGAAAAGTCACACCGGAGACTCTAGTGCTCAAACCAGAGACTCCAGACTGTAGACAGTAAGTGACACCACTTGGAAGAGCCCTGGAGGTGTCCTCAGGCCGGAGACTCCGGGACCGGAGTTTCGGTGGACAAAGATTCTGCCTTACTCGAAAACGGTAGAAACACCAACACGAAAACACCCATAACTTTTGTGTCCGGACTCCGTTTTTGATGTTCTTGGGCTCGTTGAAATCGTAGAGACAAGCACTACAAGAATATGCAGAGAAACGTCATTGTCCAACAATGGAAGATACAATTTTGGAAAGTTTTGACCTCTCTAAAAAGAACAATCAGTAAAACTTCGAACACCAAAAACACACATAACTTTTGTGAAAGAACTCCAAATGACGTGAATCCAATTTGGTTGGAAAGATAAAAACAAGGACTATCCAAACAAAAAGTATGGAGAAGTTACCACACATGGAAGGTATGGGAATGTTCTTAAAGACGAACCGGATATTTTCATCACCAAAAATGCAACAAGTTTATCTTACGAAATCCGTTTCCGATAAACATTGGCTTGTCATAAAGATCACAACAAGCACCAAAAACCATAGCGATAAAATCCAAATAAGAACCAAGAAAGATGATATACCAATTATGCAAAGGTTTGAGCTCTCCACGATGATTCGATCAAGTTACTCACTTGAGAGCCCCTCTTGATAGTACGACTATCTATCTTATAACCCAGTCTCCCAAAGACATGAGACCGATAAAATAGAAAACCTATCAAGATCATACATTTTCCCTAAGCATTCCACTTGATCTAGATGATGACGATCTTGACTCTCTCAAGTTGGATCCTCTTTCTTGATCGTGCTTGCTAGCACATTCTCGCTTCATGAAGACTTGCAAGTTGCTCCCCCATACACCGTTATTGGAGAGACTAGCTCCCCCATACTTCATTATGGGAGAGACCCTTTTAGGCAAATCTTCACAAGGGCCACAATCTCCAAATGGGTTTCAAACATCAAGCATAGGATTTCTTCTAGATTCTTCACTTGAGCTTCCACGCCAAGCTTGATGATGAACATCGCTTGATGACATAGACCATGGGCTATATGAAGTATTTCTTTTGATGTATGCCCATGTAAAGATACCTAACCACACATAGAGATGCCATACACACATATCATGGGTTAGATCACAAAGCTATATGAACAATTTCTTACCATACCATGAGATACATAATCCCACTTGGTACAACTTGTAGCTTTGTGTGTTGATCACTTGCTTGATCAACCTTGTATATTTTCTTCATTCTCCATTTGATGATGTCTTGAAGATAACCACCATATAATCCTTTTATTCAAGACACACTTGCAATATGCACAACTCTATACATGACCATTCTTCATATAAATCCTTGAATATAACAATGGCCATCATGAAAGCTAATAGAGTTCAACACATGAACTCCAATCTTTCATATGGACGGATCTATAAGGATAACTCAATGCAAATATTAGTCCATAAGGATTGTCATTAATTACCAAAACCACATATGGGGGCACCATGCACTTTCAATCTCCCCCATTTTGGTAATTGATGACAATCCCTTTTTACGAGGGTTTACAAAATGAATTAAGCAACCACTCAACACAAAGAGCTAGGATGCAAGAGCATGGAAAGGTAAATGATTAAGAATGAAACTAAAGCATAAACCAAATTCCCTTAAACCCTATAAAATCCCCCCATTGGCATCCATTGCCGAAATGGGAGGAAAAACTTAGAAGGTCAATGTAATGTGTGCTCCCCCATAGTGTATGCATTCCTCATGATATGAGTGAAATTAAGTGCATATATCCAACAGCGAATAGATGGAGGGAGATCAAACTATATTGAGGAACCAAATATTGCAAAGAAAATATTCAACTAAACATCTCCCCATAAGGAGACAAGCAGCCGAAAAGATACAACTAAAGAGGTCTAGATAAATAATATAGAAGCACCCCAATGTTTATGCACTATTCAGGAGTGCACAAATATGGAATCATCACTCCCCCATAATCATCTACAACCCAAAAGAAGTGCCAAAGGATCTGAAAAACCAATTGACCACAAAAAAAGATAAGATCAACCAAGTGTTCTAGAAAATCAAGACGGAGCTCCCCAAGGTACATACACAATTTAGGATTTGTATTGCTATATAGTGTGCACAACATGGAATCATCACTCCCTTCTAGATAATTTTCAACACGAAGAAGTGCAAGAGAATATATGGGAAATGAAGCAATGCAACTTTCAACAAACAAATGGGTCCACAAGCTTATTACGATGCAAAACGAATACCAAATGCAAAGCAAAGCTTGTGGTTCCTAAAGAATTATAATACCAATTAAATGTGTAGCTATTTTCATGTGTATAAGTTTCTAAGTGGACACAAATCACAAAGATATAGGTCCACAAAAAAATATGCACACACACAAAATGGGCACGAAGATGAAGAACATGATATCCAAAAGAAAGTCATAAATACACCAATAAGATATTTTGCTTGAAAGCAAAGCACAAAGCTCAATTTTATCTTAAAGGGATATAAATGAACAATCAACAAAATCATCAAAGCATCACAAATATCCACAAGGAAAAAGTGAAAGTTGTGATGCTTCGAGAGGGGTAACGTGTATCACAAAAAAGAAAATGGTTTTGAGAATTCATTGATGGTGCAGGAGTGCACTCGTTGGGAAACCCCAAGAGGAAGGTATGAAGAGCACATCCGAAAGTTTTCCCTTAGAAAGAAACCAAGGTTGAATCGACCAGTAGGAGAAAGAAATCACTTCTGAAGGTTGAAGATGGCTAATGTTGGCAGGGCGCACTACCAGGCTCAGCAGCAACGTGGAATCTACACAACGCAATCAAAGTACTTTGCCCCAACGAAACAGTGAGGTTGTCAATCTCACCGGTTTTGCTAACACAAAGGATTAGATGTATAGTGTGGAAAATAGTACTTGTAAGAAGTAATTGAAAAGAGAACAGTGATGGCAGTGAATGAGAGGGAAACAATAATTGCAGTAAAGAAAATAGTGGTTGAAGTGGTTGTATTATCAGTGTAAGAAATGGACCGAGGTCCAAAGTTCACTAGTGGTGTGTCTCCAAAACAGATAGATAACATGCTGGTTAAACAAATTACCGCTGGGCAATTGACAGATATAAAGGTTGCACCATAGTGCATATGCATGACATGATGATTACTATGTGATTCATGCGGGCATTAGAACATAATTCATAGACCGTTACCCAACTGCATCTATGACTAATAATCCACCCTAGGAGCGTCATCTAATCAAACCTCGGGTATTAAGTTGCAAGAAACAGATAATTGCTTTAAGCAAAGTGTGTAATGTAAACATCATTGTTTTCTCCCTAATGGAAACAACACATCCCCCACCCGTTACGTTTCTGTCACTCGAGCGTGAGTGAAAGGGAGGCACGAACCCACTATCGAGCATAAGTACCCCCTCTTGGAGTTACAAGCATCAACTTGGCCAAAGCATCTACTAGTAATGGAGAGCATGCAAGATCATAAATATCATAAACATTATAGATTGATAATCATTGGACATAGCATTCAATATGCATCGGATCCCAGCAAACACAACATGTAGCATTAAAATAACATGATCTTGATCATGTTAGGTGATAAGGGGTGGCCCAATCTTCTCATTGAACTCACAGATAACTTCTGATTGATAACTAGTGCGCCACTAAGAACTCTCCCGGCTGATCCCTGATGCCAATGCAAAAGATAGCAACCCCATGGATATTCTCAACTCCACACTCTTGCACAAGTAATCCACCGACTAGAAGTGGTCCTGTACCTTCTTATTCCAAGTGGAACAGCAGGTAACATGTAAAGTTTGCAGATGAACTTCCAGATGAAGGCTTACAAGCTGTTTCAATCTAGAGGTCTAGGGTTTATGATTTAACGTAGTCTGAACAGCCTTGGCTCGGTTTCCACCTATTTAAGATAGGGGGTGCGGCCACAAAGGGGGTGCCTTGCGCAAGCACTAACCTAATTGGACTAGGACTCATGGTTTGGGTTGGACACAAACCCAAACCGACTCACAATGGATACAAACCGACCCACCATTAAGGGGTGCGGCTAATAATGGTATACAAACCATGCCTAACATTGTTAGGACTTCTAATAGGCGGATTTGACCTCGTGGAGGCGCCATCCCCTTGTATGATATGAAATAACAATTGTTTTTAATGAATAACAATTGTTATTTTATGTTTTTCCTTGTTTTCACCATGCTAGCACTTGTTCTTCATCTCCTCCTCAAGTCCATCATCATCCATGTGCATCTCCTTTTCATGATCTCCTCCTTTCATGCTTGTGTTATCAACAAACCTGAGAATACATAAGTGCAAGGATTTAGGTAGTATAAAGTTCTCACAATTATAAACATTATACTCAAGTAGGAGTGAATTCACCTGTTGTTGTAATAGTTTGGTCCTTGATCTTGTCATGGGACCAATCCTCACTTCATTAGCTTGTATTGGAGCATCCTCATGTGTAACAATAGGTGAAGAACTAGGGATGTCCTCATCATCCTCCCCCTCTTGAAAATGCATCAACCTCAATGCAAGATCATCTCCATGGTAAGGTGTCAAATCAGCCACATTAAAAGAATTGCTAACACCAAACTCATCAATTGGGAGGTCAATTTTGTAGGCATTATCATTGATCCTTTAAATAACTCTATAAGGACCATCACCTCTAGGCATCAATTTTGATTTTCTCAATATGAGAAATCTATCTTTTCGAAAGTGAACCCACACCATATCTCCTGGCCAAAATATCACTTCTTTTCTTTTCTTGTTTACTCTTTCAGCCACATGTCTTCCTCTCTTCTCAATTGCTTCTTTTGTCTTCTCGTGAATTTTCTTCACAAAATCAGCTCTATTGGATGCCTCCATATTAATTCTCTCTTATGTAGGAAGTGGTAAAAAATCAAGAGGAGTAATAGGCTTGAACCCATAAACCACCTTAAAAGGACATAATTGAGTAGTTGAATGCACAACTCTATTATATGCAAATTCCACATGGGGCAAACACTCCTCCCACTCCTTCAAATTTTTCTTGATCATGCTTCTCAATAATGTAGATAATGTCCTATTCACCACTTCGGTTTGGCCATCAGTTTGGGGGTGACAAGTTGTTGAAAATAACAATTTTGTTCCAAGTTTCCCCCATAGTGTCTTCCAAAAATAGCTCATAAATTTCACATCTCTATCTGACACAATTGTCCTTGGCACTCCATGTAATCTTACTATTTCTCTAAAGAAGAGATTAGCAATATGTGAAGCATCATCACTCTTATGGCATGCAATGAAGTGGGACATCTTGGAAAATCTGCCCACTACCACAAAGATAGAATCATGCCCTCTTTTTGTCCTTGGATAGCCCAAAATAAAATCCATACTTATATCCTCCCATGAGGTACTTGGTGATGGTAATGGAGTATACAACCCGTGGGGTTTGAGCTTGGATTTGGCCTTATTGCATATGATGCACCTTTGCACAAATCTATAGACACCTCTCCTCATACGTGCCCACTAAAAAATTTCAGCCAACATAAGCAATGTCTTTTCTCTTCCAAAGTGACCCATTAATCCTCCACTATGAGATTCTGCACTAAGAATAAACGCAAAGAACACTCGGGAATACACAATTTGTTAGCTCTAAACAAGTATCCATCATGTATATGAAATTTATCCCATGCCTTAACATTAGTACATTTATTAAATGGCATAGAAAATTCATTATCTTCATCATATAAATCTCTAATACCCTCCAAACCCGAAACCTTGATTTCTAAATTTGAGAGTAACATATTCTTCCTTGACAAAGCATCAGCAACTACATTTCCAATCCTTTCTCATGTTTAATGATGTATGGAAAAGATTCAATAAATTCAACCCATTTAGCATGTCTTTTATTTAGGTTTGATTGGCTCTTTAAGAATTTTAATGCCTCATGATCAGAATGTATAATAAATTCTTTAGGCCATAAATAATGTTTCCACACCTCCAAAACTCTCACAAGTGCATATAATTCTTTATCATAAATAGAATAATTCAATTGTGCATTAACACACCTCCAATACCTATCCCACTAGCATCACACTCAATCAACTTCTCTTTTAATGTATCAAAAGCAATGTCTTGAGCAACTCCCCACTCGAAATCTACTCCCTTTTTAGTTAGATCATTTAATGGGGCAGCAATGGTACTAAAATTAGGCACAAATCTTCTATAGAAACCAGCAAGACCATTAAAACTTCTAACTTGACTCACATTAGTTGGAATAGGCCAATTTCGAATTGCTTCAATTTTTGATGTATCTACTTTAATCCCATGTTTAGAAACTACATATCCCAAAAATATGACCTTATCTTTGCAAAAGTGCACTTCTCAAGATTACCATACAATTTATTTTCTCTTAGCACTTGCAAAACTTGTCTAATATGATCAATGTGTTCATGTTCATTGTGGCTATATATGAGAATATCATCAAAATAAACTACCACAAATCTACCAATAAATTCTCTCAAAATATGGTTCATTAATCTCATGAAAGTAATAGGAGCATTAGTTAAACCAAAAGGCATCACTAACCATTCATATAAACCAAATTTTGTTTTAAATGCTGTTTTCCACTCATCTCCCTCTTTCATTCTTATTTGATGGTAACCACTACGCAAATCAATTTTAGAGAAAACAACAGAACCACTTAATTCATCTAACATGTCTTCTAAACGTGGTATTTGATGACGATAACAAATAGTGATGTTGTTAATTTCTCTACAATCTACACACATGCGCCAAGTACCATCTTTCTTAGGGACTAAAATAACGGGAATAGCACAAGGAGAAAGACTAACTTGAATATAACCTTTATCTAGTAGCTCTTGTACTTGCCTTCGTATCTCCTTTGTCTCTTGTGGATTTGTTCTAAAAGGGGCTCGATTTGGCAAAGATGCTCCAGGAATTAAATCAATTTGATGCTCAATCCCTCTCAATGGTGGCAATCCCGAGGGAATATCTCCTGGAAAAACATCATCAAAATCCTGCAACACATGAGAAACACCAAGAGGAATAGGGTTCATATCATTAGAAACCAAAATCTCTCCCTTGTGAATAAGCACAATAGGGACTAATGTAGGATCCTCCCTAAATTCCCTCAAATCCTCTTTAGTGGCTAACATGCATAATAGTCTCTCTCTCTTATTTTTATTTTTACCACTCGAATTGTTTTGACTACCACTCCCCAAAGCTTGTGAATTTTGTTTTCCCTCATCCCTCTCACTTCTCTTTTTCAACATTCACTTCTACTTTGGATTGGGACTCATTTACAATTTGTTGTGGAGTCATAGGCCTCAAAATAATAGTCTTGCCATGATGATGCAACTCATAAGTATTTGCTCTTCCTTCATGCTTCACACTTCTATCGAATTGCCATGGTCTTCCCAATAATAAGTGGCAAACTGTCATAGGAACCACATAAAACTCAATAGTATCCTTATAAGGACCAATCTGAAATTCCACACGCACCATATGGGTCACCTTCATTTGTCCAGAGCTACTCAACAATTGTATATGATAAGGACAAGGGTGTGGTAAATATTTCAGATTTAGCTTTGCACATAAATCTTTGCTAGCCAAATTCCTGCAACTCCCTCCATCAATAATGACTTTGCAAGCCATATTAGGACCAATAACAACCTTTGTTTGAAATAAATTGCACCTTTGATTTTCAGGACTAGGAATAACACTCAAAGATTTTTGTGTGCAAATAATAGATGGCATAGTGGTAGCATAGGCATCCAATGGAGTATCACTCAAATAGCCATCATCATCATCATTATCATTAGGATCAGCATCATCTCCTGTCTCATACTCATTGTTCTCATTAATAAACATCACCTTTGTATTTGGACAATCCTTCTTGAAGTGCCCCTTTCCTCCACATGTATGACATGTAATATCTCTATTTCTTGCTGTGGAAGCACTTGAACCCGTGGCACTTGCTGCTGGTTGTGATGATTTTCTTGTAATAGAGGTACTAGGCTCGACCTTTGATGATGAAACACCACAGCTAAGAGAAGGTGGAGGTAGTGTACTAGGCATAGTAGATGATCGCAAGGGAAATCTACTCCTTGTTCTTGCTACAATTTTGGCCTCCTCATCGTTATGTGATTCGGCCTCCCTAGCATGATGTAATAACTCATGCATATCATGATATTGATGATGTCTAACAATGCCCTTGATTTTATAATTCAAACATGAAAGGAACCTTTGCATTGTTTGCTCCAATTTCTCTCTCACACGTGCTCTTTGCATGATCAATTCCATCTCTTGATAATAAGCATCAACAGTCATAGTACCTTGCCTCAATTGTTGCAATTGATCAAATTGTTGCCTTATGTAATTTGGTGGTACAAATCTGTCCCTCATGACTCTCTTCATGGTATTCCAAGTGATAATGGGTAATTCACCATCTTCTTGTCTCTTTCTCACAGTAGTATCCCACCAACAAAGAGCATATCCATCAAACTCAGAAGAAGCCAATTTTATTTTTCTATCCTCAGTATAATCATGCAATATCCATAGCTTATCAATTTTCAGTTCCCAAAGCAAATATTCTTCCACATCCATGGTGTCAAATCTGAAAGATGGTATAGAAAATTTTGGCTTACCCAAACCATCATCCTCTCTATGATTTTCAGGAGCAACATTGATGGGAACACGCCTAGCACCCATGTGATTGGCTCGGCCTAGATATCCTCCTCGACCTCTTTCTCCTCTAGCTCCACAGCCATGATTATTATCCACCTCAACATTGGCTTCAAAACCATTATTTGCATCACTATGGACACTATCATTATCATCATCAATAGGTGGTAATCTTTGTTGAATCAATGTTTGAAGACCAGCAAGGGTAGTATTCAATGTAGCAATAGAATCTTGTATTGTTTTCATTTTCCCATTGTTGGTCTCGGCCATCTTATGTGTCTCCTCCATTTTATTCTCCATCGCTTGGAGAGCATCATATAGAGGATCACATGCATCAGTAACAAACTCCTTGATATTTTTATGATTTTCTCTCATTTGATTTGTCAACACATCCCTTAGAGCCTCATACTCCCTCCAATTCACTCCCTCTGTATGGTCCTTCTTTTGCTGCACAATGTCATCACTAGAAAGATCCATTAGTAGGTTAGTGAAAACAGAAACAAGTATAGGTTGTGGTGTTCTCTCACAACTCACTCAAAAATCTAGCAAGACAATAGGTTATCTTACCGTTCCAAAGTGAATAGAAATACTTACCAACAAGTAGAGGCAATTAGTGTACTTTGATGTGAAGAATAGAATACCCAGGGTTTTTATTCTCACAAAGGCAAACAAGGTTATTTAGTGGGGCTTGGAATGGATACCTAACAATCACCAAAGTAACAATGCCTATTTGTTGTTTTGTGATGATACAAAAATACCCAAGGAAACTCACACAATAATGGAGACAAATGTGGCAAAGCAAATATATGGATGAGATTTTGCAATGCACTAGAAAGTCACTAGCTAGGCTCACAATTGACAGGCACAAGATTTCTCAATGAAAAACCAAGTGTCACAATGGCAAACTCCACTAGTAAACAATAGTATCACTTCGGCCTCTTTGCAATTTTTTGTTTTCTGTTTTCTCTTTTTTTTATACTTTTACTTTTTTTCTATTTTTTTTTGTATTTTTCCAATGGCCTTAAACACAACTAGGAGCAATATAAACCAATGAACAAGTGAACACAATGGTGGTGATGAAAATGAGCAACCCGTCATAGCACAAAATAGCTATACTTGTGGGCAAGTTCCTATTCAAATGCTGTAGAAAGGCTGTGGCTAGGTTCACAAAGGTTAAATATATTGTTCCTAATGAGAAAAAAAGAAATAACAAGAAAAATCTAAGTGAAAAACAGCTCCAAATAGCTCACGGCAGAAATTTTGCACCACGGCAGCGAAAACTGGCAGAAACGGTTGCGCGGCAGCGCGCGGGTGCGTTACAGCTAATGGTAAGGGTGTTACGGTGGAAAAACTAGCAAGCGCACAGGCAGCAGCGCACGACAGTAACGAGCGGTGGCAGCAGCGTTTTGGCGCAAATGCATGTCGCGGCAGCGCGCAGGTGGGGCGGGTGGTAAGCGTGCTGCGGGGCGGGGAAGGGATTTTGTAAGCGCGCTACGGTGGAATCCGAGTTCGACCGGAACCAGGCAGCGGCAACGGTACGACAGGGAAACAGCGATTTTTCTGCCGCAGTAGGGATTCGAGTTGGACTCGGATTAGATCAATAAGGAGCAACTTGCAGCAGATTTTTTTTTGTAGTTTTTTATAGGATTTCGACCAGGGGAACAAAGAAACCTAACCCTAGCCGAAAATAACAAAACTAAAAAGAAAAAAAAGGAACACAAAAACAACACTAGTAATTGAAACTAAGGTGATTATCTAAAGCTATGACACAAACTAAACTATTTTTGTGGGGCAATTTTCTGGATAGGTAAGAAAAACACTCAAAACTAAAGGGAAATTTGATAGCTCACCAAGGCAACCTGTAAATCTGATACCAAGATGATAAGGGGTGGCCCAATCTTCTCAGTGAACTCACAGATAACTTCTGATTGGTAACTAGTGCGCCACTAAGAATTCTCCCGGCTGATCCCTGATGCCAATGCAAAAGATAGCAACCCCAAGGATATTCTCAACTCCACACTCTTGCACAAGTAATCCACCGACTACAAGTGGTCATGTACCTTCTTATTCCCAGTGGAACAGCAGGTAACACGTAAAGTTTGCAGTTGAACTTCCAGATGAAGGCTTACAAGATGTTTCAATCTAGAGGTCTAGGGTTTATGATTTAACGTAGTCTGAAGAGGCTTGGATCGGTTTCCACCTATTTAAGATAGGGGGTGCGGCCACAAAGGGGGTGCCTTGCGCAAGCACTAACGTAATTGGACTAGGACTCATGGTTTGGGTTGGACACAAACCCAAACCGACTCACAATGGATACAAACCGACCCACCATTAAGGGGTGCGGCTAATAATGGTATACAAACCATGCCTAACATTGTTAGGACTTCTAATAGGCGCATTTGACCTTGTGGAGGCGCCATCCCCTTGTATGATATGAAATAACAATTGTTTTTAATGAATAACAATTGTTATTTTCCGTTTTTCCTTGTTTTCACCATGCTAGCACTTGTTCTTCATCTCCTCCTCAAGTCCATCACCATCCATGTGCATCTCCTCTTCATGATCTCCTCCTTTCATGCTTGTGTTATCAACAAACCTGAGAATACATAAGTGCAAGGATTTAGGTAGTATAAAGTTCTCACAATTATAAACATTATACTCAAGTAGGAGTGAATTCACCTGTTGTTGTAATAGTTTGGTCCTTGATCTTGTCATGGGACCAATCCTCACTTCATTAGCTTGTATTGGAGCATCCTCATGTGTAACAATAGGTGAAGAACTAGGGATGTCCTCATCATTAGGCAGCTCACAAGATCTAAAAATGAGGCATAAAGAGGAGGAACAACCATCTAGCTACTGCTATGGACCCGTAGTCCAAGGATGAACTACTCACTCATCACTTCGGAGGCAGGCATGCTGATGAAGAGTCCTGCGGTGATGATTCCCCCTCCCGGCAGGGTGCCGGGGAGAGCTTCAGAACCCTCCCGAACTAGTGTTGACGATGACGGTGGCTACAAACTTTTGGTGGAAAAAGGCTCGGGGTATTTAGGGTTAACCCGTGGAGGAGCTTAAATAGGCGAGAGGACAATGTCGGTGGGTGGCCAGGGGCCACACCACCGGATGGCGCAACCAAGGGGGGTTGCGCCGCCCTATGGTGTGGGCCCTCCAGGGCCCCCTCTGGGTCCCCTCCGGACTCCGTGTACGTAACAGATTTCTAAGACCCTGGGATTTTGTTTCGTCCAATTCCGAGAATATTTCCAGAACAACTTTTCTGAAACCAAAAACAAAAGAAAGGTTAGTCTCGGGAAATCCATAAAAATGACATAAAATGTATAGGAAACATGTAGCATATGGCATGAAAACAACATGGAACATCAGAAATTATAGATACGTTTGAGACGTATCAAGAATCCCCCAAGCTTAGTTCCTACTTGTCCTCGACTAGGTAAAACGATAAAAAACAAATAATTTCTGAGGTGACATGCTACCAACATAAACTTGATCATCTAAATTATAAAAGCAAATGTAAGCTGAGATCATAGTACTTTAAGCATAGGCATGATAGATATAATTCTAACAATGAAACTTAGCAATCACTTTGCATCATGAAAAGTAACACAAATAAAGGATAGTGAATAATAATGCACTTGAAAGTTATATGTTTGTTTCGAGCATAAAGAAAACATAGCGAAGTGATATTTTTCTTATCTTAAAAGTGGGCCAAAACATAAATGCCAGGACACCTTCAAAGTTCAAGTGGATGACTAGAACAAATAATTTGAGAGCAAGTAATAACACATCATGAATCAATCAATAATAATCTTTGGGACCGATGCACATTAAACTCAGAATGGCAACTACGCTCTCTTAACTGTGCATAAAGTTAGAAGATGGAGACTCAACATAAAAGTAAAAGAAAGGCCCTTCGCAGTGGGAAGCATGGATTAACTCATGTGCAGGAGATTTTTATTTTATTAAAGAGATGTATTGAAAATATTTTTTTAGAGAGGTGTATGCTGATGTCAACGAATGGTAATAAACAAGTTGAGAGCGGTTCCGAATTATTTATATTGGGCACTTATAACATGCACTTTATATATTATGACGCTCCTCCCCACCTTGCTTTCGCAAACCATGGCTAACCGATTCCTCGGGTGCCTGCCAACAATCTCATACCATGGAGGAGTGCATATTTATTTGTTTAGCTTTTTTATGTTATAATGGTCTAACCAGCTCTTTGCAAAATTAATGACGAGCAGATGAAGCATGCAAGTCGGGGTACTTAATTAGTATGGAAGACAACAAACTTAACTACTACTTCCTCATCTCCTAAAACAAGAACACAAAATAGGAATATTTTTGAAAGTTTAAAGGTAGCACATGAGCAATTTACTTTCGAGTGGCGGTTAAATACCACATGTAGGTAGGTATGGTGGACACATTCGGCAAACTTTGGTTTTTGGGAGTTGGATGCTGATACGTCCATTTCTGTTATTCATCGATATATTTCATGTTATGATGCATTACTTATGTTATTTCATCTTATTTTGCACGTTTCATATTTTTTAGAGAATAAACACGGGACCAGAAATCTGATGGAAAAAGATCCATAAAGATACCCTATTTTAGAAGATCGGAAGAAGGGGGGCATCCGGGATGTCTTAAAAGTCCAGAAGAGGGAGCTAGCCATGAGGGGACCCGGAGGGAGGCCACAGGGGGCCCACACCATGGGGTGGCGCCCCTGGCCGCGCCGCCAGGTGGTGTGGCCACACTGGCCCACATATGGTCGCCCCCTTTTGCATACTTGATCCCCAGGGAACCCTAGGCCCTAGAACATCATCGAAGAAATATTCTTCCACCGCCTCGGGGCGGAAAACAACAAAGAGAGAAAATCTCTCCGGCAGAGAGAATTCTTCCGGGGAAATTCCTCCCCGGAGAGGGGAAATCATTGCCATCGTCACCGTCATCGCTCCGGGCATCATCAAGATCGTCATCATCATCACCACCAGCACCATCACCCTCACCATCCATCTCCATCTCGTTGTAACGATTAAAGTTCTATATCGTTCGTTCTTCATTAGATCTCTCTCCCGGTGTGGATTACTTGTTAGTAGTTGATACTTGTGAGATTTATCGGTGTTTACACTTCATGGAAAGATTGTTATTTATCATTATACCACCTCTGATTATGATCCATATGATGTCTTGTGAGTAGTTCGTTTAGTTCATGAGGACATGGAAGAAGTTAAGATGTTAGTCGTGGAATTATGTTGAAGTAATATCTAATGGTTTGATATTTAAGTTGTGGTGTTACTCTTCTAGTGGTGTCATGTGAACGTTGATTACATGACACTTCACCTTTATGGGCCTAGGAGGATGCATTGTGTATTTGGCTACTAATTGTGGGGTTGCCGGAGTGACAGAAACCTAAACCCCCATTAGGAAACCAATGCACGAGAGAGTGTAGGATTCCAGAGTTTTAAGGCCGTGGTTAGATTTATCTTAATTACTTTCCTATATTTGCGGATGCTTGCAAGGGGTTTAATCACAAGTATGTATTAGTCCTAGTTGGGCAGTGCATTAGCATAGGTTCACCCACACAACACCTATCGAAACAATAATTATTAATCAACCGTATGAAACGAAAGCACTTGACGAAATTCCCATGTGTCCTCGAGAAAGTTTGGTAATCATAAGTAGAACAACCGGCTTGTCCTTTGCTCTCAAAAGGATTGGCCCACTCTGTCGAAGAGTCGTGTCGACAAATCCCTCGGATGAACCGGTAGGGTTTCGAGTAGAGGAACGATGTACGCGCTGGTGACCTCGACGGCTAACAAGGAGAAAGATTTACCCAGGTTCGGGGCCCTCGTAGAGGTAAAACCCTTACTCCTGCTTGTCTGTTCTGTATTATGATGAGATAGTCGAGATGTTACAATGGCGATGCCATGGTGAGGCGTACGGGGTATCCCGTGTATTGCCTAGTCTAGTTGTGGCTTGTATCTTCCTCTCTCCAGATTGAATCACTAGATTCGTCTCCCCCTTTTTTCTCTCCTCCCTCCTCGCTTTATATATGCAGCCAGGAGGGGGTTACATGAGTCCTAGTAGATTACGTATAGGAGTTCTTGTCTTGACCCGCAAGTCTTGCGGGTGGGCTTCACGTGGGCCTTCTAGAATACTCCAAGGGCTCCTCTTCTTGGGCCTTAACCTTGGACCTGAGACGGGGTGTCCTTACCCGCAGGGTCCAGGATCCATATCTTCGTCAGTAGCCCCCGAGTGTTTATTCGACTCAGAATAGTCGGGTAAGCACTCAAAGTCCGTTCTTGATTTCTTCGATTGGTCATTCAATCGCCTGTTTTTGAGGGTGTATACCCTGTGCGTGAAGCGCTTCTGTACTCGAGCATCGAGTGTTAAATGTGCCTTGTGTTGGCTGTTTTCGTAGAAGGATGTGGCTCAGTCGCTTGGCTCTCCCGAAAGATCAGGGCCAATTAATTGCATCTAGGGCAAACACGGTTCTGGCCTACACGAGTTCGAGACCTCCGACTCGAATTCGGCGAGGTGATCGTTGCGACTGGGCCGTGGAGGTCTTACCGAGTCGAACTCAACCTAAAGGGGTACCCGGCGCGTCCGCTAGGATTTTTCTTCGTGTTGTTGACACGGAAAGTTTACCGGAGGACGCAGCTTGAGTGCGATTCCAGGCCCAAAAGAGAGATCCTTGGGTCTTACCTTCGTACTCGAAAGAATACGGCATCCGGATGTGCCTAGTCGGCTGAACAATCCAGGTTTATGATGTGCAAACATCATGTGAATGAATAGCAGGTTCTGCCTACTCGAGTAGTTTTATCCATACGAAAGAGTTTTCGTGTTAGGAGTTTTATACCCATATGAAAGAGTTTTCATGTTTGGGATGTTGTGCCCATACGAAAGAGTTTTCGTGTGTAGGGTATTTTTTACTGTGAAAGAGATTTCACGTCATGATGTTCCCATACGAAAGAGATTTCGTGTCCATGCGAAAGAGATTTCGTGTCAGGGTGACTGTGCGAAAGAAATTTCGCGTCCATACGAAAGAGATTTCGTGTCAGGGTGCTTATGCGAAAGAAATTTCGCGTCTTGATTATGCCCATACGAAAGAGATTTCGTGTTAGGGTGTTTATGCGAAAGAGATTCCGCGTCTTTGATGTGCCCATACGAAAGAGATTTCGTGTTAGGGAGCTTATGCGAAAGAGATTTCGCGTCTTCGATGTGCCCATACGAAAGAAATTTCGTGTTAGGGACCTTATGCGAAAGATATTTCGCGTCTTGATATGCCCATACGAAAGAAATTTCGTGTTAGGGAGCTTATGCGAAAGAGATTTCGCGTCTTGATATGCCCATACGAAAGAATTTTCGTGTTAGGGACCTTATGCGAAAGATATTTCGCGTCTTGATATGCCCATACGAAATAAATTTCGTGTTAGGGAGCTTATGCGAAAGAGATTTCGCGTCTTCGATGTGCCCATACGAAAGAAATTTCGTGTTAGGGACCTTATGCGAAAGATATTTCGCGTCTTGATATGCCCATACGAAAGAAATTTCGTGTTAGGGAGCTTATGCGAAAGAGATTTCGCGTCTTGATATGCCCATACGAAAGAAATTTCGTGTTAGGGAGCTTATGCGAAAGAGATTTCGCGTCTTGATATGCCCATACGAAAGAAATTTCGTGTTAGGGACCTTATGCGAAAGATATTTCGCGTCTTGATATGCCCATACGAAAGAAATTTCGTGTTAGGGAGCTTATGCGAAAGAGATTTCGCGTCTTCGATGTGCCCATACGAAAGAAATTTCGTGTTAGGGACCTTATGCGAAAGATATTTCGCGTCTTGATTTTCTTTTGGACGCGTAACAAGTGATGTCTTTTTGTTTCGAGTGATGTGTCTGTACATCGTAGTGTGGAGTCGTGGTTTTTGCGGGAGCCGCATACTCACAATCTTCTCCCCGCTGCGTGGCGAGTGTTTTTTTGTTTGAAGATTCCGAAGAGACATAAGCCTGATGGCTGACAGTCGCGTGATGTCGTGGTGCACTGAGCACTTGTTCTGCCTCCCGATGGGACGTGGCGAGAAGTGTCAGAGACTAGACATGTCGGAGTCGACGCGGTGGAGGAGTACTTGACACGGCGGACGGAGTCGACGCGGAAGTCGTGTAGTCGACGAGGACGTGGCGGAGTCGCACGACGACGTGGAAGTCGTGTAATTGACGCGGACGCTCAGCCACCGAGTCCACACAAGAAGATGGAGCCGAAAAGTCTTCAAGATGTTCTGATTTCGCGAATTGGCCCGCGTTGTCGTATGTGTCTCGTCGAGACGGACAAGTTTGATGTTTTGCTTTTCTTCATCCGAATTAATATGCGGTTTGTACGACCACAATAAGGACCTGGACGAAGATATCTGACAAAGCTCCTCAGATACGCGTCCAACGTGTTAGATGCTTACGACGTGGTAGTATGTTGAGTGCGCGTGTAGCGCTCGTCGGTTGCTCGGCCAGCTCTCCCGATGGGAGTAGCCCCCGAGTCTATGTGCGATTATTTGTAATCGGGCATAGACTCAAAGATCTTGTAACGTCGCTTCTTCAATCTATCGGGTGCACGGCAGTGCTCCCGATGGGAGTAGCCCCCGAGGCTATGTTCGACTCGCAGAGTCGGGCATAGGCTCAAGTTGTTCTGAAGCTAACCCCGTGTGCTTGTCTTCTGTTGGCTCGCGGAGGAGGACATGCGTCGACTCCCGGAGTAGGATATGCGTCGACTCCGAGCGAAGGATATGTGTCGACTCCGAGCGGAGGATTGTGTCGATTATCGACTCCGAGCGGAGGATTGTGTCGATTGTCGACTCCGAGCGGAGGATATGTGTCGACTGTCGAAGTTGCAGCCGACGTTGTGGTTCTTATCTTTGTATGACACTGTCGTGGTCGGCGAGGCGGTGCTGAGTGATATTGCCGGAATCGATGAACCGAACTCGTGTGTCGAGTGCGGCTGTTTCGCGCCTCAGCCCCCGAGTGTCGAGTGCGGCTGCGGCGAATTCTCGAGTGCGTCTACTTTGCAGCGTAGCCCCCGAGCAACGAGTGTGGCTGCGGCGAAGGACAGCCTTAGTCGAGAGAATTCGATGTAGCGGAGTTGTGCGGCGGAGTCGCGATGTTTGCCCGAAGGACTTCGACGCGGCGGACCGAGTCGTTGCGGCGGAGTCGCGATGTTTATCCGAAGGACTCGACACGGCGGATCGAGTCGACGCGGCGGAGTCGTGATGTTTGTCCGAAGGACTCGACGCGGCGGACCGAGTCGACGCGGCGGAGTCGCGATGTTTGCTCGAAGGACTCGACGCGGCGGACCGAGTCGACGCGGCGGAGTCGTGATGTTTGTCCGAAGGACTCGACACGGCGGACCCATGTTTGCCCGAAGGACTCGACGCGGCGGACCGAGTTGACGCGGCGGAGTCGCGATGTTCATCGGAAGGACTCGACGCGGCGGACCGAGTCGACGCGGCGGAGTCGCGATGTTTGCCCGAAGGACTCGACACGGCGGACCCATGTTTGCCCGAAGGACTCGACGCGGCGGACCGAGTTGACGCGGCGGAGTCGCGATGTTTGTTGTGTGTACACGGAGGGCAATGTTGATGTCGAGCCCCCGGGCACTATTATGGCGAGTCGCCATGTTTTGTTGATTGACCTTTGTGTCGACTCGCAGATTGACGAAAACGGATCTGCGACTTGAATTCGCGGACTCGCAGAGATCCAAAACGTGTCGCAGTGCGCGAGCCGCTGACGGAGATCTAACCGTTGGAATTGACTCAAAAAAGACGGAGTGGTGCGGGATTGTATTCCGCAGCTGTTCAACGGTTTGATTGTCGAATTGATTTCCGAGTCGACTGTGAGAATTGTTTTCCCGAAGTCGCGCGGAGTTCCGTCAGATTCTGACAGGGCTTCGGTGTTCGGGTCATCCACGGAGATCTAACCGTCGGAATTCGCCGATTCTTTTTGGAGACTGTAGATAATTTGATTGCGCATCTTTCCACCGAAGGAATTTTCCAGATGAGTTTCGAGCCGCCGTTGATGGCGTCCGCAATATGTACGTTGCTGCTGTCCTACAGCCTGCGCGTGAAGAACGGTGTTGATTTTCGATTGTAGATGATGAAAGCCGTGCGCGAGGCCGGCGAGTGCTCGATGAAGTTGAAGGAGCCGAAAGTAGATAGAATCCATGGGGTCGAGGACCCGAAGCTTGACGTAGATGAGGCCGGCGAGACCGTAGATCCAACGCGTGTCGTTCCCACAGACGGCGCCAATTGTCGAAGAGTCGTGTCGACAAATCCCTCGGATGAACCGGTAGGGTTTCGAGTAGAGGAACGATGTACGCGCTGGTGACCTCGACGGCTAACAAGGAGAAAGATTTACCCAGGTTCGGGGCCCTCGTAGAGGTAAAACCCTTACTCCTGCTTGTCTGTTCTGTATTATGATGAGATAGTCGAGATGTTACAATGGCGATGCCATGGTGAGGCGTACGGGGTATCCCGTGTATTGCCTAGTCTAGTTGTGGCTTGTATCTTCCTCTCTCCAGATTGAATCACTAGATTCGTCTCCCCCTTTTTTCTCTCCTCCCTCCTCGCTTTATATATGCAGCCAGGAGGGGGTTACATGAGTCCTAGTAGATTACGTATAGGAGTTCTTGTCTTGACCCGCAAGTCTTGCGGGTGGGCTTCACGTGGGCCTTCTAGAATACTCCAAGGGCTCCTCTTCTTGGGCCTTAACCTTGGACCTGAGACGGGGTGTCCTTACCCGCAGGGTCCAGGATCCATATCTTCGTCACACTCGCTGCAATTATATTTACTATATTTTATTTACTCGCACTTTATTTATCTGCTATATCAAAAACCACCAAAAACCCATTTGCTAGTGTTTACAGTGAATCCTCTATCCAACCTGCTTGTCAATACCTTCTGCTCCTCGTTGGGTTTGACACTCTTATTTATCAAAAGTAGTACGATACACCCCCCTATACTTGTGGGTCATCAAGAATATTTTCTGGCGACGTTGTCGGGGAGTGAAGCGCTATTGATAAGTGGAATTAGTAAGAGAAACTTTTACTGTGAGTGATATTTTTATTTCTGTCTGCTGCTTTATTTCATTATGGAGAAATCTTTTGGTTCTCTGTTTAGGGGTACTACTACTGTTACTCTAGGGTAGTAGGTGACCCGTTATCCGCTGAATTAGATTCTTATAAAATACCTATGAAAATTGTTGGACGTGTTATGGATAACTGCTATTATGGAGATGGAACTGTCCATCCCGGCGATCATTTGCTCTTTATACATGAATTGTGTGAGTTATTCAGGTGTGTGGGTATTACAATGGATCAAGTTAAAAGGAAATTATTCTCTTTATCGCTGAAAGGTAGAGCTGCTGAACGGTTTAAATTACCGAAGAATGGTGAATCTATTGGATGGGAGGAAATTATACCTCTCTTTTATTCTAAATTCTATCCTCCTAGTGAGATTCATAAAGACCGGAATCAAATATATAATTTCTGGTCTCATGATGGAGAGAGTATTGCCCAAGCTTGGGGATAATGAATTTATTATGGCTTAAATGTCCTATTCATGAGCTCCCGAGTAATATTATTATCAGTAATTTTTTATGCAAGGCTTTCTCTTCATGATAAGGATTTATTGGATGCTTCTTGTTCTGGATCATTCACACGTATGAAGGAAGAAGCTAAATGGGATCTTCTTGACCGTATTCAAGAAAACACTGAAGGATGGGAGAATGACAAAGGTAGAAAGCCAGGTATAAATTATGATTATGAATGCATTAAACCTTTTATGGGAACTGGTGATTTCTATAATGTTAGTGCCGTTTGTGGTCTTGATTCTCAAATCTTTGCAAACTGTCTTAAAGCCTTTGCGTCCTATCTTTATATTCCTAAAAAGGAGTTGAGCAAGTACCATGCACCTTATAAAGATATTGTTGCTACTAGAAATATAGAAGTGCATGTTGTTAATCCTGCTGTGCCTGAGCCTTATATTGAGAAAATTCCCTTCCCTGCTAAGGTAAAAGAACATTCTATTGTAGCTAGTGTGGTTAACAAAAGTATAAAGAAATCTATTGAACCTGATGAACAAATAACTGTTGAACCTGCAGTAGTAATAGTGAAAGACCTTGTTTGTGGAAATGTAGAGGATGAACATATTGTCTTTTGTGAGGATGCTTCTAATATTGTATCGCATCAAAATAGATCTAAGAAAACTAGTGTTCCTGCGCTTTATGTTAAGATTGGTTATCATTGCTATTATGGTTTGTGTGATATTGGTGCAAGTTCTAGTGTTATTCCTTATGAGCTTTACAAAGAAATTATGCATGAAATTGGTTCTCATGAGCTTTAAGATATTTATGTGGTTATTCAGCTTGCTAATAGAGAAACTATCTTTCCGATTGGTATTGTTAGAGATGTGGAAGTTTTATGTGGTAAAACTAAATCTCCTATTGATTTTCTAGTGCTGGGTGAGGCTGCTAGTAAAACTTGTCCTATTATTTTTAGTAGACCTTTCTTGAACACTTGTGGTGCTATTATAGATTGTAAGAAGAAGAAAATATTGACTAAATTTGATGGAAATTCTTATGAGTTCAATTTTTCCAAATTTGCTAGAGCTCCTTATAAATCTGAATTGCCTAATGAAAATTTTAGAGTTGAGAAGCTTGCCTCTATTTCTCTTGCTCCTAACAATGCTTTGCAGCAATATATGGAGGATCATGAAAGTGAGGTCTTTATGGAAGAGAGAAATGAGTTTGACGATATTCTTCTTCGTCAACCGGTGATACTGAAACATAATTTACCTGTGGAGGACTTGGGCACAACATTACCACCCAAGGAGGATCCTGTTTTTGATTTAAAACCTTTGCCTGATGATCTTAAATATGCTTATATTTATGATAAGAAAATATATCCTGTTATTATTAGTTCTAAACTTTCAGGTGAAGAAGAGGAAAGATTACCGGGAATATTGAAGAAACACCGTGGAGCTATTGGATATACTCTTGACGATTTGAAAGGGATTTCTCCTTCTATATGTCAGCATGTTATTAATATTGAACCTGATGCAAAGCCAGTAGTTGAACATCAACGTCGTTTAATTCCTAAGATGAAGGAAGTGGTGAGGAATGAGGTATTAAAACTCCTTGATGCTGGTATTATTTTTCCTATTGCTGATAGTAGATGGGTGAGCCCTATGCATTGTGTCCCTAAGAAGGGAGGAATGACGGTTGTGTCTAATGAAAATAATGAGCTTATTCCTCCAAGAGTAGTAGTTGGTTATAGAATGTGCATTGATTTTAGGGAAGTTAACAAGGTTACTAAGAAAGATCATTAGCCTTTGCCTTTTATTGATCAAATGCTAGAGAGATTGTCTAAGAAAACTCATTTTTTCTTTCTTGATGGTTATTCTGGGTTTACTCAAATTGCTGTTAGGAAGCAATATCAAGAGAAAACAACCTTTACTTGTCCTTATGGTACTTATGCTTATAGACATATGCCTTTTGGTTTGTGTAATTCTCCTGCTACGTTTCAAAGATGCATGCCTGTTATTTTTCATGTTTTTGTGAAGAAACCGTGGAAGTATTTTATGCGTGTGAACACACGTTCGTTGGGAGACCCCAAGAGGAAGGTATGAAGAGTGCAGCAACAAGTTTCCCTTAGAAAGAAACCAAGGTTGAATCGACCAGTAGGAGGAAGGAGTACCTTCATAAGGTTGAAGCTGCTGAGATGGCATGGTGCACTACCAGTTCAGCAGCAACATGGAACCTACACAACACAATAAAATCACTTTGCCCCAACGAAGCAGTGAGGTTGTCAATCTCACCGGTTTTGCTGAACACAAAGAGGTTAAACGTATGGTGTGGAAAATAGTAGGAACAATATGAAAGCAGTAGGTGTTTTATCAGTATGAGGAAAATGGACCGGGGTCCACAGTTCACTAGTGGTGTCTCTCCGTGAAAGATAAATAACATGTGTGGTGAACAAATTACAGCTGGGCAATTGACAAAAATGAAGGCTGCACCGTAGTGCATATGCAAGACATAAAGATTACTATGTGATTCATGCGGGCATTACAACAAAATACATAGACTGTCATGCAACTGCATCTATGTCTAATAATCCACCCTCCTAATATCATCCAAACAAACGTTGGGTATTAAGTTGCAAGCAACAGATTATCGCCGTAAGAAAAGTGTGTAATGTAAACAATGTAAACTAGGTAAACACTGTTGTTTTCTCCCTAATGGCAACAACACATCCTCCATCTGTCACATTTCTGTCACTCGAGCACAGATGCAAAGGAGGCATGAACCTACTATCGAGCAAAAATACCCCCTCTTGGAGTTACTTGCATATACTTGGCCAGAGATTCTATTAATAACGGAGAGCATGCAAGATCATAAATAACATAAGCATGAAGATAACATGATAGATTGATAATCAGAAGACATAACATTCAACATTCATAAGATTCCAGCAAACACAACATGTAGCATTACATAAAGATGATCTTGATCATGTTAGGCAGCTCACGAGATCTAAACATGAGGTACAAAGTGGAGAGAACAACCATCTAGCTACTGCTATGGACCCGTAGTTCAGGGATGAACTACTCACTCATCACTTCGGAGGAGGGCATGGTGGTGTAGACCCCTCCGGTGATGAATTCCCCTCCCGGCAGGGTGTCGGGGAGAGCTCCACAACCCTCCCGTTCTCGGGATGACGATGACGGCGGCCGCGGGTGTTTTTCGTGACGAAGTGGTATCTTTCTAGGGTTTACGTCTCGGGGGGTATAAATAGGCGAAAGAGCAAAGACGGTGGAGGCTGGGGGGGCCACATCACCCCATGGCGCGGCCAGGGGCGCGCCGCCCTATGGTGTGGGCCCCCTGAGGCCCCCTCCGGGTCTCTTTGGGACTCCGTGGAACCTTTGGGAATTCTAAGACTTCGGGCTTCGAATTTTCCAATTCCGAGAATATTTTCCAGAACAACTTTTCTAAAACTAAAAACAGCAGAAAACAGGGAACTGGCTCTATGGCATCTTGTCAATAGGTTAGTACTGAAAATCGATAAAAATGACATAAAGTGTATAGCAAACATGTGGGAAACAATAAGAAAACAACATGGAACATCAGAAATTAAGGATACGTTTATGACGTATCAACATCCCCAAGCTTAGTTCATACTCGTCCTCGAGTAGGTAAACGATAAAACCACATAATTTCTGAGGTGACATTCTACCAACATAAACTTGATCATCAATAATGTAAAAGCTCATAGAACTTTAACACAATCATTATAAACAGAATTTTAATAATAAAGCATAGCAATCACCTTGCATCATGAGAAGTAACTCAAATAAAAGATCATGAATAACAATGCAACGAAGGATATACGTTTGTTTCAAGTATAGAGAAAACATGTCAAAGTGATATTTCCCTAGTCCTTAAGAGTGGGGTGAAACATAAATGCCAGGACACTTTCAAAGTTCATGAGGAAGACTAGAACAAATAATTATAGAACAAGCAATAACACATCATGAATCAATTAATAATGTTTCTGGGACAAATACACATAAAACTCAGAATGGCAACTATGCTCTCTCAACTGTGCATAAAGTTAGAAGATGGAGACTCAACATAAAATTAAAAGAAAGGCCCTTCGCAGAGGGAAGCATGGATCACTCATGTGCTAGACCTTTTATTTTATTAAACAGAGGTATAAAAAGCTTGGCACTCCTCCCAACCATCTTTCACAAACCATGGCTAACCGAATCCTCAGGTGCCTGCCAACAATCACATACCGTGGAGGAGTTTCTATATTTTAAGGTAGGTGTATGCTTATGTCAACGAATGGTAAACAGAATATACAGTACGTCAGAAGCCAACTAGACTTCACAAGAGCGGCTCTCGTAGAAGGACGCATCTGGGTAGAATGTCATCCCTCTTTCTCTTTTGTTTACACAATTATGTTTTGACAGAGTTACAGAAGGCTACAGGTACCTAGACTAAGACGTCCTAAATTCTTCTCATCTAATTATTTATTGATTGTGCAAATATAGTACTGAAGTGAGAAATTCAGCTTATTTAATTAGTGTTTGTTAAATACAGATACATGGATAGATATCTTCTAAAAAGAAAAGCACCCTCGCAAAATCCAGATGATATAAATTGGGAAGAGGAGATTCAGTATGATCCGGGACAAGGAAAAATATAGAAGATTATCATCCTAATGTCAAGGACTTGTAAGAAGAAAATACTTGATGAATTGACCATATCAACCTCGCACTTACGAATTTCCGTATACACTGACTGGGGATAGAGAGAGAAGGTTTAATCCTAAATGGTTTGATGAGTTTGATAGCTGGCTGGAGTATAGCGAGTCCAAAGATAAAGCATATTGCTTTTGTTGCTTCTTGTTTAGAGACCATCTTAGTAAGAAAGAAGCTGGGTATGAGGCATTTGTCGTGAAAGGTTGGAATGCATGGAACAAAAAAAGCGGTCTAAAAGATTATATTGGTGATGTTGGCAGTGTGCACAATCAAGCGCTAAAAAATTGTGATGCTTTGTTGAGAAGAGATGAACACATTGATGTTGCTATACAGGTACATAGTGAAGCTTCAAAGATTGCTTATTTTACACGACTAAATTCTTCCATTGACACAATTATATTTTTACTCAAACAAGGATTGGCATTCCGAGGGCATGATGAATCGAAATATTCGCTTAATAAAGGAAACTTTCGGGAATTGCGTGATGTCCCAGCAGAGCATAATTCATCTTATGGCAAGGCGTTGGGCCAAGATGCCGCAGGAAATTCTATTACGGTGTCTCCTGAGGTACAGAAAGATATAGCTAGCAGTTTTGCAAGTCAGATAACGAGTTATATTCTCAAATAAATTGGCCATGGCGTGTTTTTCTTACTTGTTGATGCGTCTAGAGATGTATCTTGCAAATAGCAGATGGTTGCGGTCTCGCCGTATGTCAATAATTCTGAATTGTAAAAGAAAGTTTTGTTGGTTTTATTCATGTGAAAGAGACAACATCTTCCTATCTTAAGTCTTCAATTGATTCTCTCTTTACAAAATACAAGTTGAGCTTCAAGCAAGTTCGAGGACAAGGGTACGACGGTGCTAGCAATATGCGAGGTGAGTCCAATGGCCTTCAAGCATTGATCAAGAGGGAAAGTAGCACAACTTATTATGCTCACTGTTTTGCGCACCAGTTTCAGTTAGTTGTGGTGGTCGTGGTAAGAAATCATATAGGGATTGGTAGGTTTTTTTAATATGATCCTTGTCTTTTTGAATGT
Source organism: Alopecurus myosuroides (assembly GCA_028641055.1). Taxonomy (NCBI): domain Eukaryota; kingdom Viridiplantae; phylum Streptophyta; class Magnoliopsida; order Poales; family Poaceae; genus Alopecurus; species Alopecurus myosuroides. The sequence continues at coordinate 347,558,422 of CM054057.1, forward strand.
TGTGGGTGGATCTTCAAAGAGAAGAGACATGATTCGAGATATAACTATTGAGGAAGTGGAGAAGGCTTTAGGTTGTGGGATGCTTAAAACATGAACAAACTTAAACCAAGAGCAATGTCTTCAAAGACCTGAGGACACTCGTTGGAGTTCGCATTATAAAACACTGAGAAGTCTGGTTGATATGTTTCAAGCAGTTGTCAAAGTGTTAGAGTTTGTGGAAGAAGAAGAAGACAGTGATAGAAGTAGAACAAACAGAGAGCAAGCAAATGGTCTTCAAGTGTATTTCCAGTCATTTGATTTTGTATTCTTCTTGCATCTCATGTTGACTATCTTAACAGCTACCAACACCTTATCAATAGCTCTCCAGCGGAAGGACGAAGATATTGTGAATGCTATGAACTGTGTTAAATCAACAAGAAGTCATTTGGTCGATCTAAGAGAAAATGAGTGGGAGTCTGTTTTGAGTGATGTGCATGCAATTTGTGAGGAATATGATCTTGTCATGTTAGAAATAGAGGAAGCATATGTCAATCCCAAGAAGAAACGACAGAACACTGGTATTACCAACCAACACTACTACCATGTTGATTGTTTGATTGGCTGGTTCAAGAGTTTGATACTCGTTCCAATGACATCCTCCAACTTGCTTGTATGGTCAGCAGCTTTTAGTCCGAGTGATTTATTTTGTGATTTTAATTTAGAGAATCTGATTAGCCTGGCTAAACTCTATCCTAATGATTTCGACTCCGAAGAATTGAGGGATCTTAGCCATCATCTTCGTCTTTATATTGCTAATGTGCGAGCACGACAGATTCTTCAACATCCAAGGTATTGGTGAACTTCGTAAGACAATGATGGAGACAAGGAAACATATATGTTATCCTTTAGTTTATTGGCTTTTGAATCTAGTGCTAGTGTTGCCTATTGCCACTGCCACGGTCGAGAGGTGCTTCTCGGCGATGAAACTCGTGAAAACTGATTTGCGTAATCGACTAAATGATGATAGTTTAAGTGATAACGTCATTTGCTATGTGGAGAAAGATGGAATGAAGAAAGTCACCGACGCTGGATTCATTGATCGATTCATGAAAATAAGAGATCCTAAATATTAAAAGATAACACTCTATAATGTAAAGTATTATATTTAGTTTTTTTATTCAACTGGTAAACTAAAACCACATTGCTAATTTACAGGTTATGGAGGATGTGAGGTAAGATGGCGTCTTTTTCTTTTATCAGCTATCTTTTTGTGAGCCGTGCCATCATTCGTTTATTCAAGAAAATGATTGTTCTTATTTGTTAGCATATGTTGTGTCTATTTTTTTTGTTGAATTCTTTGTGCCAAAATTTGTTAACAATATCAATATGAAAAAATTCTTTTCCATATCTTTACTATTAAGGTTACAGTGGTCGTGAGGCGGTGTCACACTTCACTACAATTACACAGAGAATGCCACCGCCCACAATAACCACCGTGCACCCTGTAACAAACAAACACCTTTATTTTCTCAACAATAAAACCAACGTCACCGTTAAACGGGCCCTCTAACAAACAAACACCTATATTCGAGCTGGCTAACTCAGTAGCAAAGAAAAAAACAGCTTTCTCATCGTACTGTAGTAGTAGCTGAGGTGATCCTGAGGCATAAATGCATCCATCGATCACGTAGACTTGATCGTGCCGGCACAGGCAACAATACTGTGTGAGCAGACCATGGTATGCAATATCTGCATGTTATGTATGAGTATATACAGTGCCATGGGTGTACATTTTTTTTCTTTTGACTTAAATATGTAACAACTTTTTTTTACTTAAATACTTAGGGCCTCTTTGGATTGAAGTATTTTCAAATGAATTGTGGAGGATTCCAATCCATAGGATTGTTTCCTAAGGAATGCCTTTGGATCAAAGGAATGACGCCTACAAAATTTCTATGGATTGTATTCCTACACCCCAATTTTATAGGAATTTCAACATCCACTCTAACCTCTTTTTTACACTCACTCGCGTAGGATCGAGGCAACTTTCCTGTGGTTCCATCCAAATGACTGTTTGCACAGTTTTCCTCTGTTTTGTAATCCTATGTTTTGCACCTCCAATCTGGTCAAATTCCTACGTTTTCTCGGTTCCTCTGTTTCATAATCCTGTGATCCAAATAAGCCCTTAACAGATTTAAGAATGCTTGAGAAAATTCGCCTCTCCGTCCATGGGTGTATGTTAACGGCCGGCCGATGCACATACTCTTCTATCATATCTACGTACATGGGCGTATCAAGGGGTGGGCCGTGGCCCACCCAGAATTTTGGGATTTCTTTTAATACCCATAGTTCTTCTTAGAAAAAAAACCATAGTTAAAAGATACATATACCAAACTATTATTTTATGAATCGATTGCCTATTTTGTACTTTTTGTTTGGTAAAAAGATCCGCAAAACAGATTTGAGTATCAAGCGTCCCGTATAGGTTGGGATGTAAACAAACTCCTCCGCAACAAGCGATTACTCCTTGCGCCAAAATTAATCATCTATCTCGGTTGAACAATATAGAGTCTGCAGAGTTCTAATTTTCGCTCGCCTCCCCAACAATCAGTTGATTGTGATCTCCACATGTCTTGTTTTGATACAGGATACACTCCAAATCTGACTTCCTCGCAGGCTCGCATGATCCGATGCCACGTCTCGCGCTGTCCGACCAACCTCAACCGCCACGGCGCCGCCACCATCAGCTAGCCCATGGAAGTCAGGCGACGTCGGCAAGGGCGCCGACGCAGGTGTTCGTGTACTTGACGGAGCGGGCCACGTCGTCGCTGATTCAAACCGTTGAGTACCCCAAGGGTTAAGCCAATCCTTAAGTTCCATTTTTTTTAGAAGTTGTACCTCGACTATGATTCCGTTCATCAATTCGGCTTTAATTGCACATATGTTGCATCTATTAGGACGTGGAGAAGTAGCAACGGGTTGTCCTGCATGAATTTATTGTTGTGCATTCTGCTTGGGATGGACATCAGTCCGACGCTAGGGAGGCACGCAACCTGCGCCGGAATTGACATGTCGGAGCGCGCGAGCCAAGCGACACCGAGTCGCCTACCACGCCTGCTGGCAGCTTCGCTAAGAGGAACACCGGCGTGCACGACATCACGGCGGTGAACGACAACGGGCGCAACGGGTTTCTCCCATCAGTGGCGTTGGCGGAGTTGCGCAGAGCGTGGCGCGCGCCATGTCTCCGGGCGACGCGGTCTCGTTGGAGACATGGTTGTGCGGGTAGGGGTACATTGGTAGGACTTGCCACAACGGCTGTGCAGCAGTTCAGCGGATGGAACCCCCACGCCACATGCAGGCTCCAGCATGCCATGGCCACTTGAGTAGGTGGACCATACAATGAGACGGAAAGGCCGAGCACGAGCAGGTGGACCAGACATTTTTTGTCCCAGTTTTAAAATTTTGTTTTGTGATTTTTGAAATTCCAAATTTTGGCCAGGCCGATAAAATATGCAAAACGAAAACCAAATCCTTTGATGGTTGTCGCTACTTGCTTTCCGGCAGACGTGGCCAGCCACCGTGTACTACGCATGACGCAGAGCGAGGCATCAACAAGGAGGACGGTGCTCTGATCGATCAGCTAGCGTACGATTAGAGGTACCATTGTTAGATGGTTATACATGCATAGATTAGTTGGTGATTGATGGCATTGAGTTTTTCTAAATTTGTAAGTGCAATGTGAGTGCTTTAAAAATATAAGCTATCAGTTATTGATCAACTTATTCTCTGCAACTATATGTTAGATGTTGAAAAGTTTAATAAAGTGGGACATCTTTACTCTAAATGTTATTTTTTTTCATCTACACTATGTTTGTTTTCTTTATGATTATTGAATTTAAGAAAGAGTGCTTTGTCATCATGTCGAAGAATAAGGAGAGACGAACAAAGTCATTGCACTATGGGCATATTTCAATATTTTGAATAATGTATTTGCGCCAACATCTCTTGTTATATGCAGGGACAATTTTTTTTATCTGCGGAACTTAAAAAATTATTAGTTGGAAAGTAGAGGCAGAGAGAATTGGTATTTTTGTTGTACATACATATTATATTCCGTGGCAACGCACGGGCACTCAGCTAGTATAGTTAAGTCGATGTGAAAGTTGTGCACAAAGGTAATATTTTTCTAGATTCGCACGTCGTATGTGATTCTTCACTTGTACTGTGTGAATCTTTTTCTATACTAATATAATGAAATAAAAATGCATCGCTTGGCTTTTATCTTTTCGGAAAAAAAATATACGGAGTACTATTATATTACAAAGCCGCCCGCCGTGCTCCTCTCCGGTGGAGCCAAACCACCGCGCAACTCGCTCGTCGAGAAAACCGCCACCAGCGGAGAACCACCGCGAGCCCTTCCCCGCCCACTCCGATCTCTTCTGCCTCCCAAGATTGGAAGTCGCGGGCTGCCGTACATGGCGGCCCCCCTTGTCCTCGTCTTGCTCCCCCTCGGCCTCCTCTTCCTTCTCTCCGGCCTGATCGTGAACATAGTCCAGGTATCCCTCCTTCCGAAGCCCTACTTGCCGGACGAGTCGTTTTGCGCCATTTTCGCCGGGGTTTGTGGTGGTGTAATCTGATTTGATCACTGCACAAGGAGTTATCTCTTTCCCTATTCGGGATATAATCATTTTTTCCACTATTAGAGTATTAGTACGCATTTTCTTTAATCACTTCACGAAGTCTGTAGATTGTAGATGATTTTTATTTTTCTTGCATCTGAAGCGTATTTTAGTCGAGGATTGCATAAATTTTGAATGATTTGTTCGCATGAACCTGTAAATCGCAGGCCGTCCTATTTGTGTCGGTAAGGCCCTTCTCGAAGAGCTTTTACCGGCGGATCAACAGATTCTTAGCCGAGCTGCTGTGGCTTCAGCTCGCCTGGGTTGTCGACTGGTGGGCAGGCGTTAAGGTACGAATATATGCTGATTTCAATTATTATTTTCATTCTGTATAAGCAGTATTTCTGGTATTTATTTGTATTTCGAAGCACGTTCAGGAATAATATTAACGAGACTGAATGAACATACTGCTTAAGTGCTCATAATATAAACTTACATATTTCATATGATGTTTATGAAGCAAAGAATATTGTTGCTTGGTTTATCTCCTATACCAAAGTAACTTCAACTCATGTTCTGCAGATACAATTCCATGCCGACGAGGAAACTTACCAGTCAATGGGTAAGGAATTGTCTTCAAATTTTTCTTGCTTGAGCTGCATATCAGCTTATGAAAAGAGCTTGATTAGCTCAGATTAAAAAAATTAGGTAAAGAGCATGCACTCGTCATATGCAATCATCGGAGTGATATTGATTGGCTTATTGGATGGATTTTGGCACAGGTTATTATATCTTAGACTCCTATTTTTTAAAACTTTTTCTACACCTGTTATTTTTTCGATATTTTTTACGAACTAGTAAAATTTTCTTGCAGTTAATCTTATGATCTATCTAATATGACTAATGAATCGTCTATGACTCCTTTTCTGGTCGACATTTGATCAGCGCTCAGGATGCCTTGGAAGTACGCTTGCTGTTATGAAAAAATCATCAAAATTCCTGCCAGTGAGTTAGCTAGCTCATGTGTATTTTACTCTCTCAACTAGTGTTTATGACATTAAACCTCTAATAAACCGGGTGTCTCACCTACCTAACAACGTACAACCAAGGGAGGGATCCTTCCCCCGTTGGTCAATGTTTTTGTTTATGACATTAAACTATGTGCGGAAATAATATTACTAAAAAAATAAAATAAACTAATAACTGGGGAGCTTAACGGTTGCGGTTTAAAGTTGATAGCCAAATTTGTATCAAACACTGGTAGAAGATCTCGTATCTTTCATATACCACCATACCAACTTTCAAGTATCAACATAATCAGGGTGTACTTTGTATGGATGTAGACTTGCACATCGATTAATTTGTAGTTGTAGTAGCAAAAGTAGGCTGGCAGAGTTGACCGTTAACTGTGAGCCGTAAATGAGTGTTTCTGATGATATGGCTATGGGAATGTTGTCATACAAGGGCTGATATGTAGCAAGACAAATGCAACATATTTTCATGGAAGCCGCCCAAAATGCACCGGCAGGATAAATCCTGAAGAGCAGTTGAAGTCAATACCTTAGAGACGGGTATGACCAGAGCAGCTGGGCTCTGCTTTTGGTAGAAACTCCTAGTAGAGAATTAGTAGAATCCAGTTTAGTTCCGTGGAAATGACTTGGGGCTTATTCCTATCGTGCACTAGTCTCAGCGAAGTGCACATCCCAGCTTTTAAATCCTGCTTGACCATCAGTGACATTTGAGTTTACCATAGCATGTATTTGTTATGGTATATGTCACATCCTCAGCGTTCTATAAGGTGTTATGATCACTCATTGCAGGTTATTGGCTGGTCCATGTGGTTTGCAGAATACCTGTTTTTGGAGAGGAACTGGGCAAAAGATGAGAAGACCCTAAAAGTATTTTCCCACCTTTTTTATAAGTGGAAACCTAGTGCGTGTTCTTATCTTAGTGGTATTGTCACTCTTTGCTTATAGTGGGGCCTCCAAAGGTTAAAGGACTTCCCCAGACCATTTTGGCTAGCCCTTTTCGTTGAGGGTACTCGCTTCACTCCAGCAAAGCTTTTAGCAGCTCAGGAGTATGCAGTTTCACAGGGCTTGCCAGCCCCTAGAAATGTACTTATTCCACGCACTAAGGTACTTATCTATTCCCTTGCTGAAATGTTTTCTCTATTTAATTACTCGTGTGTATACGACTACTCGTGATTCCTTTATTCTACACCACGGATGTCAAATATCTTTTCCCAATCTTACTATTGTAACCCCTCTGGTAACTTGCATGTTATATTAAAGATGTGCGATTATAAATTTTGAAATCTTCACATGGTAAAAAAAATACATATTTTGTGCCATGACTAAACTGAAAGGACTTTTTGTTAGTTCATGGTATGGTAGACGTCAAGTAAACATATGTTCATTATTATGGATATGGTGACTGAATTTAGCCACTTCGTTGTGTGCTTGTGTGTTATGTCTGCACATTGAACAAATAATATATCTATATGTTAATCTATTGGGGTTTTATATAATGACCGAAAGGTGTAGCCCAGATTAAATTTTGAAAGACTAAAATGGAGTAACTCAACTCCAGGTCCAGTTCAGTCTTGTAGCAGCTAGGGCTTCAGTCTAGTTGCTAGTTCAGGTTTGGGTATGAATTGCTGATAGCGTTTCCATACGAGGGTTTTTGGGCTACTGAGCTGATAGTAATATCAGTGGACAACTGAGGTACTGAACCATACTGTCTCGAGTATGCACATGAGCTTTTTCGAATAGCTCCAGTTTTATTGTTAAAGGGACAAAGCCTTGCTGCAGGCTTGAGCTCGAGCTGATCCTTGCCAGGCCTAGTTCGATTAGCTTGTCAAGTGCAAGCTGTTTCAATACAGCATGACACCGAGGTTTTCTGATACACACAAAGATGGGATACATACTTCATGCTTTCAGACACAGAAAATTGTTGTCAGGTCTAAACATTTTTTGGAGCAATGGCATAAGCAAAAGGTAGATGAAAATGTGTAACCATACAATAGTGGAGCTTAATTGTGAGGTTCTAAACATGAAAATGTTTGCTAGTAGTTACTGAGAACATATGGCTGTAATACTTAGTTAAGTGTTGAGTGGTTGCACTTTCTGTTTTGTGAAATGGTTGAGTAGTCTGTTAATGACAGCTTAGAATAATAGTGATTGAGTATATGATTGTGTTATGCATTTTCCTCTACATATTTGTATTGCCACTTTTATTTATTCTGCGACATTAAAGTAACGTATTGATACCTCCTGTGAAAAATCGTAGGGATACGTATCAGCTGTAAGTATTATGCGGGATTTTGTTCCAGCTATTTATGATACGACTATAATAATTCCGAAAGATTCACCTGAACCAACAATGCTGCGGATTTTGAAAGGGCAGTCATCAGTGGTACGTTATTAACGTCATGAGTATTTGTCCAGATAAATCAGAAATTTACATTTCCTAAATACTGAACTCAATTTTTATTTTTTGAATCAAACGTAGGTTCAACTTAATACAAAGGACTTGGTTATTTTCCACCAATACTGAAGTATTGCAAACTAAATTAGACAAATACTACTAGTAAATATATGTAAATTTTTGTTGCACACTTCCTAATTTATTTTAGATGTGCACTTCCTACTTTTGATGTAAAACAATTTTACCATGTGGTCGTTATTTCGTTAGGTACACGTTCGCATGAAACGGCATGCTATGAGTGAGATGCCAAAATCAGAGGAAGATGTTTCGAAATGGTGCAAAGACATCTTTGTGGCGAAAGTATGGGCCCATATATTTTCAGACATGTTCTAATTGTATTTATCTATGTATTGGTTGATCAAATAATTATTAAGTAAAGTTCCTTCTGCTCTGTTTTTTTTGTTGTTGCCACAGGACAGATTGCTGGATAAGCATTTGACCACGGGCACTTTTGATGAGGAGATTAGACCAATTGGCCGTCCGTTGAAATCATTGTTGGTAAAGCCCCAATGCAATAGCATCATATTTCTATTTAATACCATGAGCTATACTCACCGCAAAAGTGCACATACAATTTGCAATAGAAGGGTACAGATGATTATTGTCTGTGCACCAAAAAAAAAACAGAACTTGGTATTAATATATGGTAGAATTGGCCATAGTGTCCTTTGAATGTTAGTGTCATCGGTACGTTTGTAACAGTGGAAAATACGTAGCAGTAGAGAGAATTTGAGTGATTGAAGATAATCCATTAGCCATGTGCTTACTTTGGAAGAAAGGGCAGGGTTAGCTGATGTTACAGTTGACAGTTGCGGTTTAGAGAATCAAGGGGTGATGGCATTTTTGAGTTGGAACAACAAGGCACTGTTGATGATAGGAGTTATGCAGACCATGAGCAGTTTTGTGTGACTTGCGTTGTTGCGGAGAACTCTTATTTAGTACCCGATAGCTATACCATAGCTCGGTAATTACTTCTGCAAATGAACATCTTTTAGTATTAGCACCCTGGTCACTGACTTTCTATTTCTGCCGATGGAACAGGTGACTCTGTTTTGGTCATGCCTCCTTGTCTATGGAGCTGTACAGTTCTTCAAGTGGACTCAGCTCTTGTCAACATGGAAAGGAGTAGGGTTCACAGCTGCAGGGCTTGCGCTGGTGACAGGACTCATGCATGTGTTCATAATGTTCTCGCAGTCGGAGCGGTCCAGCTCGGCCAGGGCAGCGCGGAACCGAGTCATGAAAGATTGAAAGCGGCAACAATGATGTTACTCTAGAGCCTTACCAAGGGAGAACTACCAGCTGACTGAGTGCTGATCCGCATAGGCCCCAAACTGGAGGGGCTGTGAACCAGACAACCAAAAAGGTTGTTTTTTCACAATCGTATGATCCCAGACAGGTTTAGTTTATGAGATCTGTTGAAGTAGCAAGTTTGACTTTGTCAGCTCCATTTTAGTACAGCACTGGACTTTGTATGAACATGTAAAAAACTGTATTTTGACTTTGTGAACATGTAAAGAACTGCATTTCAGTACTGCACTGGACTTTGTATGAACGTGTAAAAATTTTGCATCTTAGTAGTGCACTAGAGATTGGAATTGGTTGGGTACAGTTTGCAGAAAACATAGATTTATTTTGAAGACCTTTAATCATCAAATCATTTTATCACTTAGGGTTACTCATCTGTTTGGTACAGTTTGAAAACCTCGCTTATCTGTCCCACTGATTGTGGGCCCTCACATCGGAAACCAGAAAAAGGTTCCCTACTGATGTTCTTTGACCGTCACCGGGTGATACTCTTCTTGAGCTTTTTAGTTTACCATTGCTTCATAGAAAGATACTACGCTGATTTAGCCTACACTGACTTAGAGCATCTTCACCGTAGCTCCCAATAGCCAGGCACCTGACACGAAAACTCCGTCTAAGTATGGCCCCAATAACCATAAAAAGTTGCTAGAGCAGCTGAAAGTACAAGGATGCCACTGGGGGCGGTGAATGGACGTTTAAAAATAATCACGGTTTAGACTTGAGTAAATACGGAATAAAACTAGTATTTAATTTATCAAACTTAAAACCTAAACAAGCTAGTTTCATCTATGTGCACCAATTTATGCTAAACAAGCTAAGAAACTAAGTGATAGCAAAATAGATAACTTCAAGCGCGAAGGCTATCACAAAGTAAATACACAAGTAAAGGTCCGGGTATAAAGAAAACCGAGGGACACAAAGACACGAGGTGATTCCCGAAGTTCCTTCCACAATGGAAGCATGTCTTCGTTGGAGAGGTGTGGAACCGCCAAGACACTCAACGCACGGTTGTACTCACCTTATTCTCCTTAGCTTCTCCGGTGAGGGAGATGCTCGTTTCCACTATGAGGTCCTCTTGAGGCGGTGACCAAACCTTACACATGAAATTTTATCTTTTGTTTCTTGTTTTTATTTTCACTAATTAGGCTTAATGGAAAACAACAAAAATATGAGAGAGCTTTATGAGATTTATCTTGAGTTAGAACATGAAGTGTTTGAATAGAAAATTAAAAAAATCTATAGAACTTTATTTGCATGCTAGTAGAAATGCTATTAGTATGAATTCTTTGAAAACCATTATTGCTAATTCTATGGAAAACTTTAAGCTTGGGGAAGCCAGTTTTTATGAATATGATCTTTTTAGTTCCCTAAGCATGGAGGAGAAAATTTACTTTGATGATACTTTGCCTCCAATATATGATAATTACAATGACAAATATGATATTTTCAGTCCACCTACTTTTGAGGAGAAAATTTATTGTGATTATAATATGCCTCCTATTTATGATGATTATAATGACATCTACTTTGTTGAATTCACTCCCACTACTATTAATGAGAATGACTATACTTATGTGGGGGAGTATGAATACTTTTATGCATGCGGATCATGATAATAATGCTTTATGTGATAGTGATATTGTTGATTTTATTCATGATGCTAATGAAAGTTATTATGAGATAGGAAAATATGGTTGTGGGAATTTTCATGTTACTAAAACACCTCTCTTTATTTTGAAATTTTTGAAGTTGAATTTGTTTTTACTTCCTATGCTTGCTACTTTGTGCTTCATTGATTTGTTTTCTTACAAGATTCCTATGCATAGGAAGTGGGGTAAGCTTAAATGTGCTTTATAATTTCCTCTTAATGCTCTATTATTGTTCTCAAATTCTTATTCTTATGTGAGCATCTTTTAAAAACACTATGCTTAGCTAAAAGGCTTTAAAGAAAAGCGCTTGTGGGAGGCAACCCACTTTGTTTTCTTTTGTTTTCCCTTTGTTTTCTTATGTTTTCTTTTGTTATTTTTGAAACCTGGAAGTTGTTACATCTGTAGAAACCGCTTATTATCCTTTTTATTTTGTTGATGTACCAACAGTAACCTCTAATAGAGAGGTAGTGCGATTTGGGGAAATTAATGTTCTGAAACAGATTTCTGGGTTATTAGAAAAAAACTTATTTCTCTCATCCAGAACGTCGAATTTCTTTGAAAAAACATAGACACATGCCCCAGGTTGTTATCTACTTCCATTAATTTCCCACTTTTTATTCATAAACATAATATTTTTGGAAAAAAAAATCATTTTTACCGATTGTTCTATTTTGACAGCTGCCAATATTTGCATTTGCGTCTTAATCTCTTTCTTTTGGTGTTCTTTTGAGAGGAAGAGCCTTAAAATAAGTTGTGACCGTAGCTAATGTTTTAAATTGAGTGTTAGACTTGTGTTGAAACTAAACCAAGTGGATTTATTATTTTGATGCACTAATGTTGCTAATGAAGATTGTGAGAAGTTTTAGGTGAAGGAAGTTTTCAAGTGTAGGGAGAGAAGAATGATATGATGACATGAAGGATGGAAAAAAGCTCAAGCTTGGGATTCCCATGTCACCCCAAGACATATCCAAGAAGTACAAGCACGAAAGATTGGGGATTCCCAAGGCATCCTCTTCTTCATCAACAAAAAAATATCAGGTTTATTTCAAAACATTATATTTTTATTGCTTCACATGATGTGTGTTATTCATGGAGCATCATTTTATTTTTATTTCAGTTTGGTTTTGTTTTCTTATTGTAGTAAATGTTTAGATCCTAGAACTTTTATTTTGGGAGAGACACACTCCATTTTCATTGCCTAGAACACTCTAGTTTTCACTCTTATTGTTCTGCGAGTGCTCAGTTTTTGCTACTACTTAGTTTAGCTCTTGTTTTTCACTCAAATTTTTTCAGAGCTTGTTGGTTTGATTCATTTATATTTGATTAGATCTATGGTCTTTGATGATTATTTTCTTTGAGAGTTGTTTCGAATAAGTTGATTGGTGTTGGAGAAGAGTAAATTGTTTCATGCTTATAGTGGTGCAATAGGAAGCTTGTTTTGACTGTGGCATAAGCTTTGGCCTGTCATTTTAGATGTTATTTTAATTATGTTCTTAGTTATTTATTATATCATGACTAGTATCAAATAGCTGAGAGTGCTTAATGTGCCATAGAACTTAATCATATGTTGTTCTCTCATATTGAAGCATGGTATTGTGGTATTTCTCCTTTGAATGCTTTATCTGGATTGACTTGGCGCATGCTCACACCATGTTATGACTACAAACAAAGTTACATATATCCTTTATGATCATTTAGTTTTTGACTTGTAATATCACTTCATGCTTTGATTAATGATGTTTTGTCGCTATGCATGATTATGGCCGTTATTGCTCTCTTAGTTGGTCGCTCCCAGTCTTTTGCTAGCCTTCACCTGTACTGAGTATGAGCTGTACTCGTGCATCCAACTCCCAAAAACCAAAGTATGCCAAATGTTTCCACCATATCTACCTATATGTGGTATTTAACCGCCACTAATTTCTCGTGTGCTACCTTTAAACCTTCAAAATTATAACCTGTTTTGTGTTCTTGTTTTATCTCATGAGGAATTAGTTTAAAGTTTATTATGGTTTGTGTCAAGCAACATTCTTATTCCTTCTTTCACCCGATGAGTATGGAATCTGTGCTCATCTAAATTTGTAGAGAGCTAGTGCCAAATAATAACAAAAAGGCACATCCCCATGGTTTGATGAAAGCTGGTGGGTACCCGTACGTGAACACGGCTAGCCATGGTTTGTGAAACAAAGGTGGGGGAAGTGCCAACTAATAAGACAACAGAAACAACTCTCATAAGTCTAAACACTTTGCTTGACATGGATTATGATAAGTTTTCATTACCATTCGTTGACATAGACATACACCTCTCTCAAAATTGTTTTTTAATATCTCTATTTTATCAAATAAAAATCTCTAGCACATGAGTAATCCCGACTTCCCTCTGTGAAGGGCCTTTCTTTTACTTTTATGTTGAGTCTTCATCTTCTTACTTTATGCACCAGCTAAGAGAGCATAGTTTTCATTCTGAGTATAATGTGCATAGTACCAAAATTTATTATTGATTGATTCATTATTTGTAGTATTGCATGCTCTCAAATTATTTGTATCTCGTCACCATTTAAACTTTCAAGGTGCCATGGCATATATGTTTTGCTACCAGTTGAAGGACTAGTTGGATACCACTTTATTATGTTTTTCTTTATGATTGAAACAACCGTATCACTTTCAATGTTTCATTATTCATTTTATTTTGTTTGTGTTTCTTTTCATGTGCAAAATTGTTGCTAAGTTTACATTAGTTGAAATAATATTTATGATGCCTTTGTTAAAGTACTTGATCTCAATTTTGCAATGCTTTTACATATTGTTGATCAAGATTTGTGTTGGCTTCATGTCAGCTCAAAAATTATTTTGTTATCACTTACCTACTCAAGGACGAGCAGGAGTTAAGCTTGGGGATGTTGATATGTTGCAAACGTATCTATAATTTTTGAGGCTCCATTCTTGTTTTCTACCCAATATCCTTTGTTTTCCACATGTTTTCTACCGTTTTCCTTTGTTTTTCGGATGTTTTCATAGACTAACCTATTAACAAGAAGCCCCAGGCCAGTTGCTGTTTTCTGCTGTTTTTATATTTCAGAAAAGTTCTTAAGGAAATATTCTTGGAAAGGGCTAAAAATCCACGAAGATCAATTTTAACCTGGAACGAAGACACAGCCCAAAGGAGAGACGAAGAGGAGCCAAGAGGGTGCCAGGTGCGCCCCCCTAAGCCGCGCCTGGTGGCCCCCTGGGAGCCCTCTGCACCGCCTCACATCCCCTCTTTGCCTATAAATTGCCTTTTACCCTAAAAACTTTGGGGACGGAGTTATTTTCCATGGAACATACAGAGAGGCGGCGTCACCACAAAAGTCCAATCTAGGGCTTCTACAGCTCTGCCTCGGCACCCTACCAGAGGGGGGAATGATCACCGGAGGCCTCTTCATCAACGTTGCTGCCTCCCATGATAATGCGGGAGTAGCCCCTCCTCGGAGCCGAGGGCTCATGCTAGTAGCTATATGGTTATGTCTCTCTCATGATGTGATCTTGATTGTGATCGTGTGCTATGTTATTTTTTTTGACACATTACAGTCCCCGCTGTGTCAAAATTTTCCATTAATATATAGCATATTTACAGAGAGTACTCGTACAAGTTCATAGGGTATCCAGCCATTGAGTCATACCATCTTTAAGAGATGGCTTAGCCTTATGTCTGGCTAATGAGAAGTTTTTCTTAAAAAATTTATACATAGTGTGATATCCTTTTGGATCCCATCAAAGATGTTCTTATTTCTGTGGTTCCATAGTGTCCAAGAGCCTATAATGAGTATTTATTTGAAGTACACTGTCTTGTATTTGATTCTTCCCAATTGAATAAGAGTCATGTAATCAGCAATGTTCTCCCATTAAAAACCAATGAATTCCCAGAAGTCTTTACTGAATGGGTATCCAAAGAAAAGGTGGTGGAGATCTTCAGTATGATTATCCTCACATAGGACAACGGCTTTGGTGGGAATTTGGAATTGTTTTCTGCAAAGAAGATCTCTGGTGTTCAATCTATCATGTAGTAGAAGCCAGAAGAAGAATTCATGCTAGGGAAGTGTACAGGATTTCCAGGTCCATAGGAATGGTTTAGCTGTAGTAGGAAATGGTCGGAGCATCTTATAAGATTTATTTCTCTTGTATGTGGTATTGGTACCAGGTATAAACCACCTATCATTCTCCTGATTATTAGCCAATGAGAGTAGTTTGTCTTTGAAGGTATGGTATTGTTGCATAGCAATATCTGATAGTGGTGTATGAAAGAGGTCATAAATTTCACCATGATTGTTATACTCAATAGCAGATTGTAATGAGATATTATCATATCTAGCAAATGAGCATAGCTGAGGGAATTGCCTGACAAAAGTGGTATCTTCCCATGAACCTCTCCAAAGATCAATGGTATCCCCTGTTCCAGGCTTGCATTTGATGTGGTTCATAAACTTATCCATTAGTGAGTGTCAGTCTTTCCACCAAATTGATCTAGAAGGTCCAGTGTGTTGTGGCAATTTATGATCTGGATAGTGAGCCTGCCAAATCAGATTGACCCATGGGGTATCATGTCTATTCATGAATTTATATAGGCATTTCATAAGCAGAGCATTGTTCTGTGTTCTAAGGTCAAGCACACCCAGTCCACCAGCCTTCTTAGGTTTACATACAGTATCCCATTTGACAAGACATTTACCCCTTTTTTCAATATCCTTACCAGCCCACAAAAAACCCCTGGAAGATTTCTCAATATGTTCTATAATTGAAATAGGCAATTTCAGAGTACATAGAGCATAGTTGGGTATAGCTGAGATAACAGATTTGACCACAATGAGTCTACCATCATAGGATAGTGTCTCAGCAATACCAATAAATCTTCTGTCAATACTCTCAATGATACCAATGAAATCATCAATTCTTGGCTTAGTGGTACCCATGGGCAGACCAAGATAGGTAAATGGCATTGATTCAGTCTTGCAACCAACGGTATTTGCAAGCATGGTGCATTGTTCATTGTAAATCTTGATGGGTGCAATAGATATTTTGTGATAATTCACTTTGAGTCCAGTGGATTTAGAAAACTTTTCCAAGATACCTTTGAGGTGTAATAATTGAGTGGCATCTGCTGGCATAATGATCAATGTGTCATCAGCATATTGGATGATAGGGTAATCCATATTATAATGATTGTCCAGGGGACATGTGAGAAATCCTTCATGCCAGGAATTATTGACTGCATATTGTAGAAGTTCCGATGCAGCAACAAAAAGAAGAGGTGACAGTGGGTCACCTTGTCTGACACCCCTTTTACATTGAATGGTCTTGCCTGGTACACCATTAAGAAAAATGGATGTGGATGCAGAGTGTAGTATGTTGTTGATCCATCCAATCCATTTGCTACCAAATCCCATAGCAGTAAGCATGTGTATAATAGCAGAGAATTCAATTTTGTCAAATGCTTTTTCGAAGTCAATCTTGACAATAATGGTTTCTTTCTTAGATTTATGGCATAAATGAATGTATTCAAATGCCCAAGCAAGGCAGTCTTGGATAATTATTTTCCTGATAAAGCCATATTGATTTTTGTGGATGATAGGGATAATAATATCTTGAAGTCTGTTGGTAAGTATCTTAGTGATTATTTTGACTGGTGTGCTGACCAGGGAAATAGGCCTATAATCATTGACAGTTTCAGGGTCCTGGCATTTTGGAATAAGTGCAATAAATGTAGTGTTGATATTGCTCAAATCCAGAGAGCCATTATGAAATTCCATGCAAATCTTGTAGAACTGATCTTTAATAATAAGCCAACATTTTTTCATGAAGGCACCATTGAAGCCATCTGGCCCTGGAGATTTATCAGATGGCATACAAGCAACAATATCATCAATTTCTTTATTAGTAAATGGAGCCTCAATGGATGAGAAATCAATACTTGAATTTCGAGGAATAATCTCCTGTAGGTTGAAATTCATAGGGCAGTTATCGGAGATACCAACTCTATCTTTGTACTACTCCAAAATGCAGCAGCTTTGTCCTCATGGTCACATACCATATTATCAGAATCAATGGTCAATGATGCAATATAATTACATCTATAACTTTTAGTAGCAATAGTATGGAAGAATTTTGTGTTTTCTCCACCAAGTTGCGCCCATCTGATTTTCTCACGGCTTCTCCAAAATAATCTTTTGGCTTCAAGTAAATGAGTGAGATATTTTTTGAGTGCTACCCTGAAGTTGGTTTCTTGTATGGATAGTAGTCTTTGTTCTTCTAATCCATCAATCATAGCCAGTACATAATTGAATGATTCAATGGTTTTATTGAGTTGTGAGAAATTTTTGCTCCATTTTTTGAGTCCTTGTCGTAGATTCTTGAATCTAGCTGTAATGTCTTGTGCTGGGTTTTTATAAACACCTCTGTTGAACCAGTGCTTGTTGATTATATCCAAGAAACCATCAAATTGTATCCAGTATTCTTCAAATCTGAACAGATTGCACTTAGATATATAGGTGCCAATCTGAATCTTGATAGGTATATGATCAGAAGATAATTTAGATAAAGGAGTGGCCATAGTGTTGGGGAAATTATTATTCCAGTTGCCAGCTATGAAAATCCAATCAAGTTTGACGAGAAGAGGATCTTTTTGCAAATTACTCCAGCTGTATGCTCTTCCTTTAATGGGGACTTCCTCAAGATCATGATATGAAATAATAGAATTAAACAACAACATGGGTTGAATATCTCCTTCCCCTCTATTTCTATTATGATTTCCTCTGATAAGGTTGAAATCCCCAAGAGATCCAGTTATGCATAGGAGCATTATCAATATTATATAGCCAATCAAAAAAAATTGTTTGTCGTCATGATGAGCAGGTCCATATATATTAGTGATGTACCAAGTATGAGCACTAATTTTGCAGGTCAATTCAACTGTAACATGATATTTATTAGCACTGATTGTAGTACCCTGGAAGAGGTTACCATTCCAAATAGTGATGATTCCTCCAAAACTGCCATTGGATGGAAAATAGGAGTATTGATTAAATCGTTTAGGGCAAAAATTCTTGATGTATGCCAGATCAAAATGCTCCCTCTTAGTTTCTTGGAAGCAGATAACATTGCAATTGGATGCATCAATATTCTTTCTGATATCATCCCATCTGGTCTGTGAGTTAATGCCTCTAAGATTCTAGTCTAGTATAATCCAGTTTCTATCCATAAAAACATGATGTAGTGAGGTAAGACCAGTATAACATAATAGTACTGGATTGGCTTCTCAATAGTATGTAGAGATGATTGTGAGAATGATATATCTTTATCTCAATAGGTATCCAAGAACTCCATGAATACCAAATATAAAGCCTCGTCATGATAAAAAAAGGGAAGTTCCAGGAAACATGAGGTAGTACCAAATTATTACAGATAGTAACATGTCTGAGTGGGCAGATGAAATGCCAATAAATCCACAAGCTTGAGCAAAATAAATAGCCCAGGGATAGTAAGATGGCTATGATTATTACATAATATGGAAAACATTTATTCCAGACTATCATTGGTACTGTCGTAGTCTAATGCATCATCAGATAAATCCCTAGGATTCATCTCACATGAACCAACCCGCAAAGCCGTGATATTGTCATTGCTGAGGTGTGGTGGTGGTGGGGGGCTTGTTCATCAAGGACTTGAGCAGTATGAGATTATGGATGGTGCTCCTCTTTGTCAATATCACCTTCTGGGATGATGCCATCCTTGTATCCTCCATGAAGAATTTCCAGTCTGTTGCTCCTTCTGACTTGAGTGGCAGATACTGGGCCCTTGCCTTTCTTCTTTTGAATGTTCCTGGTGGTGGAAATGGCAGGTGAGCTAGGCCCATCCTCATCCATATGCATGGTGAAGGTGTTGTCAGATGGCTGAATAGATGGTGCAAGTATGTGGGGGTACATCATGATCAACATGTTCAAGATCCATCATCATGTTATTGTTGTTTTGTGAGTTATCTTCCACATACATGTCTTCCTCCACAGTAGGTGGGTCATTGAGAATAGGTGCAACATTGTTTGTAGCAGGTGCTTGTGGACTCTGTGGTGGGGTGACCATAGCAGGTTCACCATCAGCAGCAGGTACAGCATGTCCATGCCCAGGTGCAACATGGACTGGGTTTGGTGCAGCATTGTTCAGATTCACAATGCCCTCATGATCAGCATGCCAGATGTCAAAATCTTCAACTACCATGGGTACTGGGTGTGGGTTGGCGCCATCTGGTGGTAGAGGATCTTCATCTCCAGCAATAACTCCAAGCATAGTGGCAGATAGGATAATTGTGGGGCATGACCAGGAGCCACCATTACCTTCATCAGATTGGTTCTGGATCACAACCATGCTTAGTGGTATACAGTCCAGGTCATAAACCCTGATCTTCACAAGGATCCTAGATCTGTTGGCATTGTATTCTTTCCAAACAAGCACACGGCCATATTGTGCAAGAGTCTTAACAATGGTGTCAAATTCCAGCACTCAGTTGGATAGTTCATGAGCAGAATCCAACAGTCGTGCGTAAATGTGGAAGCATGATGGTTTCTACCCCTATTATGACCAATGACTCGAAGAACCGTGTCACCAATGAAATAAGGACTGTGCTGGATGGCTTGATCTCTGTCACTAACATCTTGAAATCGAACAAGTGCAACACCCATACCAGATGGCGAGATTTCATGTATGATGTAATGACGGACATGCTCAAGGTGATGCCTGATGAGCGTGGCGGTGCCGTTGAAGAGAGCAGGGTGGGGCTCAGGCGCAATGTCGATGATGTCCCATTCATCACAGCTATGTGGTAGATTCCCACCGACCACAACGTAGCCTCTCTGAGGGCGTAGGTTATTAGGCGGGATAAATTCAGCCCCATTGGGGAGATGGGGCAGGAAGTCGCAAGAATAGTTCGCCATGGCTGGTGCAGGGAGAAGCAGGGTATTGGGGTTTTCGTGGCTGTCAAGGTGTTGCAAGGTGGAGGAAGACTGAATAGGGGCAATAGCATTGGTAGTTTGGTCTTCTCGGCTTCCACGTTCAATAAGTAACTGTTTGTTGGGATCTTTCCGTTTGTATATGGTTTTCTTCCTTATCTTGGACAAACAATTATAGGATATATGACCGTAGTTGAAACAAACTCGGCAGCGGATTTGATAAGTACAATCATAATAATTATGACCAGGTGCAAGGCAATGTGTACAAACTAAATTGCACGTAGGAGAGTTCACCTGGCGAGTAAGAGCATCCTCAGTGGGCTGATGAATGTCATTATTAGGCCTTGGTCATCAATAGTGATAGAATTTGATCCAATAGGAACCCAAATTTGTTTGCATGGAAGGTGACCAGGATTCCCGCTCTTGTCAGTATTCATGATCCGCAAATTGCGATCATGAGATGTGATACTGGATCTAGGAAATCCATGAATAATTCTAGGTCCCATCGGGGTAGTATTAGATCTAGTGAGAATATTATGTTTCAAATTACCTCGTTGAATCTTAGATGGACGATGCATGGATGATGATTGTGAGGGAACGTGAGTCCATTCAGCATCTTGTTCCTTGTACCATGCCAATTCCTCACGAGTCCAATTTGGGCCACCAAAACCCCAGAGAAATAGCATTTGAATAAATCACAAGAAAACCATCATAGATTGGTGATGTAAAACCCTACTGCCTTGGAGCGGACAGTGAACTTAAAAACTTGATCAGCTAGTTGAATGATCTTGAAGCTATGATGGGGTGCACCAAGACAAGATTCTAATGCCCATCCAACATGATCCGTAGTGAGACGAAAAGCAGATCTTCCAAATGAGACCACAAGATGAAAGCCATGTGGAGAGGTGGGGGATGTGACCGAGACAGAGAAGAGGGATCGAACCTGTTTGGCCAAATCGAGACCAAAATCAAAAACCAATTGTTTGTGGAAACTAGGGAGGGTTGGTGGTGGATCCATCTCCTCAGATCAAGAGGGATGGGTGGGGTGGTGGGTTGAGATCTAGGGTTGATGAGAGTCGCCATGGGAGTCACCGAGGTGGGATTGTGGTGGAGTCGCCATGCTAAGAGGGGCACGATGAGAGAGTGGTTTTATGTTCGTGTGCTATGTTATCATTGTTGAATCTATTATGTCTCTCCTTCATTTATGTAATGGATCTCATGTACTCAATTGGTTGTATCTAGTATAATTCTCCGGAGTCACCTTTGTTCCACGGTGCCACGGTGACAGTGCGGGTGCCATGTGTGACTCTATGGACCTTCAATTAGAGGGAAACTTATCATGAACTTGTTTTTACTATGTTGGATTGAATTGGAATCATGAGGTTTCTTGATGCTTGTGCTTAGTATAATCTCTATAGTGCCATGGTGACAGTGCGGGTGTTGTGGATTGATTAGAAAGATACTATTCAAGATATAGGTTGTGGTGTTTATTAGTACTATCTTTGGATGCCCAAGGTGAGAGGGTTGGGTTGTTCTTTGACCGGAACGTAAACTTTGAGGTGTGGTAGTGTAGCCCTATGTAATTCTCATCCTATTTGTGATTCACGAGGAACGGTTTCCGAGCTATGTCTTTCATGCATGTTGTTAGAGAAAGTATCATATGTTTAATTATGTTAATGTTGTTGAGAGTGACCACTAGTGAAAGTATGACCCATAGGTCTTGTTTTACACCATTGCTATATAGTTTTCTTTCAGTTTTACTATTTGTTTGCTTGCAGCCTTTTTTATTACAGATTTACAAAACCTTGTTTTCCCATCCATATTACTCACATTTTATCATCTCTTTGCTGAACTAGTGCACTTATACAACCGAAAATTGTATTAGGTGTGTTGGGGACACAAGAGGCCTCTTGTATCTTAATTGCAGGGTTGCTTCAGAGGGATACACTCAACCTATACCTCCTCGAGTTCGATAAACCTTGGGTTACTCACTTGAGGGAAATTTGCTGCTGTCCTACAAACCTCTGCGCTTAGAGGCCCAACATAGTCTGCAAGAGTATTAACATGTAGTGGACATCAATGGACTCTGCCGAATAGACCTAAAGAAGTACATTGGACGAATTCGAGTCAAAACGGTGAGCGACCTCGTGGAGATAGCCAACAACTGGGCTGAAGGCGAGGAGTCAGCGCACACCGCCCACACACCCTCACTTGAAGAAGATAACATGGATATCTCGTACACAAACGAGGGGTGAAGAAGGTACACCCGTGACCCAGGACGACGACGAAAGCGCAAAAACTGCGTCTTCGACGAGATGTAGCAACGGCTACCGTAGGCAGGCACGCGATCCACCACGAGTGCAGGAACACGAGCGTGGGCAAGAACAAAAGCGAGAGTGGCAGCCGCGAAAAAATCGCGCAGATGGACTGCCACCCATGTCAATCGAGCAGCAACTTGAAGGACCTTGCCCAAACCACATGTACACAAACGACAATGGAGTGTGCAGGTTAAGCCATAAGCTAAAAGACTACCGCAGATTCCAACTCCTCATGGAAGCATCATACAGGAAACAAAGAGAGGCTCAGCGGGAGGCTTCCCCGCTGTGCCAGGAGCATTAGCAGTGGGTGTTCCGCCACCACCTCCAATGGCGATAGGTGCACCATCCCCGCCACGACCTCCAGCACAACCAGCATTCAGGGCACAGCAGGCCGCAGCAGTGCAACACCAATTGTCGATTAGTCATGTCAACAAATCCCTCGGATGGTCCGATAGGTTTTCGAGTAGGAGAACAAAATAGGAGTTGGTGACAACGTCGGATAACAAGGGGGCACGATTTACCCAGGACCGGGGACCTCGTAGAGGTAAAACTCTTACTCCTGCTTGTCTGTCTTTGTATTATGAGGATTGTTACAATGATGGGTGCGCTAGCCGAGAAATTGGATCTCGAGCTATGGCAATGGTGGTGAAAAACTGAGATTGGATGTCCCCCTCGAGTTGCTCTCCCAGCCTTTAAATAGATGGCCGGGTCTCAAGCCGTACCCGAGGGGGTTACAAACCCTAGCTCTAGTCGGTAGAAGCTTTCCATCTTGCCCCGCAAGTCTTGCGGGTGGGCCGCTACTGGGCCTTCTAGAGCCACGGGGTATTCCCTTGTGATGGGCTTCGGTGCTGGGCCATAGACCAGGTAGGCTCACCCGACAGGTCCTGGAGTCATCCCCTCGCCAGGATCCCCCGAGTGCTTGTTCGACTGAGAATAGTCGAGTAAGCACTCAAAGTCTGTTTCTGGACCTCACGACCGGGTCGTTTGAATACTTGATTTGAAGGGTGTGTTCCCTGTATGAGATGTACTCGAGTATCAAGCAGTAAGTGCGCCTTGCGTTTGGCTTTTTTCATAGAAGGGTATGGCTCGTCGCTTGGCTCTCCCGAAAGATCAGAGCCAATTAATTGCTTC
The DNA here is from genome assembly GCA_028641055.1 of Alopecurus myosuroides. Lineage (NCBI taxonomy): Eukaryota > Viridiplantae > Streptophyta > Magnoliopsida > Poales > Poaceae > Alopecurus > Alopecurus myosuroides. The sequence goes on from CM054057.1 coordinate 347,581,878, forward strand.
TCGGGCAAAAACAGTTCTGGCCTACACGAATTCGAGACCTTCGACTCAAACTCGGCGAGGTGATCATTGCGACTGGGCCATGGAGTTCTTATCGAGTCGAACTTAACCTTAAAGGGGTACCCGGCGCGTCCGCTAGGATTTTTCTTCGTGTTGTTGACACGGAAAATTTACTGGAGGACGCAGCTTGAGTGCGATTCCAGACCCATAGGAGATATTGTTGGGTCTTACCTTCGTACTCGAAGAATACGACATCCGGATATGCCTAGTCGGCCGAACGATCAAGGGTAAGACGACGTGTTAGTACATCGTGACGCGGAGCCGCGAGAGCCACGTACTCGCGATTTTATTTTGGATGCACCATGGGCGCTATCTTCTGCTCCTAAAAAATGGCGAGTGCCACTGTTATCATTATGCAATTTTCGAGCGAGATGGTATTCTTTCTCTTGAGCTATACAAAAGAAATTGTGTGTCATGAAGTTCATACGACATAAATTTCGTGTCAAGATGTTCATACGAAAGGATTTCGTGTCATAATGCTCATACGAAAGAAATTTTGTGCCATGATGTGTGCAATGACGTCATCCCGCACTCGCTTTCTCCCGATGGGACATGACATAGTGGGGCAGGGCGTGTAGGGCCCACCTTGTCAACTTTTGACCGGAAACGAGCCGTCGCGTGCCGGTTTATCCGCTGGACATGCAGTAATTACGCACGATCTTGCGTAAAAGATCGTGCGGGGGTAACCGCCCCCCGTCTCCTCGTTTCCACTCCGCACGTGGCGGCGGGGATGAGTGCCAGGTTCGTAGATCAACGGCTCACAGTGGCTTTGCCCTAGTATAAATAATAGGCCTTAGGGAAAAGATCACTTTCCCGGCCTCGATTCACCTTCTTGCTCCTCTAGCGTGACCCTCTCTTTCTGTGAGAACAAACTGAGCTCCAATGGCGGGAGGCAAGAAACACGGCGCAGCCGCGGCTTCCGGCAAGGAGGCAGCCAGCGCCTCCACGGCGGCCCCGGTGAAGAGGACGAGCGAGTGGCGCTCGTCCAATGCAACGAAGAAGAGCATCACCGAGATGAAGAGGGAGGGACTGCTTCCTCCGAAGGACTCCAAGCGCGTCCGCATGTCGACGAAGAGGGAAGAAAATCCCAATCCGCTCGCTAATGAGCGCGTTGCGTTCTCGGAGGACATCGCCCGAGGTCTGTCACTTCCCCTCCATCCTTTTCTCGTCAGGATGCTGTATGTCTATGGCATACAGCTGCACGACCTCCCTCTCAACGCGATACAACACATCTCGTGTTTTATCGTGCTGTGCGAGTGCTTTCTCGGGCTATCTTCCAGGCGCGAATCTTTTGGGATAAGCCCCTGCCAGGCGAGAAGATCGGAGAGCCACTGACGACCGGTGGCTTCGGGATCCAGGCAAACAAATACTTCCCGTTTCTGCAGATGAGCTTTGTCGAGTCGGCGCAAGGGTGGCGCCGGAGATGGATCTACGTTGAAGACAACGACGCGGGTGCCCATTCGCAGTCTTGAAGCCGATAAAGTCCTGGTCGCACACACTGTCAGCCGAGGAGTCCAAGGTGGTTTCTCCCCTGCTCGCGAAAGTTGGGCGTTTCTGTGACAAGGAGCAGGGGATCCTGCTAAACGGGATACACTTGGCAAGTGTGTTCCTGCGCCGGAGGGTCCAGCCGCTCCAAGACAGGCCGAACCCATTATGGGAGTTTACGGGTGTTAACGATCCGAGCCGGACGTGCGAACGACATTCTTTCGAATGTGGAATTCGAAAATAAGATCGCCGCCATCACTTGCTTGAAGAAAGGGAGAGTTACTCGTCGTGCAATCTCACCCCTTTTGATGCTCAACATCCTCCGAATGAGGTAAATCTCTTATCCTTCTTCTTCATTTTGTTTTTTCTCTCTGTTTTGTGTTTTTGTTGATTGAACCGTTGTCTCTTCTTCCTTTGCCTTTGTAGAACTAGGATGTGGTGAAGTGTTACCCACCACTTTCTGCGGATGACAGCGGCTCGGACCTTCTTGCGAGCAACTTCGAGGCTCCTCTCGACACTAGCGTCGCAAACGCAGAGTCAATCGAGGAGTTTCTGGAGGAAGAGGAGGAAGAAGAAGAAATTTTACTATTCCACCGCAAGCGTCACAGAGCGGAGGAGGATGAGGTCACTTCCAAGGATAATTTCTTGAGTGATGACCATGTCGCGGATATTAGGCCCATTCAGGCGACTCCTCTTAACGTACTTCCTCCCACCATCCACTAATCGAAGATTCCCACTGCCTAGGACCCGCACAACCTCGACGACGACGATGAGGATGAGTGAGTCCTATGTTTTTTTCTTTGACATGGGGTTACTCTTTTTTCTTCCGATTTTGACTTTTGTTTTAGCCTGGTGGCCATCAGCGCGGACCAATTCGCGTCCTCTGCCCCGTCTATGAAGCAGAAGGAGGTTGTCGCGGACCCCGCTCCAGCTCCGAGCCCTGCGAAGGCAGTCGATACTTTGGCGGGTCAGCAGCCCGAGTGTTGGGGGAATAGGTGAGGGGGAGCCTCACCAACCACACATATAAACCGGAATTCACTTGATCCGGCTCAGCGTGGCTAGTCCGGTTTATAGCAAGGAGAACCAGATTGTGATGATCACTCGGCAGAAAGAAGGTCTGGGTTACCATGTGCATAACCCGGAGAAGACAGAGGACCGGCCCGCGGTCTCAGCTGGGAGGCGTAAGGGCCCAAGGTATGGAGATCAACCCATGTCCGGACGGAGACGACCAGGTCATGGGGAGAACCGGAACGGAACTACCCAGAACCGGATATAACTAGGACTCCGACGACGGGTATAACCCGGATCCTTTGTAACCCGAGGGACTCGGCCACTATATAAGGCGAGGCCCTGGGACGTAGAAAGACAAAGCTCTAAGTCAATAGCAAAGGTAACTCGAGGCATCGAGAACCGGAATCGCCCTTTGTAATCGAGACCTTGTTTCCTCATAGTAAGGAGGCAGGAGTAGGTTTTACCCTCAATCGAGGGGCCGAACCTGGTAAACTCGCGTCTCTCGTTTCCGCCTTAACCCTTTCGAAGTTTCGCTCAGTAGCAATAGCCTCGCAATCTAGTTATCGCATGAGGACACTTGCCGTGACAACACCACGACAGTTGGCGCCCATCGTGGGGCCTGCTCGCGGAAGCGTCGTCTTTTCGGAAGGAGCCTTACCAGGGATTGAGAAGCTCGCGATAGGCCGGCTCAGGAGGAGCCGGCGTGGAAACTACTACAACCATGACACGTGGGGTCCAGAGTTCGCATCGGTCGAGTCACGATTTCGATTCCTCTTCGGTGGCATCCACGATTTTGTTGGCTTTGTAGGAGGAACGGACCCAGACCAGCAGTCAGACTTAGTCTCGGAGGAGGCTATGATGATATACTCTGATGGTGAATCTTCAGTTGGAAACAATAATGACCGTGACGAAACAGGATCCATCCACCAGCTCTTTGAAGACAGGTTGGGAGGATACCTTGAGCTAGATCTGCAGAGTCTAACAGAAACAACTCATCATGCAACTATTTACATGGCTAGACCAGCACGACCTACAGAGCCCAGTTATGACGCTAGTGGCAATTTAATTACAGACACTGTTTCAACTTTGAGTCCAGTTCTAGGAGGACCGGGAGGCGCAGGAATAGCACCAACGGGCCCAATGGTAGCTCCAGTCGGACCAACAGAACTGCATTCAACAGGACCCGGCCCAACGAGCTCTGGGCCGACAGAGACAGTGATTGATTTAACAACGCCCGCGTCATATAACCCAAGGCCTGAGATGATAGCGCGATGGATTCACTGAACGAAGTCTTGGCTACTCCGATTACCCCGAAGAACATGGTGCATCGTAACACAGAGATCGAGAGGCTTCGATAGGAAATAAGTCATGCCTGTCGGGAGATCGAGAAGGAGGTAACATGTATAAACAAAGATCGGTCCGAAGTCTTGGAGGAAGCAACGCGTTTGGAGAGAGAGGGGATTCATCTAAACTTCAGACAGAGGGAGTTAGCTTCAATACAGAACAGGCGTTATCATACCCGGTTGAACAACGAATTCGGTGCAGGATTGGCACCTACCAACCTTCAGAACCTGTTCGCGTCCCCGGTTGGGGCGCCTAGGGCACCTAACCCCGCTCAGCTGGTTCACGCTATGAACCCGCTAGTTGCTCCAGTTCGAGTTCATCCGGCACGTTTCCAGCCACCTATCTAGCTGCATGGTAACCCGAATCTTGTTCCGGTCCCGGAACAACCTCTACAGGAAAGGTTTCATACGCCACCAGGTCATTTCAACAATCCAATGGATAACATTCGGGCATCAACAAATAGTTTGGCACGGATTCCAGTAAACCCCAATGATCCTATTGGAATTGAAGCTCGGAGGGCAATCGAGATGTTGCAAACAGCAGTGGTTCAGCAGATGAATTACAGTAACCAGGAAAGGATACACTCATCTCCTTACGAGAGAAGGAATTGCTTGCCAAGAAGTCACCATGAAATTCACCATTTCCGGCCGGCTCTAGCAACACAAACCGACAGCAACCAATCCCACCCAGGCAGACCGTATCCTATGCGCTTGGAGTTATAAATACAAGACACAAAGTTGTGGAACCAGAAAACATAAATCCGGGTCATGTTCAACCCCTAGTTCAGAATGCAGTATCAAACCTTGCCCCGACTGGGTCTCGCGGGATTGACATCCAGTGTCTTGGTCCGGCAATCAGGAACGAGAGAAATACCGGCTGATTTTAAAGGACCTCGCAGAGTTGTAAACTATACGCCAGACATGGAGCCCACGGATTGGATAGAAGGCTATGAGATGGCCATGGAAATATTGGAAGTAAGCGACGCAGTATGCGCGCGGTACTTAAGCGTGATGTTGGAAGGACCTGCGAAGTCCTGGTTAAAGAACTTGCCCACAAATTCTATTAATAGCTGGCAGGAGCTGAAGGGACAAGTTCATCAAAAAAATTCAGGGAACATGTAAGCGACCGGCGACTATTACAGACCTGGAAAATTGTGTTCAGAAGGAAGGGGAGTGTGCCCGGCACTGGTCTCGGTGCGTCGCGGAAATTATACATTCATCTGTCGGACTCACCGCTCAGCAGACAGTCATAGCATTAGAAAGAAATTGCAGATTTGACCATTGAAGCATAAGCTGGGACACATCAAGCGATATATAAGTGATATGAGAGAGTTGATGGATGCCATGACCAAGTATGCGGAGTCTGATAAAACAAAGGACGCAGACTCAGATGATGAGAAGTCTGCAAAGGGAAATGAAACTGGGACCAAGGGTAGCCAGAACCCGAATCCGAGCAACAACAACCCTCAGAACCAGAGTAATAACAAGCACAAAAACGGAGAAGAACCTCAGATCTAGTGGCAAACACGAATACAGGTTACATAAACCAACGTCAGGGCAACAACTTCAGAGGAAATCAAAATTTTCGACCAAACAACTTTGCGCAGGCTCACTAGGCTCTGAAAGGCCCATGTCCTCGACACAGCAAAAACGGAAAGTTAGCAAATCTTTCTTGGGAAAACTGTTTCATCATGCAGGGTTTTAGACCTAGCGGAAGTAACAACTATGGAGCAGGAAACAATGGAGGTGGCAACCCAGGAAATATGAGAGGTGGAAACCCAGGAGCTGGCAACTCTGGACCTGGAAATCATAATCCGGGTCATCATGGCCAGGGTAACCAGGGAACTAACCCGGGTGGTAGTCACCAAGGAGTAAATTCTGGTTTTCAAACAAATCCAAAGCAGTTAAGCTTGGGCCAGTATCATGTATTCACTACCAGTTCATGCAGGAGAGACCGCAAGGTGCCGAAACGCGCTGTCAATGCAGTGGCTCCTGCTGTTCCTAGGTGGCTTAACTGGTTAGAACAACCCATAACCTGGAGTCGGGCTGATCATCCTCCACGAGTTGATAATCCAGGAGGAGTGGCTCTGGTTGTGGCTCCACAAGTTGGAGGATACAAGTTATACAAAGTATTGATGGATGGAGTAAGAAGTATAAACATACTTTACTACGATACTTTCAAAAGGATGAACCTGCAAGAGAAACAACTTCAGCCATCATCAACTGTGTTTCATGGGATTGTACCTGGTAAGTCTGCACAACCTATCGGAAAAGTATTCCTTGAAATTGCTTTTGGAGTATTTCAAAATTACAGGACAGAGATGTTAGCATTTGAAGTGGTCAAGTTCAAAAGTCCGTACCATGCTTTTGTTCGGACGGCCAGCTTATGCCAAATTTATGGCCAGACCCTGCTACGTTTACCTCAAGCTGAAGATGCCAGGTCCCCATGGAAATATTACTATCAATGATGAAAGATACATAGCTTTGGAGTGTGAGGAAGGTGATGCCACATACGCAGAGACTGCTTGTGTGGAAGAGGAGTTGAAATTATATAAACTGCAAGTTGATCCATAAGACATGACCTCGCTCCAAAATCCATCAGCTGAGTCCAAGTTAAAATTTAAGTCTGCTCATGACACCAAGCTGGTGGACTTTACCCCCGGTGACTCATCTAAGAAGTTCAGCATGTGGGCTCACATGACAGAAAAATAGGAAAGCACGCTCATCAAGTTCCTCCATGAGAATTGGGACATCTTTGCATGGAAACCTTCTGACATGCCAGGTGTCCCAAGGGAACTTGCTGAGCACAGTTTAAGTGTGGATCCTAACCTGAAACCTATTCGTCAGTTTCTCCGTCGTTTCAATGATGAGAGAAGGAAAGCAATTGGAGAAGAGATAGCCAGGTTACTCGCAGCAGGGTTCATAGTAGAAGTATTACAGACAAAGTGGTTAGCCAATCCCGTTCTCGTCCTTAAGAAGAACGGAACTTGGAGAATGTGCATAGATTACACAGACTTGAACAAAGCATGTCCGAAAGACCCGTTCGCTTTACCCCGTATCGATCAGATTATAGACTCTACGGCTGGTTGCGAATTGCTATGTTTCCTGGATGCATACTCAGGTTATCATGAAATCAAAATGAAGGAAGAGGATCAAGAGAAGACCTCATTCATTACTCCCTTTGGAGCATTTTGTTATACGTCAATTCCCTTTCGGTTTGAAAAATGCAGGGGGAACTTATCAAAGGTGTATCTAGAATTGTTTGGAAAGTCAGATTCGGCGAAACGTGCACGGTTATGTGGATGACATAGTAGTCAAATCCCAAAATGGTGACACTTTGATCTCAGACCTAGAAGAGACGTTTGCCAGTTTACGCAAGTACCAGATGAAGCTCAATCCAACAAAATGTGTCTTTGGAGTACCAGCTGGAAAGTTACTGGGTTTCATTATTTCAGAGAGAGGCATTGAAGCAAACCCGGAAAAAATTCAGGCCATACATAACCTAAAAAATCCGGTTTGCCCGAAGGACGTTCAGAAGCTGACAGGTTGTGTTGCTGCCTTGAGCAGGTTTATAAGCAGACTAGGCGAAAAGGCTATACCTTTATACCGACTGTTGAAGAAAACTGGCACCTTTGTGTGGAATCAAGAAGGTGATGAGGCATTGGAGGCCCTGAAAAACAACTTTCCAACGCACCTATATTGGCTGCGCCTGAGAAGAAAGAGCCCATGTTACTATACATAGCGGCAAATAACAGGGCGGTCAGTGCGGTGGTAGTTGTGGAACGTAAGCTGGAAGGTGAAGAAGGCCTTGTCCAGCGGCCGGTTTACTATGTGAGCGAGGTCCTGACAGAGTCTAAACAGCGTTACCCACATTGGCAGAAGCTGGTTTTTGGGGTGTTCATGGCTAGTCGTAAGCTGAAACACTATTTTCAGGAACATCCTATTACCGTGGTTAGTTCAGCACCTTTGTCTGATATTATTCAGAACAGGAAAGCAACAGGGATAGTTGCAAAGTGGGCTATTGAGATGGGGCCATATCATATCAAATATGAGCCAAGGACTGCAATAAAGTCCCAAGCTCTGATCGAGTTCAGAAATGACTGGACACAATTACAGGTTCCACCGGATAAACCAGATACTAAATACTGGACTATGCATTTTGATGTGTCTCGACAACTATAAGGTTCAGGAGCTGGTGTGGTGTTAACATCCCCAAGAGGAGATAAGTTTCGCTATGTCTTACAAATTTCATTTAAATGCACTAATAATGCAGCAGAGTATGAAGTTTTGCTCCATGGGCTTTGAATTGCGAAAGAGATGAGCATAACCCGGATTCGATGTTTGGGTGATTCCGATCTTGTTTCTCAACAAGTCACAGGAATATGGGATTCTAAAGACCCAGTTATGGTAGAATATAGACGGCCGGTAACCCAGCTGGCTGGACATTTCCAAGAATATCAAGTTGATCATATTGAACGACGTCTCAATGAAGCAGCTGACGCACTCGCTCGTCTAGGTTCTCAGAAAAATCAAGTTCCACCAAATGTTTTTCTGGATGAAATTCATAGCCCGTCAGTTAAAGTCACAATAGAGGAAAACCTGGCAAATCCAGATCCAGAGTCAGAATTGGTAGCCGCCCTGCATACAATCCCAGAGTGGAATGAACCATACCTGGCATACCTTATGAGAGGTGAGCTCCCACAGAACGAGGTTATCGCTCGACAAATTACAAGAAGGTCCAAGTCATATACAATTATCAATGGTGAGTTACATAAGAGAAGTGCGGCTGGAATTTTTCAGAGATGTGTCTCTCCGGAAGAAGGGTGTCAAATTTGAAGAGAAATCCACTAAGGAGATTGCGGCCACCATGCAAGTTCCAAATCTTTGGTCAATAAATCTTTCAGACATGGATTTTTCTGGTTAACCGCAAACGCTGATGCAGAACATATAGTAAGAACGTGCGAAGGATGTCAAAGATATGCAAGGCAGGATCACGTGCCAGCTCAGGATTTACGCATGATTCCCATAACTTGGCCTTTTGCAGTCTGGGGACTTGACATGGTAGGACCTTTCAAAAGGTCAGCTGATAAAAAGACTCATCTACTGGTGGTAGTTGACCAGTTACCAAAGTGGGAAGAAGCAGAACCAATCAGTAAATGCGACACGGTTACCGCAGTCAAGTTCTTAAAAAAAGCTGATTTTCAGATTTGGTTACCCACATAGCATTATAACAGATAATGGGACAAATTTGTCAGAAGGAGCAATGCAGAAGTTTTGTGAACAGAACCATATACGGTTAGACCTTGCTTCGGTGGCACATCCACAATCTAACGGACAAGCAGAGTGGGCTAACCAGGAATTACTTAAAGGTATCAAACCTAGGCTCCAGGTTCCATTAGAAAAAACTGCTGGATGTTGGGTCGAAGAGTTGCATGTTGTTTTATGGAGCATAAGAACTACCCCCAAACAGGTCAACATCTTACACACCATTTTTTCTGGTTTATGGAGCTCAGGCGGTTTTGCCAAGCGATATCTGTCACGATTCACCAAGCGTGACCGCTTATGTGGAAAACCAGAATGAGATAGCTCGTCAAGACTCGCTCGATGCTTTAGAAGAAGCACGTGACCTCGCAGCATCTAGGTCAGCCATATATCAGCAGGACCTGCGTCTCTACCATAGCCGCATAGTTAAGACTCGAAGTTTTCAGGAAGGGGACTTGGTGTTACGCCTGATCCAGAAAAAGGACGGGATGCACAAGCTAAGTCCTCCATGGGAAGCAACGTTTGTAGTAAGTAAGAAACTACATAATGGATCGTATTATCTCATTGATATGCGTGATGCTGATAAATCACAGACATCTGAGGAAGAAACTAGAAGACCATGGAACATAGCCTAGTTGAGGCCATATTATACATAGGATCATTGTAATTACTATGTTATATTGGCAATAAAAAGCAGACTTGACAATATCTGAGTTACTGAGATTTGTTTCATGAAATTATCATTGTGGCAGAAAGTCAAACTTTTTTACATATGATTACTTGGGGGTTGATGCTAGAGCACAGTCTATATCTCAAGAATCTGGCATAAGTCAAAATATATTGGTTATACTTGCCTACCAGTTAGTGGTTACACGCAATTTTATGACCTAGATGTTTAAACCTGGTTGAGTCAATCATGTTATAACCCGGCAAAACCGGGTTACTATGACCCTGAACTCACTAGAGTTGTACACACTAGAATATGTCATGCGAAAAATCGGCTGAGCTAGAAAGCAAAGAAAAACCAAGTCAAGAAAAACTTCACATGCAAATAAAAGATGTTGCAAAAGTATATAAACCGGAGATACTTTGCATAACCTTGCAGGGAAAGCGATTTATTACATACCAGATTGTAGCATAAGTGCACATGCGCACTTTCAAAAAATAGAGCTAGAAATAAAGAAGTTCATCTAGCCTATTACAAACCCATCTGGGTCGAACTATTGTTTTTTGCAGGAATCAAATGTTTACTCCGCAGCAGATTTTCCTTTCTGCTGGGAAGCATCTTGAGTCGCCTGGTCTTCAGGTTCTGGGTTTTGAGCTTTCGGGTTATCCTCAACAATCACTTGGACGTCCTCTATTCCTTCAACTTCATCGCCAGAAACGTACTTCCACTCTAGCTGAGCTAGAGCATCATTGATGTTCTCCGGTTCATATAAAGGGTGAGGTGGAATAGAAACAGAAGGAGTAATGGATTGGGGCACACCAGATGAAGAGGCTACAGAAAGCCGGCTCTTCTACGGAACTTGGCGGACTGCGGTTACAACTTGAGGGGAAAATGGCATCTTACGCTCACCCGGAAAAACATAACCCAGACATAGATCCATCAGTTTAACCTTCCCTGCAATGGTGCAAGCCTGGAACCGGCACTCCTTCTCGATTCTGGCGAAATCTTTCCGGTCGTACTTGGACATATCCGCCTTATACTCTGGGAAGCCCTTCACGAGAAGATCTGGATCCAATCCCGGGTGATAAGCTTTGGCCAGGGACATAACCTTGATGGCTCCGCGACAGCAGGATGACACTTTGTGCTATTCTATCCATTGAGGGGCTTGAGTCAGCTCCACAAGCATGTCACTAATGTAAGGTCCCCTAGAACCACTGTTCAAGGACACCTCCGATATGCATACATTTACGATCCCAGATCACACCAGTCGTGAACAACATATCAAGTTGGTACACAGATACAATATCCATTACACGATTACACCAACACTTACAAAAGAGACATGGTCGCATGACCCAGTCCACACAACTGCCACGCAGGGCAACACACAACACACACAGAGGAAGACTAAACACACACAAACGTAGTAGAGCCCAAGTCACGCCTTATCCTACAGGCTGTTGACCGGGAGACGATCCTAGTTCGCAAGTCCATCAGCGCAGTACTCCTCCTCGTAGATCTCCTCCTGAGACTCCTCGTTGAGGTCTGGCAAGTAAATACCAGGGACGAAACCAATATGTGTACATTTGAATGTACTCAGCAAGACGCCTATCATGTAGCTTACCAAAATGCAAGTATGCTTATATGGTGTAGTAGGTACGCTATACATAGGGTTCACTATCCATGATATATGAAAGACATATCATAGTTGATTTTAAAAATCTCTGTATCTTTGTTGAAGAAGATACTTCAAAAGAAAATAATATAGTTTTCTTTCTCTTGTAGATATCACATGTACAAGAGGTATTATAAACTCAATTTGTAAAAGAAGGTTTTCTCTTTGCAAAACTTCTTGTAAAATAACTTCTGGCTTTTCATCAACGGTATCTCCACGGTACAAGATTTCCTCCTTTCAGTACTTCATAAGTCCAACCCCTTTTTGAAAAAATCCTTTTTGAAAACATTGACACAATGCTAGCTACATGGCCATTCAACTGTCCATATCCGAGGACGCGGCTATTCAGAATAGTCTGACTCTGCAGAGGTGTACACAATCGACCAGATCTAGTACATCCGTCGTGAATAACCATAGACTGTAACAACAGTATGTAAACATTAGATAACTGATCCTAACCATCCACTATGATCAAGCTAGTACATGTCTATCTCTTCAGTTGACTGTAATCTCCCCGGCAGCAGGTCCCACCCCGCCAAGACAGGAGACTCAATTGCTCCGACCGGGGGGTAACTTAATCCCTCACTTTGTATGCCCCGTATATACCACCTAGCGACAATCGGTTTGAGGGCTCAACGACGCTTATAGCAAATTGAGATAGAACACACACTAAACAGAACAAACTTCAAGTTAAGCCCCGTGCCCATGTTGGGGTAAAGTGGCAGTACGGTAAAGGTTGTCCGGCGAAGACTAGGTTATGTGTCATTTTTGTAAAAACACCTTTTTTCCCAAAAATGACCACTTCAACAATCCTCCGGTGAATAAGCCTCAGCCTTTTCTCCGGGTTTTCCATAAAATTCTTTGTTTTGCAAAAACATAATTTTAGGATGTCCACTTAGGGACTAATACTTGTGATGGTAATAAATACCATATGGTGGCTATGGGCTTGGTAACACCAAGTATCAACTACTGGCATAGTAATAGTATATAATATTAATAGTAGTAATAGTCACTCAAAAATAGTTTTTTGTAATCAAAGTTTTGTAAAACTTTTCAGAAGTAAAACATGCATGATAGATAATGATAAGTGTAGTATAACAGAAAGCATCAGGATGGCTTGCCTTAAAACTCTTAATGTCCCTGGCCTTGAAGTAACTTGAACTTGACGCACAGCTCCACAACTGCTTCTTCTTCTCCTTCGTTTTTATAACATCGTAAAAGAATAAAGACACACACTCAGAACTAAGGACAAACAAACTAACAAGGCAGCACGCAATACCTCGAACATTATCGATGAAACTATCTCACATAACTCTTAGGGTACAAAACTGTCGTCAAACAAGTATATGGTTGAGAAACCATATCCCACATCTTACATACCATATATGGAGTGGGTGTACCACTCTCACAATAATATATCCAAGAAGCTAAAAATATAGCTTGTGGGCACAAAAGGTGAGGCTACTAAAATAATAACAATCAATCAAAGCGATACCCAAGGCAGTGGGTATACGCAACACACAAGCAATCATCACCAAACAAGATCACTACTAAATTAATGCCTAGATAACAAGATACTAATAAACACAACAACAACACTAGCACAACAATAACATAAGTCAAATACTCATGCTAAGGTAATTACTCAGACAATTTCCAAGCTGGTAGTCTAAAGTGCCGGATTACCATGGTGGCCTAAATGGTAGTGGGCTACGGTCCATTGGGCGGCCTAGTATGCTGACGTATGGAAGCCGGATTCTAGAAGAACCAGGATCACGGCCCACGTGATATGGCTTGGAGTAGAAGGCGGATTCCTTACTTTCCAAGTTAAGAGATACCGTAGTCTTATAGGCTTCCTTCTTTGTATGCCCTAACCCGGCTATTATATAAAGCCGGACAGGAGATAAGATAAATAGACAAGAAGCTAAAGGCTAACTCGCCGAGAGGTTGATCCTTGACGAGTAGCTAATAGAACCTCACATTGTACTCTGTATACCCAGGCTTTAGTCCTGAATAGTGAGATTGCAGGAGTAGGAACGCCGCATTACTGCGTCGTACCGAACCTGGGTAAAACCCTGTGTCCTTGATCATCGTGCAATCACGTCCCCCCCACGTCTCTATCGGTAGTCTCATGGCACCCCCGTCCATGAAATCTACCACAATGTCTCGACAGTTGGCGCCCACCGTGGGGCCAGCGACGTCAGGCGTTATGTTTAGATCGGGGATACTCGGCGGAATCGGTAGTACAATAACTGTCGGAAGCCTGGAATTCGACAACGACGTCGGGCGCTTCCTCGATAACGGATCGTATATGCCGGCGCGGAATCACCTGGTAAGTGCCTGCGTTTTACCGATTGGATCTGCAAACATCTTTATCGGATTAACTGCAGAAGCAATGGGTCTGTGGTGGGAGCAAATTTATCCCACCCGCCCTATACCCAGTCAAAGACGACTATGATGCCGGATTTTGCTCAGATCGTCGATATACTGCTAAATCGCACTTTATCGGCATGGTGCAATCCGAGATCGCCGAAAACACGGATGAAAGCAATCCCGTGCAAGAGGCAGAAAACAACACTCCCACAAGAGAGGTGGAAGATCCGACACCCATCGACATCACGACGCACTTGGAAGCTGACTCTGTACTAGCCGCCATAGAGGCGAGATTAGAGTCGGAACCCGGATCGGATCACTTCGATACCGAAGACGAAGACGCTTTCGAAAGAAAGGTCAAATCCTTCCAAGAGGGATTCCATGAAGTACTGATGGCAAAACCGGCTGAAAACACGGATGCCGACAGTCAGGAAAGCCCTAGAACGCCTCCGCCAGAGAAAGAGAGAGAAGAAGGAGAAACCTCTCCAAAATTCCCCGACGTCAAGGAATTGATAGAGGAAGAACCCTGCAGGAAACCTCCCTCTTCCAAGAAGAAACATAAAGCTGCTAAAAAGCTCCAGTATAAGCTCCGGAAGAAGAAATCGGCTGATCCAGCCAATGAAAGCCCGGAAGTAGGAGACGCAAGCGGAGTAAAACCTGCGGAGAAGAAAACAAAGGAAATCCTTGTTCCGCCAATGACAGAACAAGACGAACAAGAATTACTCCAAACACCAGTGGGACCACACGAGCCCCCTGAAGTGCTGGAAGCCCGGAGGCAAGCTCTCCAAAGGCAACAGCAACATCTATTTTGAACTTGAGAACACCTCCAAAAAACCCAGGCTGACATCAAGCTCATGCGGGAAGAAATCGAGGAATACGAGAGAAACAATAGATCTGGCATTAAACCTACGCGGTTACCTGGAATCGCAAAACCGGAAGTACTGCCGCCAAAAGAAAGGTTCCACAACCCATCTTGGCAAAAGCAGGTAAATGGCAAAGATGCCAGAGGCGAGCCAATATACAAAACCGCAGCAGAAAACACGGAAGCGGCATTTGCCATCCTCAACAACGATATGTACTCCAATGGTGAAAAACTTCAAGGGGTGTACGCTTTCCTAGGAAAAGCGTTGCAACAACAACATCGAGCGCAAGAGCGATTAGGGAAATTACATGAAGATTCCGCCCTATGCAAGACAGGTACATGCGCCGTTGGAGCACCTGGACCTGAAGAACCTGGAGATTCGAACAATTCGAAAGAGAAGAAATCAGATCCGTGAAAGGACAAGAAAAAACCCGACAATAGGGACGAAGCGTCCAGAACCGGATCCCATCTCCCGAAAGATGGAATTAATCCCCGTGATCGGGAAGAGAAAAACTGGAAGGATGGAAAATCAATGCCGCCTCCGAGACGCCCTGCAGAAAATGCTGGAAGACAGGATATGCCTCACAGGCGTGAGAGATCCCGGACGCCCCCCAGGAATAAGGAAAGATACAGGAGTAGAACTCCGCCTTATCCCAAAGGGCACGATCACGGAGTAAACAGAGACAATCCCGGAAAAGCGCGTCCGCGCCACAATGGAAAAGAAAGGAGCAAATCCCCTTCTATCCATTCAGCCGGCAGATACTCCGCACATATAGATAGAGCGGAAAGAGATGATTTATACTTTGGACCCAAGTGTTTCACTGATAGGATCCGAAGAATAACTCTGCATTCTGGCTTTGTCAAAGTTGGTCCAATGTACCAAAAGTATAACGGTAGCACAAACCCGGATACCTGGCTCTCAGACTACTATACAGCCGTTCAGATCAACAATGGGACAGACCTGAAGGCAGTAAAATTCCTCCCCCTAATGTTACTGGACGGAGCCAGAGATTGGATCAATGGATTATCATCAAGGACTGTTGATATCTGGGATGATATGGCTAGAGTATTTACTCAGCATTTCCGGGGAACTTACAAGCGCCCAAACAGCATCAACCAGCTAAACCGCTGCACCCAGTTTGAGGATGAACCATACGTGGATTTCATCTCAAGATGGACGGAAATGAAGAATATTTGCTCTGGAGTAACTGACGTTCAAGCAATGCATGCTTTCGTCAATGGCTTAAAACCCGGACTCGTACCATTCATGATCGGTTCCAAAAAGCACAAAGATCTCGGATCTATGCTTACGCCGAAGACGACATCAGAGCGAGAGGCGGAAATATCGACACTTTGATCCAAGCAAAAAAGACCCCTCGCACTGAGAAAAAAGCAACTCCCGAAGCAACGCAAAAGCCCAAAGAAGTTAACATAGCCTTTGGAAGAGAAAATGGGAACAAGTGGAAAGGACGAAGCACAGAGCCAATAAATTACACCAAAGAAGAGTGGGAAAAAATATAGTCGAAAAACTGTGTCCGCCACTCGCAATTTGGGAAACCCACCCATACTAACGCACAATGCCGGCTGAACAAGCATATGAAAGACAGTGCAGGATCCAGAAGCAAAGGGAAGAACTCCAAGAGGAAATTTTCCAAGCAAAAGCCATAAGCTGAGAAAGAAGACAGTGAGACGGACACTGACGAAAAAATCCAGGAACAGCAGCGTAAAGGCGAGCCTAAGTTTCCGAGAGTTGACGGAGAATGCAACCTAAATTTCCTGGCAACTCCCTCAGCAAAGGTGGCAAAGAGAACGCTTCGAGAAATAAACGCGGTTGTCCCTACAACCCCGAAATTCTTGAAGTACTCAAATACACAAATTACCTGGGGTCAGTCTGATCATCCCAGAAATATCCCTGAACCTGGCACGCAAGCTCTAATTGTAAGTCCTATTGTTCAAAACACTAGGCTAAAAAGAGTGTTGATGGATGGAGGATCCAGCATTAACATAATGTACCTGGATACACTGAAGCATCTGCGAATCTCGGAGACCCAACTCAATCACAGCAACATACGTTTTCACGGCATCGTCCCTGGCAGACAAGCACGATCCCTAGGAGAAATCCCCCTAGATGTAACCTTCGGAGACAAAGATCACTTCCGTCAGGAAAAAGTATCCTTCGAGGTTGTGCCGTTCGAAAGCGTGTATCACGCAATACTCGGACGTCCAGCTTTCGCCAAATTCATGGCAAGATCATGTTATATTTATAACAAACTGAAGATGCCAGGGCCAAAAGGAGGAGTAATCACCATAACGGGAGACTTAAATTGGCAAACGAGCTGGAAAAAGAAAACGCTCTTTGCACATAAAAAGTGATAGCAAAGGAAGAATTGAAAGAGCTGGCAAAAGAAGTATCGCCGACAGAAATGCCGGCAGGAAAAGAAAGTCGGAAGCCAGCAGATAGCTTCAAAGCTTCCGAGAACACAAGACAGGTAATCCTAGATCCTAAAGATCCGACAAAATTTGTCGTAGTAGGAACTGGGATGACCGACAAATAGGAAAGTGAGCTCATCAAGTTCCTCCGTGAGAACTGGGACATTTTCACATGGTGTCCTGCGGACATGCCAGGCGTACCCAGGGAACTTGCTGAGCATCAACTTAAGGTGATTCCAGGATCTAAACCCGTCAAACAAGGTCTCCGTCGATTTGACGGAAGAAGACGGAAGGCCATCGGCAAGGAGATTATTCGGCTTTTGGCAGCAGATTTTATCCGGGAAGTTATACATACTGAATGGTCAGCAAACCCAGTATTAGTCCCGAAGAAAGACAGTACTGCCCTTAGGATGTGTATAGATTATACCGGTTTGAACAAGTTGTGTCCAAAAGATAGATTTGCGTTACCGCGAATCGATCAAATAATAGATGCCACTTCTGGCTCTGAGCTTTTATGTTTTTTGGATGCATATTCCGGGTATCATCAAATACGCATGAAGGAAGAAGATCAAATCAAAACCTCCTTCATAACCCCGTATGGGATGTACTATTACATAACCATGCCGTTTGGCCTGAAGAACGCCGGTGCAACTTACCAGCATTGCATGCAACGATGTTTGCATAGTCAGATTGGAAAAAACGTCCATGTTTACGTGGATGACATTGCTGTCGTGTCCAAGGAAAAAGATACACTCCTTGAAGATTTGCGAGAAACCTTCGAAAATTTGCGCACTTATAAGATGAAGCTAAATCCATTAAAGTGCGTATTCGCGGTTCCCTCAGGAAAACTTCTGGGTTTCATCGTTTCTCATAGAGGAATAGAATTAAACCCAGAAAAGATCAAAACAATCTTAAACATCTCCAAGCCTACGTGCGTAAAAGATGTACAAAGATTGACGGGTTCTGCAGCAGCCGTTAGCAGGTTTATTAGCCGGCTAGGGGACAAAGCTCTGCCACTATACAAGTTGTTGAAGAAATCCGACAAATTCGAGTGGACAGAAGAAGCAGATGCATCATTAACCCAGTTGAAAGAAACTTTGATGAAAGCTCCGATTTTGGCATCCCCAAAAGACGAAGAACCTGTGTTATTGTACCTTACGGCTACAAACCGGGTTATTAGTGCGGTGATAGTTGTGGAAAGGAAGAAAGACAAACAAAGCATACCAGATCAGCATCCAGTATACTATGTAAGCGAAGTTTTCTCTGAGTCCAAACAAAGGTACCCACACTATCAAAAACTGGTATATGCGTATTTTTCGCATCTCGGAAACTTCGTCATTACTTCCAAGGACATTCCATAACAGTGGTATGTAAAGCACCGCTAGGGGATATAATAAACAATGCGGAGGCAACTGGCCGAGTAACCAAATGGGGCATCGAGCTAGCAGCATTCGACATTAAGTACCAACCCAGGACGGCAATAAATTCCCTGGTTCTGGCAGATTTTGTCGCCAACTGGACAGAAGCAATGGAAAAAACACCAATGCCGGAGTCCGAGTACGTGATCATGCACTTTGACGGATCCAAGATGAAGGAGGGCGCTGGAGCTGGTGTAGTCCCAAACTCCCCTAAAGGAGACACAATGGAGTATGTATTACAAATACACTTCAATGCCAGTAATAACGTGGCAGAATACGAGGCTCTGCTTCATGGCTTGCATATTGTAAAGGAAATAGGTGTTAAGCGCATCTTATGCTATGGCGACTCAGATTTGGTACAACACCAGCTCAACCAAACCTGGGACACAAAAAGTCCCATCATGGCCGAATATCGGAGAACGGTGGACGAGTTTGCAATCTGCTTCTTGGGATTTGAAGTACTCCATGTCAAAAGGGAGGAAAACTGGAACGTGGACGCATTAGCCCGCATGGGATCAGAAAGGGTGAAAATTCTACCACCAGGTGTGTTTGTCCAACATTTGTACGAACCATCGATAAAAGGTGGAGATGTCAATTATCCTCTGGTTTCCGAGTCAATTGAAGTCATGCTCGTTAACCCGGAATGGACAATTCCATATTTAAACTTCTTAGTCGATCAGAAGTACCCGGAGGGAGCAGACAAAGTCTTGCAAAGACAGATACAACATCGATGCAAAGGATACACGGTAATCAATGGTTGCCTGTATAAACGCAATACTATCAGAATTTTTCTGAGGTGTATTTCGCCAGAAGAAGGACGAGAAATCCTGCAAGAAATCCATGCATGAGATTGCGGACATCATGCTCAATCAAAAAGCTTAGTCAAAAAAGCATTCCGTGCAGGGTTTTTATGGCTAACAGCCAAGACCGAGCACATAGTAAACACATGTGCCGGATGTCAGTATTACGCCAAGCAGACAAATATGCCAGCCCAAGCACTCAAAACTATCCCTATTACATGGCCGTTCGCGGTCTGGGGGCTAGATATGATGGGACCATTCAAAACTGCAAGAGGCGGACTTACACATTTACTCGTTGCAGTGAATAAGTATACCAAGTGGGTGGAGGCCAAACCCATCAAAAAACTTGACGGTGTAAGTGCCAGAAATTTCATTATTGACATAGTCATGAGATATGACATTCCACATAGCATAATAACTGACAACGGGACAAATTTCTCTATTGGAGAGTTGGCAAAATATTGCCGACAAACGGGAATTCGCCTAGATTTCGCATCTGTGGCACACCCGCAATCCAATGGACAGGTTGAACGAATGAATAGTTCAATTCTGCAAGGAATACGCCCAAGACTCGAATCCCCTCTTCATAGAGCAGCTGGAGCATGGGTGGAAGAGTTACGCTCTGTGCTTTGGAGCATTCGAACGACGCCAAATAGGTCAACAGGGCAAACCCCGTTTTTCCTAGTTTATGGTGCGGAAGCAATTCTCCCAACGGACATGATCCATGACAGCCCGAGAGTGCAGGATTTCGATGAATCAGATGTCGAAAGCGCACGGCAGGATGCCGTCGATCTCTTGGAAGAGGAACGAGAACTTGTGCTTCAAAGATCCGCCATCTGTCAGCAAGGTTTACGACGTTATCATAGTCCGAAAATCAGGCATCGTTCTTTCAAAGAAGGTGACCTAGTGCTAAGATTGGTGCAGCAAAGAAAGCACAAATTGGCCCTAGTATGGGAAGGAACATTCGTCATCAGTAAAGCCATGAAAAATGGATCATACTATCTTGTAGACATTCGAGATACGAAATATGATCCTGAGAAGCCGAATCGCAAAAGAAAGAGAAAGATACATGATGAACTAGGAGAGACAAAGAGGCCCTGGAGTATCCAGCAGTTACGTCCCTTCTATACTTAGTTCAATTTCTATGTAAACATCTTTGAGATCATGAAATAAAGTTGTCGGAATTCATACTTCTATGTTTTACATATTCCGCCTTTTCTATTTCCCAATGATCTTTCAAAATACTCAATGTTAACCCGAATTGTGCCTGCGTGCTCGGAGTTAAAAAACTGAACGATTTTCAGCCTAAAAAGGTTTAAGGAAACCCAGATTGTGGCTGCGTGCCTGAGTTTCATATAAAAATTCCTTGGCTATTCTCTAAATATTATCTGATTGTTTTTGTGCTGGGTCACTGAAGTTAGTAAGCAAAAAATGCCTTCAGCATGATCCATGTTTCCGAGTTTTTGACTGATCGGTAATACCCAGTCACTCGACATGAATATTAAAAAGCTATTGAGCCATTTCAAGCACTAAGGACAGTTAAAGCATACAAAACCAGAGAATTTAGAAGATAAAGGAATAATAACCCGAAAAAACTTGCAAAGTAATTATATAACATTAAACTACAAAAGCCGGAGTACTTGTTCATTCAAAAGAATAGAAGCATTACAATAATGTTTACAACATAAGTTCGGTAATGCTCCTAGTTTCTATTGCCCCAGGACCCGGATTTCTCCTTCAAGCATCATAGTCATCTTCACTGGAGGATTCTTATGGAGTGTCCGGGATTGCCTCCTCCGGGTAGAAGATGGAGAGGTTGACCATGGAAGCAATCTTGGTTGCGTGACCCTTGATCTCGTCGAAGATGTTGGTCCGCTGGGTGTCCGTATATCCCTGTGGGATGCCGGACGCCACACGCCAAGATTTGGCAGTGGGGTAATGCATACGCATAAGGCCTAAAGCCATGCATGCACCACCCCGTGCTGCGGAGCGCAAAGTGGACTCCTTGGACTCCGCCACCTCCAAGATAGCCTCCGGAAGTTTCTCAACTTCCGAGAATTCCCCAGTACTTGTGGGAAGGTACCTGTTGATCAGCTGCATGCCCGCAGCCTTGAGCGCGGTAAAAACCTTCCCGAAGGCTCGGATTTTTTCAATCCGAGTAAGAGTGGGGTCATCTCCTATTTTCAGACAAATAACCAAAGTGTTATAAGGAAAGCAGGGAAATATTGTAAAAAGTCAAAAATCCGGTAAAATTTGAAAATTTGCCGAGGATCCTATCCATTTCGGAGTCTTCCTCCAGGCGAAGATTCAAAGCGTTCTCCAGATCCCGGATAGTTGCTTTGTCTTTCTCAGCTTGGTTGGAGGCATTAGATTGAGCAATGCCTACAGCCAGCTGGCTGGCCTCCAGTTCCTTCTGAACCTTCATAAGATTCTTATGAAGGTCCAGGTTCTCCCGGCGGAGGTTCTCGGCATTGCCAGCATCTTCAGCAATTTGTTTGGCTTTCGCCAAAGCAACTGAAAAGCGAGAAAAAATCCCGAGTTAGAAAACTCGGAAAAGTACTTAGGGAAAAAGAATAAAAGTGAAACCACGGGAAATAAAATACCTGTTGTTTCCTTCAGCTGATCCTGAGATGATGCCAGCTCTGCTTCCTTAACTTCAAGAATAGAGAGAAGGCTTCTAACCTCCTTATTCTTGACTGTTAGTTTGCCGAAAACTTCCATGTTTATGCTTTTAGCGGTTTGCTGAAACACGGAAATGAACCAGAACGCTTAAGTTAGAAACAAGCATGATAAAGTTGAAAGCATTAAGTTAAAAGCATGCATTTGACTTATTGCTTGGGGGCTAGAGATATTACCTGGCTCATCCGCTGCAAACCTGACAAGTTCTCGTTGAATTCTTTTACATATTCAGAAAAAAGAATTCCAACATGATGCAGGCCGTCTTGGATGACCTGACGAGGTGAAAACACGAAGTTATTTCGGACAATTAGTTCGCCTTGTGGCCAAGGACGGATCAGGCGAAGAACTTCTTAGCTGCCGGACGAATGTATCCGAGATCGTCAAAAGGTTCTTCCTTTACCTTGAAGTCCTTGTCAAAAGTAGGGATGGGCTCGTCTTCTCCAGATGTCCGAGAAGGTCAGCCCATCTCCGGCTCCGTCCTTTCCCTCGCAACCAAGTTGGATGCAATAGGCTGGCTGGATGGATGGAATTGTTCGTCCGGGTTTGCGGTTTTATCTTCCCCACCGAGAGTTGTTGGAGTGGGTGGAGCTGCAGCTAAAGACGGCATTCCTTTGCCAGCAGTAGCTTTATGTTTCTTCAGTTTCTTTGACTTCAAAGGAACTGGTGCAAGGCTGAAAAGGAAAGATCCGAGAAGTAAATACCTCGAAGAACCAGAATGGAGTGAGAGATCAAAACCCTCAGAAAAATACCTGGCTGTGGTGATGGGAACTCCATCAAGATTTATCACCTCCTCTGTGATCACTTGCCTCTTACGTTTGCGACCGACATAAAAGCTGGCGTGCAATTCGTCAAGTTCGGCGTCGGAGGCAAGATCTGCTTCCGTGAGATCGTCGAACTACAGAGAGCAAAAAATCCGACTAAGTCAGAAATATCAGGGAAAGATAAAAATCCGAGAGAATCCCAAATCAAGGAAAAGTAAACTACCTTAGGGACGGGGTTCTCCTCATGATACATCTCCAAGCTCTCCTTATATTGGTCGCGGGTAGCGACCAATTGGTTGACTCATTTCTTGAAATCCTTCTTTGTAAAGGCTTTGTCTGTCCCTCTCATTCCGTCTTCTGGGCCTTTGTATTCACAAAGAAGCCGGGGGCGGAGGGCAAGAGGTTGAATACGGCGACCGAGCCATCACAAAATTGTGTCTGTTCCTGTCAAAGGAGACTGAGAAGAGGTGAGTTTGGCAATACGCCGTTTGATCTTCAACAGATCATCCGGCAAGGTCTGCACTGCTTCGACTGCCCAACTCTCTTGTGGAGTGGCGGCAGAATTGATGAATGGAGGAACCCCGTTTTCTTTTCCGGGAAACGGGATGTCGTGATGATAAAAGAAAGAACCCGTCCAAAACTTGACAGATTCTGATGTTTTTATCTTTGGGTACCAGTCTTCCCTAAATCTACGAAGAGTGAAAGAAATGGTCCCGCAGATGGGAAGAACACCCTCTGTAGGGTTACGCTTCACTCCGAAGCAGTATTGCCAAAAGTCTAATCTAGGTGCTATTCCTAAATACCCTTCGAAAAGGGCTTGGAAGCCAGCTAGATAGAGAATGGAGTTTGGGGGAAGATTATGAGGCTGAACACCATAATGGTTAAGGACTTCTAGAAAAAAGGCGGAAGGCGGCAATCCCATACCTCTCGCAATATGGGAGGTAAGGAGAACGCGTTCCCCGTCTTTTGGCGCTGGCTCGGAACTCGTCCTCCGGGCTCCGCCATTTGCCCTTCAGAAGCAGCCCCTCCTTCTCCATTGTCGGAAGGAGGGAAGGTGGAATACTGCTCTAGCTCCAATTGCTGGCAGTTTCCCCTTCTTTTTCCGCCCCGGTGGCGGCGGACGCCGCGGCGGCCGCGGCCGCGAGCTCCTCTCCGACGAGAATGATTTTTTCCTCCGCCGTCTCGGGCGCGAGTGGCGGGGATGGCGCGGAGGAGGATCCCGCAAGATCGGTGGCGGTGAGGGGAGTTTCCTCGCTGGCTACGCTGCCAACGGTATTCTTCGGCTCGTTGCCAGTTGCACGCAGTGGAGAATCCACCATGGGATCCATGGTGTTTATAATTTCGTTGATCTCCGCCGCGACGGAGCGGGCCGGAGAGGAGTTCGGTGATGCCATCTTTTGGCGGCGCGGTGAAGATCGTGACCTCCGATGAGTTCCCGGACGGCGTGCGTTCGTACATTCGCTGGAGGGTCGCTCTGCTTGCAGTGTGCTTGGGCGCTGTGAAGGCGAGAAGAGAGCTGGGAGCAGAAGGTTTGCCGGAGAGAACGGAGACGGCCATTTATAGCCGGAAGCCCGTCGCGATACGTGCTAACGGCTCTTTTGACCGTTGGATGATCAACGCGTGTCACTCGTCGAAAATTCCGGGAAATGAAACGACGGGTGATTATTGCTATCTCCTCGTTCCCCGCGAGAATCTGTCAGAGATACGCTTCAGGGTTTCCCGCTCGACACCTAAACGTCCCTGACGTCAGCAAGATTAAAGCGATGACGTAGGAAGTTCCTTCTCCGCAAAGATTCGTGGAAGAAAAGCCGTATTTTCCGAAATCTGAGTTTTGCGTTATGACATTATTCTGATAAAAAGAAGAATCAAGACAGAGAGCCTATATTTCTTGGAAAGAATGCAACACTTGACGAAAGACGGCAAATCGGAGTCTTAATCCTTCTTGGGGGCTACTGTCGGATATATATACCAACTAGGGGTATATCAGATGGTAGTCTAAAGTGCCGGATTACCAGGGTGGCCTAAATGGTAGTGGGCTACGGTCCATTGGGCGGCCCAGTAAGCTGACGGATGGAAGCTGGATTCTAGAAGAACCCGGATCACGGCCCATGTGATACGTCTTGGAGTAGAAGGCGGATTCCTTACTTTCCAAGTTAAGAGATACCGTAGTCTTCTAGGTTTCCTTTTTTGTATGCCCTAACCCGGCTATTATATAAAGCCGGACATGAGATAAGATAAATAGACAAGAAGCTAAAGGCTAACTTGCCGAGAGGTTGATCCTTGACGAATAGCTAATAGAACCTCACATTGTACTCTATATACCCAGGCTTTAGTCCTGAATAGTGAGATTGCAGGAGTAGAAACGCTGCATTACTGCGTCGTACCGAACCTGGGTAAAACCCTATATCCTCTATCATCGTGCAATCACGTCCCCCCACGTCTCTATAGGTAGTCTCATGGCACCCCCGTCCATGAAATCTACCAGGATGTCTCGACAATGCTACAGATGAATAGGCTAGTTATAGACTATGTTTATATCTACTCAAAGTTATGGAATCCATCAATCATGAAAATAAACAAACAAACCAGTAGCTCAACCAATGGTAACAAGTCATAAAACATAATCTAAAGCACAATCATCACAAAAGATAATAAGGCTAGAACATACATAACAACAGGAGTCCACTAACAACATACTAGTACGAGAACTCTACACAAGCATGCTATAAGAAATAATCGTATTCTACAACTAATAGAAACAAGAAATTCCACAAGTCATGTCATAATAACCGAAGTAATAACATCCTAAACATGCTAGCATGATCATGCACTTATAAAATAAAAAGACAATAATACTACAGCAACTCATAATACCTAGTGGTGACACTAGTTCATTACTAGAGAAGCAAACATCACTACAAGGATGCATGATCCTAAACAAGCAACTCATGAATGTAAATTCCTACTAACAGCACATACACCTCACACATGCTAGTAAGCATAAACACTAAAATAATTCTATGAAAACATCTACTAAGAAAGCATCAATCCATTCTAGTAATACATGCTTTTCTAATTAATTAAATAGCAAGCAATCAAAGTGTAAACTACACAACCAGTAGATATGCACTCAAAACAAGCTCAACTAAACACTTTCAAAAATCCAAGCACTCAATAAAATCTATTTACAAATAATTTATCAATCACTAGGAAGCATTCTATTAGCAAACAATATTTAATTTAACAAACAACAGTGAAACATTCCTTAACATGATACCCCTAAGGGAATATATGTTAACAAATGAACCACAACTAAACATACTAGTATTCACAAAGAAATACTAAACACTTCAATCAAAAAAGTAAGACAACTGTCATATTCCTTGGTGGAAAATACTAGACAAACATATAGTAATGCATGCTATTTTCACACAAGTGCATGGTAGGGGATTTGCATCCCCAACCAAGATGCAATGGGACCAGTGGGTTATGGCCCAATAATACCAAGGAAAGAAGAGGTAACAAAGGCCTCTAGTCACACAAGAAAAAATTAATATAACAAATCAATCAATACTAGACTATTCATACTAGTGGAAACAATACTAGTGAAAACAAATACAAATCTTACACATGCTTTGCTATAAAATAAGTTGCAAGCTAAAAGAGATAAAATCATCAAAATAACGGTACCAAAATGGTACTGGACTCAACTCAAGCACATCAACACTTAGGTAAAACAAATCTACCAAGATTGGTTCACACAATAATCAAATAAAATAAACTAGGAAAATAACAAATGCTATTCCTATTCCTATTTGACTTTCCAAACAAGCACACACTTTA
This sequence comes from Alopecurus myosuroides, assembly GCA_028641055.1. NCBI lineage: Eukaryota > Viridiplantae > Streptophyta > Magnoliopsida > Poales > Poaceae > Alopecurus > Alopecurus myosuroides. The sequence goes on from CM054057.1 coordinate 347,608,544, forward strand.
TAAGGTGGATGTACTGCAAGAAAACAACCTAATAACAAGATCCAACACATCGATGCATGCTAGGAAACCAGATTCAAACATCCACACATTACTTAACAAACAAACACACAAGTAATAATGAAAATAGAAAAGCTGCTGTTTCTAGTTTTGCTCACTAAGAATAATCTAGGGATCCAAAAATTAATCCAAGCTAATATTAGGTAGATCTAGTCATAAGAAAACTCACCAATTGGATTCACCTCGAAAATCATTTTTAACTCACTCTAAAAATCCTAGAAAATCCTACTGGTCATCTACCAAAAAGGATGGCATTTCCATTTGGTAACTCACCTTGATGTGAGGCAAAGTCCTAGTGATAAATCTAGTCCTAAGATATCCAAAACAATTTAGTTTGACCATTTTCGATACAGATCCAAAAAGTTATGCCAAAAACACTTTCACATACACTCTGTGGCAAAACAGACATTGTGACAAAAATAAACATCAAAACTTAGATCTACTAATTTTAAATGGTTAAGAAAACATAATACTAGGTTCAAGATTTTTGGTTGATTTTATTTGGCAATCTAGATATTTTTCACAGATCAAAAGCAAACAAGCATGTTTCTGTCAATTTTTAAAAGGAAAGGAAAAGAGGTGCGGGCTGGGGTTTCTACGGGCGGGCCCATCTAAGAGGCGAACGCGGCCCATCGCAGGCCAGGCGTGCACGCGGGGCGCGGGAAAAGGGCGGGTTCAAGCGTGGTTGTCGATCGCAGATCAAACGGCCCGCGGTCTCTCTTCTTCCCCTCCTCCCTTCTCTCTCTTGCTCGACGCGGCCGACGGCAGGGTTTCACGGTGGCTCACCGTGGGGGGGCTCGGGGGCGGTGGCTTGTGCTCGGGGAAGTCGCAGGGGTCACGCGGAGTCGAGGGGCGCGGTTGGTGTCGTCGGGCGCGGCTTCAAACGGCGGGGCACGACAGCGTGCCCGCGGCGGCGATCTCGACGGCGGCGGCGTACCTGCAAGCGAGGGAACGCAAGAGGGTGTCCGAGGGGGTCTAAGGGATACGTGGAGCTCGTCGGAGGCAAAAACGAGGGGTGAGGGCGTCGGGTTCGAGCCGTTCCACCTCGGGGTGTTTGCGGTGGCCGCTGGCGATGTTTTGGCTTGGGGCGTCCACAGAGAGCCCTCGGGGTCGTTTCTTCAGGTGGAGGCAAGAGTGTGGGAGTGAGGGAGTAGTGTGGCGCAAGGGACATGTGAGTGGAGACATATAGCTACGAAAATAAGGGCAAGGACATGGGGGCACTCTCGGTTTCATGTCTAGGGGCGGCATGGGCGAGTCGAGAGGCTGTTTTGGTCATTGCCACACATGGCATTGATGCCAAGGGCCAAGACCAGCTAGGGGGCAGTCAACCACTGGATTTTGGGAGCTAGGGGAGTCAAGGTCAAGAGGGAAAGGGGAAAGGTATGGAGGCCCATACCCATGCCACATCACCAAGCTCTCTCACTCTCTCTCACTTGGTTTCTTCACACTCAAGTCTTCTAGAAGGAGAAAAACACATCCTGGTTCGAGTCCATAACTTAGTCGACACACTAGACAACAACTCTCATCAATACTTGCAAAGAAAAGAAAAGAAAACATTAGCCCGAAAAGTGCAACTGCAACAGTTCCTAAAAAGTTCAGAAAATTCAGTTAAGGACTTAGTGAAAAATTGTAAGTGTTGAAAACAGATGAAATGAGCAAAAAGTTGGGATTGTTTTCAAAGACCAAATGGTTTCCAAAATTTGTTTTCCAAGTTGGAGTTTGTTAAACATGTTATAAAATTTCAGAAACATCTTTTGGAAACAAAAATGAAATAGTTTAAAGCCATGAAAACAATGTGGGAAAAGGTGTACTTTCTGTTTTTCCCTATTTTCCAAAAATGCCTTTTCTGCCTTATTTTTATTTCATAAAAACAACAAGAAAAAGATCATTTTTAATACTCCAAAAATCAAACCAAGCTTATGGATTTGTAGTCCATATATCAAGGAACAAATACAAGTCAAGAAAACATAAAATAACATTTTATAGCCTAGTGAAAATAAAGGTGGAAAACAGGTACTTGGCTATATTTTCAGGGAATAGTTTCTATAGAAAACTTAAAAGAGAACTTCCATAAATCATTTTGATTTTTTTTCTTGGATCCAACAAAGTTAAAAGTTTATTTTAAGATTAAAACAAGAATGATCCAAGTCCTGGAATAAAATTCTTTCAAGTAATCAACAGAGAAAACAAAAGGGAAAAATTTAAAGAATTGTTTTCAGAAAAATTTGATATTGGTTTTATCAAGAAACAAAACTTGTATTACAAATATGATTAAGATCATAAAAACATGTTAGTTCAAACAATCATGTTGTTAGAATTGTTTTTTGTTGGCCCTAATTTTTGTCTTCTTGAGCACAGTACAAGAATCCAGTAACTGGGGTGTGACAGACCTTCCCCCCTTAAAAGAATCTCGTCACGAGATTCGCAGGCAAGCGAAAAGAGGGTATGGTCAAAACAACAATGTTAGATCATTTGTTTACAAAAACATGTGCTGGTGGTTGGTAACATTATTCACAGGTGCTTCCCCCCTTTGATTAATCTTACCAAAATCCACCGACAGATTAATTTTTCCAAAGGTCTGGGTGCCATAAGCTAAACCTCGAACTTATGTTCCTCAAAACCATGATATCAATCCAGGGTTTATTTTCCAGACAAAGACCTACTTGTTTCCAATCTCATAAGATCATGATACCACTATATCTCCTTTGGGGCATAAACTCTCTCATCACTATATAGATCAATCAATCGGATATCCACCAATCTTTATTAAGCATGAGCTGTCCATTGCTCATCTCCTAAAATCCAAGAAAATCCACTATCTTCCTCTTATTCTAATATACTCCTAGAAATCGAGTCTCTAATCATTTGTCTCCCTCAAAGGTATTTACTCAACGAACCATATTGCTAAATCTAAACCATCAAAAACAACAAGCACAGACCAACTCTGTACTACTTATATAAATCCTTTTCTCAAAATTTCCAAACTCATATCTCATGATCGAAGGTAAATCATTTTCCCCAAACAATCTCAATAGAGCGTGACAAGCTCTGAGAATATATCATCAAGAATAATCATCTACTAAATCCAAGTCATATTGATTTTTCCTAAAATCCAAAATCATCCTTTTACATCCACCAATTACTTCCTATACCAAATCCAATATTCCTTCATCCATATTTTACCAAAAATCCAATGTCTATCCCACTCCAACATGATCTTTTTACTACAATTTTCCTTTCCACTAAAATCCAGGATAAGAATCACCTAGGCAAACATTATCATCGTTATTCCCAATATCACAAATTCTTCTCAACATACTACTTCTAATCAATCCAATCTCCTTATATATCAAGTGCTTCCTAAAATCCATTAATTTACACCAATCTTTCTAAACCTCAAAACATTTCTTCAAGGCTACAAATCTTAGTTACCGATAACTTCCAAAGTGTTGGGGTCCACAACTGGTTATCCCTGGTGTATATATACTATAATTCACCTCAACTAAAATCATGTGATCCTCAATCTTTCCTTCCTAAACTAAACCTCAAATGAGTCTCCACAATCTCATATTCTAAAATCCGTTTCCTCCAAAAGATACACGAAAGATCTTATTGTCTCGTAACAATCATGGTTCACCCATCCAATATTTTTTTCCAACCTTTCATCTTTATTTCAAACAACTATAGAACATCCTAAGGCACCTTTCTCTTTGGCTTTTGAAAAGTTAGTTAGAATTTTTTTAAACTGGTGTTAGGTGTTAAACTAAAGTTAGGTGAAGTTACGTTAGTATTGTTAATTTTAAAGATACTTTTTATAGTCCGACGTGACACTTCTAATGTTCCATTTACGTCGGATTTCTCAGGGTACGGAGTCAAACACAACTATGGGGGTCACGGGCTTGGTTCGAGAACGTACCATTAGCTACGGCATGAGTCGCAGGTGCTTCTGCGACATCATCTGGGTCTCGAGGTCCACTCATCAGACTCTTGCGCTTCTTCTGGGTTGGACTCAGGGTCTCTTGGGTTTCATCAGGACCAACTAGATCATAATTCCTCTGGAAACAATCACGAGCGTAATGTCCGGCCTTTCCATAGATAAAGCAACCTGTGGTTTTAGGCCTGACATTCACACCCTCTCTTGGAAGTTGTGGCATCGCAGGCAAAGCACCGCGAGTCACATACGAACTAGGTTCTCCTGGCGTCACTACCTTACTTTTGCGACTCTCAACTGGCAAACAGGTGCGGGTGCTCTCTCATGAGGACAACATTATTCTCCACATTGACGGTGCCAAGCTGAGTCAAATACTGTAGGGCAGCAAGGGTGGTATAAGGCGAGAGCAGACAGAAAAGGGGTTTTTGTTTTTGAAAACTTGCGAAACATACCGGCTCACAAAGATGAGAACGGTAGATAACACAACAACAAACAAGCATCTAAGAAGAAACCACAAACACAACCAAAGACTAACATACACATGAAACAGAGTCTCAACAAGCATAACTTAATTTTAAGGTTCACATGGCAAAAGCCTAAGGCTCACAACACATCTAGCACACACATAGCTCTTAGCAGAGTTCACACAACACAATAGACAAGCGTCTTGGGTGGAAATAACACAAACTCCTAAAATCCCGCGGCAATCCTAAGTGCTCGAGGAAGCGCGTAGCCGTTCCTCCAACTCTTCAACTCTAGCTTGGCTGGTTGCAAGCTGGTATTGAAGGCTTCTCACTGGTGCACGGAGATGGGAGTCAACCTACTTCATGGTCTTCCTTTATGCTACAAGACGGCGCTCGTTAGCAGAGGAAACTCTCGGGTCTTTCTCTAGCTGGAAGATCTCTCTTCCTTGGACATCGAACTCTCCTCTAAGTCTATCAAGGGAAAACTGAGTCTTGTACAGCTGTCCCTCCATGTGTTGGAAATGACGAGCAAACACAAAGTCTTCAGTGACATCTATGGGCTTATTAAGTGATCTCTGGGGTCAACGGTGCTAGCAACGGAGCACGAATGATACAGACCACCAACCAGGACAATTCTCATCCATTATGGTGAATCTGTCTCCCTTCAACTCAGGTACTGGGCGACCTATAAGATGAGTCATCTTGATCAAATCCTCCTCAAAGCGGCGGTAGCAAGGTGCATGCGTACCTAGCAGGAAGGGTTCGGTGAAGACAACTGCCATCTATACCAAAGGTTTAGGTATAGTTTAAGTTGGGTAACAATGTGCAAATTTTTAAGATTCTCAAAGGTAATTTAGTATAAGTAGAGTTTTTCAAAAACACAGAGGGGATGGAATATAGAATATTTTGGTAAATAGTCATCTTGGTAACTTAGTTTTATAAAATGAATTTTCAGAGTACCGACTAACGTCCATGCTAACTAAGGTCTCCTAAGGTCAGGATAGCTCTGATACCAACTCTGTAAGGTCCCCCAGAACCACTGTTCAAGGACACCTCCGATATGCATACATTCACGATCCCAGATCACACCAGTCGTGAACAACATATCAAGTTGGTACACAGATACAATATCCATTACATGATTACACCAACACTTACAAAAGAGACATGGTCGCATGACCCAGTCCACACAACTGCCACGTAGGGCAACACACAACACACACAGAGGAAGACTAAACACACACAAACGTAGTAGAGCCCAAGTCACACCTTATCCTACAGGCTGCTGACCGGGAGACGATCCTAGTTCGCAAGTCCATCAGCGCAGTACTCCTCCTCGTAGATCTCCTCCTGAGACTCCTCGTTGAGGTCTGGCAAGTAAATACCAGGGACGAAACCAATATGAGTACATTTGAATGTACTCAGCAAGACACCCATCATGTAGCTTACCAAAATGCAAGTATGCTTATATGGGGTAGTAGGTAGGGTATACATAGGGTTCACTATCCATGATATATAAAAGACATATCATAGTTGATTTTGAAAATCTCTGTATCTTTGTTAAAGAAGATACTTCAAAATAAAATAATATAGTTTTCTTTCTCTTGTAGATATCACATGTACAAGAGGTTTTATAAACTCATTTTGTAAAAGAAGATTTTCTCTTTGCAAAACTTCTTGTAAAACAACTTCTGGGTTTTCATCAACGGTACCTCCACGGTACAAGATTTCCTCCTTTCAGTACTTCATAAGTCCAACTCCTTTTTGAAAACATTGACACAATGCTAAGTACTTGGCCATTCAACTGTCCATATCCGAGGACGCGGCTATTCAGAATAGTTTGACTCTGCAGAGGTGTACACAATCCACCAGATCCAGTACATCCGCCATGAACAACCACGGACTGTAACAACAATATGTAAACATCAGATAACTGATCCTAACCATCCACTATGATCAAGCTAGTACATGCCTATCTCTTCAGTTGACTGTAATCTCCCCGGTAGCAGGTCCCACCCCGCCAAGACAGGAGACTCAACTGCTGCGACCGGGGGGGGGGATAACTTAATCCCTCACTTTGTATGCCCAGTATATACCACCGAGCGACAATCAGTTCGAGGGCTTAACGACCCTTATAGCAAATTGAGATAGAATACACACTAACAAGAACAAACTTCAAGTTAAGTCCCGTGCCCATGTTGGGGTAAAGTGGCAGTGTAGAGGCCCCAAACCGTAAGGTCCAAAACCCCTCATATGCATACATTCACGATCCCAAGAAATTCAGTCGTGAACAACATACGAAAGTGGTACACAGATACATTATCCATTACACGAATAACAACAGTCTTACAAGCCAATGGTCACATGACCAAGTCTTTATTTACTGCCACGCAGGGCAGACAAAGTCTTACAATTTACTAACACAGCGGAAAACAAACAAACGTAGATAGCCCATGTCACGCCATCACCGACAGGCTGCTGACCGGGAGCCGGGCCTAGTTCGCGTAGTCGTTAGAATAGTATTCCTCCTCGTATTCCTCCTCCGACGGTATCTCCTCAAAGTCTGGCCAAGTAAATAGCCAGGGGCGAAACCAATATGAGTACTTTTGAATGTACTCAACAAGTCATCCTTTGTAACATCCCAAGTATGAAAAATAGCCATTAGAATGTTTTGCTCTCTGTTATTTTATGTTTTGCATCATGGCATCATGTTCATTGCATTTGTTTTGCTTGTTTTCCATTTGTTTTCCTCTGTTTTTCTTTGTTTTCCAACTGTTTTCATTTGTTTTCCTTTTTTTTATTTGAATTTCAAACCAAATTTCAAACCTTTGTTTCATACTTGTGATGTTACAATTTTCCAAAATGATATTTCAAATCAAAACAATCAATTGATCCATTAAAGTTGCGATTTCAAAACTGTTGATTTGTTTCCAATCAAAAATTCATTTAATACCAAACCCTTTTCAAATTCAATTAATTTCCAAAACATCAACCCCTTTGGAAAATTATGAAAATGACAAAACACTTCCATCATTTGTTTCCATTAAACTATAAATTTCAAACCATCAAATTGTTTAAGTTCTAATACTTCATTTAATAGCAAATTCCCTTAATTCAAACCCTTTTCAAATTCAATTGCATTTTTCCAAACAGCACCCAATTTCAAATTATGATAATTACCAAAACAACTCTAAATCATTTGTTCTAATTAAACAATAAGGTTCAACCTATTAAAAATCTTGTTTTCAATAATAATCACTTAATAATAAAATTCATCCAAATTTGAATTAAAATTCCAAACAGCAACCCTTTGGAATTATTGAAATCTACAAAACAATTCTAAGCCATTTGTTTCAAATAAAATTGAGGGTTCAACCTATTTGAAATATTTGTTTTTAATAAATCACTTAATCTCATAATTCATTCAAATTTGAATCAATTACAAACATCACTTGTAATTTGAACTTTTTGGAAATCAAACTTGACAAGTGTTGCTATTACATATTTGAACCATAACAAATTTTTCTAGAATTTTCCTAACCCTAAACCCTAACCTTTTCTTCCTAATTCTATGCAGCAAAAAAAAAACAAATAGAACAAAAATAATAAAAAGCTAACAAGGGAGAGAGAGAGGCCCAACCCAACCTTTTTTCCCCCAGCCCAATACCCCTCCAGTCATCTTCTTCCTCGTACGGACTCCATCCAAGCGCACCACGTTGCAGGGAGGTGCACGAACGGCTGTGCTCCCCTCCTCCCCTCCTATAAACCTAACCCTAGCCCTAGGGTTTTCCCCTCCACCTTTCTTCTCCCTCTCTTCCCTCTCCCCCGCCATCTTCTTCCTCTTCCTCCCCTCTGCTCTTCCATCGCTGCAACATCTCTGTAACTGCACCTGAAACTCCACCCGAAAAAATGGCTCCCTCCCTCCGGCGATCGCCGGCCATCGAGCTCCCCTCCGCCCGTGCTAAGGGCGGGAATGGATACGCCCGGAAGCCCTCTTCCTCCTCCACCCTCCGGCACGGGCCGGGAGGGCTCAGGGCGCCGCCGCCATGCCCATCTCGCCGCCGGCCTCCCTGCTGCCCTGCCCCGACCGCCTCCTCCTGCCAGCTCGAGGTGAGCCCCAACCGCTCCTCTCCCCCCCCACTCGCTCTCCTCCCTCATCTCCCTTCCCCACAGCGACCACCGCCCCTGCCGCTCGCATCCCCGCCTCGGAGATCGCCGCCGACGCCCTGCTCTTCCGCCCTGTCGGAGTGCAGGCGAACTGAACCTTGCGGTTCAGTTAAAACCCCCCCGCATATGTACCTTATCCACCCCCGAGGCCTCTTCCTATCACGAATCAATAGCCACCGCAGTGGCAGAGGCCCTTGTGCGCACGCCCCAGGGCAGGGGTTCGATCCCCCTAACCCCACCTTTTATTTCTGCTTTTTCCTTTTTCTGCCCAAATCTCAGCAACTCAGATCTGGCCCATTACTTCTAAAATCCATATAAAATTGAATATCACTCCAATTTGAATGATTCAAAATCCTGTGGATTCATAATTTTGTGCTCCTTCTATTAATGTCAAGTTTGCAACATGTTTCTGTAACAATTGTTGCACTAAATAATTAATTACTGAAAATGCAATAAAAGTTGGAAACTTTGGAATTTCATAACTTTAGTTCTACTCATCCAATTTAAGCAAACTTGGGCTCTAAAAATTTTTCTTAACAAACTCTACACATTGGTATTTTATTTGGTCACAATTGAATTAATTTTGAGCATGTTTCCCTCTGTTTACTAAAAATGGCAGAATAAGAATGATTATGAAAAATTGCATAATAAATTCAATAATCACCCAAAAATTATGTTTAATAGCTCAAAATGTTCAGTGAAACCTTTGCTACATGTTTTCAAACTTTTCAATGCAATTTGTTTACTGTTTTGAATATTTTAAATTGGTGCAATATTTGAATTCTTGTTTAATTCACTTAATTTTGCAAAAATCATAACTTGGGCATAAAAATTCCAAATCCAACAAACTAAATATGTTTTCCAATCAATTTTTCATGTACTTTCCGAATATCAACTTTGTTTGATGTTTTGAATAATTTAAATTGCTGAAAACAACTGTTTCTTTTTTAATGCATTTAAAATTGCCAAATTAATAACTTGCTCATTTTAAATCCAATTTCAACAAATGAAATATGTTTTCCATGATTAATTAAACCACCTTTCCAAATATAAAATTTGTTTCATGTTTTGAATAATTAAAACTGGCTAAATAATTTAAACCTTGTTTAAATCATTTAAAATTGTTAAATTCATAACTTGATCAAATTAAATTCTTTTTGAACTCATAAAATATGTTTTCAAACCATAAAAGTATAAACTTTTGAAATATGAACTTGGTTTAATGCTTTGGACAAATAAAAATTCAAATAAGTTCATGTTTGAATTAAATTCATTTAATTCTTGCTTAAACTTGTTTAATTCATAAATAATTTATTTGAAATCCTTTTTCAACAAGTGAAACATGTAATCCACCTAAAATCTTGTGTTATTTTCAAATATGAACTTTGTTATCTATTTTGAACAATTTAACTTGCTGAAAACAACAAATGCTTGTGTGACACCTTTAAGGAACCAAAATCCCATAACTGAATAAACAAATTTCCAAACTTGGTAAACCTTATTTCTAATTGCCTCTATTGTTGTTATTTTGTTGTTTTCCTCATCCATGCATCATGCTAATTCACTTACACATGATGGTTAATTGTAGAACAATTAATCCAACCTTAATTCATGGGCTTTCCATATGCAATCCAATTGCATATGGGTCCATTTAATCATGTTATGTTATCTTGTCAACTAGTTTATTTTGATGCATCAATTAAATGGTCATGCATCATCCCATGTTTGTGCACTATGCCATGATATTGATTGTTTGTCTCTCTGCGTTGTTTGTTTGCTTCTTCTCGGATAAACGACGACGTTGAGACCGACGATACTTACGACACCCCTTCTAAGGAGTTAGCTCAGTACCAGGCTACTGGGTTTGCAGGAAAGTATTCACTCACATGAACCATTGTGTTCCTTTCAACATTGGATACCGATACTTTCCGTTATCTATTCTTCTAGCCCTATGAACCGTTGCTTCTGTTACGAACCTATCACATGTATCTTTTAACCCTGATATTGCCTCACCTCCACTCCCATCACCCCTTGTTTGAGCCCGTGTCTTACTAGCATGCTTAGGATTGTTTTGCTCGAGTCTGTTACCCGTTACTTTCTGTCACTATATTCTATTATGTTCTGGGGCTCGATGTTAAACAACAACCTGTTAATTTTGAGGTAATAATAATTTGCTGATAAGGCATCGGCAGGAGGCCCGGCGTGGTTTTGAGGCCTGCTAGTGTCGACCCTAATAGGAAAAGGGTCTTGTCTACTGATCCATGATGAGCGCACTAACCGCATGTGGGAAGCGAGTATGGGCGCCCCCCTCAATTTGATTCGATTCGCATCTCGTCCAAATCGCCACACTTAGTTCGGGCTTTCCATTTGATGCATGCATGTGCAGGTGCGAACCCTTGGCCCCAGGGTGGAACTTTTGTAGTCGGCATTTAGGGCGGCGTGGTCTTAGAGTGCTATGAGGGTCCCCTTTTCTTCGTGGGGCTCGATTAGCCGCGCACACATAGCATGTGGTTCTTTGGGCTTGATGCGAAGAAGAGTTGAGTTGTGTAGAGTGCCCCGCTTGGTGGGAGGCATCCCATCTGGCGGGTTATTCTTGCGTGTACGGCCAAATTGGTGCAACCCTGCAGGGATAAATCTTCTCGAGAAGCCGTGTTTTCCGCGGTTATGGATTACTTGGTGAAAGTACTAGCTAACAAGTACTCAGAACAACTTACACCTAACTAATGATAACTTGACTAGTAATAGTCTTATTGACACAACAACTTGCACCATCATTAATCCAACTGTGTGAGTTATCCTCGGATTGCTTCTTTGGATAAGGGGCGAGGTCCAGGATGGTTTTGTTTGGTGGTTAGTTATAGTTGGTTACGATACGCTATATTATCCTTTTTCTGATAGTCGGAAGTTGTAGCATGTTTCTGTAGTTGGTTAGGACAGCCAGTGGCAGCATCTTTTATATCCCCTTCCTTCCGTTGAACCCAAAGAATCTGTGCTTGGTGTTGACGGGTTACACTTTGGTGAACTGTGAGTCTTGCTTGCCAGTACGTTTATGTACTGACCCCTTTGGGGCTGTGGTTTCCGCAGACGACGTTCCGAAGATCCCCATGGTGGCTACTGCGTGGAATTTGACGAGACTGCTGACGAGTAGATAGCGGACCCGGGCAGGATCCGAGACTTCGTGGATGGGCTCCGTCTTTTCGTTTCCGGCTTCTTAAGCCTATTTGGATCTTGTCTGTACTCAGACACTTTGGATGCTTCCGCTGTGAATGTAATGATGTTATGTTGGGACATGTGTCCTCTGGATGATTGTATTTGCTATCTCTGCTCTAATGAGGGATATTTGCAACTTATTTCGATCTTTTGTGTCGTAGAGATCTGTTGTGATATCACTTGTTCCGATGCCGTTGACGTACCATGTGTGTATGATTTGAAGTACGTCAATGGAAGTATCTGGATTTCTATGGGATGGTTTGCACAGACGATGAATAGTAAGATAATGGTTGTCACACGTTTACGTGTTGGCCTGCTCATATTGAGATGCGGGTGCCGGTATGCCCTGTAAGCCATTTATCTACTGTTTAACGGACTGTGAGTATCCCCTAGAAGTCCGGGTGCGACATCCTTTATACACTTACAAAATGCATCATGCTTATATGGTGGATAGGTAGGCCATAATTAGGGCTCACTACCATGATGTTCATATAAGATGACACCATAGTTGCAGTCATGTTAATCTGTATCTTTGTTGAAGAAGATACTTCAGAAGAAAGTAATATAGTTTTCTTTCTCTTGTAGATATCGCATGTACAAGAGGTTTTATAAACGAAAGTTTTTCTTTGCAAAACTTCTTGGAACAGCATGTCCAGATCCTTCATCAGTACCTCTCAGGTACAGCCTTGATTCAAAACACATTTTTGAAAACTTAGCACACTACTAGCTACATGGCCTTTCAACTGCCCATATCCGAGGGCTTGGCTATTCTGAATAGTTTTACTCTGCAGAGGTGTACACATTCCACTAGATCCAAAACTCTGCCATGGACCACCCATGGATCGACACAGCGATATGCAAGCACCAGAGAATTGATCCTAACTGTCCACTCTGACACAAGCTAGTATATGCTTATTCCTTCAGATGGGTTGTTTCCCCGGCATCAAGTCCCACCCTGCCTAGCCGGGAGGCCCAAACTGTCGCTTCCGGAGGAGAACTTAATCCCTCACTGTGTATGTCCCATTTCTCCCTCCTGGGGACACTTCGGTTCAGAGAATCATCCTCTCTATTGCATTTTGGAATAAAACACACACTAACAAGTTCAAGTATCTACATAGGCCCCGTACCCATGTTGGGGTAGAGTGGCAGTACTTCTTGGTTGTCCAGCGAAGACTAGGTTATGTGCCTTTTGTAAAACATTTTAAAACAACTCCTCAGCTCCCCCGGTGAACAAGGTCCCGCCTTTCCACCGTGGACTTCTCATAGAACCCTTTTTGGTTTGCAAAAGAACATTTTAAAAGTGTCCACTTAGGGACTCAAGATTATTAGCTTAGGCGGTATTTATATACCTTATGGTGGCTAAAGGCTTGGTAACACCAAGTTGACTAATGGCAAGGTGATAATATACTATATAATATTATTAGCAATATACACTCAATAAAAATTGTTTTTGGTAACCAAGTTTTTGAAAACTTCAGAAGTAGATAATGCATAATTATAAGTGTGGAAATAACAACAAGCTTTAAGGATGGCTTTCCTTGGAGGAAACGAGGATCTTGCTCTTGCTCACAACAGGAGTGGTAGTAATAACCTCCTGCTCCAACTATCTCTTCGTCGTTTTCTATCGTTGTAAACATAAAAGTAATAACACTCTATCAGAACCTTACTATGCAATCAATTATACTCAACTAAAACATACAGCAAACAATGAGCACATAAAAATAACACACAAGTTCCTAGAACAATTCCACACAAGCATGTATCAAAAATAATAATATTTACTATTATTACTACAACTACTATGGTTGAAATAATTTATTTTTAACCAAATGAGATGGAACCAGTGGGTGTTCCACTAAGTTTTCCATGTCATTTAAGAGGTGTTATGCCTCTGGTCCAACTTGTGGAAACAAAATAATTTCAATAACAAAAATGCAACTAGTTATTCTAGTGAAAACAATACTACTAGTAATAAATATTAAACCTATACATGCATTCTAAAAGAAACAAATGTAACCATAAAGAGGTGAAAACATGTAATAACCAGTACCGAAATGGTACTGGATCCATGTGAAATTACTCATAATAACTAGGACAAAAATCTAGCTAATCATTTCTATTACAAAATTACATAGAAATAAACTAGGTGTTACTCCTATGCTCATACTAGTTCCAAACAGATCCCAAAAATGCATAAATTTCTAACATGGCATCTCTGTGATAAAACAATATAATAACACTCCACACATCATTTACACATGCTAGAAAACAGAATGACACTAGCAAAGAATTATTTACAAATCAAAACTATTCCTTTTATTCTGAACAGAAAAGTGCATTTTCTTAGATCTGTTGCCAAATTAATTCTAGAGTTCTAAAAATCACACAAAGCTAGGATAACGTAGATCTATCTAATATCTAACAGATCCAATTGGATTCATATCAAAAAGTGTTGTAAAATAAATCCTAAAAATCACAGGACAGGCTACTGGACTTTTAACTAATTGGATGCCATTTCCAAATGGTAGCTCACCTTGAGGTGAGGTCACGTTCTACTGGTATACCTAGTCAAGGGCTACTCTAGGAATTTTAGTTTGAACATTTTAACCATTCCAATCAAAAGTTACATCATTTTTTGTTCTAACAGACAGTGCCCACTTCATCATTTTTCATTTGTTTTCATATCGTCCAAATCCAGTTCTGTCAGTTGCATTCGTTCAAGAATTTTTTCATGCATCTCAGGTAATTTTTGTTTATTTTATTTTGGAGTTTAACATTTTTGTTTTCGATTAAAGTAAAACAGCAGTTTCTGAGTATTTTCAAAAAGGAAAAGAAACAGGGCAGTGGGCTGAGCAACGCACGGGTGAGCGGCCCAACTGCGCCTGGCGGCCCGCCTCGCTTCTGCAACGCACGCGAAAGCGCGTACCGCTTCGGGATTCAAGCGTGGCCATAGATCTTGAGATCTACGGCGCAAGGCCGTCATCTCTCTCTCTCTCCCTTCGTTTTTGTCTCCGGCGAAAACGCGAGCGGCCGGCGGCGAGCTCGGGCTAGAATCTCACCTAGAGGGCTCGTAGGGAAGTGGAGAGTTGTCGGGGAGGTCGCGGGTGGTCGTGGCCGTGCAGGGGCGCAGAAACCAGGGCTCAAGGTGGCTCCAGTCGATGGCGATGTGAAGGTGCTCCGCGGCGGCTCCGACAAGCTTCCCGACGGTCCTGCAAACTACGAGCCACGGGAAAAGGTCATGCGTGGTCCACGGAGGGTCTAGGTTTGGTCTACGGTGAGGAGAGGCTAGGGTGGACGAGGGTGAGATTATTTCACCTCGGAGACCCGCGGTGGCCGCGGCAATCTCTCCGGCGATTTGAGCTAAAGAGAGCAGCTCGGGCTCATTGGGGTGGATGGTGAGTGAGAGTTATGGAGTGGGAGTGGTGTGCACGGAGGCAGGGGCTCGGGGTTGATTTTATAGGGTGGAGCAGTAGCACGCACGCTCGGGTGGCTGTGGCGTCCGCGGGACGCGCCCGTGCACGCCCTGGCGTGCCCATGCCGCCCACCCTGGCTCTTGGGCGAGTCCAAGGGCACAAGGGAAGGGGTCAAATCCCACTTTCACACGGGGAGGCGAAGAAAACACGGAGGGGGTGCCACTGTGGCAAGAGACAGGGATGAGGCTGTCAGGTTGCCCATCCCTCCCCTCCCGTTTCGCTCTCTGAATCCTCCTCTCTCTTTCTCTGATCCTGGTCAATCCACTTGGGGGCTAAGGCATGGAAAAGTGGGAGTGCTGACTCAGCTTCTAGAAGCAACAAACAGTGCAGCAAAAGGTTGATCCATCTAAAAGATGTGTGCATTTGAAAATCGAACCATGTCACTGTTTTTCTGGAAAAAAATTCAGTTAAGTTCTCAGTTTCAGAAATTTTCTAAGTGTTGGATTTCAGTGAGGATTAACCAAAAGTTTCATTTGTTTTCATGCCTCAAAAATGTTCCAAAGTTTGTTTTCCAAGCATGGTTGTGTTAAGCAACATTTGTACTTTCCAAAACAGCAAAAGAAATTAATTTTGAAACTCAAATGCTTGGTGAAAACAAGGTGGAAAAAGGGCTACTTGGGGTTTTTCTCTATTTTCCAAAAATCAATATTTCTGCCTTATTTTCTTAACACAAAAACATCAAGCAAAAGATTGCTTCTGTGATTCAAATTTTTAAACTAAGTTAACCAAATTGGAGTCCATATAATAGAGATCACATCCATGCCAAGAAAACACAAAATATGAATCTCTAGCATATAGATAAGAAGGGTGAAAAACACCTAATTGACTTATTTTTTAGGAATGATTTTTATTAGAAAAACTTAAGTAAAACATTTGATTTAACTTTTGTAAATTTGTTTCTTGATTCTAATCAACACAAATATGTGTTATTAGTTGATTCCAACATTGTCACATGGATTTTGATTTAGGGTTGCAAAGATACAAAAATTCAAATAACCCATAAATGATCAAAAACTCCAGAAACAAAGTGAAAGAATTCTGAATCCAATTTGCTTGCATTGCATAGTCAACCATGGTCTAATACTTAATGTGGATTACACGAGGGCATTAAAAAGTTTTTGTTGGCTCACAAAGTAGGTCTCCCTCATTGGTTACAAGTGTCCCAAATCTGGGGTGTGACAGGCAGTACGGTAAAGGTTGTCCGGCGAAGACTAGGTTATGTGTCATTTTTGTAAAAACACCTTTTTCCCAAAAATGACCACTTCAACAATCCTCCGGTGAATAAGGCTCAGCCTTTTCTCCGGGTTTTCCATAAAAGTCTTTATTTTGCAACAAAACATAATTTTAGGATGTCCACTTATGGACTAGTACTTGTGATGGTAATAAATACCATATGGTGGCTATGGGCTTGGTAACACCAAGTATAAACTACTGGCATAGTAATAGTATATAATATTAATAGTAGTAATAGTCACTCAAAAATAGTTTTTGGTAATCAAAGTTTTGTAAAACTTTTCAGAAGTAAAACATGCATGATAGATAATGATAAGTGTAGTATAACAGCAAGCATCAGGATGGCTTGCCTTAAAACTCTTAATGTCCCTGGCCTTGAAGTAACTTGAACTTGACGCACAGCTCCACAACTGCTTCTTCTTCTCCTTCGTTTTTCTAACTTCGTAAAAGAATAAAGACACACACTCAGAACTAAAGACAAACAAACTAACAAGGCAACACATACAGCAAGCAAGCTTATACTTAACGCAATAACTCGAACGTTATCGATGAAACTATATCACATAACTCTCAGGGTACAAAATTGTCGTCAAACAAGTATATGGTTGAGAAACCATATACCAAATCTTACATACCATATATGGAGTGGGTGTACCACTCTCATAATAATATATCCAAGAAGCTAAAAATATAGCTTGTGGGCACAAAAGGTGAGGCTACTAAAATAATAACAATCAATCAAAGCGATACCCAAGGCAGTGGGTATAAGCAACACACAAGCAATCATCACCAAACAAGATCACTACTAAATTAATGCCTAGATAACAAGATACTAATAAACACAACAACAACACTAGCACAACAATAACATAAGTCAAATACTCATGCTAAGGTAATTACTCAGACAACTTCCAAACACAAGGCAAACATGCTACAGATGAATAGGCTAGTTATAGACTATGCTTATGTCTACTCAAAGTTATGGAATCCATCAATAATGAAAATAAACAAAAAAACCAGTATATCAACCAATGGTAACAAGTCATAAAACATAATCTAAAGCACAATCATCACAAAAGATAATAAGGCTAGAACATACATAACAACAGGAGTCCACTAACAATATACTAGTACGAGAATTCTACACAAGCATGCTATAAGAAATAAACGTATTCTACAACTAATAGAAACAAGCAATTCCACAAGTCATGTCATAATAACCGAAGTAATAACATCCTAAAAATGATAGCATGATCATGCACTTATAAAATAAAAAGACAATAATACTAGAGAAACTCATAATACCTAGTGGTGACACTAGTTCATCACTAGAGAAGCAAATATCACTACAAGGATGCATGATCCTAAACAAGCAACTCATGAATGTAAATTCCTACTAACAGAACATACACCTTACACATGCTAGTAAGCATAAACACTAAAATAATTCTATGAAAACATCTACTAAGCAAGCATCAATCCATTCAAGTAATACATGCTATTCTAATTAATTAAATAGCAAGCAATCAAAGTGTAAACTACACAACCAGTAGATATGCACTCAATACAAGATCAACTAAACACTTCCAAAATCCAAGCACTCAATCAAATCGATTTACAAATAATTTATCAATCACTAGGAAGCATTCTATTAGCAAACAATATTTAATTTACCAAACAACAGTGAAACATTCCTTAACATGATACCCCTAAGGGAATATTATGTTAACAAATGAACCAAAACTAAACATACTAGTATTCACAAAGAAATACTAAACACTTCAATCAAACAAGTAAAACAACTGCCATTTTCCTTGGTGGAAAATACTAGACAAACATATAGTAATGCATGCTATTTTCACACAAGCGCATGGTAGGGGATTTGCATCCCCAACCAAGATGCAATGGGACCAGTGGGTTATGGCCCACTAATACCAAGGCAATAAGAGGTAACAAAGGCATTTGGTCACACAAGACAAAATTAATATAACAAAGCAATCAATACTAGACTATTCATACTAGTGAAAACAAATACAAATCTTACACATGCTTTGCTATAAAATAAGTTGCAAGCTAACAGAGATAAAAGCATCAAAATAACATTACCAAAATGGTACTGGACTCAACTCAAGTACATCAAAACTTAGGTAAAACAAATCTACCAAGATTGGTTCACACAATAATCAAATAAAATAAACTAGGAAAATAACAAATGCTATTCCTATTCCTATTTGACTTTCCAAACAAGCACACACTTTCTAAGGTGGATGTACTACAAGAAAACAACATAATAAAAATATCCAACACATCTATGCATGCTAGGAAACAAGATTCAAACATCTACACATTACTTAACAAACAAACACACAAGTAATAATGAAAACAGAAAAGCTGTTGTTTCTAGTTTTGCTCACTAAAAATAATCTAGGGCTCCAAAAATTGATCCAAGCTAGTATTAGGTAGATCTAGTAATAAGAAAATTCACCCAATTGGATTCACCTCAAAAATCATTTTTAAACTCACTCTAAAAATCCTAGAAAAGCCTACTGGTCATCTACCAAAATGGATGGCATTTCCATTTGGTAACTCACCTTGATGTGATGCAAAGTACTAGTGATAGATATAGTCCTAAGCTATCCAAAACAATTTAGATTGTCCATTTTGGATACAGATCCAAAATGTTATGCCAAAAACACTTTCAGAGACACTCTGTGGCAAAACAGACATTGTGATAAAAATAAACATCAAAACTTAGATCTAATAATTTTAAATGGTTAATAAAACATAATACTAGGTTCAAGATTTTTGGTTGATTTTATTTGGCACTCTAGGTATTTTTCACAGATCAAAAGCAAACAAGCAAGTTTCTGTCAATTTTTAAAAGGAAAGGAAAAGAGGTGCAGGCTGGGGTTCCTGCGGGTGCGGCCCAACTAAGAGGCGAACGCGGCCCAGCGCAAGCAGGCGCACGCGCGGGACGCGGGAAAAGGGCGGGTTCAAGTGTGGCCGTCGATCGCAGATCGAACGGCCCGCGGTCTCTCCTCTTCCCCTCCTCCCTTCTCTCTCTTGCTCGACGCGACCGACGCCAGGGTTTCACGGTGGCTCACCGTGGGGGGCTCGAGGGAGGTGGCTTGTGCTCGGGGAAGTCGCAGGGGTCACGGGGAGTCGAGAGGCGCGGTTCGTGTCGTCGGGCGCGGGTTCAAACGGCGGGGCACAACAGCGTACCCGCGGCGGCGATCTCGACGGCGGCGGCGTACCTGCAAGCGAGGGAACGCAAGAGGGTATCAGAGGGGGTCTAAGGGATACGTCGAGCTCGTTGGAGGCGAAAAACGAGGGGTGAGGGTGTCGGGTTCGAGCTTTTCCACCTCGAGGTGGTTGCGGTGGCCGGCGGCGAGGTTTTGGCTCGGGGCGTCCACAGAGAGCCCTCAGGGTCGTTTCTTCGGGTGGAGGCGAGAGTGAGGGAGTGAGGGAGTAGTGTGGCGCAAGGGACAGGTGAGTGGAGACATATAGCGACGGGAATAAGGGCAAGGACATGGGGGCACGCTCGGGTTCATGTCTAGGGGCGGCATGGGCGAATCCAGAGGCTGTTTTGGTCATTGCCACACATGGCATTGATGCCAAGGGCCAAGACCAGCTAGGGGGCAGTCAACCGTTGGCTTTTGGGAGCTAGGGGAGTCAAGGTCAAGAGGGAAAGGGGCAAGGTATGGAGGCCCATACCCATGCCACATCACCAAGCTCTCTCACTCTCCCTCACTTGGTTTCTTCACACTCAAGTCTTCTAGAAGGAGAAAAACACATCTTGGTTCGAGTCCATAACTTAGTCGAGACACTAGACAACAACTCTCATCAATACTTGCAAAAAAAACCTAAGAAGACATCAGCCCAAAAATGTAACTGCAACAGTTCCTAAAAAGTTCAGCAAATTCAGTTAAGGACTTAGTGAAAAAATCTAAGTGTTGAAAATAGATCAAATGAGCAAAAAGTTGGGATTGTTTTCAAAGACCAAATGGTTTCCAATTTTTTTTCCAAGTTGGAGTTTGTTAAACATGTTATAAACTTTCAGAAACATCTTTTGGAAACAAAAATGAAATAGTTTAATGCCATGAAAACAATGTGGGAAAATGTGTACTTCTTGTTTTTTCTCTGTTTTCCAAAAATGTCTTTTCTGCCTTATTTTTCTTTCATAAAAACAACAAGCAAAAGATCATTTTTTATACTCCAAAAATCAAAACAAGCTTATGGATTTGTAGTCCATATATCAATGAACAAATACAAGTCAATAAAACATAAAATAACATTTTATAGCCTAGTGAAAATAAAGGTGGAAAACAGGCACTTGGCTATATTTTCAAGGAATAGTTTCTATAGAAAACTTAAAAGAAAACTTCCATAAATCATTTTGAAAATTTGTTTTCTTGGATCCAACAAAGTTAAAAGTTTATTTTAAGATTCAAACAAGAATGATCCAAGTCCTAGAATAAAATTCTCTCGAGTAATCAACAGAGAAAACAACAGGAAAAAATTTAAAGAATTGTTTTGAGAAAAAATTGATATTGGTTTTATAAAGAAACAACAATCATGTTGTTAGAAAAAAAATTGTTGGCCCTAATTTTTGTCTTCTTGAGCACTGTACAAGAATCCAAAAACTAGGGTGTGACAACTAAGCCTCTTAGGGGGATTGTCCCAGTTCCCGACGGCTTTAATACATTCTCCACCTCCAACATACAGCTGCCGGATCAAGGTAAACAAAGCCTTTAGTTTCAGGTCAGGAAGTTGGAGGTTATTGCCATGCATTCTGCCTACAAGTTATAAGAATTTTTTTGATCAGAACCAAGCTATTGATAACAAGGCAAAGGAGATACTGAATTGGAAAGGCAATGCATTAACAAAGGGATAATGAACTGGAAAAACTTACCAAACACACTGCAGGTGATATCTCTTAGCAGATCTTTAACCTTGGTGAAGCTGGTCCGGGTTTCCTCCAAGTCCTTCTCAGCATTTTCTGCTCTGGTAATAAGAGCCTTTTCCCGGCTTTCAAAATCCTGCTGGAAAACAGACCAAGTTTTGGCTGCCTCAGTGATTTGATCTTCTAGCTCCTTCTGCCAGGTCCTGGCTTCCTTAGTCTTCTTAGCCTCTTGTGCTAGCAGGCTCTTCAAATTTGAAATCTCCTTTTGCGAGGAGGATTCAAGACTCTGAAAATTATTGGTTACATCAGAACAAGTTATCATCAGGTTTCAGTCATAACTTGAAGAAATTCCAGTTTATAATAGCATATTCCAACATATGGATAAGTCCCGAGTAGCCACAGGCTGGCAAACCCGGCACTTGGGGGCTACACTATTTCAGATTCAAGCATTGGATTATGGGTTATGATTAAGTCCCGGGTAGTTGCAGGCTTGCAACCCGACACTTGGGGGCTACACTATTTCAGCCTAAATTGTGGTGGTTAAAAGTACAAGCAGAACAAGTCTCGGTTTGCAATAATATTGTAAACTGGCACTTGGGGGCTACAACTATTCAGTTTAAAATGTTCAATGGTAAATCTTCAAGTATATATTACAAATATAAACTGGAAGATTGAGGGCTACAGGTTATGGATATTAAGGTTACCTCATATTTCTTCTTCAGAAATTCTATAATTCCATCGGCGCGGCACCGGTTCTCGGAAAGTTCCTCTGCCAGTGTATCAAAATCCTGGCCTTCGGTATTCAGGCTAGAAGGAGCCCTCTTTTCTTTTGGTTTTACCTTCAGATCCTCACTAACTTTAGAAAGTACAGTGGAAGTCCCAATAACCTGGGCAGCTTGAGACCCGGTTATGACTACATTCGGATCAGAAACATGTACATCTTCAATCGGAGGATCATTAGCCGGTGTGTTATCAACCGGATTCACCTCCTCTTTAGTCTGTTCAACCATAGCATCAGCATGACCCGGCGATCGAGCAGCCGACTCTTCTTTTTCTTCTTCTCCAAAAACCCTCTCCTCGAGGTTTGCAGCAGGAGAAGCTGATGAAATAGGGTTAACCTTTAGCACAGCTTGGTCTCTGCAATAAAACGAGAATTATAAGCCGGGTTGAGTGACCAAACATTAGTAAGTGATGCACAAAAAAGTAAAAAGTTAGCTTACCCGGAGTTAATGGAAAACTCACTAGCCTCGCTGAAATGAGATGAGTCGGAGTTTGGAGAATCTGAATGAAAAGGACGACTCAGCTCAGGCCTGATTTTTCCGGCCAAGGGATGTGAAGCAGTAGGTGAAAGTTGAGCCTTCGAAACCCGGCGGAGAGGAGTTTTCTCAGGCAAACCTGCTTCTAGTTCACTTGACCCGGAGCTTCGGGTCCTTCTTCTTTTGCTACCTTCTTCATCGTCCTGCGTTTTCTCTGTGTGTGAGGATGGTTTGATAGGATTTTTTGATAGTCTATAGATAGGCACCTTTGCAACAGCTTGCCGGGTCCTCTTTTGGCCAGCAGGAGACTCATTCTCAGCCACCACGTTGGAACCAATGATGGGAGTAGATGGATTGAGATCCAGAGTAATCTGATCCGGAGCTTCTTGACCCGACACTTCTTCACCGGCATGTCCTTGACATAACCCGACGCCCTCTCGTTCTGCATGTTCATCCTGTGAGTAATCAGCGTCAGCAAATTGATTGTGCAAGTGACCGAGGGAGTCAAATTCAGAAACCTCATCCTCTTCGTCACTTTGCTCCTCTGATTCATCATCCTCAGGAGGAGAAGTTGGCTCTTCCGTGGTAACCCAGAAGGGGTCTGTGACCTATGAACCGGACAAAGTCAAAGTTAGAATGTGCACAGTTTTAAGGAATGAAAATTACTTATAAAAAAATATATAGAAACTTACAGGAGGAGCCGGGTTAGAGGCGCAAAAGGGCTCCAGGCCAACGTCAAAGAACCTGTCTTGTTTTATTCCAAGCAGGAGTTTGAGGGAAGTCACCATATCAGACTTACATACTGGAGACTCGGAATATCGCATGGGGTCTGCTAAACCGGTGTATTCATGAAACAACCGGTTCCTGATGCTAAGGGGTTGGATGCGCCAGTCCAGCCAAGTTTTGGTTAATCCCGGTAAGCCCGTGAACTATCAAGGAAGTTACACGCTTCAGGAGGGGCCTGATTTTGACTCGATCAGAGGATTTGGCGTAGGAGTTCATGGTACTGGTATAAACTACATGTTCAGGGCGATAACCCGAGAGCCGGTTCACCTTTGGGATAAGTGTCTTTTATATAGAAGAAAGCTTTTTGCCATAACTTAGGATGACTAGCAAGGGGAATGCCTGGATAGGCGATGTCCTTCCTCCTTTGAAAGGAGACACCTCCACAGTGAATAAGCTCACCCCCGGCTACTTCCGGGTGTTTGTTGCAGGTAAAAGTACTCAAGGAAGATATCTAAGTTAGGCTCTACTTGGAGATAATCTTCACAGAGAACTATGAAGTTACTAACGTTAAGGATAGAGTTTGGTGGAAGATCTTGAAGGTGGAGACCATAATAGTTGAGGAGTCGGCGGAAAAAATGAGATCCGGGTGGGCAAAAACCACGGAGAATCTGGGCCTCGAAGACGATTAACTCGCCCGGCCCTGGTTCAGTCCGGGTCTCGTTTCCTGGGGCTCTCCACTTCAAGTTCTTTGGGAGTAAGCCGACGTCCTCCATCTCAGTCAACCGGCCTTGAGTCATTTCTGACTTACACCAGTTAACTTGCATCACAGACCGGCCAGACTTAGCCGTGGCAGAACCGGAAGCGCCTCCGGCCTTCCCCTTCTTTCCGGTTCCTCCAGGTTTGGACGCCTGGCTCTTCTCCTTCACCATGATCGCGGCGAACACCGGCGATACTCCGGCTGCGGCGGCGCGAGGGGAAGAGTGAATCTCTCGAGCTCTTGTTCGAAGGAGGAAGACGAGGTGGAGGTTCAGGGGGAGAATGAGCCCTGGGGACCTTACGGTGGAGTATTTATAGGCGGAGGCCTAACCCTAGGGTTAGGTGGTAATTTTGCATAGAGGACCCTCAGGATTAACCTTTTTACGAGAAAAACACGGACAAATTGGATCTACAGGAGAAGATTTTTCTGAGAAAAATGCATTAATTGCGTGGAGAAAAATCCGAGTTAAATTAAGATATTTTCTGGCTCCGGAGATCTGGGAGATAAAGACGCAGGAGAAAGATATGATCCTGAAGATAAAGAACTAGGCACAGGAAATCCGGATCGGATAATTCTGAGGGTTATTTTATAGAGCCAAACGATTTTTCGCCTGGCTTGTGGTCCAAGTAGCTTAACGTGAACATCATAAGTTTCGGCATAAGTGTCCACGTTAACCTGGGGGCTAATGTTGGGGGAATAGATGAGGGGGAGCCTCACCAACCGCACATATAAACCGGAATCCACTTGATCCGGCTCAGAGTGGCTAGTCCGGTTTATAGCAAGGAGAACCGGATTGTGATGATCACTCGGCAGAGAGAAGGCCCGGGTTACCATGTGCGTAACCCGGAGAAGACAGAGGACCGGCCTGCGGTCTCAGCTGGGAGGCATAAGGGCCCAAGGCCTGGAGATCAGCCCAAGGCCGGACGGAGACGACCAGGTCATGGGGAGAACCAGAACGGAACTACCCAGAACCGAATATAACTAGGACTCCGACGACGGGTATAACCCGAATCCTTTGTAACCCGGGGGACTCGGCCACTATATAAGGCGAGGCCCTGGGACGTAGAAAGACAAGCTCTAAGTCAATAGCAATGGTAACAAGAGGCATCAAGAACCGGAATTGCCCTTTGTAATCGAGACCTTGTTTCCTGATAGTAAGAAGGCATGAGTAGGTTTTACCCTCAATCAAGGGGCCAAACCTGGGTAAACTCACGTATCTCGTTTCCGCCTTAACCCTTTCAAAGTTTTCTCAGTAGCAATGGCCTCGCAATCTAGTTCTCGCACGAGGACACTTGCCGTTACAACACCACGACATTTGGCGCCCACCGTGGGGCCTGCTCGCGAAAGCGTCGTCTTTTTGGAAGGAGGCTTACCAGGGATCGAGAAGCTCGCGATAGGCCGGCTCAGGAGGAGCCGGAGTGGAAACTACTACAACCATGACACGTGGGGTCCGAAGTTCGCATTGGTGGAGTCAGGATTTCGAGTCCCCTTCAGTGGCATCCATGTTTTTGTTGGCTTCTTAGGAGGAACGGGCCCAGACCAGCAGTCAGACTCAGTCTCAGAGGAGGCTACACATTGTTAGAGAGATAGACAGTGAAATTTCCGCTACACACACAATGAATAATGACTAAATGGAGCTAGCCTCCCAAAAAATTAATTTACCAAGAAATTGTAGATCGAACCTCACTCACATACCTTGGAGCAAGACCAAGTCTTAATTGTGACCACGACTACCAAGGCTTTAAAATATGAGGTAAAGGAAAGTCATAAGCACCCCTAATAACAGGAAATCCTCTCACCCTCTTGATAGTGGCCTCAAGGCATGCAAAAACGTATACAACGGAGTGGTTGTAAACACAAACTATGAAGAGAAACAAAATCACATTGAAAATAAATCCACAAATAGCAATAGCAGACCATGTTTGCAAAATATGTGCTAGCAGAAGCCTTATTCCTAGGCTACGCATGTCCAAGCGTACCAACTATGAAGCAAACTAAGTGCACAAATAGAAGCAGGGACTTTTTTTCTATTCAACCATTCCTATGCATAATTTCTAGAAGGTTAGAACATCAAGTAATTTATTAGGTAGAAAATGGATTTGTTCATAGATTCATTTCAATAACGGGATTTAGATAGGAAAATCTTAGAGGAAATTTTTTCATATCTGGACATTTATTTCAGTTAGAGGGCACCATTTTTTTCAATTCAGTCTAGGATATCTGTGTAGGAGTGCTTCCTACATGGCCTTAAACTATGGAAATGACTTTCCACTCTCCAGCCTTAAGTTGTAGACTTTCTTGAGTCTTGTAGTACCTACTAAATTTTTTAGTTTTCAGCTGTTGCAGAACTTACCTCTTCATATCAATAAACACTTATTATTCCTTGCATACTTTTGGGTTGTAATAATAAATTTATAACCTTGGATATGGATCTATTTTGCTATGCTATGGTTAA
The DNA here is from genome assembly GCA_028641055.1 of Alopecurus myosuroides. Taxonomy (NCBI): domain Eukaryota; kingdom Viridiplantae; phylum Streptophyta; class Magnoliopsida; order Poales; family Poaceae; genus Alopecurus; species Alopecurus myosuroides. Next base: position 347,635,176 of record CM054057.1, read on the forward strand.
AACTGAAAATGCCGTAGAGCTCTCCGTCTCTAGGATCAAGTGTCCCTGATAGAGTTGTGCAGAATTTTGAATCCCAGTAGAGAGGGAACCAAACCATTCCTGAGGCACGCAACAGCTCGAGCACATGCAGTTTCCGTTTCCTAGATGAAGGATCAATCACAGTTGAGTTTGAGGCTTCTTAACTTTTTATAAGACATTGCCTTCAATTTTTGTCATAATGAGGCCACGAATACTTGCAAGGCCACAAACAACTTTTCTGTTTTTCATAGTAGAGAGCATGACAAACAGTCTGTAGTTGTGTTTTCCTACCGATGAATCTGTTGTGTAGTATGTGGAGGTTGAATGGGTCCTAGAGAGTGAATATACACTTGAAATCTCAAGTGACCTGAACCGGCAGACAGAGGAGCCTGTGGCGACCTGAAGCGTGATGTACTGGAAACCATTTCTTCAGGTCAGCTGTATATACACCTCTCAAATGTTCGATGAAATGCCCAACAATACTGGTGACTGGTCATCAACAAGGCCACTCGGACTTCTTCTTTCACCAGGTCAGGACAATCCACCTTGCATTCAACTAGCTTTATGCAGTTCACAAGCTATCAGCCCATACAACTGGACCCCGATTTCTTAGGAGGGAATTTTTTTTCTTATTAATTAGTTAGTGTTTGCTACTATAGTCAAGGGCTTAAGGATGCTAGGTACATAGTCCTAACTGTAAACGAAAGATCAACTTCGCACACACTAAGCTGGCAGAATCATCTTTTACCGATTTTTGGCAAATATGCAAAATATGGTGTGCTGACGGAAATTTTGCAAAGATTATGGTTTCGGTAGTATCCGTTTCTTTTCTCAAATTATTATATACTATCTAATGTGTTCAACATGAACATGTGAGAAATAGAAATCAGTCACGTGAGATCATTTTCTCGCCTTTTTTCATCGCCCCACATTTGATGTTTTGGAACCATGTTAGATCATAATAATTGTGTGGTTCATCCTTGCTTTTACGGACCATTAAGGTTTGCTTGAGAGGAACAAAATTCGTCATGGATGAAATTGTTGATATTCATCTACACATATTTTATCCAATGTTATTTTCATATTTGTGCGGTTGTTTGGCTGTATTTCCCGTGAATTGGTATAACTTGAACTCTTTTATTTATCTGTTATTTACCTACACTAATTATAGACAATGAAAATAATATCCACATTAATTTAGAAGGTCTCGATCAATCTATTCAGTAATACTGATTTTGGCATTGAGATAATATAGGATATGTTTAGAAAAGAATATAGGGTTGCATGGAAATTCTAATAACTAGAAGTTTTTTATTCTATTATCATTATGTTGTTTTCTACATCTTCACATCATGCTCCGCCTTGTCCCATTAAGTTTTTGCAAAGAACTCCACCTCACTACGTGAGTGAAGGGTTGACCATTGTAAGAACTATGTGATATGGATGTTCAATGTGTTCTATAACAGCTCTACTCAAACTCCCAGATACGGTTCTTCTCTTCTATTGATCCATATATCATGGCATGCTTACTTGTTCACCACCGATCTGCATAAGGTGCATTCGAGCCACGTGCTTGCTACTACCCATGACTACGAGAGTATGTCTACCTGCTTGCTACTACCTGAGAGTATGTCTACCTGCGTACTACTACCTGTTGAAATCTCAAGACCTGGGTTTTATTTACCAGTGAAAAATAGTCAATAACAATTGGTGAGATTTTCAATCTATTGATGACGGCAACACTACATAATTGATGTTGCAAACATTGTACTTGGAACATTGGCACTCAACATGATAAGGTTTAATTATTATGTATACTAATTCTTTTATCTGATAGAAACATTTGATTCTACTTTATTCTGATGTTGAGTTGATTAACTACAGTTGTATTATTTCTTCACGTTAGCTGTCAACATGTAAGCCATGATTTCTGATTTTCTGCGGGGCGACCATGCCGTGTTTTCAGCCTTAGAAATAACCATGGTACTGTATATTCGTCGCTCTAGAAGCAATCCGTTTCCAATTGAAAACTTCATGGCCTAAAAAAATAATTTTACAAATCAACCGTAGCAACGCACGGGCATTTTTGCTAGTAAGATAAAATAACATAAGTGATGCATCATAACATGAAATATATCGATGAATAACATAAAAAATAACAATATAACATAGTGATGAAAATGGACGTATCAGACCCTAAGAAATTGTGGTGTTTGTCTGGAACCATCTACGGCCCAAGGTGATAGTGTGGGGTTACCTAGTGGAGAATGCGACTTTAATGCGTGCTTTCATAGCCCTACGCAATGAATTGGTGTCTGTTATCCAACCGGGAGTGGTTCGGAGTAGCATAGTGAAGAGAAGATATTTATGTATTCAATTATGTTATTATTGTTGAGGGTGTCCACTAGTGAAAGTATGATCGCTAGGCTTTGTTTCTAAGAATTGTAACACCGTTTACAATCAGTTCTGCTACATGTTTTTTTGCTGCCATTTTTATTTCAGATTTCTATTATCATTATAACCATCCATATTACTTGTATTTCACTATCTCTTTGCCGAACTAGTGCACCTATACAACTGACAATTGTATTAGGTGTGTTGGGGACACAAGAGACTTCTTGTATCATAATTGCAGGGTTTCTTGAGAGGGACATCTTTGACCTCTACCTCCCTGAGTTCGATAAACCTTGGGTGATCCACTTAAGGGAAACTTGTTGCTGTTCTACAAACCTCAAGACTTGGAGGCACAACACTGTCTATAAGAATAGAAGCGTGCGTAGACATCAAGCTCTTTTCCGGCGCCGTTGCCGGGGAGGTAAGGTAAAAGGTACTCACATCCTAGTACGTTGCTGGTGTGTGAGTGCTCGAAGTTATTTCCTTTAGATTCTGCAATTATATCTTTTTGTTTCATGTTTTTATTTTCACTAGTTAGGCTTATTTTTACTTGTTCCTTGTTTTTATCATTAGGCTTGTCGTGGTGTGAAGAAGACAGATGCCATAGGATGGCTAAAGTTGGGGCCGATGGACGCTGTAGGTATTCGGGGAGGGATCGCACGTCGAGTAGACGCGCTCAAAGCACTGCAAACACCACAATCTACCCAGGTTCGGGGCCCTCGTGTGGAGGTAACACCCTTACTCCTTCCTACCTCTCTGTATTGGGTCATACCGAGTACAGAAGTTACAAACTCTCATTGTCTCACTCTCTGCCGAGTAGCTAGCGCTCAGCTCTCTCTACTGTTGTCTCTCTCAGCTACCAAGACTCGCAATAAATGAGTTCTGGTCCAACGTCCCTCACACAGGAGGGGGCTGGCCACCTTATATACTGGTAGCCATCCACTATACTATGAATAAAAGGTACAGATGGGACAACTCTACTGTGACAATGGCGCACGCCTCCGTGTTCCCGCTGACACCGTTGCGGAAAGTCTCCGCGCCGTCCGGCTGACAGGGCTTGTTCACCCTGTCAGTCTCTTAGGGTAGGTCACTGACATGTTATGTCCCACTTGTCAGTGACAGGACTTGACATGTACCCACCCGTACTGTTCCCACGTCCCACTGCGGATAACCACGCTCCTAGTAAGTTGAACCGCACGCATGTACGACCCCTGGATACGCGGGATCTTCCACAACGGCTCCATTGACTTTGTGCCCGAGTAGAATAGCGTCTCCTCTATCTGGATCACCCGAGTGCTACCTGGTTGATCCAGACACATGATCGAATATTCTCTTGGTCTTCTATACTTCTTGCCGAATAGCGCTTACCATATACTGGATACCGGGTAGATGCCTACCCGGCCAATACCAACTCGGTACGGCTGGACTTGATTAATATCACCTCGAACCCTTTTTCTGACCTTCCTTACCCCTACTCGGGGGTAGCCCCCCGACATTAGTCCCCGAAGCTGGTAGAGTCCGGCGAACTTGGGCGTTGGGCCCTGCCAGCTTAAACCAAGACACCTACCGTGATGAACTGCAGCTGAGCAGTACCTCAACTCGGATGCCCACAATCTGAAGTCGGGCCTTCACCAATGTGATCTCTGGAGTTTTTATCATTGTGCTGAGTAGACCAAGCACTCTTGGTCCAAACCGAGAACCCAACACTTAGCTAAATTCCCAAAAATCTTGCCACTCAGAGCGGTTCCATCTTTGCATGTCCAGGCTGCACACGTGTCGCGTAACCGTACCCACGACGCCTCGGTTCCGATGCAGCAGCAGGGCACGGGCTGCTCACTGCACCCCGGGCCCACTGGTCGTCGTGTCACCTCACACAGGTACTCAATAGCCCACGATCGACGTGGGATTAACTGCGCCCGTTACCCACGAGTTACTCGCTTCATGCGTTTCTAACGGGCGTGTTAACTCCCGCGCCGCACGATCTCCTCCACGATCAATCACAAGTAATAACTGCACCCGACTGGGTTTAAATACCTCGTCACCACCCCTCTTCCAATCTTCTCCGTCACTTTCCCCTTTCGCCGCTGTCTTCTAGCCTCCCCAGCCACAGCGAGCATGCAGCACCATCACGAACTCGCAGCACGCCGCCACTCCGCGCGCAGAGAGAGAGAGCTCCGTCCGCGCGCCACCGCTCATCGGAGTGCGCTCACCCGCAACGAGTCTTTCACCGTGCGGTGTCGTCCTTCTCGATCTCGCGCCTCCGTCACCACTCCGCTGCACCTCTTCTTCTACGCCACCGCTTCCTCACTAGAAGAAAAACAATGGAGCTCGAGGCCACTGCCGGAGATCTGCACGAGGAGGAGGCAGCAACGATGCACGCCGGCTGGGAGGGCTCCGACGTCAAGGCGTCGGATTGCCAGTGGCTTGTGAACACGCGCCGGGTGCCTCCCGGCTTCATATGCCTCCCACCCGGGAAGGAGCTCGTGCCCACTCCCGGCCCCGGTGAGTTCGTAGTATTCCTTAGCCACTTCAAGCGTTGATTTGGCCTTCCCGTCTCCAAATTCATGCAAGATTTTTTGCGACATTTCGGCCTCCAGCCACATCATTTACCCGCCAACCCCATTGCCATGCTCTCCACCCACGTAGCCTGTTGCGAAGCCTTTCTCGGTGCCTACCCCACGGTAGACACCTGGGATAAGTACTTTTTCCTCCGCCAACAAGTAGTTCCCAATCCCTCAAATCCAATTGCCCCGAAAGAGATGACTCAGACGGGGGCCGCCATGATGCTTCAACGTCCCACGGGTGTCCACCCGCGGGTTCTCGGACTTGATACATGCCGCAAATGGCAGAGGGGGTTCTTGTACGTAAAGAAACCAACTCCAGCGCCAGGTGAGAAGGCCGTCGACTTGATCAAGCTGGCCGAGTTCCAGAACGTGCCCCCCACCGAGATGCGAAACTGGGGCTATCACCCCAGGAAGACGGTTGAGCACGTCAACCAGGTTGACGACCGCCTGCAGGAGCTAGTGAAGGAAGGGCTCCTCAAAGATGATTTGATCGCCTGCTGGGTAGAGCACCGAGTTCTTCCGCTTCAAGAGGGAGTGCCATGATGTGCTACATGGGTGGGGCCCGCGACTGCACTCGGACCACTACCTTCGAGCTCACCAAAGTGGAGGTGGCGATCTGTGCCAAGTCCATTCTCAGGGTTACCCTCTCCGACACCTGGTTCTACGGCTTCGTGCCGTATAGCCGCAGCAAACCGATTCCCCAAGTAAGTATTCCTCTCTACACACTTGGTTGATTTCAATTCTTGTTACTTCACCTCATACCGAGTAGGGAATGCCTTAGCCCCTTTTCCTTCGCCCAATTTGCTTTGTATTTGCACCCTGTAGCGAGTAGAATCTTTCCGTTAGGACTTAGCCTCTTGTGCTTTATGTTTGCACGCTAGAACGAGTACAATTCCTTTGTTGGGACTTGGCTTATTGTGCTTTGTGTTTGCACGCTACCCAGAGTAGAGCCCCAACTCGTTTCCTTATGCCTTGTGCTTGTACTTTTTGGTTATCCCTCGCCAGAAAAGGGAGGATGATGCCGTCTTCAAGAGGAACTGGAAGCGGGATAGGACCGAGGACGACGCGAAGGCGTTCGACATCCAGGATATGCTTTGTATCCCTCTCGCTGGCCAGGATGGTAAGTCCCGAGACTACACCTCTATTCGGGACTGGTCTGAGGATGATGAAGGTGACAGAGTTCACCCGTGTGTGCTCTATATCCTGTCTTGATCTTTTTCCCTTCTCACTTCTGTACTTGCTGTTTTCAGTTACAGATGACGTGGAGGGGGAGGAGCCGCTAGATGTGGCACCCGTCTCCATGGCCGCCCCCACCAGAACCAAGCGAAGGTCGGGCAGCGGAGCACTGGAGCCCCCTGCCAAGAAGCCAAAGAAGGTCGCCGGCAAGAAGCAGACCACCGGGCGCAGGAAACGCACCGTCGTGGACTGGTAAGTCCTTCTGAGATACCCTTTTCATTTCTTTGTCTTCTCTGCTTCTTCTCTGTTTCTTCTCTGCTCCCATCTCATTTTCTCTTCTTTCTCCTCCTCTTAGTGATCCACCGGATGCGGAAGCCACCAACAATCCACCCAAAAACCTCGTGGACCGTACCACCGATGACGGGGAGGATCAGCCAGAGGAGAGGGCCAGGGCGCCCTCTCCCCTTAAGGAAGAACACGACCTCGGTGCCGAGAACATAGGCACCGAGTTGGAGACTGACCGAGCTCGGGAGGAGCCAGAAACTAACAACGAGTAGCCGGGTATGGAGCCGCCCATCGAGATGCGGCAGTCCACACTAGAGCCCATCTCTGAGCCGCTGCAATCCACCCTTGCAGGACCAGAGCCGAGTGCTCGGCAGCCAACACCACCACCAGTAGTGCAAGCACCTCCCTCAGCACCTCTGCCACCTCCTCAGCAACCACTTCAACAACCTTCTGTCGAGAAGCAGCCCTCAGCGACACCAACGCCGCAGCAACAGGCTCCCGAGCCAACCTCCAAGAAGCAGCCAGCACCTCCAGTAGCAAAACCAGCTTCGCAGCCGCAGCCAACCAGGGTGCAACCTAATCGAGGTGCAGGGCAGACTGGGCAGCAACCGCCCGAGAAGCGGCATGTCGGAAGCAGTAGACCGAGAAGCTGCGGCAACCACCATCTCAGCAGCGGACCCCTCAGCCTTCAGAGTACCTACTGCCAGGTGCTCAGCAAGGCGGGCCACCAGCGCAGCAGCGACCGCCACCCAACAAGAGCCACTCAACAAGCCCAAGCAGACTAAGGCCCCGGGTAGCGGTCTCGCTAATCGGAACACCAAACTGGTCCAGACCAACATCAAGTTCGCCCCTGTGGAAGAACAAGCTCCCGGCGCAGGTGTCAGCGGCACCACCAAGGCTCCGAATTTCCCGGATCATTGGGTTGAGCTGCAGGAGCAGCACAAGATCAAGATGGCGCAAGAGGCCAAACGGTTGGATGAGCTAAAGCAGCAGAAGGCCATGTCCCGCTCCGGATCCAAGGGTAAGGACACTTCCCTGGCCATCCGGGATGATGCTCCCCCCATGGAGGATGAGTACGAGTTCCAGGAAGATGTGGACACTATCCTCGACCGGATAGGCTACATCGAGAAGGACTGGGACAACAAGAAGTATGGCCGCCCCGAATGGGAAGGTGTGCGACTAAAAAATATTGAAAATTACCGGCAGACATGGAACAAAGCTGATGTCGGCCCTATTACCATGGCGATGTCCTCCTCCAGCAGCACTCAGGCGCATAAGCTGTTCTGCCTGCGTAAAGCTGCTGAAGACGCTGAAAAGACCAGCCGGGTAAGTGCCTTTCCCTCTTTTTAGACTTTGCTTTATCCACCATCCAGTCCCCGAGATTTGGGCCGAGTAGATAAGGCTCTACCGAGTTGCAATCTATTCGGTCTGAATCTTCCAACTCACAATTCTTTCTTCTTCTCTGCGGGAATGCACTGAGACTCGGACCAAAATCTTCCGCCAGCGCATGTGGTCGCACCGGGCTATCAGGGATAAAAACCGGACGCTGGAGGCCGAGAAGGGCGAGAGGGCGATCCTGGAGAAGAGTATCACGAACACTGTTACCAAGCTATCCTCCGTAGAGAGTAAGTGTTAGCATTTTGGTTTGTGCATTTTTTTGCTTACGCCCAGTTTCTATCTTTGCTCATTTTCTGTCATTTCTGCAGGTGAGCTCAAGGCTCTCGTCAAGAGGCACCAGGACTGTGAAGTCATGGCGGCCTCTGCGCAGAGTAAAATTACCTCTCTGGAAGATGAGTTAACCCTTCTTTTCCATTCTCATATGTTCTGTTTCTTCCTCATGCTTCTAACCGGGTTGTTTTTCTCGCAGAAGAATACAAGACCTTTCGCGAACAGCATCAAGGGTGCCTCACCCCGGCCGAGGCGTAGCAGCAGGTGCAGGCCCGAGAGGCCCAGCTGGAGAAGAACTTGGACGCCGAGAAGGCTGAAGTCGGTAAGCTCAAACTTGAGCTTGCTGATGGCCTCAAGACTGCACTAGAGGCCGGGAATGTGAAGACTGAGGCATTGAATCGAGCCGCCACAGAGAAGCTAGAGCTCGAGAGGGAGATTAGGTCTCTGAAAGAGAGAAATCAATCTCTCGAGGCCATGGTGGACGATTCTCTCCGCCTCCAAGATAAGCACATCCGACTTGCTGAAGACTGGACGCGTCGACTAGGGGCCCTTGTCCTAGAGCTGAGCTGTGAGTTACCGCTACTCTTTATCCGGTTTTGATTTTCCCATTTCTTCCTTTCTGTCTTTCTTATTTTCGGTTCCCCCTTCTGACTCATCCCAGCAATCCCCACTCTAGATACCTTCCCGGATCTCAACCCTGATGCTGAGACTGCTGTGGAGAAGGCTAGGAGGCTAAGGGCAGCTTTAGGCCTTAATGTGGATGACTCGGCCACCATGGAAGATCACATCGAGAGCATCAAGACCCTGGTTCTCGCCCTCAAGGGCATGGGAGCCTCCATGGTTTCAACCGCTATGCGCCTGCATAAGCTGTTCTGGCCAGAGAAGCAGATCCTGGACACCATCAACGAGATGGCCGCTGACTTGGACCACGTCAAGGAGGAGCTGAAGAAGTGGCGTGCCTCCGCAGCCCGCGCTGGTGCAGACGAAGCCCTCCACACCGTGCTCTCTTCGTACAAAAACTTGGATCTGGAGAAGCTCAAGGACCTCCGCAACAACTCCAAATGGACCAAACGGTATGAGTACATCTTGCGCCGCAAAGAAGTCACCTACGAGCTCTCTTCATACACTGACACTCAGCAATACATCGACGGCCCCACGGAGCCGGATACTGATGTCGAGGAAGATGATGATGACGCTGAAGGCGAGAAAGCCGATGCTGAAGGCGATGAAGGACAGGATGACGATGCCGGCCAGGAAGGCGAACACAGCGATGGGGAGGAGGAGCAGGAAGAACTTGGTGACGAGGAGGCCGAGCAGGGCAATGCCCAGGAGGAAGCCGACCAGCGCAACACCGAGGAGGAGACCGCGCCAAATGCCGAACAGGAGGCCACCTCGCAGGGAGCTGCCTCGGAGGAAGCCCAGCCCAAGTTGCAGGCCACTGCCTCGACCGGACCAGTCACCACCGAGATGGTGATCGACACTCCGGCTCCCGAGTTGAGCGCAACGGATGTCTCCGCCGAGAACATCGCTTCCTCGTCCATAGCTCCAACCTCTACTGCTGCTCCCGAGCCCGCTTCCACGCTCAGCGTCCCGTCTTCAGATCCATCCAATACCGAGACCAACTCCACCACATCAACAGTGATCTAGGCTCCTGCACTTTTTATCCTTAAACTCTTATCATATCCCCGGTATGCCGGGTGCAAATGTAATGAATATTTTATTGTTCCTTGAGGTACTCAGTTTTATCAAGTTAATTAGCAAAACTGGCTCAATGCCGGATTGCGTTAATATCCAAGTCCCCGAGTTGCTTTTTTCGTCAACTCAGTTCATTTGTCTTTGCTCTTACCTGCCACTTGTGGCTTTTTGGTAGTCGAGTCACAAGATTTCCAAAACCAAGTTTCTGATACTCAACCACTTTGAGATTTGAATGCTAACGCTGCCCAACACTTCGCCAAAAACACAGAAGGAAAGACACCCTACTCGGTTGACACACTTCTCTTTTCCTTAGCTATTTTTCGTGTGTTCATTGACCTTTGGCTTGTTCTCTTGCTTTCCATGAAGCCGGGTTGCGGACAATAGCAAAGTCGAAGAGTTGACCTTTGGTTTTTAACACACTACTAGATATACATGTGAAATTCTAAGTAAACCAACCGAGTAGACAAAGTAAAGACAATAAATAACACAAAGCAGTTTTAGCACAGGCAGTCCCCAAGTTCAATTCGGAGTGCCGACTTGGAAATTAACTCGGTTGAAGAGATACATACAAAGTTTGCTTAGGAATGAAAGCGACGGAGTAGAGCTACATTCCAGGGACGCTTGGATTCCTCTCCTGATTTATCCACTATGTTCCTCTGTGGTTCCTGTGCGTCGATGAGATAGTATGCATCATTGTGCAGCGCCTTGCTCACAATGAAAGGCCCTTCCCAGGGAGGGCATAGTTTGTGCATCCCGGCTGTGCGCTGCACAAGCCTAAGGACCATGTCTCCTTCTCGGAAAACCCTTGGGCTTACTTTCCAGCTATGATAGCGTCTCAGATTCTGTTGATATACAGCAGAGCGCGACAGAGTTAACTCTCTTGCTTCTTCCAGCAGGTCAACATCATCTTCTCGGGCTTCTCTTGCCTCCGCCTTAGTATAGATGGTTACTCTGGGTGAGTCATGCTCAAGGCCAGTGGGCAACACAGCCTCAGCTCCATATACCTTAGACTCCACGACACCGCCGGCAACTCGTCCAGCCAACATCCAGGGGTTCGCTGTAACGGCTCAATTAGCCTTGGCCTTATCCCGGAAAGGACCATGCCATTAGCTCTTTCAACTTGCCCATTCAAAGCCGGATGCGCAAAAGACGCCACGTCTATCCGGATCCGCTTCTCCTTGCAGAATCTGGCAAAGGCTCCCTCAGCGAAGTTTGTTCCATTGTCCGTGATGATCCCATGTGGATACCCATATCTCAGAATGATATCTTTCAGAAAGCTCACAGCCGTGTTCCAATCACATTTCCGGATAGGCTTTACTTCAATCCATTTGGTGAACTTATCCACCATGACCAAGATGTGAGTCATGTTGCCTCTAGCTGGCTTGAAAGGGCCCACCATATCCAAGCACCAAACAGCAAATGGCCAAGTGATGGGAATTGTCTTCAACTCGGAAGCTGGCATGTCCTGATTGGACCATGCAAAGACATCCCGATTCTCACGGAGGAAGTAGATGAGCTCGCTTTCCTATTTCTCCTCCAACCCGGCACCAATGATGGCCATACGCTCCGGGAACTCCGGGTCAATCTGCACCTTCTTTGTCTTTTGGGAAGCCTGGAAGGTGGACCCATACTGAGAACTCGGCATACCAGGCATACCGACTTGAGCTGCTTGGGCCAGGGCCACCACGTCATGAATCTTCTTCTCGGCAGCAATAACCATGGACTCGGCAAGCCGAGATCCAGCAGATGCACACTCCAGAGAGCGCTTGTAGTCACCCGAGATGGTGATGATGCCATTGGGGCCAGGGATCTTCATCTTCAGATAGGCCGCATGAGTTGAGGCCATGAACTTGGTCAGAGCAGGCCTGCCGAGTAGAGCGTGATAAGGGCTCTGAAGATCAACCACCTCAAACTGCAGGCACTCGGTCCGGCAGTTCTCCCTGGTGCCGGAAAGCACATCCATCCAGATCCAGCCAATGGGAGCACAAGACACTCCCGGCACAATGCCATGGAATGTAGTCCGACTGGGTAGCAGCATGTTCTCGGCAAGGTCGAGCTTCTCCATGGTATCTCGATACATGATGTTGATGCTGCTTCCATTGTCGATCAGCACCTTGCTGAACTTCACGTTCTTCTTGGTCCCCAAGAAAATGGGGTCCACCACCAGAGCATATGTACCCGGGTTGGGCATTATATTGGGATGATCATCTCTGGACCAGACTATCTCCTGGTCGCACCACTCCATGTAATGCGGCACCAATGGCATCACGGCATTCACCTACATCGCGCGCCTGCGCTGGAATTGCTTGTCATCCGGCTCAGTGGTGAACACCATGTAGCTCTCATGATGCTCCTGGTACTGGTTCCGGTCCCCAGCACCACCATCGTTGTTGTTGTTCTGGTTGGCATTGTTGTTGCGGGTGTAGTAGTTGTTGTTGCGACTATTGTTGTTGAAGTTGCGGTTGTAGTTGTTGTTGGATCCCTGCGCCACTTGGTTCACGTTCTCCCACCTCTAGTTCTCGACCGGCCTGGGAGCAGATGCCCGGATAGGCTGCACATTGGCGCCCGAGAGCGGAAGAGGAGGAGGAGGAGGAAGCTGACCAAAAGCCTCGCTCTTGATCCGGTCCCACCATCTGCACTGCCGGGTAGTGTGATTGGCTGGCCTACTCGGATGTCGAGTATGGAAGCTACACGACCCATCCTTCATGTTCTCAAAGACGAATCTTGCAGGGTCTCCGGATTCCTGGGAGGCATTGTTCTGCTGGGGAGCGTTGTACTTCTTCTTGAAGTTCTAGCCCTGAGTCTGGTTCTGCCCGTATTGGGCTCCAGCAGTTTTTTGCCTTTGGCTGCTCCCGGCAGCACCTTGATCCTGGGTAACAGCAGCTACATGGTCCGACCCGTAGCGGACATCCGGACGGTCCTCCCTTCTCTTGTTGCAGAAATCCTGGCGGTCATGGCGCCGAGATCCATCATGGTGCTTCCTCTTTGGCTCGAAGGAATCAAGCAGAGGCTGAGTAGGGTCGCCAAGAGCATACATATCTGCAATCTTGCTGTCTCGGCGAGGGTACTCGGCATCTCCCTCTGCAGTTTCTGCCACAACATGCTGCCATGTCGGCAACCTTGCACGAACCAGGTAATGGCATGTAACTCGTTCACACCCTCACAGGTGTTCCTCAGAGTGCTCCACCGAGTAAGGTACTCACGGTCAGTCTCCTCTTCTCGCTTCTTGCACGCCGAGAGCTGTTGTGGCCGGTTTGGCCTCTTGTAAGTGCTGGTGAAGTTGCTGATGAAGGCTTCCGAGAAGTCAAGTCAGCAGTTCATACTGTCTTTCGGCAGGTTGTTGAGCCAAATCCGGGCAGGGCCCTCCAGCATCTGGGGCACGTACCGAACATCCCATCTCCGGTTGCCACCTGCAACATACACGGCTTTCACATAGTCATTCAGCCAGTATTCTGGCTTGGTGCTTCCATCATAGGTCTTGGTCCCTCTAGCCAGCTGAAACTTGGCCATAGGCGTCTCCCTCATGATCCTCGGACCAAAAAAGCTTTGTCCAGGTGGGCCTCTTGCTTCTATCTCCTCGGACCGATAGAGTCGGTCCAGCTTGTACCTCGCATCGCTTGGCTCCAGCATCCTTCCTCCCAACCGACTCGCAAGATCTCTTGGGTCGGTGTACCCGGCTCGCTCCATTGCCGAGTACCCGTCGTTGTAGCGGTCTCGGTACACTGGACCGGGTTGAGCAACCGGGTTGGCCACCGCAGCAACCACTTGTGGCTGAACAACATGCTGAGCCGGGTTAGCAACATGCTGCCGAGATGGGCCATCTCGATTTTCTCCTTGTCCCTCTTGATGAACTCTTACAACCTTGTGGCCAGTACCTGCAACATTGTGTTTTTGGCGCGGCTGCCGCTCTACAGCGTGCTGTTTTTTGGCGACAGCCGGGTCGTACACCTGCATCTGTCTGTTCTTCCTAGAGTTCACACTCTGGGCCCGCTCACCGCCGGGAAGTGGCGATGAGGCCTGTCCTACGGATCTTACCCCATGCGAATGAACAACATGGGACGCATCGGCTCCCGGATTGGCCTACCGAAAAGCCTCATTCTGCCTACCCGCTTCTAGAACGAGCTCATTGAGCCGCTCCTGCTGCCTAACCCGGGCCTCGCCAGTCAGATTTGGCAACTTGGCAGCAACTGCCTCTGCAGCTCTAAGTGTTTTGGAAGGAGAACTATATTTCGGCCTACCAGCAGTAGTTTGACTAGCAGACTTGCTAGTAGCTCTACCATCTCTAGCTAGCTCAGCACCTAGGTTACGGCGAATAACGCCTATCTTGTTAGGATTTCTAGATACATGAGTAAAACCATGTGCTCTATTGTACTCGTTTTGGTCCAGGTTGAGCTCAAGCCTAAACTTTTCCAGCTCCTGGGCCTCCTACAGCAAAGCCAGTCGCTGCTGCTCGAGCTGCGCCCTCACCACAGCCGGATCCACGTATGTGGCGATAGGCATACCGAGGTGCGCGAAACCGGCGCGAGCAGCCGGTATCACGGTAGACGTGGAAGGATCAACGTAGCCAGGTTGGTTCTGCGGCATGTCGTAGGGCTTGTGGCCCCTGCGAGCAGCCGGCTCGTCGACGACTTCTGGCGCAGTGGGCGCGCCTTTTCCAGCATCGATAGACGGGCCGCTCATCATCACCTCCACGTTGCCCACAGAGCAGCCAGCCGGCTTCCCGCGGACAGCGAGAACAACGGGAGGGTCCTCAGCGACGAGCACCACCTCGGGGTACTCGCGGATGACGACGGTGGCGACGTACACCAAATGCACGCTGATGGAGAGGACGGAGCCACCTGCAGGCAAGGGCCTGCCGTCGATATCACCGGCGTTGTCGGTGACTAAGTCGAAGGAGCCGAATCTGTGGACAAGGCCACAAACCACGCGCTCCCCCGACGGAGAAACAGGTCCCATCAGAATATGCACCCCAGCCAGCGCCGCTGCTGGCCCCACGGTGGGCACCAACTGTCGTGTTCTGAAGAAGACAGATGCCATAGGATGGCTAAAGTTGGGGCAGATGGACGCTATAGGTATTCGGGGAGGGATCGCACGTCGAGTAGACGCACTCAAAGCATTGCAAACACCACAATCTACCCAGGTTCGGGGCCCTCGTGTGGAGGCAACACCCCTACTCCTGCCTACCTCTCTGTATTGGGTCATACCGAGTACAGAAGTTACAAACTCGCAGTGTCTCACTCTCTGTCGAGTAGCCAGCGCTCAACTCTCTCTACTGTTGTCTCTCTCAACTACCAAGCCTCACAATAAATGAGCTCTGGTCCGACGTCCCTCGCGCAAGAGGGTGCTGGCCACCTTATATACTGGTAGCCAGCCACTATACTATGAATAAAAGGTACAGATGGGACAACTCTACTGTGACAACGGCGCACGCCTCCGTGTTCCCGCTGACACCGTTGCCGAAAGTCTCTGTGCCGTCCGGCTGACAGGTCTTGTTCACCCTGTCAGTCTCTTAGGGTAGGTCACTGACATGTCATGTCCCCCTTGTCAGTCACAGGACTTGACAGGTACCCACCCGTACTGTTCCCATGTCTCACTGCGGATAACCACGCTCCTAGTAAGTTGAACCGCACGCCTGTACGGCCCCTGTATACGCGGGTTCTTCCACAACGGCTCCATTTACTTTGTGCTCGAGTAGAATAGCGTCTCCTCTATCCGGATCACCCGAGTGCTACCCGGTTGATCCAGACACATGATCGAATCTTCTCTTGGTCTTCTATACTTCTTGCCGAATAGCGCTTACCAGATACCGGATACCGGGTAGATGCCTACCCGGCCAATACCAACTCGGTACAGATGGACTTGATTAATATCACCTCGAACCCTGTTTCTCACCTTCCTTACCCCTACTGGGGGTAGCTCCTCGACAAGTCTTAATGGAAAACAACAAAAAATATGAGAGAGATTTATTATCTTTATATTGAATTAGGACATGATGCTTTTGAAGAGAAAATTAAAAAACCTATGGAAGTTTGTTTGAATAATAGTAATAGCAATGTTATTAGCATTAATTCTTTGAACACCATTATTTCTAATGCTATGGAAAATTCTAAGCTTGGGGAAGCTAGTTTTTATGAAAATGATTTAGTTCCCCAACTTTAAAGGAGAAAATTTGCTCTGGTGATACTTTATCTTCCATATTGTATAATTCTAATGATGCTTATGATATTTTAAATTCACCTACTAAAAGTATTCCTTTTAAAATACCTATGGAAATTGTTGAACGTGTTATGAATAACTGCTATTTTGGAGATGGAACTGTCCATCCTGGTGATCATTTACTCTTTATACATGAATTATGCGAGTTGTTCAAGTGTGCGGGTATTTCAATGGACCGAGTTAAGAGGAAGTTGTTCTCTTTGTCACTTAAGTACAAACCAAGGGAGTGGTATGAGCTACTAGATGATCCTCATCATTCAGAGTGGAAGGAGTTTGAATCTCTATTTTACTCTAAATTTTATCATCCTCATGAAATGCATTTAGATAGGAATTACATTTATAAATTTTTCCTCTAGATGGAGAAAGCATTGCTCTAACTTGGGAGAGACTGAAAATATAAATACTCAAATGTCCTAACCATGAGATTCCTGAGGAAATAATTGTTACTAACTTTTATGCAAGGCTTTCAGGACATTGCAATGATTATCTAGATGCCTGTTCAAAGGGTTCTTTCACAAGTAAGAAGGTTGAAGCTAAGTGGAATATTCTTGAAACAATTCAAAACAATATTGAAGATTGGTATAACAACAAAGGTAAAGAATCAGGTATAAACTATGAGTGTGATTGCATTAAGTCTTTTGTTGAAACTGCTGATTTTCAAGAGCTTAGTGCTAAATATGGTCTTGATCCTCAAATTATTGTTGATTACTGTAGAGCCTTTTCTTCTCATATCAATGTTCCTAAATAAAATTGGGGCATGTATCATGAACCTTTTAAAGACACTTGCATGAAAAATGAAATTGTTATTAATGATTGCAATAAACATGCTTAAACTTCTGAAAGTACTATTTCTTATAAGCATGTTAATTTTTGTGGAGCACTTAGACCTTGTGAAAGAATCAAATAGAAGAAGAATATTGTATCCATCACAAGAATGTGGGACAGGGCTCTAAATGATCTTGGTAAAAAGTTTGTACCCTTTATCCTTTTAGTTGTGAACTTTGCCATAAAGTGGGTCATTTCAATTTTCAATGCTTGGGCTATGATAATAGCCTTTCAAATCCAATGAGTACTGCAAGTTTGTATTGTGATGACATGATCACTCCTAATCAGCATCATGAACTTACATTATTTTTGGGGTGTGAAGAGTTATCGAGAATAACTTCTTTGGTAGATATGAGTGCTTTTGATATGAATAGCGTCCTACGTGGTTGTCATCTTTATTGTGTTGATAATTGCCACGCAAATACTTACATACAAAATATTATAAAATATGAGACTTTACCAAAATATGATAGGACTAATATGTGTTCTGCTCTTATTAATGAAGATGAGCAATCCTCCAAAGTTTTTTCTATTGTTTCTGACAATAAATCAGGGTATGTGGAGAAGCTCCTTTCAAGCCTCTCCCTCCTAAAGAGGGGAAGAAGAAGAAGAAGAGTAAAAGGAGAGAGGTAACGGTATCTTCCGGTAAGCATGTTGCTCCAATTATAGTTGTTTCTGATGAGTCTGAACTCAATGATGAACCTATGTCTGTTACTTATGATAGTGATCATGATTGGGAGAAACACACTACTTTTAATATTGAACATCTCTTTGGTACCAATTCTGAAAATGATGGTGATAATAGTTGATGTACTATTAGTACTATCCATGTTCCTTCCAATGATGATTTAGAAAGATCTAAGCTTGTGGATGATGTGTTTTAAAATCCTTTTGATATTTATTGTTATATGTTTGATACATCTACTTCTAGTAAAAATGATGATATGTTTACAAATGAATACACTTTGGAAGATAACTATTCTATTGCTAATGATGATACTATGCCCCAAGTCTTTGATAACTGTTATAAAGAATACTATGACATAGGCTATAATTACAATCATCATCATGAAACTTGTCATGGTTATGGAGGGATTACCCAAAGCCATCTCCCTAATATACAACTTGTCTATCATGTTCGAGTTCTTTATGATGATTACAATGATGAATATGATATTTTCAGTCCACCTACTATTGAGGAGAAAATTAATTATGACTACAATATGCCTCCTATATTTGATGATTATGGTGATGAGAACAATAATTATAGCTATTTTTTTGAATTTACTCCCACTACTATTAATGAGAATGACTATGCTTATGTGGAGAGTATTAATTCTTTTATTCATGTGGATCATGGTAATATTGTTTTATGTGATAGTTATACTGTTAATTTTATTCATGATGATACTGAAAGTTATTATGAGAGAGGGAAACATAGTTTTATGCATCTAAAAAATATTAAGTTTCCCCTCTTTATGTTGAAAATCTTGAAGTTGCACTTGTTTTGCTTTCCTATGATTGTTACTTTGTGCTTTCATGACTCGTTTCTTTACAAGATTCTTTTTCATAGGAACTAGGTTAGACTTAAAAGTGTTTCATATATGCTTCTGGATGCATCTTCAAAAATCATTTTGCCTAGCTAAAAGGTGTTAAAGAAAAGTGCTTATGGGAGACAACCCATTATATTTTTACTTTAAGTTTCCTTTTGTTTTGTTTGAGTTTTGGAAGTTGTTACCTCTGTAGCAACCTCGCCTTATCCTTTTTATTTCGTTTTTGTACCAAGAGTGGCCTCTAATAGGGAGGAAATAAAATTTGATTCTGTGCTGCCACCAAAAAAAATAATTCTGTCAGCCAAAACGTCAAATTGATCTGAAAAAAAATTGTGCACATGACCCAGGTTATTATCTAACTTCAATTAATTTTGCACTTTTTGATTTGAGCAACATAATAATTTTCAACAAAATCTATCTTTACATGTTGGTCTGTTTTGACAGATTTCTGCCAACATTTGCATTTGCCTCTTAATCTTTTTCTTTTGGTGTTCTTTTGAGGGGAAGAGCTTTAAAAGAAGTTGTGGCAGTACCAAAAAGGATCTATTATTTTGATTACACTAACGTTGCTAATGAACATTGTGTGAAGTTTTGTATGGAGTGAGTTTTCAAGTGTAGGGAGAGAAGAATGATATGATGAGATGAAGGATGGACAAAAGCTCAAGCTTGGGGATGCCCATGTCACCCCAAGATATATAAAATAATTACAAGCGTAAAATCTTGGGGTAGCCCAATGCACCCCCTTCTTCATCAACAAAAATATCATGTCCCCTTTCAAGACACTATATTTTTATTGCTTCATATATTATGTGCTATTTTTGGAGCATACTTTATTTTTGCTTTTAGTTTGTTTTGTTTTCTTTGCTGTAGTATATGGTTGGATCCTACCACATTTTTTTTGGAGAGAGATGATACGTCCATTTTGCATCACTATTTTATATTGTTATTTTCTGTTATTCATCTATATATTTCATGTTATGATGCATACCTTACGTTATTTTATCTTATTTTGCATGTTTCATAATTTTTGGAGAATAAACACCGGGACCAGAATTCTGATGGAAAAAGCACCATCGAGATACCCTATTTCAGAAGATCAGAAGAAGAAGCGGGACACCGGAGGTATCTTAGAACTTCAGAAGAGTGAGCCAGTCGCGAGGAGAGCCAGAGGGCGGCCACCAGGGGCCCACACCATGGGGTGGCGCCCCCCTCCTTGGCCACGCCGCCACGTGGTGTGGCCACCCTAGACCACCTCTGGTGGAGATTTTTGGCGTACTTGACCCCGAGTGAACCCTAAGCCCCATACCATCATCGAAGAATTATTTCGCCGCTGCCTCGGGGCGGAAAACACCCGAGAGAGAAAAGCTCCCTGGCAGGGAGAAATCTTCCGGGGAAATTGCTCTCTAGAGAGGGGAAATGATCGCCATCGTCACCGTCATCGCTCCGGGCTTCATTGGGATCATCATCATCATCATCATCCTCATCACCAGCACCATCACCCTCATCATCCACCGTCATCCCGCTGTAACAATTAGGGGTCTCTATTGTTGTCTTACATTAGATCTCTCTCCCGGTGTGGATTACTTGTTAGTAGTTGATGCTTGAGAGATTTATCGGTGTTAGAACTTTATGACCAGATTGTTATCATCCATTACATCACCTCTGATTATGATCCATATGATGCCTTGTGAGTATTTCGTTTAGTTCTTGAGGACATGGGAGAAGTCAGGGTGTTAGTAGTGAAGTTATATTGAAATAATATCTAGTGGTTCGGTATTTAAGTTGTGGTGCTATTCTTCTAGTGGTGTCATGTGAACGTCGACTACATGATACTTCACCTTTATGGGCCTAGGAGGATGCATTGTGTATTTGGCTACTAATTGTGGGGTTGCCGGAGTGACAGAAACCTAACCCCCCATTAGGAAACCAATGCACGAGGGAGCGTATAATCATGGAGTTTTAAGGTTGTGGTTAGATTTATCTTAATTACAAGTATGTATTAGTCCTAGTTGGGCGGTGCATTAGCATAGGTTCACCCACACAACACTTCACGAACCAATGGATATTAATCAACTGTAACGAAGCGAAAGCACTTTACGAAATTCCCATGTGTCCTCGAGAATGTTTGGTAGTCATAAGTAGAACAACCGGCTTGTCCTTTGCTCTCAAAAGGATTGGGCCACTCGCTGCAATATTATTTATCGCACTTTATGTATCTGCTATATCCAAAACAAGCAAAAACCCGTTTGCTATTGTTTACAGTGAATCCTATATCTCACCTGCTTGTCAACACCTTCTGCTCCTTGTTGGGTTCTGTAACATCCCAAGTCTGAAAAATAGCCTTTAGAATGTTTGCTCTCTGTTATTTTATGTTTTGCATCATGGCATCATGTTGATTGCATTTGTTTTGTTTGGTTTCCATTTGTTTTCCTCTGTTTTCATTTGTTTTCCAACTGTTTTCCTTTGTTTTCCTTTGTTTTCTATTTGAATTTCAACTCAAATTTCAAACCCTTTGTTTCATCCTTGTGATGTTACAATTTCCAAAATGTTATTTCAAATAAAAACAACCAAATTGTTTTCTTTTTCTTCCATAATGTTCATCTATTAAATTGTTGGTTTTATTCAATCAATTAAATCCCAAATCACCTTCAATTTCAAATCAAATGCATCAAACAAAACAACTTTGAACTTGTGAACATCATCTAATCAAATCAACTACTTTAATCAAATTTAAAATAGGGTTCACCCTATTAAGATCTTTGTTTTCAATATCAATCAATTACTTCCCAAATTGCTTTCAAATTCAAACCAAATCACTAAGCAGCACCTCTTTTGAAATTATAAAACTCACCAAAACAATCTACTCTTTGTTTCCAATTAAAACATTGGGATCAATCTATTAAAGTGTTGGTTTTAATAATCATTTTAACTATTCAAAATACCTCTAAATTTGGTTTATTTTCCAAACAGCACAAAAACTTAAATAATTTTGAAGTCCAAACTTGGTAGTTGGTTGTAGTTGACCCAACCCACTCCCATGAATTTTTCCAAGATTTTATCAACTCCGAAAACTATCTAATTCTTCCATTTGCTCTTTGCTACAAAAAAACAGTAGAACAAAAGAAATAATAAAAAACAGCACAAGAGAGAGCAGCAGGCCCAATTTTTCTCCTAGCCCAGCCCAACCTATTCCCTCAGGCCCATACCCTTCCCCTGTCTTCTTCTTCCTCGTACGGCGCCCATCCCCTTCATCCACGTCGCCTGGTTCAGAGGAGGAACGGCTGAGCGGATCCTTCCCCTCCCTTATAACCCCTAGGACCTCGAGCCGCCTACCCTCTGTCTAACCCTAGCCCTAGCGCCACCGTCCTCTCTACTAACCCCGTTTCATCTGCTTCTCCCTGAACCTGCAACCACCATCCATGCGCCGCCGTCAGACATCGCCGCATCGCCATCGCCAAGCACAACCTCAGCCCTAGCTAACGGGTGGAATGGAACCGTGGTGGGTTCCTAGTCGATTTTGGTGAAGGCGCGGAGGAGGGAGGAGGCCCGAGTCGGCGACGCCGTCAAGGTTTCTCCACCGCCGGCCTCCCTGCCACCTGCTGCGCCTGCTCCCTGTCCGCCCGACCCCCTCCTTGCTCGAGGCCACCAAGGTGAGATCCTCCCTTTCCCCCCGATCGCTACTCCTCATCTCCCTTCCCTCCTTCTGCCCCGCACCCGGCCCTCGCTCCCACGGCCACCGCAGCCATCGACCATGGCGAACCCTGCTGCCTCCGTTCGCTGTCGATGTACAGAGACAGCGATCGATTTCAGTTCAGGTAAAATCCCCGCGGAACAGCAGCACATATTCCCTTGAGGCCCCTCCCTAACACAACAGCTGAACCAGCCCAGCTGGTTCTGTCCCCAGTGCGCGCGCCAGGAGGGTGTGGGTTCGATCCCCACCCCCTGCGAATTAACCCTCTTTTTGTTTTGTTTTTTCAGAGCCAGAACAAACTGCAAAATCACACATAGGTCCCTTCTATTTCTTTCTAGCCCCTGCAAAATTAGTTCTAAGTCCCTAGTGCACTAAAAATGGCAGATTGCACCTCAATTTTGTAAATTGCATAATAAAATCATTTTAACTCCAATTTTAACTTTTTAAATATGTTTTCTGTCCCAAATTAAATGTTCTATCCAAATATAAAATTTATTTACTGTTTTGAATATTTTAAATTGGTAAAACATTTGAATTCTTGCTTAATTCACTTAAACTTGCAAAATTCATAACTTGTTCATAAAAATTCCAAATTCCACAAACTAAATATGTTTTCCAATCAACTTTTCATGTACTTTCCAAATATAAATTTTGTTTGCTGTTTTGAATAATCTAAATTGCTGAAAACAACTGTTTCTTGTTTATTGCATTTAAAATTGCCAAAATAATAACTTGCTCATTTTAAATCCAGTTTCAACAAATGAAATATGTTTTCCATGCAAAATTAAACCACCTTTCCAAATATAAAATTTGTTTCATGTTTTGAATAATTAAAAGTGGTTAAATAATTTAAACCTTATTTAATTCATTTAATATTGCTAAATTCATAACTTGATCAAATCAAATTCTTTTGGGACATATAAAATATGTTTTCCAACCATAAAAGTATAAACTTTTGAAATATGAATTTGGTTTAAGTCTTTGAACAAATAAAAATTCAAATAAGTTCATGTTTGAATTAAATTCAATTAAAACTTGTTCAAACTTGTTTAATTCCTAAATAATTTATTTGATATACTTTTTCAACAAGTGAAACATGTATTCCAACTAAAATCTTGTGTTCTTTCCAAATATGAACTTTGTTATCTATTTTGAACAATTTAAACTTGGTGAAAACAACAAATGCTTGTGTGACACCTTTAAGTAACCAAAATTCCAAAACTTAATCAATGAATTTCCAAACTTGTTAAACCTTATTTCAATTGGTTCTATTGTTGTTATTTTGTTGTTTTCCTCATCCATGCATCATGCTAATTCACCTACACAAGTTGGTTAGTTGTAAAACAATTAATTCAACCATAATTCATGGGCTTTTCATATGCAATCCAATTGCATGTGGGTCCATTTAATCATGGTGTTATCTTGTCAACTAGTTTATTTCTATGCATCAATTAAATTGCCATGCATCATCCCATGATTGTGCACTATGCCATGAATATTGATTGTCTACCTTTTCTGCATTGTCTGTTTGCTTCTTCTCGGATACATGACGACGTTGAGACCGACGATACTTACGACACCCCTTCTAAGGAGTTAGCTCAGTACCAGGCTACTGGGTTTGCAGGCAAGTTATCACTCACATGAACCATCGTGTTCCTTTTCAACATTGATTACCGATACTTTCCGTTGTTCTTTTCTGCTAGCCTTAGTAGT
Organism: Alopecurus myosuroides; assembly: GCA_028641055.1. Taxonomy (NCBI): domain Eukaryota; kingdom Viridiplantae; phylum Streptophyta; class Magnoliopsida; order Poales; family Poaceae; genus Alopecurus; species Alopecurus myosuroides. The sequence goes on from CM054057.1 coordinate 347,658,974, forward strand.
AGTTGTTTCTGTTACGAACCCATCACATGAATCCCTTAACCTTGATATTGCCTCACCTCCACTCCTATCACCCCTTTGATTGAGCCAGTGCCTTACTAGCATGCTTAGGTTGTTTTGCTCGAGTCTGTTACCCGTTACTTTCAGTTACTATATCGTTATTATGTTCTGGGGGCTCGATGTTTAATCAATCAATCATGCTAATGTTACTATTAATAATAAATTTGATGATAAGGCACCGGCAGGAGGCCCTTTGTGGTTTTGAGGCCTGCTAGTGTCGACCCTAATAGGAAAAGGGTCTTGTCTACTGATCCATGATGAGCGCACTAACCGCATGTGGGAAGCGAGTATGGGCGCCCCCCTCAACTTGACTCGATTCGCATCTCGTCCAAATCGCCTCATTTAGTTCGGGTTTTCCATTTGCTGCATGCATGATCTTGTGAGCCCTTGGATCCCGGGTGGAACTTTCGTAGTCGGCATATAGGGGGACACGGTCTTAGAGTGCTATGAGGGTCCCTTTTCTTCGGGGCTCGATTAGCCGTGCGCCCAAGGTTCTTTGGGCTTGATGCGAAGAAGAGTTGAGTTGTGTTGAGTGCCCCGCTTGGTGGAAGGGCCTTTCCATCTGGCGGGTTATTCATGCGTGTACGGCCAAATTGGTGCAACCCTGCAGGGATAATCTTCTCGAGAAGCCGTGTTTTCCGCGGTTATGGATTACTTGGTGAAAGTACTGGCTAACAAGTACTCAGGACAACTTAAACATAATGATCAAACATGTTACACCCAATGGTTAATAACTTGACTAGTAATAGGTTGGTGACACAATAACTTGATTCACCTATAATACAACTGTGTGAGTTATCCTCGGATTGCTTCTTTGGATAAGGGGCGAGATCCAGGATGGGTTTGTTTGAAGTCATATTTCAGTTGGTTACAATCCTCGATCTTATCTCCTTTCTGTTAGCCGGAAGTGGTAGAATCTCTGTAGTTGGTTAGCGCAGCCAGTTGCAGCATCTTTTATATCCCCTCTCTTCCGTTGAACCCAAGGCATCTGTGCTTGGTGTTGACGGGTTACACTTTGGTGAACTGTGAGTCTTGCTTGCCAGTACGTTTATGTACTGACCCCTTTGGGGCTGTGGTTTCCGCAGACGTACGTTTCCGAGGATCTACATGGTGGCAACTACGTGGAGTATGACGAGACTGCTGACGAGTAGATAGCGGACCCGGGCAGGATCCGAGACTTCGTGGATGGGCTCCGTCTGTTCGTTTCCGACCTCTTAGGCCTATTTGGTTCTTGTCTGTACTCAGACATTTTGAATGCTTCCGCTGTGATGTACTGATGTATTGTTGGGACATGTGTCCCCTGGATGATTGTATTTGCTATCTCTGCTCTAATGAGAGCTATTTGCAGCTTATTTCAATCTTTTGTGTCATAGAGATCTGTTGTGATATCAGTTGTTCAACGCCGTTGACGTACCATGTGTGTATGGTTTGAAGTACGTCGACAGTAGTGCCTTTGATCTCTAGTGGATAGTTTACATCGACGATGGAATAGCAGGGCTTGTGTTGTCGCGCATAAGCGCAGGCCTACCAGGAAGCTGGGACGTGGGAGCAGTTATGCCCCATAATCCAAGCATCTGCTATCCAGTTCGTACGGTGAGTATCCCCTAGAAGTCAGGGTACGACAGGTTCGACACTCTTATTAACGAAAGTACTACGATACACCCCCTATACTTGTGGGTCATCAAGACTATTTTCTGGCGCCGTTGTCGGGGAGTGAAGCGCTATTGGTAAGTGGCATTGGTAAGAGAAACTTTTACTGTGAGTGTTGTTTTTATTTTTGTCTGCTATTTTATTTCATTATGGAGAATACTTTTGGTTCTCAATTTAGGGGTACTTCTCTTTGTTCTAGGCGCTGAGATTCTACAATATGTTGTCAATAATATAAAAGAGAGGGGGTTATTAAATCTACATATTGAGGTAGGTGATCCAGATTTCCCAGTGGTGCAATATGCATATGACACGATCTTGGTCTTGCAGGCGGATGCTGCTCAGTTGGAAATTCTGAAAAAAGCTTTACAGGATTTTAGTGTATCCACGGGTTTACACGTCAACTTTCATAAGTCATGCATGCTGCCCATTAATATTTCGGATAGTGAAGTACAAGATTTGGCTACGGCCTTTGGGTGTGTTGTTGGATCGTTCCCATTCACTTATCTGGGTCTCCCTTTGGGTACTACGAGACCACGTATTATTGATTTGATGCCCCTGGTCACTAAGTTAGAGAGAAGGCTTACTGCAAGTTCTACTTTTTTTAGCTTATGGAGGTCGGTTACAACTCATCAACTCTTGCCTATCCTCAATGTCGGTTTATTTCTTATGCTCCCTCGAAATCCCCCCCCCCGGTATTTTGAAGCAAATTTATAGAATCATCCGGCAATGTCTTTGGAGAGGGAACCATCCTGATTCGAAGAAACAATCCTTAGCATCATTGGAAATGATTTGCAAGCCTAGAAGTGCGGGTGGCCTAGGCATTGTAGATTTCCAGAAACAAAATTAGGGCCTGCTCATCAAGCATCTTCACAAGTTTTTTAACAAAGGGCAGTTACCTTGGGTTGATTTAGTGTGGAACTACTATCCGAATGGTGTACCCCAAGCAGCGCCACCATGTGGTTCTTTCTGGTGGCGTGACATTATGAAACTGGACCCTCTATGATGGAGGGATGATAACCCGGTGGGCCAACGCCAAGGTGTAACTCGGCCCAAAGGACACTGCGTGAGATCCGGCAAAGGATAAAGGAACTTTTAGAAGGCCCAAGTTTGTAGGCCTGGTAACCTGAATTGTGGGTTACGGTAAGGAAAGTTAGGGTTCTGTATGCGCTGTCCGGGTAGGATTCAGGGTGCGCCTTGGAGGGCAAGCCAGGGGGTCCGGATGCTTTATAAGCCGGCCCCTAGGTTAGGTTTAGAGACCCCAAGAGTTCGAGCAATATCGCTAGGTATCGAGTATCCAGTGTAACACGAGAGTTGAGATTAATATATCGAGATCGGAGACTCGGCGACTTGCTTGCCGGCTACCAGATCGCATATCATCATATTTTCCTCTGAGCTAAACCCTCTCCCAAACACCAGTGTCGTCTTGCCCCAAGATAAGTTACCCCCGGTAATGTCTGCCGTGATTATCCCACGACAGTTGGCGCCCACCGTGGGGCCTGCGTCCAAAGGTGTTTACATCACGGGAGAAGCTCGGAAGAACATGGAGAATCTTGTCATCGGCGAGATCTACACCAACTGCGAAGGAGAGAAGATGGTGGACGATCCCGGCTGGGGGCCAGAGTCGGATCACCTCGAATCCGGATCTATCGTGACAATCGGCCGGATCAGCGTCTTCATCGGCATGGTACGTACTTACGATTCAAGAGGACAATATCATGTGCATACTACAGGAACTTCTAACAGGGGTAAAAAGATACTGAAACGAGCGATAAACTCGGTTTCCTCGGCTGTTCCGGGATACCTGAGATGGTCAGAACAGGATGTAACATGGAGCAGAAGAGATCACCCGGAAAGGATAGAACACCCGGGAGTCTTGGCTTTGGTAGTCGCACCACAAATTAATGGTTATGAGTTGAAAAAGGTCCTAATGGACGGTGGAAGTAGCATCAATATCTTATACAGGGAAACCTTTTTACGCACGGGTCTCAAGGAGTCTCAGCTACAGAAAAGCTCAACAATTTTTCATGGGATAGTGCCGGGTCACTCAGCATGCCCCGAGGGAAAAATCGCATTGGAGGTAGCTTTTGGAGAGTCAAAGGACAATTATCGAGTTGAGTGGCTCACTTTCGAGGTGGTCAAGTTGCGCAGTCCTTATCACGCGCTGTTCAGAAGGCCGGCTTATGCTAAATTCATGGCTAGGCCATGTTATGTGTATCTACAGCTAAAAATCCCAGGTCCTAAGCAGACCATCACCATACATGGAAGCCGGGATATAGCGGCTGAGTGCGATGAAGGAGATTCAGTAATGGCTGAGCAGGCTTGCAGAAAAGAGGAACTCAAGTATTACCGGTCTCAAGTAGACCCGGATGACAGAACAGCATTGAAAAGGCCGAATACCAAAGATGAGAGAGCAAAATTCAAAGCAGCACAGGACACCAAGATGATAGCTTTTGTTGAAGGTGATCCCTCTAAGCATTTTGCTATAGGGTCTAATTTGGACAGCAAGCAGGAGAAGGCACTTGTGGAGTTTATCCGTTCAAATGCGGATGTGTTCGCCTGGACGCCTAGCGACATGCCGGGTATCCCCACAGAATTGGCAGAGCACAGTTTGCACGTAGATCCCAAGTCCAGGCCTGTGAAGCAGGGCTTGAGGAAGATGAATGAGGAAAGAAGAAAAGCAATAGGAGAAGAAATTGCTCGTTTGCTAACAGCCGGCTTTATCATGGAAGTAGTTCACCCGGACTGGTTAGCGAATCTGGTTCTCGTAATGAAAAAGACCATTGAGTGGAGGATGTGCATTGATTACACGAGTCTTAACAAGCATTGCCCAAAGGATCCGTTCGCGCTACCGAGGATAGATCAGATCATAGAAGCAGTGGCTGGAAGTGACCTATTATGCTTTCTGGACGCATATTCCGGGTATCATCAGATCAAGCTCAAGAGGGAAGATTGGGATAAAACATCATTTATAACCCCTTTTGGGGCGTTCTGTTACAAAACCATGACATTTGGGTTGAAGAACGCTGGCGCAACTTATCAACGGTGTATTCAGAAGTGCTTCGAGGACCAAATCGGACGCAACGTCCACGCTTATGTGGATGATGTGGTTATCAAGACCAGGAAGGCGGAGACATTTATCGATGATCTAAAGGAAACGTTCAAGAACTTGAGGAGGTATCAGATGAAGCTTAATCCGACAAAGTGCGTGTTCGGAGTTCCAGCTGGGAAATTACTCGGCTTTATCGTTTCCGAGAGAGGAATTGAGGCAAACCCGGATAAAATCAAAGCTATCCAAAGTCTGAAAAAGCCGGAAAATTTGAAGCATGTCCAAAAGCTCACGGGCTGTGTAGCAGCCTTGAGCCTATTTATATCCAGACTCGAAGAAAAAGCAATACCCTTGTACCGGCTCTTAAAGAAGTCCGATAAATTCGTGTGGGATCAGGAGGCGGATGAGGCGTTCGAGGCACTAAAGAAGCAGTTATCTGAAGCACCAGTCCTAGCGGCCCCGGGTCCTAAAGAGCCCATGTTGCTATATGTAGCAGCTGGACCCCGAGCCGTTAGCGCGGTAGTTGTTGTGGAATGTAAAGAGGATGGCAAAGGTTACCCGGTTCAGAGACCGGTCTATTACGTCAGCGAGGTATTATTAGAGGCAAAGCAGCGCTATCCGCATTGGCAAAAGCTTGTTTTCGGGGTCTTTATGGCCAGCCGGAAACTGAAGCCGTATTTCCAGGAACACCCCATAACAGTGGTTAGTTCGATACCGATGTCGGATATCATCAGAAACTCGGATGCAACAGGAAGAATAGCCAAGTGGGCGATCGAGATGGGGGATTATCATATCAATTACGAGCCAAGGTCCACAATCAAATCTCAAGCTCTAGTCGATTTTATTAATGATTGGACACACACAGGCATGCCTACCATGGCTCCAAACTCCGAGTCTTGGATCATGCACTTTGATGGCTCCAAGCAATACGAAGGGTCAGGAGCTGGAGTGGTGCTAACGTCACCCAAAGGAGACAAGTTGAGTTACGTACTACAGATTCACTTTGATTGTTCCAACAACGTGGCCGAGTATGAGGCCTTATTGCACGGCTTAAAGGTAGCCAAGGAGATGAATATTAAGAGGATACGATGCTTCGGAGATTCGGACCTTGTGGTACAGCAGGTCTCAGGAACTTGGGATAGAAAAGATGCAACTATGGAAGCATACCGCAGAGAAGTTGATAGAGTTGCCGGATGTTTTTCCGGGTATGAGGTGGAGCACATAGACAGAAGAAAAAATGAGGCAGCAGATGCACTCGCCAGACTCGGCTCGCGCAGAGAGCCGGTTCCACCCAATGTTTTCCTGGATGAACTATGGCGACCATCAGTTAAAACCGAGTCTGAGGAAGAACTGGCAAATCAAGACCCGGATTTGGAGCTCGTGGCCACAGTGCGCGCTGTTCCCGAGTGGACAGAGCCGTTCTTGGCTTACCTATCACGGGGCGAGTTACCACAGCAGGAAGTATTAGCAAGAGAAATTCTGAGGCGAGCAAAAGGATATTCTATCATCAATGGAGAGTTATACAAGAGAAGTGCAGCATGAGTCTTTTTGCGCTGTGTAGCACCATAAGAAGGCCGACAGATCCTCAAGGAAATCCACGAAGGTGATTGTGGGCATCATGCATCCACAAGATCTCTTGTGGCCAAAGCTTATCGACATGGTTTTTTCTGGCTCACGGCCCTAGCAGACGCGGAGCGCTTGGTGGCAAGGTGTGACGGATGTCAAAGGTACGCTCGCCAAACCCATGTGCCCGCTACGGAACTACGTACCATCCCGTTAACTTGGTCGTTTGCTGTTTGGGGTATGGACATGGTTGGCCCCTTTCACATGTCGCCTTGCAAAAAGACGCACCTCTTGGTGGCCATTGACAAGTTTACCAAGTGGGTTGAGGTTATGCCAGTTACCAACTGTGAAGCAATTACAGCAGTCAAGTTCCTGAAAAGGATTATCTATCGGTTCGGGTATCCCCATAGCATAATTACCGACAATGGAACCAATATGTCCCTTGGCGAGATGGAGAAATTTTGTGGTAACAATGGAATCCGGCTTGACGTAGCTTCAGTGGCCCATCCACAGGCTAATGGACAAGTGGAGAGGGCAAATCAAGAATTGCTTCGTGGATTAAAGCCACGATTGCGAGTTCCGTGTATCAGAGCTGCCGGTGCATGGGTTGAAGAATTACCTGCAGTGGTTTGGGGTATCAACACAACACCTAACAGATCCACTCAGATGACACCGTTTTTCATGGTTTATGGTGCAGAGGCGGTGTTGCTGAGTGATATCATCCATGACTCGCCTCGAGTCTCGGCTTACGTCGAGGTAGAGAACGAGAAGACCCGGCAGGACGCCGTAGATATGTTAGAAGAGCAAAGGGAACAAGCACTGGAAAGATCAGCCATATATCAGCAAGATTTACGGAGGTATCATAGCCGGCGCGTGAAAACCCGGGTCTTTCAGGAAGGAGACTTGGTTCTACGCCTGGTACAGTCAAACGAAGGAAAACACAAGTTATCACCTCCATGGGAAGGACCATTTATCATAAGTCGGAATCTGCACAACGGATCATATTACTTGATAGACGCAAGGGAAGAGTCTGCTACAGTTAACGACACCGCTCATACCACTTCATCTATGCAAGAAAGAGACAGACCATGGAACGTGGCCCAACTACGTCCCTACTATACTTAGTATAGACTATATTGGCAAGTGAATTGCACGATGTAACAGGCAGCGGGTTTCAGACGCACTCTTTTCCTATCTAGGGTACCCGTGGGGACTGGATGGGTTTTTAATGAGGCGGCTTGCTGACCTAACTTTCTCATATCAAATAAAGAGGTGGTTATTCGTATGTTCTTCACTCTTGGTATATTGCATATATTTAGGTCTTGGGGGCTGATTGCTCGAATAGCACAGTTACAAACTCAATGACCCGGCCTTGATGCCTATGAGTTATAAGGGCCGATTACTCGCAAACGAGTATGGTTGCAATCTTATAACCGGACAAAGGAGCCAAATTTTCTTGACTTTTCTTACTTAAGCTCGATGTGACTCGCACTAAAGTGGCATGATTTGCTCGCTTACGATTACAATCAGCCATGAAGCCCAATGGGACTTGCCTGACCCTGTTTTCGTATAGACGTAACAACATGATATCCACGCGAAAGCCGGCTTATAGTACAAGATAGTCAAAAGGGTCATCCAAACCACAAGTTATGCAGAGTACAGGGCTAACAGCCGGAAACTCAACGTTTATCAAGCATAACTTCAATACCTATGTGAAACGGCTCTGGGTTTGGGCTTAGCAGCAAACAACTTGTTCTCTTGGAAAGACCACACATCCCAGACTCAGAATTTCGGGTCTTGGGGACTGAGGATTTTGAAAAACAAAAAAGTTGCTGAGTTGCTAAAACTCAAAAAACCCAAACATCCGAGTCTTGGGGACTTGGGGACTTAGAGAAAAGTCCGCTTGTCAAAACCCATGAAACTCGGAAACCGAGTCTCACAAAAGGAACCATAAAGAAAGTCGGATATCAAGAACAAGTGGGCTCAAATGTAGATAAATTTAAAATCATCCAAACATTCAGAAGAGGCACAAGGTGTATCAAGAACTTAAAGTGCATTACAAATTTCGGTACTAGTATCAAAGGTGCACAGGCGCATCATCAAAAAATGATTGTTTAAACGGCCCATTGGCCGATTGACGCATACGAAACGGCATCAGGTAGCAGGTATCATTCGGCATTCTGGGCTGCGACGTCCATCTTCTCCTTGCCCTTGCTATTACCCTTGGTAGCAGCAGCACCCGGATCAGCAGCAATGCCGGCTCGCGCAGGAGGAGGGACGACTGGTGTGGAGGTAGCAGGCGCAGAATCGGCTTCAGCCTTCTTCTTTGCGGCTCCCTCCCTCAACTTGGCAGCTTCCTCCTTTCATCGGGCTAGCATATCGTACGGCTTGGGAAGATCCGACTTAACCGCTTCACCATCAGCATCATATGCAGGGACAATGGAACTGACATCCAAGCCGTGAGCAATCACGCTGACCGGGTAACGGACTTCTTTCTGGATGGCCTTGAAATCCTTCGCGGAAAACTTGGACCCATCACGGTTGAATTCCGGAAACCCGCCCATAAGCTTGGCTGGCTCGAGCTTAGGAAAATAAGCTTTAGCCAGCGCAAGCCCCCGGGTTACTCCAACCCGGCAGGACGAGCGCTTCCAATGCCAAATCCACTCGGGAATAGTGGAGCAGGCGTCCAGCATTCTCTTTAGGTCGACATGCCCAACACCCGGCCACCGTAGTTCTTGAAGGATCCATTTGGTTCCGGCACATAGCTGCCGGATAACGCTTTTGATGGTTTTCAGCCTGGCAATATCATCTTCGTCCGGCATTACTTCATCCGGACCTGCAGAAAGAAATGAAAACACGAGTAAGGAAACCCCGGCTATTTATCAGAAGGATAACCCGGATTATGAATGTTATGCTAAGAATCATACCGAGCAAAGCGCGATACGTATCAGCAATCTGAACAGAAAGGTTCGTTAGATTATCTTCTGCTGCATGAGCCCTCCTCCTATACTTCCTCGTGATCTTCCCACTCCTCCTGGCCTCAGCTTCGGCCGCCTCACGCAGAGCCACCTCCTTCTCAATGAGCTTGGTGGCCTTGGCCAATTTCTTCTCAGATTGGGTCACGAAGGACTGCACGGACGCAAGGAAGGATTAGCCGGGTAAAAAGCAAGCTATCAGTCGGTTATACCGTAAAGTTCCAAGCAAATTATCAATCAATTCACTCGGAACTTGGGGACTAGATAAGGACACAAGCAATATTATTCGGGTTTACCTCGTGTTTGGCTATTAAAGCTTCCAAGATATTTTCTTCATTAGCCCTCAAGGTGTGCAGGGCATCGAGCATCTGGGCAAACGTCATGTCTTCGGGTCGGACACCAGAAGAGCCGGCAGCTTGGTCGCTTGGTTGGCGAACTTTCCCCGACTTTGGGGTCGAGACATGGACTGTCTGGGTATCCGGGTTTGGAGAACCCATCCTCGTGTCCAGGACCTCGATCTCCTCGTCCACTGCTTCGGATGACTCTGGAGACCCGGCGGCCTGGTGAACTGGATCGCCCAAGGGGCCTTGTTCCTGGTTGTTCTCAGCGTCATCGCCAGTCGCGACGTCCCTGTTATCAGTCGGCCCCTCCGTCTCCCGGTTATCCGTCTCCATGTTCTCCGGGTCACTAGTCGTGACTTGGCGCTAAGGAAAAGAGAGGAATAGTCAACAACAGCGGATGAAAATAATCAAGTGCGCGAGGGTATCATACAACGGAGACTTACCCGGTGTTCACAGCGTAATCCGGCGGGAGTTCACTGCTGGAAGCCGATGAGATTGTCATAGGAGCTGATAGCGGAACCCTGAGTTGCCCGGCCAAAGGATGGTTGGGGGAGGGGTGACGCCGAGGAGATTTGGAGGGGCGAGGAGGAGGAGTACCGGTCCGGCGGTTTGGTGAGGTGGAGATACCCGGGTTTAGGGGATCATCGCCCGGTGAACTCCGGGTCACCCTACGCTTGGTCGGGAGAGAGTCCTTCAAGTGCGATGAGTTGGATAGTTGTTGGTTAAGTCTGTGCATGTTATCAAAAGAGTAGGGTTCGGAAGACATGGTGGAATAAGGAACCTTGGACACCACTCCTCTGGCCTTCCTCTTGGCCCCGACTGTTATTTCTTGATCAGACTCGGTGGCCTCCGGGTCCTCCTCATCCTTCTCGTCTTTGTCCTCCAGCCCTGCAAGCCGAGTATGTATCGATGGAAAAAGTTAAACGAGAGGAAATTTATGCAAGTGAAGATGACACAAGATTCAGATAAATACCCTCATCATTGTCAGCCGGCTCGTCTTCTTCTTCCGGGTCTCCGGTAGTAGGAGAGGTCTCGACGCTCCAGAAAGGGTCGTCAGCCTGAGATAAAAGCATGGAAGTTAAGAATTGTCCGGGTATCACTCTACAAAGCAAGGTTACAAGTTATCCGGGTATCAAGCATCATTATAAAAACTATGGGGTACTTACGTATTGAAAGGTGTTTGAGGAAGACGGATGATTTCCCATGTATCTACTGCAAGCAAAAGAACCGGAAGAAGAGGATTTTCCGGGTGTCAATGACAGGCGCGGAAATTTTTGGCGAAATGGATCTAGATTGAAAAAGTTGCGGATGATTCTACGCAGAAATTGATGATTAGTGATGATAGGAGAGTGGTGCGTGACCATCAATCAAGCTATTGGAGGAGTTAGCAAGCCTCTAAGCGACCTAATCCGGCGCGACAGGAAAAATGGCCCGCAGGTTGACCTAGATCCGATCTAGAGTAAATCGAAAAATTGCAAGGTTGAATTGATGGATACAAGGAACTTACTGAAGGAGATTGGAGTAGCACGCGGTGGCGGCAAATAGCGCAGTCTGAATGTCCCTTCGCAACTTCCGGCGGGCCAGACGAGGGTGTGGCGGTGGAGCTTGGCGGCGGCGCGGAGCGGTTCGAAGATGAACGTAGCCGGTGGCGGTTTTGCTCCGGCGGTGAGCTTGAGGTTCCCGTGGTGGTGTTGCGCAAGCATGAGAGATGAGGAAAGAGGAGGAGCTGGAATGAACCGTTGGGGGTTAGGTTATCTCCTGGGCACCTATTTATAAGGTGCGGGCGGATAAACCCAGTCTAACGGACGGGAACCGGAAATTTCGGAATAACGGATACCTGCCTGGATTTGATGAGATATGCTTTAAGTGCTGGACGAGATATCCGGACAGGGATAAGGAGGAGATCTTCTCCGTGATATCAGGATCAGTTATCAAGTAAAGTAAGCCGGATCTTTGACATTCTTATCAGGGCGTTGACCCGGAAGGAGTAAAGAAGGACCTAGAGAAAGCCGGGTTACTATATGGCCACCTTGGAGTTAGGCCTAGCTGTTTATCAAAGCACCTTAACCCGGCCTCTTTGGATTTGTACGTCTGATATTTTTACAGGGAATAGCAAGCGCTTCAAGGAGGATCTCGTGAAGCCCGGGCTATTCTGGGGACTACTGATGGAGGGATGATAACCTGGTGGGCCAACGCCAAGGTGTAACTCGGCCCAAAGGACACTGCGTGAGATCCGGCAAAGGATAAAGGAACTTTTAGAAGGCCCAAGTTTGTAGGCCTGGTAACCCGGATTGTGGGTTACGGTAAGGAAAGTTAGGGTTCTGTATGCGGTGTCCGGGTAGGATTCAGGGTGCGCCTTGGAGGGCAAGCCAGGGGGTCCGGATGCTTTATAAGCCGGCCCCTAGGTTAGGTTTTGTCGTGGTGGTGTCACGGCAGATGCCATGGGATGGCTAAAGATGTGGGGACGAAGGACGCTGGAGGTGCTCGGGGAGGGATCACGCGACGAGTAGCCGCGTGAGGTACGAAGTAAACACTGCAAACAACACGATCTACCCAGGTTCAGGGCCCTCGTGAGGAGGTAAAACCCCTACTCCTGCCTTTCTTTGTGTATTTTGGTATCTCACCGAGTAGCCACAGTACAAGGTCTTGCTACCGAGTAGCCACTCTCCTCTAGATGATGAACTAGGTCAAGAACTAGGGTTTTATATGTTCCAGTATGCAATCTCTAGGGTTCCGCCCTCACGCAGGAGGCGGCGGGGCACCTTATATACATGGTGCCCAGCCGGATACGTCCAAACATGGACAAGTGTCGACATAGTGTGCACATCGTCCTTCTTCCGGGTTCCCGCTGACAGCTTTGGTTCCTAACCTTGGCTGCATCTGGAAATTCGTTGGGCAAAACAAGGGGACAGACTGGTATCACTGTACCTAAACACAGAGTAGGCCCCCCTTATCCTGCCACGGCCTGCTTCCATGCTGTCACTGTCAGGCAGGCCGGTCCCAGATGAACAGTAGTTCGAATAGTGCCAAGTACGGACCCAGGATACGCGGGATCCTGTGTCAGAACGGCTCCTTTGACTTTCTGGCCCGAGTAGGTTCCCGCCAATTGTTCCCGCCAATTGTACTCGGGCCAACTCCTCTACTCGAAAGGACAGAACTTGATTGATATCTCCTTCTGGTCATCTTGAGGTGAGACCGAGTAGCAGTCGACCGGGTAGCGAGTACCGGGTAGTCGGCTACTCGACCAAACCTCTCTTCTGTAAGACGCCTTTACCACTTTCCTTTACCCTACTCGGGGGTACCCCCCCGACAGCAGTCCCCGAAGCTGGTTGAGTCTTGCGAACTCGTTCACTAGGCTCTGCCAGCTTAAAACCAATCTTTGCAACACAGCCCTTGAACCTCAAGATGCCGAGTAGAACTTCCGAGTAGCTCTCTGTTTAGTACCTTAAGTTTCCTCTCCTCCGCATAGCAGATGACTTCTACTCTGCGACCGAGTAAAAAGACTTGGAGAATTTTCTTGAATTGAGCCTCTGCAGCGCAGAGCACGATCCAGCCCTTTGCACAGCAACTGAACACGTGTCAAGCATCCAGGCCCCCGTCGTCTCGTTGCCCAGGGCACGACGTGCCACGCGCCTGGTTTCCAGGCAGTGGGCCCACCACGCGTCACGTCCCATCAAGAGTAATAATAGGCCACGATCTGGTGGTGGGATCAATTGCGGCCGTTACGCGCGCATCCCGCGCTTGTGTGCGTTTCCAGCCGGCCACAAATCCCACCACACGCCACGATCGATCCCACTTCCCCGATGGTAACGGTAGCCTGGGGCGAGGGTATAAATACCCCCGCCGGTAACTTCCTTTTCCCCTTCCTCGCACTTTTCCTCTTTCATCTCTCTCTCCTTCTCCGCCGCCGAGCTCTCCGCCGCCGCGCAATCTTTTGCGCCGCCGCGAATCCAATCCAACCAATCAAAACCTTCCGATTCTTTCCACCCCTCCTACTCGCAACCATGTCTCGCGCCGGCTGGGCTGGCTCGCACGTCACCGCCGAGGACTGCGCCTGGCTTGTGAACACTAGGAGAGTTCCTCCTGGTGTTCAATGCCGGCCATCAAGGGGCGAGCTCGTGCCTGCCTCGGAGGAGGGCGAGCACGTTGTGTTCTTGGCGCATTTCGAGCGCGGCTTCGGCCTGCCGGCCTCCGACTTCCTCCGCCGCTTCCTCGACCACTTCGGCCTTCAAATGCATCACCTGCCGCCCAATGCCGTCGTCTTCCTCGCCTACCACGCCGTGGTGTGCGAGGCCTTCCTCGGCATCCATCCGACAACGGACACCTGGCTCAGGTACTTCCACCTCCGCCAGCAGACCACCGGGAAGAAGGAAGGCACGGGGGTGCCACGGGCAACCGACACCGGCTGCGCCATGATGGTGCAGCGGTCGGGGACCAATCACCCCCGTATCAAGGGGTTGGAGTCCGTCCGGATGTGGCAGAAGACGTTCCTCTACGTCAAGAACATCCCCGCCACCGAAGGAGGACAAGTAACAGATAGAATCAATCTTCCCGCTTGGAGCCTCCGTGCTCCCACCCAGAAGAATTGGAAGGAGAAGCCCTCCAACGACCTCAACGCGAAGGAGATTGAGGCGCGGCTCGGCGCTCTAATCGACGAGGGCCTCAAGAGTGATGATCCAGTGGCGTGCTGGATCCAGAGACGCGTTCTGCCTCTGCAAGAACGCTGCCACCTGATGTGTTACATGGGAGGCCCCCGTGACTGCACCAGGACGACCACCATCGAGCTCGACAACGCAGACGTTCCCGAGCACGCCAGGGCCATCCTGACAACGAGCCTCGCCGAGCATTGGCAGTATGGGTTCGTCCCATTCAGCCGTACAAAGCCGATTTCGCGGGTACGTTCTTCTCTCCCTGCTTTCTGTATATGGGTTCCGAGTAGAAAACTTCCTCTTCTCGTCGCGACTAGCGATCGTAGTCTGTACCGAGTAGAGTACTTAGTAGAATTGTATAGGCTTAGTGTGCTTTGTGCCTGCACGCCTTTCCAAGTAGAACATCCGGTAAAAAATACTTAGGCTTGGTGTGCTTTGTGTTTGCACGCCTACCCGAGTAGGATGCCATCCTGCTACTCGGCTAACTTGTGACACTTCTCCGCTCTTCAGGTCCTCACTCGCCAGCTTATAGAAAGCTGCGAACGTTTTGAAGGCAACTGGTCTCCTGACCGAGAGGAGGACGACAAGGCCTCCTTTGAGAACGCAGACCAGATCAACCTCCCTCGTTCCCCCTCCATGGAGAAGCAGCACGCGGAAACGTCTCTCCGCGACTGGCCTGAGGACGAATCAGAAGGTAACTGCGCACCTGCTTTGCTTGTTCACGAAAAGCACCAATCCACTGTTTGTTGTTTCTGACTTGCTCCTCTTCTTTTCCTGAATCCGCAGATGACGTTGCTGAAGAGAACGAGGATGAGGACGAAGACGAGAACGAGAACGAGGGCGATAA
Source organism: Alopecurus myosuroides (assembly GCA_028641055.1). Lineage (NCBI taxonomy): Eukaryota > Viridiplantae > Streptophyta > Magnoliopsida > Poales > Poaceae > Alopecurus > Alopecurus myosuroides. Next base: position 347,674,102 of record CM054057.1, read on the forward strand.
GGCCCTTGTCGTCAACCCTCTTTCAGTCGCTGCACCCGCTACTCGCAAGCGGACTGGCAGCGGTGCCGTAGAGCCCCCCGCCAAGAAGAAGAAGCTGACCGAGAAGGCGACCAAGAAGGTCGTGAAGAGACCAAGGCGAAAACTCGCCTCTACCAGCGCGTAAGTTTCTTCTTTATCGTCTCCCTTCTCGTACTATGTTATTTTCCCCAATCCTCTTCTAATTTCTGAATTTCTTTTTCTCTGCAGACCTCCCATGGACGCGAACGCTGCTCTCGCGCCCGATCAGGTTAAGAAGCCAGCAGCGCCACTTATCAACCTCGACGATGACGAGGATGACCTCGCCAATGCACAGAGCACTGATGCTCAAGGAGCAGATTCGGAAAAGCAGTCCCGTGCGGAGTCAGCAGCACAGGACACTGCCGCCCACCAGGAGAGACCCCCTTCTCCTCCGGCCAACACTGCCGAGGAGACTCAAGACGAAGAGATGCAGGATAACGCCGCCCTCGAGCGGCCAGAAGCTGAACAGGAGCAGCCAACCACAGACGCTGCAGGCCAAGTGAATCCCGCTGCCGAGCAGCGGGTGGAAGATGCCACCATGACGGATGCCACCACGACAAGCCATTATCCACTGAGCGACGCGCCAATAGGCGCCGCACCGAGCAGCGCCCAGCCAACTGGCGCACCGGATAGCGCGCCCCTGGCGCCGCCAACTGACCAAGCCAGGCAGCAAGCCCTAGATGCTTTGAAAGAGGAGGTCGAGAAGAGGGCAGCCGAGAAGGAAGCTGCCGAGAAGGCGGAGGCTGAGAAGAAGGCAGCCGAGGCGGAGGCCGCCGAGAAGGCGAAGACCAAGATTGAGGGGAAAAAGCCCGAGAAGCAGAAGGGCGAGAAGTCAACTGCTCAGAAAGAAAAGGCGATGCAGCGAGCAACAGAGCAGATGCCGCCGCCGACCTCGACTGGACAGTCCAAGCAGTTGATCATCCGCAACCCCAGTGCAATTCCTGCCACCGCTACTGTAGCCGATCAGGCCCTCTACCCGGATTACATGGTGAGGGTCAGCCAACAGCGCCAGATTGGCCTTTCCGTCGAGGACCGGAAGATTGCCCTCACAACAGGAAGGAAGGCCGTAGAGACAGACTCCAGGCCCCCGGCCCCCGTCTCCATTGCCTCTCGGGAGCTCAAGATCAGGTGATATCATCTCAGAGCCTCGAGCAGGTACTCGACTTGGTTGGTTTCATCGACGCCAAGTGGGACAGCAAGCTTCTCGGCACAGAGAAATGGCACGGCCTTGGCCTAGGCGACATCGATCATATGCGGGTCGACTGGAACAAGGTGGACTTGGGCTACCAACCCATGACCGTCTCTTCCAGCACTGCTACCTTTTGCTGCCAAGATGTTCGTGCACCGCAAGAATGCAGAAGATCTGGAGCAGTCTTACGCGGTAAGTCTTAATTTGTCCTCTCCGAGTAGCATTTTTCTTCTCTCCTATCCGTCTTCATCTTCCTTTACCCTCACCCAGTCCCCGAGATTCTGGCCGAGTAGGCGGATGCTCTCCGAGTAGCCGCCTTCTCGGGTTGAATCTTCACTTCTCTGTCTAACTTGTTTTCTTTTCGCTTCTCAGGATAGCGTCCTGAAGCGTACCAGTCTGCATCGCCAGCTTCTCTGGAATCTTGCTATCGCTAGGAGGCGAATTGCTGCACTGGAAAGAGAGAAGGCAGCTGCGGAGGCAGCCGGTAAGGATGCGAAGGATAGCACTCTGAAGCTGTCCGAGATGGAAGGTACGCTTCTAGCCGCGCGGTTCTTGCGTTTTGTGTTTACGCCCGCTTCTGCTTTCTTGCGCTAACCTTTTCTACTCTGCAGGGAAACTGAAGGCCCTGGCTGACGAGCACGAGAATTGTCGCACCTTTGTTGCGAATGCCGAGAACACCATCAAGAAGCTTGAAGGTAAACCTCCGTCTACTCGGTTTGCCCTTGTGCCTGTTTCCTTTGCTTCTCTGCTAACCGTGCTTTGCTCTTTTCAGAAGATCATAAATTGTTTGTTGAAGAACACCAAGACTGCGTCAAACCTGAAGAAGTGCAGCACCGGCTGTCCGACCAAGCCGTTGAGCTGCTGAAGGACCACACTACAGAGATGGAGCAGCTGCAACTCCAGCTGCAGAAAGCCCTCAAAGATGCTCTCGACCTTGGTGCCGAGAGGGACAGAGTGATCGCCGAGAAGGCCAAGGCTGAGACAACTTTCAATGCCAAGATCAAAGCCCTCGAGCAGGAGTGCGAAACACTGAAAAAATCCAATGCTGGGTACTTCTCTCAGTTGGATGGACTTCGCTTGCTCGAGGAGAAGCACATTTCCAATGAGGAGGAGTGGAAAATCCAGTTGCAGCAGCTGCGCCACGAGCTTCACAGTAAGTTCCCTCCTTTCTGCATCTTTTCTTCTCGGTTCTGTCTCTTCTCGGTTCCCGTGACTGAATTCCTTCCTTGCTTCTATGCAGAAATCTTCCCTGATCTCGTGTCCGCCTGCGCGCCAGCCTTGGCCAAGGCTCGAGCGGCTCGCCTTGAGAAGGGCGAGGCCTCGGACACCAGAGACGAGATCGAGGACAGCCTGCTGGTGATGAAAGGACACTTCGAACGCCTAGCCGGCGTGGGCACCGACTTGGTGCGCGTCGGCTTCGCGCTCCACAAGCTGTTCTGGCCTGAAGATGCCCCACCGACAACGATTGATGGCCTTGCTCTGAAGCTGCAGAATGTGAAGGCCGAGCTGAAGAAATGGCGCGCCTCGGGAGCTCGGGCGGGTGCTGACCTGATGCTTCTCTGCATCGCTTCCTGGTACGAGAATCTGAACATGGAGATCATCCGCGGGAAGCGCAACGATTCCAAGTGGGAGACGGACCCCAGCTGCGTGGCCATGCGCAAGCTGATTGCGTACGAGGTCGCGGAGTGCGCTGAGACGGACGTCTTCATCGACGGCCTCCCCGAGCCCGACACTGAAGTGGAGGAGGACGAGGAAGCGGATGAAGACACAGAGTCCGACTTGGACGGCTTCTTCGATTCGCCTAGAGGCAAGGCCGGGAAGGGGAAGAACGTCGCCGTCGCGAGTAGCGACGAAGAGATGGAGGAGATCGACACAGCCGCCCTCGACTTCGGCACTTCATCTGGAGCTGCACTCGACGACACGGTGCGCACCCGCGCCCCCGAGACTAGCTCTGCTTCCGCGACGACGCCCATCTCGGTGGCCACTGCTACCTCTGAGCAGCTCGCCACCGAGCCTGACGCCGAGCAATCGAAGACTGCTGATGCCAGCGCAGAAGCGGACGCCACCAAGGCCACTGAGGAAGGCGAAGCGACCCACACGAGCACCGAGAACACCGCCTCTTCGACATGATCTTATCCTGCACGCTTTTTTACTCAAACGTTTATCAGATCCCCGGGATGCCGGGAGCAGATGTATCAGACTTATTTATGCTTTTCTTGCTACTCAGCTTTATTTCCATTTGTTATCTTTAATTTAACCATTTTGAGCAGCCCTGGCTCAATGCCGGGTTGCGTTTCCATGCGAGTCCCCGAGTTGCATTTCTTATTCACCCTATCTTTTCATCTCTGCTCTACCCGCAACTTGTTGCTTTTTTGGTATTCGAGTCACAAGAATCGAAGAGTAGAGCTGCAAATACTTAGCCGCTTAGAAACAATCATAGTAACGCAGCCCACCACTTAGCCGAAAAGACGAAACAGAGAACAAAAGTAACAAACACGCTACTCGGTTCCTGCACTTTTTCTTCCTTAGCGATTTTCGTGTGCTCATTGACCTTTTGCTTGTTCTCTTGCTTGCCATGAAGCCGGGTTTCGGACAGCAGCAGAGTCGAAGAGTTGGCATATAGGTTTAGACACAGTACTCAATACGCTTATGAGTTCTGAAGTGAAGCAACCGAATAGACAAAAGGTAAAGCCGAGTAAAAACACTTGAAGCAACTTTGGACGAGGGCAATCCCCGAGAACAATTTCAGATTGCAGAGTAGAATTTCAACTCGGATAAGAGGGTACATACACATCTTTGCTTACGAATGAAAACGACGGAGTAGAGCTACATTCCAAGGACGCTTGGTTTCCTCTCCAGATTTATCTGCCCTGTTCGCCTGTGGTGGGCGCACATCTACAAGATAGTAAGCATCGTTGTGCAGCGCTTTGCTCACAATGAAAGGTCCTTCCCATGGAGGAGACAACTTGTGCATCCCGGCTGTGCGCTGCACAAGCCTAAGGACCATGTCTCCTTCTCGGAAAACCCTTGGGTTCACCTTTCGGCTATGATAACGCCGCAGGTTTTGCTGGTAGATAGCCGAACGTGACAGAGTCAGCTCTCTTGCTTCTTCAAGCAGGTCAACGTCGTTTTCTCGAGCTTCTCTCGCCTCCACCTCAGTGTAGAGGGCTACTCGGGGGGAGTCATGCTCTAAGTCTATTGGCAACACGGCCTCAGCCCCGTATACCAAGAAGAATGGCGTGTAGCCGGTTGACCGGTTAGGGGTAGTCCTTAGACTCCACAACACCGCTGGCAACTCGTCTAACCAACACCCAGGTGTTTTCAGCAGCGGCTCCATCAGCCTTGGCTTTATGCCTGCCAGTACCATGCCATTTGCCCTTTCAACTTGCCCATTAGAAGCAGGGTGCGCGACTGACGCAACGTCTAGTCGGATATGCTTATCTCTGCAGAACCGCACCAGTGCTCCCTCAGCAAAGTTTGTGCCGTTGTCGGTGATGATACTGTGCGGGTAGCCATATCTCAGGATTATGTCCTTCACGAATTTCACAGTTGTGGCTCCATCACATCTCCGAATAGGTTTCACTTCAATCCACTTGGTGAACTTGTCCACCATGACTAAGATGTGAGTCATGTTGCCTCTAGCCGGCTGGAAAGGCCAAACCATGTCCAAACACCAAACAGCAAATGGCCAGGTGATAGGAATTGTTTTCAACTCGGAAGCAGGCATGTGAATCTTACTTGCGAACATCTGGCAGCCAGTGCACTTCCTCACGATATCCTCAGCTTGCTGCAGTGCTGTGAGCCAATAGAATCCATGCCGGAAAGCTTTCTGGACCAGCGCCCGAGAAGAGGCGTGGTGCCCGCATTCTCCTTGGTGTATCTCTGTCAGGATCTCTTCTCCTTCTGCTGGATCCACACAATGTTGCAGCATGCCAGTGGCACTTCTCTTGTGCAGCACATCTCGGACAATAGTGTAGCCCTTGGATCTTCTCTGAATCTGCCTCGCAGTCACCTCATCTTCAGGTAGAGTGCCGTCCCTTAGAAAGGATAATATGGGAATAGCCCAACTCGGTGTCTCCCGTATGGGAAACACTGGTTCGTCCAGTTCCATTGGGACAGGCTCTTGTGGTTGCTCAGGAGGAGTAGGAGCGCTTCTTTGCAGCCCAGATCGATTGGCGAGAACTTCTTCAATGAATGCGACAGCCTCCGGGTTGAGGGCGGCAGTCCCCGAGTAAGGAGTGGCAGTCCCCGGGTAGGGAGTGGCAGTCCCCGAGTAGGGAACGACAGTCCCCGAGTAGAGGACGGCAGTCCCCGGGTTTCCTGCAGCACTCTCCCAGTCAATCTCCATTGGATCAGATTCTCCACTTGGCAGAGAAGGGACAAATATAGACTCCGAGTTGGGAGAATGCTTGATGGATGGCTTCCTCAAGTGCTCCAAGGCGATTCCCGCCGGGATGGATTGCCGAGAAGATCCCAACTTGGATAACTCATCTGCTGCTTTGTTCTCTGCTCGGTGAATGTGCTGGAACTCGCAACCTTCGAAGAACCCAGTCATAGACTGCACCAGGAAGCGATACGATGCCATGTTGGCATCCAAAGCATCCCAGGTGCCCGAGACTTGCTGCACCACCAGATCTGAATCACCATAGCATATGATGCGCTGCACGCCAACCTCCTTTGCTACTCGCAAACCATGCACCACTGCCTCGTACTCTGCAACATTGTTGGATGCCTTGAAATGAATTTGCAGCACGTACTTGAGTTGATCTCGTTTGGGTGACGTAAGCACGACACCAGCACCAAGGCCTTCTTTCACCTTTGAGCCATCAAAGTGCATCTTCCAGTAATTGGAAACTGGAGCAGGAGGTTCATACTGCACCTCGGCCCAGTCCACAAGAAATTCCGCCAGGATCTGAGACTTGATGGCGTCTCTTCTCGCATACGCGGGAGCGTACGCGGCTAGCTCAATCGCCCACTTGGCTACTCTGCCACTCGCCTCCTTGTTTCCCATGATATCCGAGATGGGAGCTGAGCTCACAACTGTGATAGGGTGCTCCTGGAAATAATGCTTCAGCTTCCTGGCGCCCAGGTACACGCCGTAGGTCATCTTCTGGTAATGCGGGTAGTTTTGCTTTGAACTGGACAGCACTTCACTGAGATAGTATACTGGGCGCTGCACACTCTTGCCTTCTTCTTCTCGTTCCACCACAATCACCACGCTGACTACTCGGTTAGTCGCAGCAATGTATAGCAGCATTGGTTCCTTGGGTAGCGGACTAGCCAAGATGGGAGCACTAGCCAGCATTGCTTTCAGCTCATTGAATGCCACATCCGCTTGCGGAGTCCAGACAAACTTGTCACTTTTCTTCATTAGTTGGTACAGAGGCAGGGCCTTCTCGCCCATTCGACCCAGAAAACGGCTCAGAGATGCCAAACAACCTTTGAACTTCTGCACATCTTTCAGTGATCTCGGTAAAGACATGCTCTCAATAGCTTTTATCTTAGAAGGATTGGCTTCAATGCCCCGACTAGAAACCAGAAAACCGAGTAGCTTTCCAGCCGGTACACCAAAGGTGCACTTACTCGGATTCAGTTTCATTTTGTACTTGCGTAGGTTAGCAAAGGTTTCCTCCAGGTCGGCAAGCAGAGTATGTGTTTTATTCGTTTTGATGACAATGTCATCTACGTACACCTGCACATTCTTGCCGAGCTGGTCGTGCAAGCATTTCTGCATGCATCTCTGATAGGTTGCACCCGCATTCCTCAAGCCAAAACACATGACACGATAGCAATAAGCCCCGTATGGGGTAATGAAAGCAGTCTTTATTTGATCAGCAGGGTTGAGTGCAATCTGGTGAAAACCAGAGTAGGCATCTATGAAGGACAACAGTTCACAACCAGCAGTGGAATCGATCACCTGATCGATGCGAGGTAGCGGGAAAGGATCCTTGGGGCATGCCTTGTTCAAGTCGGTGTAGTCGACGCACATGCGCCATGCAGTGGCAGCCTTGGGATCTTCCTTCTTCTTCTCGACCATGACCGGGTTGGCTAGCCAATCCGGATGCAGCACCTCCATGATGAAATTGCTTATCAGTAACTTGGTGATCTGGTCACCAATGGCCTTCCTTCTCTCATCTCCGAAGCGGCGCATAGCCTGCTTCACTGGTTTGGCGTCAGGACGCACATGTAAAGATTGCTCAACCAACTCCCTCGGGACTCCTGGTAGCTCTTCATTGGACCAGGCGAATACATCCCGATTCTCACGGAGGAAGTGGATGAGCTCGCTTTCCTATTTCTCCGCCAACCCGGAGCCAATGATGGCTACGCGGTCGGGGAACTCGGGGTCGACCTGGACCTTCTTTGTCTCCTTGGCAGCTTGGAAAGCAGTACCATGCTGGGTACTCGGCACACCTTGTGCACCAGCTTGTGCGGACTGAGCCATGGCCACCACCTCGTACATCTTCTTCTTCTCGGCAGCGATCACCATCGACTCCGCCAACTGGGAGCTAGCAGAGGCACACTCCATGGACTTCTTGTAATCTCCAGAGATGGTGATGATGCCATTGGGACCAGGGATCTTCATCTTCAGATAAGCCACATGTGTAGAGGCCATGAACTTGCTCAGAGCAGGCCTGCCGAGTAGAGCGTGATAGGGGCTCTGATGATCAACCACTTCAAACTGCAGGCGCTCTGTGCGGCAGTTCTCCCGGGTACCGAATAGCACATCGATCCATACTCGGCCAATCGGGTTGCACGAGATCCCAGGCACAATGCCATGGAAGGTGGTCTTGCTAGGCAGCATCATGTTCTCGGCTAGGCCAAGCTTCTCAAGTGTGTCCTTGTACACAATGTTGATGCTGCTGCCGTTGTCGATTAGCACCTTGCTGAACCTCACATTCTTCTCGGGACCCAGGAAGGTAGGATCCAGCACCAAGGCATAGCTACCCGGATTGGGCATCACCTTGGGATGATCTGCTCGGGTCCACCTGATCTCCTGGTCACACCAATACATGTAGTGAGGGACAGCAGGAATCACTGCATTGACCTCCATGGCCCGCCTGTGCTGTGATTGCTTGTCGACTGGCTCAGAAGTGAAGATCATGTAGCTCTCATGGTGCTCTTGGTACTGATTGGAGCCATTGCCCCCATTGTTGACATTGTTGTTGTTGCCCTGATAGTTGTTGTTGTTGCCTCTGTTGTTGTTGCGGTTGTAGTTGTTGTTGTTGTTGCGGTATCTCTCATTGTTGAAGTTCTGGTTGGCTCCTAAAGCCACTTGGTTCACATTCTCCCTTCTCGGGTACACTGGCGGCCGAGCTGCGGGTGCGCGAGTAGGCTGCACATTGGCATTGGCTGCTGGCAGGGGAGGAGGAGGAGGCAAGCCATCACTCTTGATCGCCTCCCACCACTCGCACTGCCGAGTAGTGTGGTTAGCAGGCCTCGAGGGGTGGTGAGTGTGAAAGCTGCATGGACCATCCTTCATGTCATCAAAGACAAACTTCTTCGGCTGCTCGGAGTTCCCGCTACCCGACTGAGAGGCGCGAAATGGCTTCTTGTTGCCTTGGCCCTGGTTCTGGTTCTGCCCGTAGGCTCCAGCAGGTTTCTGCCTCTGGCTGCCACCAGCTCCAACAGTCACTGCATTCACCTCTTCGGGATCATACCGATTATCTACTCGGCGCTTGTTGTGGAACTCGTTGCGCTTGCTGTTGCTGAAGTTTCTTCTCGGCTCAGAGGAGTCCATCAGTGGCTGAGTAGGATCACCAAGTGCGTACTGATCCGCAATCTTGATGGTCTCCGCCAGAGTGTTCGGCATCTCCCTCTGCAATCTCTGCCACAACATACTGCCATGCCTGCATCCCTGCGCAAACCAAGTGATGGCCTGTGCTTCATTCACACCCTCACAGGTGTTCCTCAAAGTGCTCCACCGAGTAAGATACTCGCGGTCCGTCTCGTCTTCTCGCTGCCTGCAAGCTGATAGCTGCTGTGGCCTATTCGGCCTCTTGTATGTGCTCGTGAAGTTGCTGATGAAGGCATCCGAGAAGTCCAGCCAGCAGTTAATGCTGTTTTTGGGCAAGTTGTTGAGCCAAGTACGGGCTGGACCCTCTAGCATCTGTGGAACATAGAGCACAGCCCATCTTCTGTTGCCATTCGCGATATGGACCGCGGTGACATAGTCATTGAGCCAGTCTTCAGGCTTGGTGCTGCCATTGTAGCTCTTGGTGCCTCTTGCAAGCTGGAAGTTCTTCACGGACGGCTCGTTCATGATGCGCGGGCCAAAGCACTCGGGGCCAGGAGGACCCGTGCTCTCCAGCCGCGCCGACAAGCTGATCCGGTCCAACTGATGCCTCGCATCTCCAGGCGCCAGCACGCGCTCACCAACACGGTCATGAATATCATAGCCAGCCATCTCCATAGCCGAGTAGCCATCATCATACCTGTCCACCTGCACAGCTGCAGGCTGCTCCACCGGGTTGGCGACTGGTGCCACTGCGCGCGGCTGCTGCCTCTGCCGAGTAGGCTGAGCTGCGGGTTGCCGAGAAGGACCTGGACGCGCAGCATCTCGGGCACGGCTTTGAGCTTGATGGGCTTGAGAGCCTGCTCTTGCAGCGTTGTGTTCCTGCCCGGGCTGCTGCGGCACAGCAAGCTGTTTCGCGGCAGCAGCCGGGTCATACACCTGCATTTGCCTGTCTCTGCCCGAGCGCCCGCTACGGCTCTTCTCGCGGCTGGGATGCGGAGACGAGGCCTGATCGTTAGATCTAGCCGCGTGCGAGTGAACCACCTGCGAAGCCCCAGCACCCGGGTTGGCCTTCCGGAACTCCTCGTTCTGCCTAGCAGCCTCCAACACCAACTCGTTGAGCCTTTCCTGCTGCCTAAGACGTGCATCGCCATCTAGGCGCGGCAACTCGGCAGCCACGGCCTCTGCAGCCCTGAGCGTCTTGGCGGGTGTGCTATACCTTGGCCTTGTGAAAGTGTTCGCGGTGGCGGACTGAGCGGGAACTTCCGCAACCGTCGCCATCTCGACACCCAAGTTGCGCCGCGTAGCGCCCACTCTGCTAGGCCTCCTGGCGACTGGCGTGAAGCCGTGAGCCTTGTTGTACTCGAGCTGGTCTAGACTCAGCTCGAGCCTGATCTTGTCCAACTCCGCCTGCTCGGCAAGCAGCTCCTGGCGCTGCCGCTCGAGCTGCTCCCTCACGGCTAGGAGCTCGATGTCGGTGGGAGTGGGCATGCCAGGTCGCGTAGCTGACGCGGGAATGACCGTAGACGTGGAAGGCGGCAAGTTGCTCTCCTTCTCGTAAGGCCGGTGAACCCTGCCACCAGCCGGTGCATCAGTCTCCTCGACGACGGCCGCAGCGCCAGCAGCGGCTGCGCCAGTGTTTGCCGCCAAGCCCGTCACCATCACCTCAGCGCAGTTCGCCGAGCGGCACGCGGGCCTTCCTCGTGCGGCGATCACCGCAGGAGGATCCTCCGCGTCATGCACCAGCTCGGGGTACGCGCGGTTGGCGACGGTGGCGACGTAGACAAGGTGAGAGCCGAAGGAGATCACCGAGCCGCCCTCCGGCATGGCCATGCCGCTGAAACAGCCGGCTTTGTCGGTGACGAAGTCGAAGGAGCCGAATCTGTGGACAAGGCCACAGACCACGTGCTCCGCTGAAGAAGATCCCGTCCGAACAGAAACTCCAGCCAGCGCCGCTGGTTGCCCCACGGTGGGCGCCAACTGTCGTGGTGGTGTCACGGCAGATGCCATGGGATGGCTAAAGATGTGGGGACGAAGGACGCTGGAGGTGCTCGGGGAGGGATCACGCGACGAGTAGCCGCGTGAGGTACGAAGTAAACACTGCAAACAACACGATCTACCCAGGTTCAGGGCCCTCGTGAGGAGGTAAAACCCCTACTCCTGCCTTTCTTTGTGTATTTTGGTATCTCACCGAGTAGCCACAGTACAAGGTTCTTGCTACCGAGTAGCCACTCTCCTCTAGATGATGAACTAGGTCAAGAACTAGGGTTTTATATGTTCCAGTATGCAATCTCTAGGGTTCCGCCCTCACGCAGGAGGCGGCGGGGCACCTTATATACATGGTGCCCAGCCGGATACGTCCAAACATGGACAAGTGTCGACATAGTGTGCACATCGTCCTTCTTCCGGGTTCCCGCTGACAGCTTTGGTTCCTAACCTTGGCTGCATCTGGAAAGTCGTTGGGCAAAACAAGGGGACAGACTGGTATCACTGTACCTAAACACAGAGTAGGCCCCCCTTATCCTGCCACGGCCTGCTTCCATGCTGTCACTGTCAGGCAGGCCGGTCCCAGATGAACAGTAGTTTGAATAGTGCCAAGTACGGACCCAGGATACGCGGGATCCTGTGTCAGAACGGCTCCTTTGACTTTCTGGCCCGAGTAGGTTCCCGCCAATTGTTCCCGCCAATTGTACTCGGGCCAACTCCTCTACTCGAAAGGACAGAACTTGATTGATATCTCCTTCTGGTCATCTTGAGGTGAGACCGAGTAGCAGTCGACCGGGTAGCGAGTACCGGGTAGTCGGCTACTCGACCAAACCTCTCTTCTGTAAGACGCCTTTACCACTTTCCTTTACCCTACTCGGGGGTAACCCCCCGACAGGTTTAGAGACCCCAAGAGTTCGAGCAATATCGCTAGGTATCGAGTATCCAGTGTAACACGAGAGTTGAGATTAATATATCGAGATCGGAGACTCGGCGACTTGCTTGCCGGCTACCAGATCGCATATCATCATGTTTTCCTCTGAGCTAAACCCTCTCCCAAACACCAGTGTCGTCTTGCCCCAAGATAAGTTACCCCCGGTAACGTCTGCCGTGATTATCCCACGACACTCTATATTTCCAGGTCAGTAATGTTACTATTGGTAAGGGAGATACCACACTCTTCTGGTCTGATTCTTGGCATGGCAGTATTTTCCGAAATGAATGCCCGAGGCTGTTTTCTTTTGCTCTTGACACCCAGCTCTCTGTTAGAGAAGTGTTACACACAGATGACAGGTCACAACTATTTGCACTACCTTTTTCAAATCAAGCGTATCAAGAATTTCAGGCTTGGGAGCTAGCTTTGCAGCATGTTCAGTTGGACCAATCTGTGAATGATGACTGGAGTAGTATTTGGAAAGGAGGCTTGTACTCTTCAAAGAATTTCTATTATCACTGTTTTCGGGAACAGAGAGCTGCCAAACTATTTGATTGGATTTGGAAGAGTAAGGTACTCTTGCGCATCAAGGTCTTTGCTTGGCTTATGGTTAGCGATCGGTTAAATACCAGAGATATGTTGCGCCATCGCCATTGGAATGTGACAGATATTTTCCACTGTGCCCTTTGTCCCACCCACCAAACAGAAGACAACTTTTAAAACGTATATGGAATTACCTTCAGATATACTGGGATGATGGAGACAACTTTGATCAAATATTCTATAATGCTCGGAAGAGGTTTGATAAACCCTTCTTTGCTGAGGTGGTGATTATTGCTTCGTGGCATATTTGGAAAATACGCAATGAGGCAATTTTTCAACACATTTTGCCAACTCTCAGGGCTTGGAAAAAGAACTTTGTTCATGAGATCACCATGCATACACATAGGGTTAAGGATAAGCATTTACAGATTTTGTTACAGTGGATTCAACATCTTGCTTAATCTGGCTAGGGGTTATACCTTTGTATATTTTGTAATCTCTGTACAGTTTTGGTTTATTTTAAATAAACTTCTATGGCGTTTTACCCCATAGTTTAGGTTCAAAAAAATTTAGGGGTACTTCTACCGTTTCTACTAGGGTAGTTGGTAACCTGTCTTCTGCTGAATTAGATCCTTATAAAATACCTATGAAAATTGTTGGACATGTTATGAATAACTGCTATTACGGTGATGGAACTGTCCATCCTGGTGATCATTTGCTCTTTATACATGAATTATGCGAGTTATTCAGGTGTGCAGGTATTACAATGGATCAAGTTAAAAGGAAATTACTTTCCTTATCGCTGAAAGGAAGAGCCGCTGAATGGTTCAAATTACTGAAGAATGGTGAAACTATTGGATGGGAGGAAATTGTTCCTCTCTTTTATTCTAAATTCTATCCTCCTAGTGAGATTCATAAAGACCGGAATAAAATCTATAATTTCTAGCCTCATGAGGGAGAGAGTATTGTCCAAGCGTGGGGGAGAATGAAGTTATGAATGCTTAAAAGTCCCGTTCATGAACTCCCAAGAAATATTGTTATCAATAATTTTTATGCAAGACTTTCTCTTCATGATAAGGATTTATTGGATGCTTCTTGTTCTGGATCATTCACACGTATGAAGGAAGAAGCTAAATGGGATCTTCTTGACCGTATTCAAGAAAACACTGAAGGATGGGAGAACGACAAAGGTATAAAGTCAGGTATAAATTATGATTATGAATGCATTAAATCTTTTATGGGAACCAATGATTTCTATGATGTTAGTGTTGTTTGTGATCTTGATTCCCAAATATTTGCAAACTGTCTTAAAGCTTTTGCCTCCTATCTTGATATTCCTAACAAGAATTATCACAAGTAGCATGCACCTTATAAAGATATTGTTCCTGCTAGTCATATAGAAGTGCATGCTGTTAATCCTACTGTTCCTGAGCCATATGTTGAAAAAATGCCTTTCCATGCTAAAGTGAAAGAGCACTCTATGGTAGCTAGTGTGGTTAATAGGAGTAACAAGAAAGCTATTGAACCTGATGAACAAATAACTATTGAACCTGCTGTAGCAATAGTGAAAGATCTTGTTTGTGGAAATGTGGAGGATGAACACATTGTCTTTTGTGAGGATGCTTCTGATATTGTTTCCCATCCTCATAGACCTAAGAAAACTAGTGTTCCTATGCTTTCTGTTAAGATTGGTGATCATTGCTATTATAGTTTGTGTGATATTGGTGATAGTTCTAGTTCCATGCCTTATGAGCTTTATAGAGAAATTATGCATAAAATTGGTTCTTGTGAGCTTGAAGATATTGATGTGGTTATTCAGCTTGCTAATAGAGAAACTATTTTTCCGATTGGTATTGTTAGAGATGTGGATGTTTTGTGTGGTAAAACTAAATATCCCACTGATTTTCTAGTACTTGGTAGGGATGCTAGTAAGACTTGTCCTATTATTTTTGGTAGACCTTTCTTGAACACTTGTGGTGCTATTATAGATTGTAAAAGAGAGAATATTTTGACTAAATTTGATGGAAAATCTTATGAGTGCAATATCTCTAAATTTGTTAGAGCACCTTATGAATCTAAATTACCTCGTGAGAATTTTAAAGTTGAACAACTTGCTTCTATTGCTCTTGCTCCTAACAATGCTTTGCAGCAATATATGGAGGACCACGAGAGTGATGTCTTTATGGAAGATAGAAATGAGATTGACGATATTCTTCTTCGTCAATTGGTGATACTGAAACATAATTTACCTGTGGAAGACTTGGGTACAACATTACCACCCAAGGAGGATCCTGTCTTTGATTTAAAACCTCTGCCTGATGATCTTAAATATGCTTATCTTGGTGATAAGAAAATATATCCTATTATTATTAGTGCTAAAATTTCAGGTGAAGAAGAGGAAAGATTATTGGGAATTCTGAATAAACACCGTGGAGCTATTGGGTATACTGTCGTGGTTTTGTCACGGCAAGTGTCCTCATGCGAGAACTAGATTGCGAGGCCATTGCTTCTAAGAGAAACTTTGAAAGGGTTAAGGTGGAAACGAGAGACACGAGTTTACCCAGGTTCGGCCCCTCGATTGAGGCAAAAACCTACTCCTGCCTTCTTACTCTCCGGGAACAGGTCCCGATTACAAAGGGCTGATCTCGCTCTCGATGTCTCGAGCTATTTGCTGTTAACTTAGAACTTGGCTTTCTATGTCCCAGGGTCTCGCCTTATATAGTGGACGAGATCTCCGGGTTACAAAGGAGTCCGGGTCTCACCCGCACTTGGAGTCCTGTCTCCCTCCGGCTCTCGGTGATCTTGATCCGGCTCTTCCTAGGCCGCCCTTGAACTGCGCTTCGGCCTTCCAGGTTACCTGTCACCCGTCCTGGGCCTTGGGCCGGCTCTTAGTGAGCCAGGTCGCGGTCTTCATCCTCCGGTTCTCCCTGTCTTTAGCCCGGCCTTGCATAGCGAGATCCGGGTCATTAAACATGAACCGGATGAGCCATAATCCGGCTCATGTGTGGGACCGGGAAGGCTTTCCCTTACCTATTCCCCCAACATTAGCCCCCAGATTAACATGAACGCTTTAAGCCTTAATCTTAAGGAGTTCACGTTAAACTTTACTCTAAATCTTTGAACGCTAATCTTCTAGCCCAAGGAAAATAACCTCCCAGGATATCTGTTCCGGATCTTACGGGTCAAGCCTTTATCTCCAGGATCTTATCTTTCAGTTTCTTGCAAAGATAACTCCCATTTTTCTAACTCCAAAATCTCCGGAACCTAAAGGATCTTAACCTAGCCCGGATTTATCTCTGTGCAATCGTTCCTTGGAAAAAAACTCTTTCTGGGATCCGATCTAGCTGCATGTTTTTTGTTAATAACGTAATCTTGAGGGGTTTTTATGCAAAAATCACCCCTTAACCCTAGGGTTTTAGCCCCTGCCTATAATAGAAGGCGTACGGCCCCAGGGCTCATTCGTACCCCGCACTCTCCACTTCATCTTCCTCCTCCGATCCGAGCTCCAGAGCTCAACTTTTTCTCCAGCGCCACCGCAGCCGGAGCTTCACCGGCGTTCATCACAGGATGGAAAAGGAAAAATCTCTGGCGTCCAAGTCCGGCGGAGCGGGAAAAAAGAAGAAAACCGGAATGGCTTCCGGTTCTGGCGCTGCCGGTTCTGGGCGAAACAAGATGCAAGTGAACTGGTGCAAGTCTGAGATGACACAAGGCCGGCTCACGGAAATGGAAACTTCCGGGCTACTGCCTACCGGCTTATCTTGGCGAGCTCCGAGAAACGAGACCCGGCCCGAACCTGGGTCGGGTGAGGTAATAACTTTTGAAGCCCATATTCTTCGTGGGTTCCGCCCACCCGGTTCACTCTTTTTCCGCCGGCTCCTGGCTTACTATGGCCTCCATCCTCAACACCTCCCACCAAATTCCATCCTAAACGTTAGCAACTTCGTAGTCCTTTGTGAGGACTACCTCCAAATAGAGCCAAACTTAGATCTTTTCCTCGAGTACTTTTACTATAACAAGCACCCTGAGGTAGCTGGGAGCAAAGTAATACATTGTGGGGGGGGGTCATTCGAGAGACGTAAGGACATCGCTTACCCATGCATTCCACTTGCAAGCCATCCTAAGTTGTGGCAAAAATCCTATTTTTATATCAAGTGTACCACTCCTGAAGGTGAACCGGCTCTTCCGGGTTTCCGTCCTGAACGCTTGGTTTATACTAGCACAATGAACTCTTATGCCAAGCCCGCCGATTGAATCAAGATCCGGCCTCTCCTAAAACGTGTAACCTCGCTGATAGTTCACGAGCTTACAGGTTTAGATTTGACAAAGACTTGGGTAGATTGGCGTGTTTAGCCACTTAGCATCAGGAACCGGTTATTTCATGAATATTCCAGTTCAGTAGATTCTATGCAATATTCTGAGTCCATAGTTTCTAAGTCTGAAATGATAACCTCTCTGAAACTCCTGGTGGGAGTGAAGCAAGACCAGTTCTTTCAAGTTGGCCTGGAGCCCTTTAGCTCTGATAACCCGGCTCCTCCCGTAAGTTTTCATATCTTCGTAACTTTGCTTCCTTCATCATTCTTTTTAACTGCACAAGTTGTAACCTTGTCGTTGTTCCGGTTCTCAGGCTAATGACCCCTTTTGGATTATTACCGAAGAACCGGCTTCACCACCTGAAGACGAGGAATCAGAAGAACCAAGCGACGACGAGGAAGAGGTTGCTGAATTTGATTCCCTCGGTCAATTGCACAACCAATTTGCTGATGCTGATTACTCGCAGGATGAGCAAGAGGAACAAGAAGTTGTCGGGTTAGGCGATGGCAAAGCTATTGAAGAAGAGCCGGTTCATGACGCTCCGAGTCAGGCCACGCCGGATCTAAACCCCTCTACTCCCATCACCGGTTCAAACCTGGGGCCTGATAAAGAGTCCCCCGCTGGCCAGAAGAGGACCCAGTAGGCTGTTTCAAAGGTGCCTATCTCTAGACAGTCAAAAAATCCTTTGAACACATCCTCACACACACAGAAAACGCAGGAAGATGAAGAGGGCAGCAAGAGAAGGAGGACCCGGAGCTCTGGCTCCAGCGATTTAAACACAGGTTTGCGTGGGAAAACCCCCACTCACCGGGTCTCCAAAGTCCGGGTTGTGCCCACTGCTTCACACCCCTTAGCCAGATCAATAAGGCCAGAACTGAGTCGTACTTTTCATTCAGATTCGCCAAACTCAGACTCGTCCCATTTCAGCGGGGCTAGCTCATTCTCCATTAATTCTGGGTAAGTTAACTTCCATTTACTGTTTTGCTAATATCTTAACTTTTGCAATGCAACTCAAAGCTTTTCTTTTTGTAGCAGAACTCAAGCCGTATTAAAAGTAAACCCTGTTGCATCTGCTGCTCCCTCCGTAACTATTGAGGGAAGAAAACTTGAAGAGGAGAAGGATGAACCGGTTGCTCCCTTGCCGGGTCATATGGATGTTATGTCTAAAGAACATGAAGAGGTGAACCCGGTTGATGATCCTCCGGTTGAAGAGGTAATTGTCCAGGACCCAGATGTGATCATAACCGGATCTCGGTTTGTTAAAACTACTGGACCATCCACTACTCTCAGCAAAGTTGTTGAGGACCCCAAAGTGAAACTAGAAGACAAGAGGTCTACTCCTAGCCTAAACATTGAAGGCCACGACTTTGACACACTTGTTCAAGAGCTTGCTGAGAACCAACGTCATGCTGATGACATCATAGGATTTCTGAACCAGAGATATGAGGTAACCTTCGATATTCATAAACTATAGTTCTCAATCTTGTAAACTGAATAGCTTATAACCTGAGTAACTATAACCTAGATAGTTGTAGCCCCCAAGGGCCGGTTTATAATGTAATTATAAACCGGGACTTGCTATACATTTATTCTTAATTGTTTTTAAAATAAGATTAAAGTACTGTAGCCCCCAAGTGCCGGGTTGTGAGCCTGCAGCTAGCCGGGACTTAAACATAGATTATAACTCAACTCGTAAAATTGAAATACCCCCAAGTGCCAGGTTGCAGACCTGTAGCTACCTGGGACTTAATTTTTCCTGAACATTGCAATAAGTTCACCAATATCCGGGTTATGATTTTATAAGCCAAATATTTATCAAGTTATGACTAAACTTTGAATAACTTGAATTATTTGTAGAGTCTTGAATCTTTGTCTCAAAAGGAGGTTTCAAACTTGAAGAACCTTCTTGCACAAGAGGCTAAGAAAACTGAGGAGGCCAGGACCCGGTAGAAAGAACTAGAAGAACAAATCCTTGAAGCAGCCAAGACTTGGTCTGTCCTGCAGTAGGATTTTGAAACCCGGGAGAAAGTTCTTGTAACCAGAGCAGAGACTGTTGAGAAGGACCTAGAGGAGACCCGGACACAGTTTACCAAGGTCACCGATCTGCTGAGAGATATCACTTGCAGTGTGTTTGGTAAGTTTATCCGGTTTATCATCCCCTTCTATGTATTGTATGTATAATACTATATTTCCTTTGACTTTTTATCAATCATCTTAACTTAGATCACAAAAACTTTTTGTTTGTAACCTGTAGGGAGGATGCATGGGAATAACCTGAAAGTCACAGACCTGAAACTCAAGGCCTTGTTCACCCTGATCCGGCAGCTATACATTGGAGGTGGAGAATGTGTCAAAGTTGTCCGGAACTGGGATGTCCCGCCAAGAAGGCTTAGCGAAATGCTTGTGGAGCTAACTCATGTCCCTCAGTGGATAGAAGAGCATAAGCTATCAGCCTGTCACCACGGATCCATCAAGGTCATGTCACTGGCAAAGGCATATCATCCGGAACTGAAGCCGGATCTTCTTGCGGGAGGTTTCCCAGAGTTCAAGGCGGATATGACAAAGTACGAAAAGAAGGACTTTGCCAGAATAGAGAAAGAATGCTGGTTCCATGCCCGCACTATTGCTGAGAAAATGAAATTGAAGGACCTGTGTTCGGGTTATAATTCGTCTAGTGAATGAAAGGTGCCCTTCACTCCCTTTGCTATGGCTGCTGTTCGACAAGCTCCTCCCAAGAGCCGGCTTTCCATAGCCTCATCCGCTGGTGCACCTCAGTCAGTTACTCCTGTTGTCTCTGCTCCACCACGCCCCTTATATGAACCGGAGAATGTTACTGATGCTCTGGCTCAGCTAGAATGGAGGTATGTCCCTGCTGATGAAGTCCAAGGAGCAAACCAGACCCTAGATGACCCGGAGACTCCAGACGTTGCAGATCAAGACCCGGCCATGCAAGGTCCAGCCCAGCAGTAGGAGAAAACTGCTGCGGAGTGATTATGTGTTACGTTTTGAAAGAACAATAATTCGACCCTATCGGGTCTGTAATAGGCTAGATAAAATTCTTCATTTCTAGTCCTATTTTTTAAAGGTGTGTGTGTGCACCTTATGCCACAATTTGGTTTTGTAATATCCAAGATTTTCTTTTGAGGTTTATGCAAATCATATCCGGTTTGATATGTTCGAAAACGAAAAATTCTTTGACTTGGTTTTTCTTTGCTTTCTAGCTCAGCCGGTTTTTCGCATGACTTATTCTAGTGTGTACAACTCTGGGAGTTCAGGGTCATAGTAACCCGGCTTGCCGGTTTATAATGATTGACTCCACAAGGTTTAAACATCTAGGTCATAAAAGTGCATGTAACCACTGACTGGCAGGCAAGTATAACCAATATATATTGGCCTAAGCCAGATTCTTTGAGATATAGACTGCGCTCTAGCATCAGCCCCCAAGTAATCATATAAAAACAATGTTATAGCTTTATGTCATAAGAATAGGCTAGTAGATTTTAATAACTCAGATGTTGCTAACATCGCCTCTTATTGTCAAAAGATAACATAGTGATTACAATGATCCTATGTATAACATGGCCTCAACTGGGCTATGTTCCATGGTCTTCCAGTTTCTTCCTCAGACGTGCGGCATTTATCAGCATCACGCATATCAATGAGGTAATAGGACCCGTTGTGTAGCTTTTCACTTACTATAAAGGGTCCTTCCCATAGAGGACTTAGCTTATGCATCCCATCTTTGTTCTGAATTAGTCTTAAAACCAAATCTCCTTCTTGAAAACTCTGATTCCTAACTTTGCGGCTATGATAGCGATGCAGGTCATGCTGATATATAGCTGACCGAGATGCTTCTAGGTCACGTGCTTCTTCTAAGGCATCTAATGAGTCTTGACGAGCTAACTCATTATTAGTTTCCACATAAGCTGCCACTCGCGGCGAATCATGACAAATATCACTTGGCAAAACTGCTTCAGCTCCATAAACCAGGAAAAGCGGGGTATAACTTGTTGACCTGTTCGGAGTAGTTCGTATGCTCCATAAAATGGCTGGTAACTCATCGACCCAGAACCCTGCAGTTTTCTCCAAAGGTACCTGAAGTCTAGGTTTGATACCTTTGAGTAACTCTTGATTTTCTCGTTCTGCCTGTCCATTGGACTATGGATGTGCTACCGAAACTAGGTCAAGTCGAATATGGTTTTGTTCGCAAAACTTTTGCATTTACCCTTCTGACAAGTTTGTTCCATTGTCTGTTATGATACTGTGTGGATAACCAAACCTGAAAATCAGCTTTTTTAAGAACTTGACTGATGTAAGTGCGTCACATTTGCTGATTGGTTCTGCTTCTACCCATTTTGTAAAATTATCCACTGCCACCAAAAGATGAGTTTTTTTTATCATATGACCTTTTGAAAGGTCCTACCATATCAAGCCCCCAAACTGCGAAAGGCCAAGTTATGGGTATCATACGCAAATCCTGAGCTGGCACGTAGTCCTGTCTTGCATACCTTTGACATCCTTCACAGTTTTTGACTATGTTCTCTGCATCAGCGTTTGCGGTGAGCCAGAAGAACCCATGTCTAAAAGATTTTTTAACCAACGATGTCGAACTTGCATGATGACCACAATTGCCTGAATGAATTTCCCTCAAGATCTGACATCCTTCTTCTAGAGAAACACATTGCTGGAAAATTCCAACCACACTTCTCTTATATAACTCCCCGTTGATGATTGTATATGATTTTGGTCTTCTGATAACCTGTCGAGCCATAACCTCGTCCTGCGGGAGCTCACCTCTTGCAAGGTATGCCAGGTATGGCTCGGTCCACTCTCGGCGTGTATGCAACACTGCTATCAATTCAGATTCCAGGTCTGGGTTTGCTAAGTCTTCTTCCGTTGGAACCTTGACCGACGGACCATGAAGTTCATCCAAGAAAACGTTAGGCCGAACCTTTTTCTTCTGGGAACCCAAACGAGCTAGTGCATCAGCTGCCTCATTAAGACGTCGATCAATATGGTCAACCTGATAACCCTGAAAATAGCCAGCTAACTGGGTAACCGATCGCCTATAAGCTACCATAACTGGGACTTTAGAATCCCAGGTTCCTGTAACTTGTTGGGAAACAAGGTCTGAATCACCCAAACATCGAATTCGGGTTACGCTCATTTCCTTAGCAATGTGAAGTCCATGGAGCAAAAAGCTTTATACTCCGCTGCATTATTAGTGCACTTGAATGAAATTTGTAAGACGTAGCGAAATTCGTCACCTCTTGGGGAAGTTAACACCACACCAGCCCCTGAACCTTCCAGTTGCCGAGACCCGTCAAAATGCATAGTCCAGTATTTCGTATCAGACTTGTCCGGTGGAACCTGTAATTGTGTCCAATCATTTATAAATTATATCAAGGCTTGAGACTTTATTGCTGTTCGGGGCTCATATTTGATGTGATATGGCCCCATCTCAATAGCGCATTTTGCAACTCTCCCTGTTGCTTCTCTGTTTTGAATAATATCTGACAAGGGGGCTGAACTGACCACAGTAATGGGATGTTCCTGAAAGTAATGTTTCAACTTGCGACTAGCCATGAATACCCCAAAAACTAACTTCTGCCAATGCGGGTAACGTTGCTTGGACTCTGTTAGGACCTCGCTGACATAGTAAACCGGGCCCTGGACAAGACCTTCCTTTCCTTCCATCCTGCGTTCCACAACTACGACCGCACTGACTGCTCTGTTATTTGCTGCTATGTATAGTAACATAGGTTCTTTTTTCTTTGGTGCAGCTAAGACCGGAGCGTTAGAGAGCTGTTTTTTCAGAGCCTCCAAAGCCTCATCCGCCTCTTGATTCCAAACAAAGGTGTCAGTTTTCTTCAGGAGTCGATACAAAGGTATAGCCTTTTCACCCAACCTGCTTATGAACCGGCTTAAGGCTGCAACACAAACTGTAAGGTTCTGAACATCTTTCAGGCAGGCTGGTTTTTTCAGGTTATGTATAGCTTGGATTTTTTCCGGGTTTGCTTCAATACCCCTTTCTGAAATAATGAAACCCAATAACTTTCCAACTGGCACTCCAAAAACGCACTTTGTCAGGTTAAATTTCATCTGATATTTGCGTAAGTTGGCAAATGTTTCTTCCAGGTCTAAGATCAAGTGTCACCTTTTTGAGATTTTACCACCATGTCATCCACATAAGCATGCACATTCCACCCAATCTGACTTTCCAGACAGTTTTGGATGCATCGCTGATAAGCAGTGGCGGCGCCAGGAAATGAACACTGGGTATTCCTCCCAATTTTTTTTTGCTCAAAATGTACTATATGACCCAAACAACACAGAACTAGCAATATATGGATAAAACAACACTAGTATAACAACAATAGCAATATTTCAATTTATAAGCCCATAACGACATGAATACATAGGTACCTTTTGATTGATGAAGTGATGATATTTCATCTTACATGAATACTTTACGGTTGCCTTTTTGGAAGAGATTGATAACATCCTCGTCCTTTACTTGCCTGAACAAATCTCTCTCAACAAATGTAACCATACAGTGGTTCAAATATTCATCACCCATTTTGTTCCTTAGCTTATTCTTCAGATAACTCATTGAAGAAAATATACTTTCAACACTAGCAGTGGCTACTGGCAGAATCAATACCAACTTAAGAAGCTTGTAAACAATAGGATAATATTCATGCTTCATTGTCCTGGGATGCATCGGCCGGCGGCGCGGGCCACTTTTTCTAGGTCGAGCAGGGGAATTAGGTGTCGCTGCTCTGTTCTCTGTTCGCTACCGGTCGAGGGAAGCGTCTGGGCTGGAGCGACCGATGACGCGAGCGAGAGAGCGAGCGGGGCGCCTGGGCCTGGGCTGAAATATGTATACTTTTTTTTCGCGTCCAAACCTTGGGTATTCCCGTGAATACCGGGGCATAACCCTAGCGCCGCCTCTGCTGATAAGTCGCTCCTGCATTTTTTAACCCAAACGGCATTGACGTGTAACAAAAGGCTCCAAAGGGAGTAATAAAGTACGTCTTCTCTTGATCCTCTTTTTTCATCTTGATTTGATGATAACCTGAGTATGCGTCCAGGAAACATAACAATTCGCAACCAGCCGTAGAGCCTATAATTTGATCAATACAGGGTAAAGCGAACGGATCCTTAGGGAATGCTTTGTTCAGGTCTATGTAGTCAATGCACATCCTCCAAGTTCCGTTTTTCTTCAGGACCAGAACCGGATTGGCTAACCATTTTGGGTGTAACACCTCAACTATAAACCCTGCAGCTAGCAACCTAGCTATCTCTTCTCCAATTGCCTTTCTTCTCTCATCATTGAAACGACGGAGGAATTGACGAATTGGTTTTACGTTAGGATCCACACTTAAACTGTGCTCACCAAGTTCCCTTGGGACACCTGGCATGTCGGAACGTTTCCATGCAAAGATGTCCCAATTCTCACGGAGGAACTTGATGAGCGCGCTTTCCTATTTCTCAGTCATATGAGCCCCCACGCTGAATTTCTTAGATGAGTCACCGGGGGTGAAGTCCACCAACTTGGTGTCTTGAGCAGACTGGAATTTTAACCTAGACTCAGCTGATGGCTTTTTGAGCGAGGTCATATCTTTTGGATCAACTTGCAGTTTATACAATTTCAGCTCCTCTTTAGCGCAAGCTGTTTCTGCATAAGTTGCATCACCTTC